>CM031596.1:77345844-77479883 GCA_018398815.1 Conus ventricosus | reverse complement strand
GTATTTGGCATCTACATATGAACATATGTTTTCATAACTTGCCTGTAATATTTTCTTGTGCTTTTTTTTTCTCTTTTTTTTTTTTTAACCAGGACCTGTTTTCTGTGTTGATTGATGGCCCAAGCGACACACCATACGAGGATGGCATGTTTCTATTTGATGTCATGTTGCCCCATGACTATCCTCCAGTCCCCCTCTCTTCCATTACATTCATATGAATCGGATCGTCTCAATCCCAACCTGTACGTTGATGGCAAGGTGTGCGTCAGCCTGCTTGTACCTGGTCTGGAAAGGTGAGATTTTGGGTCTGGTTTTAAACCGAATTCTGTTCTTCAGTACCAAAGCAACAGAATATAATAATGTGCAGCAAGATCAAAGTATTATATGCTCAGAAATAGGTAATTGGGTATTTTTGGCAGGAGTGCAAATAAAGCAGATAATCAGAAATGATTCAAGACATCTACTTGCTTAATCATATATTGAAGGAAGTTCACAGGGAAGTTTTTAATTTAATATGCTTGTAGTCATGAGACTTATGCATAGCCAGTATGGAGAGATGTCATTTTGATTTGATTGCTTGTTTCACTGCAGTTCTCTTTGTGTTTTGTTATGGTATAGTCATTTTTTTCATTCTGGTCTGTTTTTAATTTGGGGTTGTGTGGGGATGGGGGTGGAAACAGGGGGATTAAAGTGTGTTATGGAGGCTACTGTTTGTTTTATAGTGTAGTTGTGAGAAATTGCAGAAAGTAAAGGTCAGTATTATTTTTTTTTTGCGCATTGCGGTTCAGAGTTTGGGAAAGCCACCTACACATTAGACACACAGACACATTACAGGGTTCATACGCTCCTTGAAACTTCTTGATTCTGACAGGGAATTTCAAGACCTTGAAAACCTTTGAAAATCAATAAAATGTGGTTCTGTTGACCAAATCATCTTGAAAACCTTTGAAAATCAAGCCATCAGCTCCAACAACTTTTAATGTGGCAAAAAGAAATGCAGTTTGATTTTTTCTGCGTTCAGGTTAATGAAATACTATTTTAAAACATTTTACAAACATCGTCGCGATCCTGGATTATCGTCGGCTATTTAACCAAGGGAGATAATTTGTAACTTCAACTCTGATGAAATTAAAACTTTTGTTTTTATTAATTTTTTTTCATCAACCTGAACGCAGAAAAATCAAACTGCCATTTCTTTTTCAATGTTGACGCAAGTAGTGTAGCCTTAAGGGGAAAGGTGGCACGAAAATTTGACATTTGCTTTCAAAAATCATGTTTTGGGTTTTATGTGTTTTTATGCTCAAAGTGTTGAAACCATCTGTGGTGTTCATTTTGTCTATTTTCACATTTTTCTTAGTAAAAAATGACTTTATTTGAAGGAGGTGTATGTTAAAATTACTTAACTTCTTTATTTTCAAATGCCGTTTTCTCAAAATCACTTTTTTCGACAACGGTTGATGTGCAAGGAAATATCTCTGGATCCAGACTAGCTAGCTTGGTTTTTTTTTTTTTTCATTTGATCAGAAATGATTTCTGCATGCAATTACACTTTATTTATAAGTCAAAACAGCATGTATCGTTTGCTATTTCTATTGGAAAAATTCAAAAGCAATGAAACGCGAAGCCTGATGGCCACCATATGGAAAAAGATTATTGACAAAAAAGCAGTTTAGATATATAGAAATCCTTTGTAATTGCATTACTGTAGCTCAGCAAAACAGTATATAAAAATCCTTTTGTAATTGCATTACTATAAGCTCAGCAAAACAAGAAAAGCCATGTTTCAAGTGCCTAGCATGTCTGCTATGATACAAATACAGTTGTTGTCATGAACCTTTTTTTTTTTTTTTTCCATTTGCCCCCATTCGTGGTCCCCAAATCACACAAGAGCTTTGAAATCACCCAAATATGTTTTTCCATGTTTTTTTTTTTAACATAAACAATAGAAAAAAAAAGAAGTTTTAAAAGAACAATGGTTTAGTTTTTTCATGTTACCTCTTGCCTTGAAATTAAATAAACGCTCCTTGAAAACTCCTTGAATTTTTGTTCTTGGGAGTCTAGGAACCCTGCTGATTATGGCACCCACACATGGGGGGGGGGGGGGGGGGGGGGGGGGGGGGGGGGCGTCAGGCCACGCTGTCACACACACACACACACACACACACACAACACCACACACACACACACACACACACACACCGTGTCTCAGGTTACCCTGCCCCCATGGAAATTCTGCCCAAGGGCCGCCACAGCCCAATTTCCTCTGTGGGACCAGCGCTCTATGCCCCTCAGGGACCAGTGGCTTAGTGCAGACCAACATACCAGCTCCATGGTCGCATGTGGCATCCAGCCTCCTCGCGCTGGTTCGAACCTTGGTCATCCTCCCTCTCAGGCGCTGTCCCATCGGCAGGACGGACTCCCTCCCATAGTCCAGCCTCCGATCATGGAGCCACCAGGGACCCGCCCCTCGCGTCCTCCCACTACCAAGCTAGAGCGGACCCTCGCACACCCCTGCCGTTGCCTCCTCGAGAAGGTTCGTCGCAACCTCTCCAGGAACCCGACGCTTCCGATTCTGAGGATGAGGTAGAGGACTCCTTCTCCCCATCATACGACTTGTCTACCATTAAGCTTGGCGCCTGGATCTGGTCGTGAGGGAGGCCCCACCCTCAGACAAGTTCTTCTCGGTGTCCTAATACGCTCGGCCACACCAGCCAAGCGGGCTCGCCCCAGACTTGTCGCCCCACAGACTCTTACGTCCATTTGGGAGTGTCCTCAACCCTATCCAGGAGTGCACAGGTTGCCCTCCTCCAGGGAAATGAATCCCTCGTGGCCCTGTAGGTGGCTTGTTATGTCAACGGGGGGGGCACGCTCCCTCAGCCTCTCTCTCCGAACAGAGGCCCTCCTCCGCTGGTGCCACGCGCAGGGAATCGCCCTCTGTGCGAGACACATAGCGGGGACCCGCAATATCCTAGCAGACTCCCTCAGCCGGTCCAAGTCCCTCCTCCCACACAGAACGGACCCTCAGCAGGCTAACCCTCAGCTTGGTGTGGGAACATTGGTTCAAGCCCATGGTCGACCTCTTTGCCACCCGATTCACCCACCGTCTTCCAGTGTATGTCTCTCCCATCCCCCGATCCCCAAGCATATGCAATCGATGCTCTCTCTCTTCCCTGGTCAGCCTCATATCATATGCATTCCATCCATTCCCAATCCTCCACAAGGTGACCAGGAAGGCGAGACTGGAAAGACCCAGGCTCATCCTCAGCACCCCGTGGTGGCCGACCTAGTCCTGTTTCCGGACCTCAAGTCCCTCTCCCATTTTCCCCCCCTCTCCAGTTGAGCACTCGGTGGGATATGCTCAGACAGCCTTGCTCGGGTCGCCCCAACTCCAATCCACAGATGCGCTGCCTGCACGCCCGGCTGCTGTGCCAGCCCAATTGCGAGTATCCGCCCCTCCCAAACGGACAGATCCCAGTCCGTCCTGGACATACTCGCTAGGGCAGGGGCCTCGCAAGACCTACGGGACTTAGCAATGGCCTCGCACAGAGCCAGCATTGAGTCTCTCTACGATTACCTAGGGGAGATGGTCTCCTGGTGCTCAGACAGTTCTGTTCCCCATGATCGCCCTTCCAAATAGGCATCTTCCTATCTCTCCGATCTTCTCATTAAGGCTCTTGGCTAGCTCCTTTCGGGCTATAGGTCAGCCATCTGTACCACTATCGCCAACTCGGCAACCCTCTTTTGAGAATGACTCCTCTCAGGGAGAGTTCTAAGGGAGTGGCTCTGTATGAGTCTCAGTCCCCTAGGCGCATCCCCCTTTTGGGACTCTTCTTTGCCCTTGAACGCTCTCAGAAAACCCTCTTTCGAGCCTATCACCACACCTTCCCTCAGCCAGGAGGCGCAGCGAAATTCATGCCCTCAGCGGGGACCCCAGAGACGGTACCTTCCACAGGACAGTTCTGTCTCTCTCAAGTTTCTCCCCTAGTTTTTAGCTAAGAATCAGGAACCAGGCACAGTTGTGAACCTCCCTCGTCATCCGCTCACTTGCGGATATCTGGGGAAAAGGGGAAAGCGGGGGACATGGACCTGTGCCCTTCTAGGTGTCTGAGATAATACTGGGAACGCTCGCGCCCCAGGCGCTCCTCCCAGAGACGTCTCCTCATTTCCTTCAACCCCAATAATCATAAGGACATCTCTGCTGGCACTATCTCTAGGTGGCTTTCCAAGACGGTCAGATCTGCATACGCCCAGGCGGGCCCATGAGGTCAGAGCGCTGGCCACTTCCGCAGCGATCCAGCACTCTGTCCCCTTACGCCACCTCCTGGAGGCAGCCCACTGGCGTTCGGAAAATCTCTTCATAAACTTTTATTTAAGGGATATCCGCATGCCCAGGCTGATGGTTCTAAAGGGATTTTTTTTGTGGCGGCAAATGCAGCAATATCTGTTCCGCCCTCTAACCCCAAGAACCATTAGGGCACTCGGCCCTCCTCCAATTCCTTTAAATTCTGCTATGGTCTGACATGGTATAGTATATGACGCCTAAATGGGATTTGGCGTCATATACTGTACCATGTCAGACAAAGCATTCACGGCAGTTAGTCTGCTCTGCCAGGCCGAAGTTTTTGTGTGGCTAATGCAGTGATAAGACAGTCACGTGGTGCCCAACCCACTTCCGCCGTCGGAAGAAGCCAGTGTCAGTCTCCCATACCTTCATTCTCTCTCGGCCTGCCGTCCAAGCAAGATAAGTCTTGTGCTCTGTCTCGCCTTCTCTTTGCCGTTGTGTTAAGATAGCTTTGTGTTTGCTTCTTTGCTTATTTGTTGTGGCTTGCGCGCTTCACCCTTTCATTCTTGAACCGGTGGGGCTTTTGGTTTGGTGTGCTTTATTCATTTGTTTAACCACGCGATCTTCGCCTTTGTGCCTTTGTCTCGGCACTCGCGACCTCGCCTTCCGCTCTTTTCGATCTTCGAAAGTCGGAACTCCATCGCCGGTTTCAACCCTTTCTCCCCAGTTTTGGCCTTTTACGGCCCCTTGTTCACCGAATCTCTGTCCCTTCTCCTTCCATTCGGACTCTCGATTCGCCGAACTTCCATTTCTTCGCCGGTCGTTCCGCCATTTGTGTCGGTCGTCTCGCCATTTTGTTTTCGACCGGCCAAAACCGCGTCACTTACGATCGACCTTCCTCGATCTAACACGGACATCTCGTTACATTTACTACACTTTCAGTGTCTCTCCCGAGGTTGGTTGAGCTCTTTATATCCCTCGATCCACCTCTTTGTCTCCCCATTGCGATCGTGCGTTCCGTGTTTGTTCCCCACCACCATGCCCAACATGGTGAAGGACACTACCGGCTCGAGGCGCTCCACTCTTCGGCAGAGGCTCTCGCTCCTCCAATTCCAGTCCATAGTCGCCCACCGATTTGTTCTCCTTTTCACGGACAACACTTCGGTAGCTGTTACATCAACAAAGGGGGGGGGGCACACTCCATCGGCCTCTCCCTCCGTACAGAGGCCCTCCTCCGCTGGTGTCACACGCAGGGGGTCACCCTTCCGCGCGAGACACATAGCAGGGACTCACAACATCCTGGCAGACTCTCTCAGCCGATCCAGTCTGTCCTCCACACGGAATGGACCCTCAGCCGGCTTACCCTTTCAAACCGTGTGGGAACATTGGTTCAGACCAATGATCGACCTGTTTGCCACACGGTTCAAACCATCGTCTGCCAGTGTATGTGTCCCCGGTCCCGGACCCCCAGGCTTACGCCATCGACGCCCTGTCCCTTCCCTGGTCCGGCCTCATAGCTTACGCCTTCCCTCCCTTCCCGATCCTCCACAAGGTGATCAGGAAGGCGAGACTCGAGAGACCCAGCTCATTCTCATAGCCCCATGGTGGCCCACTCAGTCCTGGTTCCCGGACCTCAAGTCCCTCACTCACGTACCCCCTCTCCAGTTGAACACCAGGTGGGACATGCTCAGGCAACCCCGTTCGGCGTCCCTCAACGCCAATCCCCAGATTCTTCACCTCCACGCCTGGCTTCTGTGTCAGCCCGGCTGCGAACATCCAAATCCTCCTCCCGAACGGACAGTCCCGTTCCGTCCTCAATACCCTCCCATCGCCGGGCCTCTCAGGAACTCCGAGACCTAGCCATGTCCTCTCGCAGAGCTAGCACAGAGTCCCTTTACGATTGCAGATGGAGGAAATGGGTCTCATGGTGCAAAGACACTTCTGTCCCTCACAATCGCCCCACCAACATCCAAATAGGAAATTTCCTGTCCCACCTTAACCTCTCTGCTAGCTCCATCCGGGCTACAGGTCAGCCATCTGCACGACCATCCGCCAAATGGGCGGACCTTCCTTTGAGAATGATTTCCTTCTCAGAGAGATCGCCAGAGGGGCTTCTCTTCGTGAGGCCCCAATCCCCTAGACGTGTTCCCCTTTGGGACCTCTTCACTGTTCTTGACGTCCTCAATAAACCCCCCTTTGAGCCTTTGTCCTCCATTCCCTCGACCTTCTGTCTATGAAGACTACCTTTCTCCTCGCCCTCGTTTCCGCCAGACGGCGAGGCGAGATCCATGCCCTTAGCGGGGACCCCAGAGACATTGCCTTCCACAGAGACGGCTCCGTCTCTCTTAAGTTCCTTCCCGATTCCTAGCTAAGAACCAGGAACCCGGCAGTCCCTCCCCTTACCTCGTCATCCGCCTGCTGGCGGATACACTAGGGGCGACACCTCTTCGGACATAGCCCTTTGCCCCTCTCGATTGTCTAACACACTACTGGGAACGCTCGCGCCCCAGGCGCGTTTCACAAATACGTCTTCTTATTTCCATCAACCCCAGTAACACGAAAGACATCAGCTGGCACTGTCTCTAGGTGGCTCTCCAAGACGGTCAGAACTGCCTATTCCCAGGCATCCGAGGACCTCCCCGTCTTGTCCCCCCGGGCCTATGAGGTCAAGCGCTGGCCACTTCGCAGCATTCCAGCACTCTGTTCCCATGCGCCACCTCCTGGAGGCAGCCTTCTGGCGTTCGGAGAACCCTTCATAAAATTTTATTTGAGGGACATCCGCATGACCAGGGCTGATGGTTCTAATGGATATCCTTTGTGGCGGCTAATGCATCCATATCGGGTAACCCCCGGAACCACTAGGGCACTCGCCCTCCTCCTTTTACTATGAATTCTGCTATTGTCTGACATGGTACAGTATATGACGCCAAAATGGGGAGTTTGTATTATACTCCCTGTTTGGCTAGTATACACCACACTCTCTGACATCCATGGACAGGAGTTGGGTGTTCCTCAGGGAGCATCCTTTCTCCCGCCCTTTTCAGCATTAAAATAAATGACATTGTCCAATCGGTAAGACTGGCACTGAGTCTTCTCTCTTTGTTGATGACTTTGCGCTGTATGCAGTTGGAGCTTCTTACTACAGTGTACAAGCGTCGACTCCAACTTTGCGTCAACAGAATCCAACAGTGGGCCGAGGAAAACGGTTTACCTTCTCCCGCACCAAGACTCAGTCAATTCATTTCCACAATTTTCGTCGATTCTTTGATGATCCTGAAATTCGTCTAGACAAGTCCACCATTCCATTTGTAAAAGAAGCCAAATTCCTGGGAGTTATTTTTGACCAAAAACTCAACTTTCTCAGCCACATCAAAACCTCAAAACTTCTTGCCAGAAAGCTCTGAATATCTCTGTGGGTCGTAGCACACACCGACTGGGGCGCTGATAAAAAACTTTGCTGCACCTCTACAGAGCCTTGGTCCGTTCCAAATTGGATTATGGTTGTGCTGTGTACGGCTCTGCAAGACCCTCTTACCTCAAACTTTTGGACCCTATCCACCATCAAGGCTTCGTCTCTGTCTTGGAGCATTCCGCACCACCCCTGTGTACAGCCTGTACGCAGAGGCAGGTGAACCCTCACTGTCCAACCGCAGGCTGAAAATGTCTCTAAATTATTATATCAGACTGTTCTCAGAACCGCAGAATCCTGCTTATGACTGTGTCTTGACCCTCAGTTTCAAAACAAATTCGAAACCAACCCTAACTGTATTCCGCCGTTTGGTCTTCGTATGCAGCCTCACGTGCGGAATGCAGGTCTAGACCTAGGTGTAGTATCTGATTTTTCCAAGTTTCCGGATCAACCACCGTGGACCTTCTTCACGCCAGAGATTCGGTTTGATCTTGCAGCTTTTCGTAAAGAGTTTACCACTCTCTGGCGTACAAGGCTTTGTATGCTGAGCTCTGTTCCAAATTCTCATCCTATCAAAAAGTTTTCACTGACGGTTCCAAGTCTGAAGATGGAGTGCCTGTGCAGCCTACTGCCCTGGGCTCCTTCTCAGATACTGTTGGAACATATCCATTCCGATGCTTCTGTCTATTCTGCTGAACTTACTGCTCTGGTTTTGGCTTTGAAGATAATCTCACGTTCTTCAAAGAGGGACTTTCTGGTTCTGTCGGATTCGCTGTCAGCTTTGGAGCCATAGCTGGCCGCAACCTTCAGCATCCAGAACTTTTACTTTTTTTTGAACTTTTTAGCAAGTTGAAGGCGGACGGTTACAACATTACTCTTGCTTGGTTCCTGGTCATGTTGGCATCGGCGGGAACGAAATGGTTGATCGTTAGCCAAGAACGCCACAAGAGAGAAACTGTCCAACACTTATATCCCCTGCTCAGATGTGAAACCCAAAATTAACGATTATGTGAGAGACCTCTGGCAGGAGGATTGGAACACACAGACGAGTAACAAACTTTTTCAGATCCGTCCAAACCTTAAGGAATTCCTCCATGCCACGTCGGGAGGTCGTAAAGAGGAAACGGTTCTGTGCCGGCTGCACACCGGCCATTTGTATTTTTACCCATGCTTACCTTTTAAAGAGGGAAGAAGCTCCGTGGTGCATTCCATGTCATGCGCCACTCACAATGAAACATGTTCTTTTAGAGTGTTGGGACTTGCACGATGTGAGACACAAACATTTTACAGCGGAGTCCATGAAGATCCTGTTCAGGATGTCCCGCCTGATGTGATCCTTGATTTTTGAGAGAGATTAACATTTTTCATCTGATTTAAGATTTTTACGGAAGAAAGATTTTTTAACAAAGTTCTGGTGCGTTTCTAGACGATGTCATTTAACGAGATGTATGAAAGGTGGTTTTTTTTTGTTTTTTTTTTTTTTTGTTTTTTTATGATGGGTGAGTTGATTTTAACGTGGTGACAGCCCTGATATGGCCCTTTGCGTCGCTGGGCTATAAGCAACATTATCTTATCATAATCTTATCTTATGTCAGACTCTAATGCCCCCCTGCTTCCCCACTAGCGCCAAGGTTTCTGGGGTTACCTTGCGCGCAGGCCTCGATGAATGAGGTATGGGAGACTGACACTGGCTTCTTTCCGACGGCGGAAGTGGTTGGGCACCACATGACTGTCTTATCACTGCATTAGCCACACAAAAACTCGGCCTGGCAGAGCAGACTAACTGCCGTGAATGCTATTGTCTGACATGGTAAGTTACTAGCCAAACAGGAGTATAATACAAACCCCTCCATGTTTGTTTTTATGCTCCCTGTTTGCAGTATACTTACCATGTCAGACTCTAATGCCTGCCCTACCTTGCCCTCTAGCACTATGGTTCTCGGGTTACCTTGGCGCATATGCCTCGATGAATGAGGAACAGGAAGCTGACACCGGCTTTCTTCCTATGGCAGAAGTAGGGTGGGCGTCATGTGACTGTCCTTATCACTGCATTAGCCACAAAAAATGCGGCCTTTCAGAACTAACTAACTGCCGTTGAATGCTATGGTCTGACGTAGTAAGTATACTAGCCAAACAGGGAGTATAATGCAAACTCCCCATGTTTTCAACATTTTTGGAGTTTGTTGAGAATGTCACTCTGTGTGATGAAAATGTTACACTTATTTCTGTTTGCAGGAATGGAGGTAGGACAGACCATCTAACTTGCTACAAGTGCTGTTCTTATACAAGGTATTGTCAGATGTGAGACTTTATGTCATGCAAATAAGTTTGAAAATGATGGAATTGATGAAGATAATCCCCAGTTTTTGCTGTTGTTGACGTGTACAGTTGTGAACAGATGTTTGACAGAAACTTTCACCTTGACTATAGCTGGCATAAAAATGTAATCTTGGATAGAAGCAGTCAATGTTTTTAGTGGAAGGGTATGGTGATTGTGATGAGATCCAGATTGATGTTGAAAAGGTGGTGGTGGGTTTTTTTCCTCTCTTCTGACACTGGAATTCAAACCTGCGATCATGATTTTCTGTAAACATAGACACCAGCCTGCACTAGGTGCTGAGCAGTGTCCTGTGCAGCTAAAACCCAGATTTATGTGCAGCACGGTGTAGGTGTATCCAAAGCAGTCAATTCTTTTCAATTCATAGAATGCCCCATGTCAAACTCTTCCTAACCTTAGTAATCATGAAGTCTGCATAGAGGATCTGTACTCTCTGCTACGCCCAGTGTGCTGTGTTAGAGAATTATGGCGGGTATATGCTGTATTAGGTAAGCTTACAGTGTCTGATAAAAGTGTGTCAACATTATGGGTTTGACAATGTTGCTTCACTTATTCTTTTGGTCTTGAAGCTGTAAGAGATGCAGAAGCCATCTGATGTGTTCATTCTTGAACACCTGGTAGCAGCATTCAGAAAGATGCAGATGAAAATCAGTATAGCTCCTCTGACCTCAGCTGATCATCAAAGCTAACAAATGAAGAGATAAATTAGTTTGAAAGCTTGGAGATTACAGTTGTCATCTGAGCTGTAAGTTTCCTGACAGATTATGAAGTTGATTGGACAAGGGATTTATGTAAGTTGTGTTTCATTTTTCAGGATTGATTTCTAGTCGATGAGCCATATTTACAATGAAGCAGGTTACGAAAAACAACGGGGTCATCAGATAGCCTTGGAAAATAGTCGCATGTACAATGAAATGGCACTGCTGAGACTGGTGGAGGTGAGTGAACTGCATAAGAGGAGAATGTGATTTTCCAGATTGTTTGGTGGAGGTTTTGTTTTTTTCACATCTCTCGCATCAGCATGTTCATTTCTTTGGGCAACATTGAAGTAACGTTCATATTAGTATGGGAACAGTGATAGCTTTTACCAACCTGACATGGCGAGTATATGTAGCTAATAGGGAAAACAGGAAAAGGAAAAAATGTGGGGAAAAAAGATCAAATTGAGAAAAGAAGTTTTACGTATTATTTATAACCATTTGGTTGAAGATGTTGGCATAAATCATTCTTTAGTGTTGTCCTGTAAGTTTGACATAATATGAGTGATGCTGAAATTCCAGCAGAATGCTGAAAATACTTTCCATGTGCTGGATGGTGAACCCTACAGCCAGTTAATACGTCTGTCAAGTACCCTGGTTTGCCAATGTGAACCCTCACACAATAGATCATTTTTTGTGTTTGTTTTAATTGGCTCAACATCAGATTTAGTGTGTTCGTCTTGATAAAACACAACTGAAAATCCTGCACATTTACATGCACAAAGTTGCAATAAACTCAATACTTTTGTATCACTGATTAAAGGTGCCAGTCATAAAGATGATTGGTAGTCATGGGAAATCAATGATGGTGAAACCTTAGCCTTTTTTGTTGGGTTACAGGGCATGACCATGATGAGTGCTGATCCGCCTATGCCGTTCGACAGGAGGTGCGGGACCGTCTGAAGACCAACGACCCAGGTCAGATACCAGTTCCTATGTTCCATGGCATCTGTGTATGTCTTTGTTTGGTGTATGTGGTTTGTTTGGTGTATGTGGATGTAGAGTGTAGTGGCGGAATATAGATGAATTGATAAAGACATATTATATTTCTGTGACTGATCTGTTGCTTCAGGGTTTTTCCCCCCCATTACTTAACAAAACCACCACAGTGTAGCATTTTGTGATGTGTTTAACATTTAGCTGTAGTTCAGTTTTTGTATCATAAAATAAAGTAGCTAATGTCTCTTTCCAGGATGATCGCACGTCTTCGCAATGGGCAGCCTTATCAGAGAGCATGGGGGATCGCCAGAGTTTGGTAACATCTGCCAACGTTGAGAAAGATGCACAAGCTGGAGGAACATTGCCGAGTCCAAAGAAAGACAGCTCTTCCAATGATAGCGCTGCTTCAAATGGTACTGCATCTGCAGAGCAGTCCTGTGTATGTGATCCTGCTGCAGAAACGAGCCAGTGGGAAGGCGCCAAGGAATCGCCGCCTCCTGGACATCCTCACTTCCCTCTACTACCCATGTCCAAAGGCTTTCGAGTTACATTGCAGAAATCACTCACCAAGTTGAGAAAGCTCTGGAGAAGTTGAAGACATTGGAGGTAGCGGCAGGGGCGTCTGAGAGCAGGCAAGGGTCCTGTGAAGACTCTAATGCTGCCCTGTGTTAAAGACCACCCTTTCCTGCAAGTCCTGCTTCCCCAAACCCGTGTCCCTATCTCCACACTACTGCAAGATTTGGTGTACTGTATTCACAATTTCTTTTGCCATTTTTTTCTTTTCAATTTGTGAGAAATATTTTCACTTTTGAAGTAGTTATGGAATTGAGTGGAGTCAAGGCTGTAGTTTGAAACACACCATACAATGATGTTCAAGTGTGAATGAGAAGGAAAAGGATTGTGGATTATTCCCCAGATGTGTGGAAATGAAAGAATGTGGAAGATGCATTTGATGCTGCGTCTCAAGATACTAAACTGTTCCTGAACAAGGTACCACACTGACTCGAGGAAGAATGTTGAGTCGACTTGGGTTTCATAGCTTAAGTGCAGGTGAGGTAGTGTAAGTTAGTTGATTGAATAGTAAAGCTGAAGTAGTGATGATCTTTTTCAATCATTGTACTGATTTCAGAGTTACTTTTGTCTGACTAAGGCTGAAAGCTGTCATTGATAGCTCAAGAAAACAATGGACCCCCTACAACCCATGCCCTCTCCCAATGCCACAGAGCAGCAGAGTAATGAGTACAAATGTATGTACAATAATTTGACCTTTTGTGTGATCAATATGATATGATTTCTCTGTATGAACCAATCATTTGTTGTTGAGTTGGTACAAATGACTGATCAGATCACATTCTGGTATCTTGCTTTCTGGACAGGCGTGCTCTGAATACTCTTCAGATTAGTCTTCATCTGCTGAACTCCTCACAGGATGATGAATGATAAATTTGTTTTATATAAAGTTACGAACAAGTAGGGTAACTCTTGCTCCGATGGTGAAATAAATATATGCCCAAAACTCCAAACAAATGAATGCTTACGACATTGAATCGCCTTGCAGAAATGACAACACAGAGCACACAGAACAAAGAAGGAAACACCAAAAAATGTGTCTTCCTACCAAAGTTGATATTGAGTGGCATTGCATATGGAAGTTTTGTGGTTTTTTTCCCTTTGTTTTTGTTTGTGGGTGGGTGGGGTGGATGTCTCCTTGTTTACCCTTGGTGTTCTGTGTTGTCATGTCTGTGAGGCCATTCAGAGTCATAAGCAGCGTTCGTTCGAAGTTGTGGGCATGTGTTTATTTTGTCATGGGAGCATAGCTGCCAACTGCTACGAGATCGCCGTAGTTTGCTACGCCAAGAGAATGCTTGCTACGACGCTACTACGATCATTAAATTGCTACGGCGAAACAAAAAAATTCGAAGATACTTTCGTTTGTTTGGACAGCGCTAAGTAACGTCTCTATCGGTCTGTCGGAACTGCATTTTCCGCTTTCGGTTTTACTGTACACGTAGATTTTTTTTTACAATTGCCCTCTTCCTCTGCTTCATCTCTGTATAATAACATTTATAGATATACTAAGAGTACTGTAGCTTTAATGTGGTCCGTAAAACGGTTATAGGCCTGATTTCTTTTAGAACGCGCGCAAAATTAAGTTGCTACTGTCAAATTGGAAATGCTACTGTGAAAATTGTGAAATGCGACTGTAAAGCCGCATGAGCAGGTTGGCAGCTCTGTGGGAGGAAGAATTACTCTGCTTGTTTGTTGTTTACTGTTCCCTGCCTCATTTAAGATTTCATTTGCTTTATTTTGCTTTAAATAAACTATACATAAGACATAACTTACCACTTGCAGGTCTTTACAATTTTTGGTGATATTTCAGGTCCTTTACCATTGCTTAAATGGTAACTACCAAAAAATGTGTCCTACCATGGTTGATCTTGATTGAAATGGATATGGGAGGCATTTGTTGTTGTTGGGTTTTAAAAAAAAATTTATATAAAGATTTATTGGATGTGTTGGACATGCCAAGTCACGCTAAGTCACAAGAACACTAGACTGTCAAAGCTACAGTGGCAGGATCGAACTCCAAAGTGGGCAAGGGTGGAGCTATATTTTCCTGATCTTCCATAGTAAATTGCCCAGACCTACCATTGTCTGAACGGTTTTAGGTATACACACACAAAGCATCAAATAAAAAGGTGTCCATTTTGTTGAAATGGCCATTAACTTGGTATATGTAAGTAGGAAGATTTTTTTTTCATCTTAAAATAGCTGGGAATTGGTATAACATTATGGTTTGCAGAATTGATTTTATTCAAAAGGCGGTTTCCAGTATGATTGGCTTATTTTGTCCTTGAATGTTGCAGTGCAAATAGGTTCTGTTGCTCCCCCCTCCCCATTTCCCTGTCATATTATTACAAGAATTAGGGAATTGTCAACCATGTTGCCACTTGGTGTGATGTTTTTGTACAATGGGCTTTCATAAATTGCTCGAAACCAAACATCTACGTGTACTTACCATTACCGACACTCCAAGAGTTTGCTTTTGTAATTTCCTAAGCATATTGGGATTTGTTTTTTCATAAGCTTTGTTTTTTGAATTGTCTGTATGAGAACAGTAATCTCTGCACACAACAGAGTGAGTGGATGCCAAAGTAAGTGTTCAGTTATCATAGTGTAAGCATGCTGCCCGCTGTTTTCTCAATTAATTTATCTGTGTGTGTGTTTTGTGAGTGCTTCAATATTGAAGGGGGGTAGGGAGTGATGGATGAAAGGGGGAGTGGAGTCTCTTTCTTTCGTTGTCCAAAAATGGGGAAAAATGAATTATGTATGTCCTATTTGGAAGGTTTCCTCAGTCTTCAATTTTTGAAAAAAAAATCATCCTTATTGTACAAGATGAACTTTCAAAACATCATAACTGTCAAGCCAGCAAAATGGACTATGAAAAATGTTAGAGGGAAAGAATGGAATGGTCTTTAAACTGTGGACACGGTGTTTGAACATGTGTGTTTTACATCATAGCACACTTGCTCACCTTTGGTGCAATAGTAGGGAATGTTTTGACTGTCATGTCCAGTGAGGTACTTTCTGCACGGTTCAGACTGGGATTTAGTCTGAAAATTAGTTTGCATGTTTTGCCAACATGAGTTGGAAAATGTGTTACAGATATTCGGAACTTACTGTGGCACTTAATGGGAGAAAAGAAAAATTAGCATTGGAATTGGGAAAGCACCGTGAACTTGCAGTATGTAGGCCTGTTTGGATCCCGCTTTGAACAGCTGCTTATGTGTTGATGTGCTTGTATACATTCTGGATTTGGGGAGGAGAAAAGGCAGTCTTTACTCTCAGTTCTTTCTTCCATAGAAAAATATGATTTACTGTTAGTTCAAGGTATGTCCAGAGTGAGATTTAAGTGCTGTTAACTTGGCGTGAATCTTTAGCTGCTGTTTTTGGATTGAATGCTGTTTTTTTTCCCTTTATTTTGTGTCGTTATTGGAAGAGTATTTTTGGTTTCCATGTCCTACATAGTCCAGCCCTGATGTGGCCCTTTGCGGTCGGCTGGGCTATAAGCAACATTATCTTATCTCCTACATAGTTGATGGGGATGAATTGCATGTGTTTTCGTTTCTTGTGGAAAAAAAAAAGTTTGAAAAAAGACATTTTGTGCAAAAGACAAAAATGTGTGCATGTGTTTGGATGTGGAGATGGAAAATCATTGGTGATATTGCAACTGCCTTTAGGAAATGTTCTGATATGCTGCTGATTTCATTAGACTGGATCTCCCCGTGAATTCCTGATAACAGTCCTGCCCATTGCTGCAATTCCTTGCAACTATTACAATACTTAAATGCTGTGAACCTTCAAGGTACTTTTGATATTTTTCAAGATATTCTGAACATTTCAGTATTACAAGATGGTTTGTAAGGTGACATTGTTTTGAGATTCATGCATACTCGGTTAGAATGAAAGTTAATGGTCTGAGAGTTGAAAATGGTGACAGATTTTAAATTTTATAAAGTGAAGTCTGAAACCTTGGTTGCATGCTGAAAGTATTTGAAAGCTACATGTACATCAGATGGAAACAGCATGTATATGGTGAGACATCTGTTGGCTAAAATACAAGGCCTTTTGAGGCCTGTTGAATCTTACATAATATAGACTAAGAATTAGTCTGCAGTGCTTCTGATCTCTTATTTCCCCTAAATTTGTTGGAAGGTATGTACACAATATATTCACTTTCTTAACCCTCTTGCATCCTGCATCTTACATAGACTTTCCCTTGTATTCATCTTTCTAAATAAAATGTGTCCCCCAGAATGCATAGTTTTATTCAGTTGCTTATGCACATCAAATAATCATATTTGGCACACACATTAATGGTCCTAATTGGTTTCGTCCCAAGTGTGCCCCAAGTGCATATGCATGCTGCTGTCCAGCCCTGTGTTGCGTAAGCAAAGTTACATCACACAGTAAAATCATGTTATTAGTAAAAAGCCACATCTAATGTGCCTTGCACACACTTGCGCCAGAAATCATAAACGTGTCTCCAACTTGTCTTGTTGTCCCACCATCACAGTTACCAGTTTTGAGTGCTGCACAGAGTCGTCAACAACTTACCACCCCTTCATTTTTTTGTCCAGATTGAACAGAAAAAATGCTTGGGGACAAGTGAAAAGAATTGAGCGGTTTTGTGGACTTAAAAAGCATGTGAAGGGGGGCACAGCTTTATTTTTCCGTCCCAAGCGAGACACTTGGTGAAAGGGTGAAGAAACAAGGCTTACACATTTCTGATACAACATTTTTGTTGCTGTAGTCCGAGCAGATGCATGTATCAAACTTGTGTACTAGTTAACTAGGGAAAATTAAAATTCCCAGAAAGTGATGAGGTAATTTTTGCACAATTTTGTGAGTGTTGTCATTGTTTCTATATTGCCTGACCACTTGCATACAAGCTTTCATGCCGTATCTACGTTGTCTACAGGAAATAAACCTAGTCGAGTTTGGTATTAAAAGAATTGTTGGGAATTCGCCAATTTAGTCCAGGGTTCCCAGGTGATGGCATGAGGCCAAAAAAGGACCTTTAAAGGACTTTAAAAGGACCTCAAATCAGTTTAAAAGGACCTTTGCCAACATAGCTTTACAGTACACCCCAAACCCTTTGGCATGCAGAACAGCAGACACTTACCTCTCATAACCAGTTATCCTGAAAGGAACATCTTCCTGCATTTTTAACGTTTTGCTTGCAACAAAAACTTTGTAAAACTTTCCAAACTAGGCCTCCGGCAGAAATAGCTAGGGCAGAGAAAAGTCAGGGATGGAGGGAGGGGGGTAGACAAGGCGGGAAAAGGAATCTATCCTGTAAATGTTACTCAAGAACTCAGCATATAGCTGTTCCCCAAGCTGTTTGTTATGTTCGCAATCCGTCATGTTATGTACCTATATTTATTTGGGTAATAATATTTTCATCATTATTGCCCCACTTTTTAATGAATTTCTATAAAGGAACATTTTAACATAGATAGCATGAGCGAAAATGTTAAGTCAGCTATATGCCGCGAACATTAGCACCGCGTCTGCACTGTGAACCCGTGACGTTAAAAAAGCTGGATGCAGCAACGCACCAGCAGAAGACACAAGCCACTGCCCGCAGCTTGCGTCGTCTGCTAGCTAAGCTTACTAAACAGAAAGCAGGCCTAGCGTTATAAGCCTGCCTACCGCGTTTCAGACAATCGCGTCGGCATCTGTCAACTCTTTGCAACTTGCAAAAGTACGGTTTGGGTTGTGGAAGATGCATCGTTTCGTTTTCAAGCCTCCTCCTCTTGAAAAAACAGGACTTAACAGTACCTTTCAAAAATTAAAAGGACCTCCTCGTGAGTTAAAAGGACCAACTTGCTGAATCAAAGGACTTAAAAGGCCTTTTGACAAAAATCCCATTTATAAGGACTTCAAAGGACTTCAAAGGACCCTACGAACCCTGTAGTCATCTCAATAGCGCAGATATATTATATTTTTCATGACAACCACAAATTATCAAACCGACAGCCCCATTTGTAATGGCCGCTCAACAATGCCGAACACATTGCTGCCAGACCGGCTATGCAGAGATGACATTCAGTTCGCTGAGTACAGCACGTATAGCTGGCTGGTGGGTAAGCGGCCTGCATAAAACACCTCCCTTTCCCTGACCTGCATTCACGGCTTGGCCTCTATAGCTGCAGGCGAGCTGTAAACTCCCTGCCTCTCAAAACTAAGTAACTTGCTCTGAACAGCCGTGGGGGCCAGTTTGCTTCTCAAACTGCCGTAGAAACAAAGCAGCTACATGCTGCCACATTGGCCTTGCCATAACCGGCACATACCTTCTGGTCATTCCTCACCTCATCATTTCCTCCTACATTAAACAAAGCAGCTACATGCTGTCACATTTTTCCTCCTCATTCTCCGCTTCTCCAACATTCACTTCAACATGAGTTAACATCTGAAATATAGTGAATATTTCTTAGTCGCCCACTTTCTGTTTTTTTTCCCTTTATGTATTCTTCCCATTCCATTATTTTATACATTGCCTGTCATCCATCTCCTGTAATGATAATTTTGTAATTGTAATCCAGGCAACCAACAGGGAATGATAGTACCATGTCTATGGATGCTGTCATGAATTAACCAGTGTGCAGTGTCTAAAGTAGTTACGCCAGATTGCAGCATGAAAGTTTCTTTCACAAGACATGTGGCAAGTCTCTGTTTATGCGTGATGGAAAGTTCCTTTGCAGGCATAACATAGTAGCATACAGGGTACTGTGGCCTGAATGAATACATGAAGGGCGAGCCTCAGGAGCTGGCTGTGGCTGGTGTGAATGCAAGAGGGTTAAACATGTAAACTGTTTTTAAAGACACTGCCAGTCACTAGAAGCACCAAGAGGTAGTGCAAACAAGAAAGAAAGAATGTATTTTGCTGCTTAAACAGACACTGCAAGTTTATTGTCCATTAATCGTGAAAATGTATACACAGACGTGCAGAATCTTTCGTAACAGTACTGTGCTGAATGAATGCCTTTTTCAGCGTTGCCAGTTAAATTACAGACCACTTCCTGAAAGTGCTAATTCACGGATTATTATAGATCTTTTCATGTGAGCAGGACATATTTGGTAATTATGACAGTTGCATTCAGCACATCGCGATACAGTGCTAAATATGTTGATTAAATCAGACATGCCAGTTTCAATTGATGTTTTTTTTTAATTTTTTTTTATTTTTATTCATCAATGCTCGGTTTTTTTGATTGTTGAAATATTCATTTCCATACAGATATCTTTTCTCTCTCTCTCTTTTTTTTTCCCCCTTCTTTTTGATGGGTATCATTTTGTGAGAGAAATCGATTCAAATAAATTTCATGTGAAATCCCAGACAGTTTTGTTATGCCAATGATGGACAATTCTCACACATTTTGCCATATGAGACCGTTTCTGACGGAGTATTTTTGTGCATATGCGAGTGAATGTTATCTTTTTAACATAACAGAAGCATGGCCCTTGCAAGAATAGTTGGCCTTGCCCACATTTCCCAAAATCTAGATGCCTTTGAGCCTCAAGTCTGAAGGGAAACCTTGCCGTGGTCGGAGGGCTTGCGTGGTCCAGTGATCTTTTAGGCTTTGCTGACGGGGGCATCAATACTCAGCCAGATGGTTAGTTGTTATGAACGCTTCTAGGCCTGTATAGCCAAGTTGCTGACTGGCCAAGCATTACGTGGTAGGAATTGATGCCCCTGGTAGGGTCTCCCATGTCAGAAAGGTTAGGAGTGAGGGCCCAGACAAATAGTAACCCACCTTTTTCCTATTCTGTCTTCTGCCTTTCGTAACGGATCTTTTTCTTCTTCGTCTCCCCTTCAAGTCTTCTTTTCCACACTCCTTTTCTCTCTGTGGTCTCCTTAAGATCCGCCGCGTTAGCCGTGCGGTGCGACCTGTGTCGGAGGGGGATGAGATCCTGGTGATTGAGAGGGCCAGCGCTCTCAACACATCACTTGGCTCGGACCTCTCCTAGACAGGGAGTACACCTTGGCCCGGGTGTACTAATCGGCTCCCCTTCTTGGGGCTGGGTCAAGACAGACAGTCCCCTTGCTGGCCAAGTAAACCCCTGCAGTGCTCAGCCTCTGTTCCCGGGAGTTGAGCATGATCGGGGGGATAGGTTTGGTGGTGTCTGTGTGTCGTATGTCTCTCCCGAAGCCTGGAAGGGTCAAGACATTGGTTTCTTGGCCCTGGCCCCTTAGTTGGACTCCAAGGTGGGTGGGTAAGGGAGAGATGAATCACTATAAACTAAATATGACTTCTTTAAAAAACATTCCCCCCAAAAGGAAGAGGAAGGCAGCATCCCCTATTTCAGGGGATTGTCAAACAGATGGTGACTCTGATACCGAAGTTCGACAGAAGACAGGTTTTTGGCTTCCTGGCTCGTGATGGAGGGGACGGAGCAGGAAAGACCCCTTTCAGCTCTGAGCCCGTTTGCCATTCAAAAGGGTTTTCAAGAATAGCAGGCGACCCTCGGTCCATCAAGAGGTTGAGGAATGGCTCATTTCTCATTCAAAGCAAATCACAAAAAACAATCTGAACAGCTGCAGAAAGCAACAAAACTTGTGGACAGGGAGATCAGGGTAACTCCCCACAAACAATTAAATTCATCCAAAGGTGTGATTCGATGCAGAGAGATCTAACGGGTGTTTCAGAGGCAGAAATAAAAACGGAGCTGGCGTCCCAGGTGTGACGAGGTGCGCAGGGTGACGGTCAGGAAGGGTTTCAGAGAGAGTGGCCACCAACACCCTCTTTCTGACCTTCTGCAGCCCTGTGCTGCCTCCGGTCATCAAAGTTGGTTACCTAAATGTTCATGTTCAGCTATATGTGCCGTCCCCATTGAGGTGCTTCAGGTGCCAGAGGTTGGCCATGTCAGGGACCGCTGTTCTGGGCAGGAGGTATGTGGTTATTTGCCTGCAAGGCAACCCATGATGGGCCATGTTATGATCCGGCACATTGTGCTAACTGCGGTGGCGACCATCCCTCCTCGTTCACGAAACTGTCCCCTTGGATTCAAGAATCTGCTATACAACGAGTTAAAAACGGAAAAGAAGATCTCATTTTTTGAAGCCCGGAAACAGGTTGTGGGCAGTCAGACGCCGACAGCTTCTTCCTATGCTTCGGCTGTCAAGAAAGCTCCCATAGTTCCTACTCGGTCAGTCTGCTGCCAGACTGATGAATTCATGTTTTCGAAGACATTGCAAGTAAGATCTGTCAGTTCTGGTGGTAGCAAGTCCACCACCTTCCAACCAAAAAGACTGCCCCTGGTGGAGGCAAAAAATCCGCCACCCCTCAGACTGCCCAGCAGTCTACAACATCTGCTGCTGGGCAGATGAAAAAACCAGCACCCGCACCTCGAACTCCCATGTCCAGTGCCCGTGCGGGCAAGGGAGTTCAACAACCCAGTGTGGAGATGGTGGAGATGAAGAAGAAACCTCCACCATCTCCAAATCCAGACCTTCTTCGCCTGTTGGCAAGTCTGCCAGCAGGTCTGTAGACCAACACTCTCCTGTGAAACTAACTAACAAGTTCACTCCATTGGAAGCAGATGTTGAGGAGGAGATGACCTGATCTCTCTCCTTTTTCGCCCTCTGCACCATGGATAGTACAATATTCCATTGGAATATCCGTGGTCTAAATTCCAACTTCGAGGAGCTGCAGCTTTTGTGTCAATCCATAAAACCTTCCGTCGTGGCTCTTCAGGAAACTCAAATTCAAAGCCAGAAGAACCTTTAATCTTTCTGGCTTTAATATACTTTCGAAACCTGCACAACCATCCACGTTGGACTGTCGGGCGGTGTTTGCCCTTCTCATACATAAAACTTTGTTGTATAGTCCTGTCGCTCTGTCTACCTCCCTTCAAGCTGTAGCTGCGAGAGTCACTCTCCACAAGACTGTGACAGTCTGTTCCCTTTATCTTCCACCGTCTGTCCCGGTTTGTCGTCAGGACCTTGTCAGTCTGATAGGAGAACTTCCTCGACCTTTTTGCTGTTGGGTACTTTAACGGTCACAACCCTCTTTGGGTAGTGCCGGTACGTCACCCAGAGGTCTGCTGATTGAAGATGTCCTTTCAGACTTGGATTTGTGTTGTCTGAATGATGGATCTGCAACTTACCTCCACTCTTCCACTGGTTCACTTTCGTGTTTAGATTTGTCGGTTTGTGACCCCTCGCTGGTCCTGGACTATGAGTGGTCTGTCCATGACGATCTGCACGGAAGTGACCATTTCCTCCTGTCCTCTACAACCTGTAATAACTGAACACGTCTCTGTCTCTCAACATTTTAAATTATAAGAAAGCAAACTGGGATCTATTTGCAGCCACTGTTTCTAAGGAGTTCCAGGACACTGATATTTTTTCAGAGTCCTGACCCAGCTGAATCACTGACTAACACTATGATAAGTGTGCTAAGGCCTGTATTCCATGTCTTCCGATAAACTTCAAATGCCAAAAACACCCTGGTTCGATTCAGAATGCCAACAAATTTCCAAAGTTAGAAAACGGGCTCAGCGTCAGGTATACCAACGACCTTCGGGTCCCAACGCTCGAGCCCATCAGAAACTCCGTGCTAAATCAAGACACACTTTTAAAATCAGTAAACGTCGGTCCTGGAGAAGCTTCTGCTCCAGGCTGACATCAAAAACTTCCAAGAAAAAAGTGTGGAACATCATTAAGAAAATCAAAGGGAAGAACACCTGTCCCACTGTGAACCATCTCAAGTTTTCGGATTCTTTAATAACAGAGAAGAAAGCAGTTGCTAATCTGCTTGCTTCAACCATTGAAAAGAATTCCTCCTCTTCTAATAATCGGCCACTTTTGTCAAAAACAAGGCCCTAAAAGAAAAATCGCCCTGCAACTTTTCATCCGACAACATGGAAGACTACAATCTTCCTTTCACATTAAACGAGCTGAAATCTGCCTTACTCTCTTGCAGCGATTCCTCTCCAGGTATAGATGACATTCATTATCAACTATTGAAACATCTTCCGCAAGAAGGTCTGAACATCCTGTTACAGGTATACAACCACGTGTGGACTACAGGTTGCTTTCCACCCTCTTGGCGGAAAGCCTCATTATTCCCATCCCCAAACCTGGAAAAGATCTTTCTAATCCATCTAACTACCGTCCCATAGCTTTGACCAGCTGTGTCTGTAAATTGATGGAGAAATGGTCAATGCTAGGCTCATGTGGAAACTCGAAACCGATGGCCTTTGGCGAAAGAACAGTGTGGTTTCCGCAAACATCGTAGTACAGTTGACCATTTGATTCGTCTGGAATCTACACTTAGGAACGCTTTTTTAAACAGACAGCATGCAGTGGCAATTTTCTTCGACTTGGAGAAGGCCTACGATACCACCTGGAAGTCGGGGATACTTCATGATCTCCACGATCTGGTTTTCGAGGTCATCTTCCGCTTTTTATTCAAATTTTTTGGCAGAACGACAGTTTCAGGTCCGGGTTGGCAACCACTCTCTCTGATGTCCACGAGCAGGAGTGGGTGTTCCACAGGGAGCATACCGTCTCCTGCCCTCTTTAGTATTAAAATCAACAACATTGTGAAATCAGTTCAGCAGGGTTCAGACTGCTCATTGTTTGTGGATGATTTCGCTGTCTACGCAACTGGAAGCCTGTACCCGAGTGTCCAGCGCAGGCTCCAGCTTTGCGTAGATAAAATCCATCGATGGGCGGATGAAAACGGTTTCACCTTTTCTCCAACAAAGACGCAATGTATTCACTTCCATAATTTCCGTCAGTTTTTTCCCAGATCCTGAACTTCAAGTAGGGAAATCTCCCATTCCAGCTGTTACAGAGGCCAAATTTCTGGGAGTCATTTTTGACCAGAAACTCAAACTTTCTCAGCCACATCAAAAACCTCAAAACTTCTTGCCAGAAAGCTCTGAATATTCTGCGGGTCGTAGCGCACACCGACTGGGGCGCTGATAAGAAAACTTTGCTGCACCTCTACAGAGCCCTGGTCCGTTCCAAACTGGACTATGGTTGTGCTGTCTACGGCTCCGCAAGACCCTCTTACCTCAAACTTTTGGACCCTATCCACCATCAAGGGCTTCGTCTCTGTCTTGGAGCGTTCCGCACCACCCCTGTGTACAGCCTGTACGCAGAGGCGGGTGAACCTTCGTTGTCCAACCGCAGGCTGAAACTGTCTTTAAATTATTATATCCGACTGTTCTCAGAACCGCAGAATCCTGCCATGACTGTGTCTTTGACCCTCCATTCCAAAGTAAGTTTGAAAACAACCCTAAATGTATTCCGCCGTTTGGTCTTCGTATGCAGCCTCACGTGCGGAATGCAGGTCTAGACCTGGGAGTAGTTTCCGATTTTCCAAGTTTCCGGATCAACCTCCGTGGACCTTTTTCACACCAGAGATTCGTTTCGATCTTGCAGCTTTTCGCAAAGAGTCTAACCAGCTCTCTGGTGTACAAGGCATTGTATGCTGAGCTCTGTTCGAAATTCCCATCCTATCAAAACGTTTTCACTGACGGTTCCAAGTCTGAGGATGGAGTGGCCTGTGCAGCCTACTGCCTGGGCCCCTTCTCAGATACTGTTGGAACATATCCATTCCGATGCTTCTGTCTATTCTGCTGAACTTACTGCTCTGGTACTGGCTTTGAAGATAATCTCACATTCTCTAAAGAGGGACTTTCTGGTTCTGTCGGATTCGCTGTCAGCTTTGGAAGCCATAGCTGGCCGCAACCTTCAGCATCCAGAACTTTTGCATTCTTTGAACTTTTTAGCAAGTTGAAAGCGGACGGTTACAACATTGCTCTTGCTTGGGTTCCTGGTCATGTTGGCATCGGCGGGAATGAAATGGTTGATCGTTTAGCCAAGAACGCCACAAGAGAGAAACTGTCCAACATTTATATCCCCTGTTCAGATGTGAAACCCAAAATTAACGATTATGTGAGAGACCTCTGGCAGGAGGATTGGAACACACAGACGAGTAACAAACTCTTTCAGATCCTCCAAACCTTAAGGACTTCCTCCCATCCACGTCGGGGGTCGTAAAGAGGAAACGGTTCTGTGCCGGCTGCACACCGGCCATTCGTATTTTACCCATGCTTACCTTTTAAAGAGTGAAGAAGCTCCGTGGTGCATCCATGTCATGCACCACTCACAATGAAACATGTTCTTTAGAGTGTTGGGACTTGCAACGATGTGAGACACAAACATTTTACAGCGGCGTCCATGAAGATCCTGTTCAGGATGTCCCGCCTGATGTGATCCTTGAGTTTTTGAGAGAGATTAACATTTTTCATCTGATTTAAGATTTTACGGAAGAAAGATTTTTAACAAAGTTTCTGGTGTGTTTGTAGACGATGTCATTTAATGAGATGTATGAAAGTGTTTTTTTTTTTTTTTTTTTTTTTTTTTTTTATATGACTGGTGATTGATTTTAACGTGGTGACAGCCCTGATATGGCCCTTTGCGGTCCGGCTGGGCTATAACAACATTATCTTATCTTATCTTATCTGTCTGAAGGGAAGATTCTCTCTTCTCCTCTGCCTTCTTGTCCGAGAATGTTTCTGTATCTTGAGGACCAAAGGCCATCAAGAAGTGACTAGTGTTCTGTGCAATACCTTCTTAGTTTCACTTGTGGCATTCAAGACATGACAGGGTCAGACTGGCAAGCGTTGACCGAGATGAGAAGGAATTTAGATGGAACTGTATAATCCTATTTTCAAGGTCACTTTTTCGGATTGTGTTCACATGAATTCATATTGATGTTCTTAATTTCCGTATATGCATGTCTGAAAGTTTCAGCAGCATTTTCATCTTGCCATAATATACGCACAGATTTCAAAAAAGCTGGAAATCCTGATCTCTTCTTCATGATGGTTGTAATGATGGTTGTCACCTCTTTGACAAAAACTAATCTTCTTGATGCAAGCTGGAATCCCAGCATGTCCCATAGCCATACGAGTCATCAATTTCTTGAAATGCTTGTAACTTGAATGATAGTTCTAACCCTCCTTACAGTAAAATAAAGCAAACAACTGAAGTCTGAAACATTCATTTTTCCTGTTCTTTCTACAGTAAAGTGCACTAATCTGAAGCAGCAGCATGTTGCATTGGTGCAGAAATGTATAGCTTGCAGCAGTTTTATTACCACAAAGATGCTGGAAGTGGTGATGATACAAGTTGTTTTTTCTACTTTCAAAGTATATTGTGTGAGAGTCAAAGATGATAAAGAAAAAGGCAGTAGAAAAAAAGTGGACAGAGGCCCCATTTTGAAAGAAATTTTTTTTTTTAAAAAGTGGGGGTAAAAAATGAAGGTTAGAGGACCCTTCAAAAACGTGTATGTGTTTCCAAGTTTTAAAGTATACATGCCTTAATGTTTAGTTAAACACATCCCATCTTACGGACAAAAATCAAAGGGTTCTTGGAGTTGAAGAATTAATCTGTCCACTGAACTTAGGTCTGAAAACAAAATTCTGACTGGCCCCCTGGCTGAAAAATTTCTGAAATGGAGGCCAGTAGCAGGAAAGAAACAAACTTTACGGATCCCAGGTTCTAATTTAGGGGCATTAAGAAAGAGAAAGCCATCTTGCTTTTCAAAGACATTACAGCAGATAACCCCTGTCCCCAGCACAGTGCTGGACATTTGGGGCACACAAAGTTCTACACTGTTTAACTTGACGGAGCACGGACACCACCAAGGTACAGCAAGCTGTCTGAATCCAGCCTGGCCATCATGCCAGTACAGCACCTGGCAATGTGGGACAAAGGAAGAGCTCAGCTGCACTTCTCCAGCCAACATGGCACATAACCAGGCCTATTGAGTGCCTATTTAAGGTACATTCACCTTGATAAATTACACATCGTCTTTCCACAAAGACCATGGAGCATTAACAATGTGTGCAATGCATTCACATTAAAGCTGTAAAACATAAAATAATTATGTACAAAGTGTTTTATCGAATCTGAACATGTTTTGACCTACTACATATATGGAAACCTGCAGTAGTTTCAGAGTAGAAATATGTTATGGTGCAGGTCCCTTCCACAAGAAATTACACGTCAGCTACATGTTGTCTTTTCACACAGGCCACTGCAGAACCAGTGGTGTAAATCACAAACTGCTAATGCAATACCCTCATTAATACACTGTAGAAAATGTAATACAGTCCTTTTGTTCTTAATATTTGCTAGTTTTCACGTGATACAAGAAGAAACAGTGCAGAACACACCTCTAGCAATTTTAGAGAACTGGGAGCATTGCCAAAAAAAGGGAAATGCAATGAATCATGCTGTCGCAGCTTGTCTGTAATGTCAGCTGATAAACAGCACACCAGGAACTAAAGGTCTGGATAGCTATGCCCTGTAAGGGTGTGTAAACCACCTGGAATAACTAGGCCCAGTAAAGGTGTGGAACCACCTGGAATAACTAGGGCCCCGTAAAGGTGTGACAACCACCTGGAATAACTAGGCCCTGTAAAGGTGTGAAAAAACCCTCTGGAATAACTAGGCCCAATAAAGGTGTGGAAAACACTTGGAACAGCTAGGCCCTGTAAAGGTGTGGAAAACACTTGGAATAGCTAGACCCTGTACAAGACAGCGGACACCAACAGGCTGGAGAAGATAGCACGGACAGCAGCACGAGTGGTGAAGGCGAACCTTGCAACACCAACCACCATCTTTGAGCGTGCTGCCATCAAAAAGCTGATGGCTATCATGACAACACCTCCCACCCACTCACCCTGCTGTGCAGTCTTGCAGGTCCAACAGAGAGGGCTCTCGGCGTTGTCCAAAGGCCAGGACCACTCGTATGCGGAAATCTTTTCTGCCAACTGCTGTCAGGCTGTACAACGCAGCAACAGGACGAGAGTGAAATCTGACTGCCTGCAGAGTGCCTGCATATAATGCGTACATGAGTACGAGAGCAAGTGTGTGTGTGTGTGTGTGTGCGTGTGAGTATGTATGTGGGTGTGTATGTGTGCGTGCGTGTGTGTGTGTGTGTGTGCTAGTAGATGGTGGGGGAGAGGTTTGGGGGGGGGGGGGGGGGGGAGTGTATAATAAGGCAAGTGTGTTTTCGGGTCTTAAATGGTTATCGTTTTAGATTTTGTCCATGTTTTAGCTCTCCGTCTCTGTCCGTCTGTCTCACCCTCTCTCCTTTTCCTACCCCTCCCTCTCTGTCGTCTGTCTCTCTCTCTCTCTCTCTGGTGTCTGTCTCTCCCTTCCTGACGATCTGTCGCTCTCCGAGTCTCTCTCTTTCTCACCTTCACTATGTCTGTCTCTAACTCACATGCTCTCTTCCTTCCCCGTTTGGTTTGTCTCTGTCTGTCCCTCTCTTTCTGTTATCATCTTTACCGTTTCCTCCATCTCAGTTTCCCAGTCATTCATATATTGTAGTCCATTTTCCCCCCTATGTATATATTCTATGACAGCAAGATTAAGAGAGTGGTTGAGCAGGGTTGGGACGGGGAGGGGGGTGGTGGGTGGGTGTGGAGGGGGGGGTGAGAGAGAGAGTGATGTGGGTTTGGGCACGCGGTACACACACACGTTGGGAGTGTGTGTGTGGGTGTGGTGTGTGTGTGGGGTGTAAATGTTTGGGTATGGATGTGTATTGGTATAAATGTCTAATTTTGTACATGTACATAAACCACATGGGAAAAGGTGTGATATTGTCTTAGAGGCCTGTTTTACCCACAGATTGATTTATTAACGTTGAATTGTTTGTATTTGTGTTTTACGTGCCTGCAAAAACATTTTCCTTGTGTATATGGGGATGCAATAAAAAGTCTGAAGTGTGGAAAACACCTGGAATAGCTAGCCCTGTAAAGGTGTGGAAACCACCTGGAATAGCTAGGCCCTGTAAAGGTATGGAAACCACCTGGAATAACTAGGCCCAGTAAAGGTGTGGAAACCACCTGGAATAACTAGGCCCAGTAAAGGTGTGGAAACCACCTGGAATAGCTAGGCCCTGTAAAGGTGTGGAAAACGCTTGGAATAGCTAGGTCCTGTAAAGGTGTGGAAACCACCTGGAATAACTAGGCCCTGTAAAGGTGTGTAAACCACCTAGAATAGCTAGGCCCTGTAAAGATGTGGAAACCACCTGGAATAGCTTGGCCCTGTAAAGGTGTAGAAACCATCTGGAATAGCTTGGCCCTGTAAAGGTGTGAAAACCATCTGGAATAGCTAGCCCTGTAAAGGTGTGAAAACCACCTGGAATAGCTAGGCCCTGTAAAGGTGTGAAAACCATCTGGAATAGCTAGGCCCTGTAAAGGTGGAAAACCATCTGAATAGCAGGCCCTGTAAAGGGTGAAACCACCTGGAATAGCTAGGCCCTGTAAAGGTGTGGAAAACACTTGGAATAGCTAGCCCTGTAAAGGTGTGGAAACCACCTGGAATATCTAGGCCCTGTAAAGGTGTGGAAAAAAACTTGGAATAGCTAGGCCCTGTAAAGGTGTGGAAACCATCTGGAATAGCTTGGCCCTGTAATGGTGTGGAAACCATCTGAAATAGCTAGGCCCTGTAAAGGTTTGGGTGTGGAAAACACTGGAGTAGCTTGGCCCTGTAAAGTTGTGAAAACCACCTGGAATAACTAGGCCCTGTAAAGGTGTGAAAACCACCTGGAATAACTAGACCCAGTAAAGGTGTGGAAAACACTTGGAATAACTAGGCCCTGTAAAGGGGTTGAAATCACCTGGAATAAACTAGGCCATATAGAGGTGTGGAAAACACTTGGAACAGCTAGGCCCTGTAATGGTGTGGAAAACACTTGGAATAGCTAGACCCTGTACAGGTGTGGAAAACACCTGGAATAGCTAGGCCCTGTAAAGGTGTGGAAAACATTTGGAATAGATAGGCCCTGTAAAGGTGTATAAACCACCTGGAATAACTAGGCCCAGTAAAGGTGTGGAAACCACCTGGAATAACTAGGCCCAGTAAAGGTGTGGAAACCACCTGGAATAGCTAGGCCCTGTAAAGGTGTGGAAACCACCTGAAATAGCTAGGCCCTGTAAAGGTGTGGAAAACACTTGGAATAGCTAGCCCTGTAAAGGTGTGGAAACCACCTGAAATAGCTAGGCCCTGTAAAGGTGTGGAAACCACCTGGAATAACTAGGCCCAGTAAAGGTGTGGAAACCACCTGGAATAGCTAGGCCCTGTAAAGGTGTGGAAACCACCTAAAATAGCTAGGCCCTGTAAAGGTGTGGAAAACACTTGGAATAGCTAGGCCCAGTAAAGGTGTGGAAACCACCTGGAAAACAAGGCTCAGTAAAGGTGTGGAAAACGTCTGAAATAGCTGGGCCCAGGACATATACATCTTCTAGCCTATGTTCTCCACAATCTGAAGCAGTGAAGTTCAATTGCAAGTGGTTTTTTCATCAATAATTTCAAAGGGAAACAGAACAGCTCCCTTCTTCACTATGCAAATGTCATGTGGCAATACAGCAATTGCTAATTCACACACACTCGCAACACATCAAAGAAGACTAAAGATGGCATGGACAGCAACACTTGAGTATATCATTTCTTTACTTCAGAAGATCAGCAAAGCATAGAGTTGCTACTTGTTGCTTAAAGCAAGTAAAAATGTTATGGAATTACAATTCTACAATGAAAGTCATAGTGTTCGATATGCAGTGAAACAAGCAAGGCAATATCACCTGATTTAATAGTTACATTTTGGTATGAAGACAAGGAAAACAAAATTTTGCTTAGTCTTGGTTGATCCCAGCACAAATTAAAAAGTACAAAATGACATCCACACAAGATATCACATGTTTGGAAATTCTGTGCGACCGACAAAATGTCAAGTCAATTTGTTCCCGAAATAGTGGTACTTGATAAAAAGACATAAACAAAAAAATTGCATGAAAAAGGCAGTTCCGACAATAATGGACAGCAGACATCATGTCTTAGGCATTACGACAATAATGGACAGCGGACATCATGTCTTATCACCCAATGGTCCATAGAACTTTTTTTTTTGCGTGGAATCTATCCTGAAAAAAAAATTGGCAGCTTAGTAGCAGTCAGCAGCATTCATAATCGCAACACCAATACAAACCCTTTGGGTAGCGTTTGCCAAAATAATACCAAACCAGTACCCTTCAATCTCTCTTTTTAAGTAGCATCTAAGCAAGACTGAAAAATGTACGCAAATAACATACACATAAAACATATACACCTGCGGCTCCTTACACAATTGACATATAAATCACGTCAATTTTATTCCAATATGAAAATGCTTTTCAACATCTTGCCTTTTCAACAAGTCTGTTCAACAGCACAGGCAGAGACTCAACAGTATTATCAATCAACAAAGCATAAGCACCCCTTATCTAGAGGATCACCCCCACCCATCCCAGACCTTCCCCTACCAGAGTTAACAGGCACTGGGACAGAACTGGAGGTTTTCTGATCATTTGCATATTTGAACTTGCAGCAGAAACTGAGCACAGGAAGTCACTTAGATGATTGGGAAAGGAAGAAGGGTGGGGAGGGGGGAATCTTGTTGGACTTGCACAATCTGTGGACCCAAACTGAACACACAATCAAACACAAGGGTAGTCCCTCAAGCAAGGAAAAGAAATGCATTGTCTAAAACTACAATCCAGCAAATACCCACACATCCTCCATCCTCTCTCTACATCAGACATGCCCCAGCATGTACAAACATGACAAGCTTCTTTGTGAATCAGAAATTTTCACATCCTTGACCATTTGTGCTTTGAATCAATCAGCTACTCCTTCATTACGGGAAACACACAGCATGTACGCACACTGAGCATACCACACTTTCAGACTCCACAGTCATGCCGGAAGCACTACATTCAATAAGAAAGACAAGGAAAAAAGGTATCTAAGCTTGATTAGTGAGCAGTGTGTGAAGAGTACATGAAAGCAGTAATGCTAAGTAACATGACAGCAGGGTGAACTTCTGGTCCAAGGAACAGGCAGTGTTCCATCCTCCGCCCTGTGAAGTTGCACAAATACCTGCATACATATAGGTAACATGACCACACTGGATTGGCTAGTATTGTACAGTCTGTGTAGTAGACATTAGTGGAATTGTGGCCAGTTGTTTGGACACCGCTAACCCAGAACACCAATCCTCTGATGTGGTGAAGACAGGAGGTGTGTCTGACCGGGCGTGCTGATCAGCTCTCAGTGTGTTCCTCTTGTACATCTTCAGACCCATCATCATCACCCAACTTCACGGCAGCACGACTTGAGCGGACCTGGGCTGATGGTCTGCAACACACAGGCCACCATACCTGACCCAAACTGAACATTTTATCTTTTATTTTCTGTTCCTGAATAAATCGGTTTCTCCTCACTTCCTGCTCTGTGTCAAAGGACATTACCTTTATTCCTTTTTTTTCAGTTATTCATTTTCCTTTATATGGTTTGATATTTCATTCTTGGTATCTGCAAGTCATGAGAAAACAAATGTATTAACTGTGTACCTTTAGAATCTTTTTGAAAAATCAGCAAACTAATTTCATATCGGACGTGATTTGACCAAACAGCAAGAGTATTTGTCATACACCTTCTGCATCTGTTTGGGCAATAAACACTGTACAGTCTAAACCTATCCCATAGAAGAGGGACTAGTTTTAAAGTTAAATATCAGACTAGAAAAAAAAAAATTAAGATACTAACTAATCCTTACCTAACACTACATCATACTGGAAATTGTTGCACTGAAGTACGAAGTAACTGCTAATGACATTTTACAAACTGTTTTCTACATGAAATGTACTGAGTAATCACCAACTCCTCAATGACATCTTACAGACTGTTAAATGAAAGTACTAAGCAATTCCTTATGGACTCTATAACATTTTACCTACATCTCCATAAAAATAATGCGGTGCAATCCCTCATGACACTTCACAAGCAGGTTCATAACCAACAATCAGCCTGGGTTAGCCCAAATTTTTCCCGCTCATCTCCAGATAAAATGTATGCAACTGTAGGCTATAGCATCTATCTTTTGCTTTTTCCCTTCAAGAACAGCACCAACACAGTACAAAACTGCAATAGGAATTATGAAGGCATGTTTCTTTTCCTTTTCCACCCCCCCCCCCCCCCCCCCCCAAAATATTTTCAATTACGAACACAGAAACTTTGTGACAAATATTTGTTCTGTTTATCATCTCCCTGCATTACTCAAAGGCACTTTAACTAGCAATGAACTACAGAACAGGAGTCACTCTGCTGACCTCATTTTCTCCCCTCACACATCACCACCGACCCTATTCTCTCCCACACATGCCATTCGGTCCCTGCTCGCCTACCTGTACTTCCTAAGAGACTGTGTCTCGCGCACCAGCACGTCATTCTGCTCCATCTGATCATCCAACTCTCGCTGCACTTTACGCTTGGCAGCGTTCAGGCGGGCCACCTCCTCCTCAGCCTCGTCCACTTGCCGCTTCAAGGCCTTCACCCGGTTGTTCATCTTGTCCAGCTGTGAAGGAACACATATTCTCCACTGCAGTAGAACTATGAGTGGGTGGATAATGAATGGGGGAAAGTATGGATCACAACTACAATGGCCTGGGAAATGTCATCTTTATATTACAAATCCAATATGAAAAAATGCAAACTCTGTACATATGCCATCCTCTGCACAAACTACTACTACTAGAATCCTTGGAGACCCATTATTCTCGCTTATGATTTTACTTTCTTCAGCACAAAAACTTTTAAATTAATCATACTAGGTACTTCTTCTCTTAAGAAACTTGTAAAACTGAATGAAGATCTGGCCAGATTGACTTTTTTCCTTCCATTCAAAAAAAAAAAAAAATCCTGCTCAGCAATGTACCGCACAAAAAAGATGGGTAAAAATACACACGAGGGTAAAGAAATAACTGGAAAGGGTTGTTCTTCAGAGATGTTCAGAGATGAGAAAAGCTACAGCAGACAGGAGGCTTTATCAGTTGACATCTTAAGGAATGAACCCTTTGTATTGCTTGAGAGCACACAGCTGATTTAACAGATCATGCTATGGCCTGGACACAACACTCACTACCAGTAGAAAACCTGTCCTGCCTTCTTGTTTCTTGTCTACATGGCAGTTTGCAGCACCCCTCCTTCCTTCCCCCCCCCAAAAAAACATCCCAAAAAAAATTTTTAATCCCTTTTTTTCCCCCCCACGGAAATTTTTTTTCCCTTTTAAAAAAATTTTAAGAATATTGAAAAAAAAAAAATAAAATTATCACAAAAATTTTTCCCCTTACAAAAAGCCCATCCGCTGAAAACTGGGGTCTATAAATTTGAGCAAACCCAAAGTTTAAGAACCGGGGTGCGGGGCCTTTTTTCTACTCCTCCCTCAAGCCCCCCGACCAAATAAGCAAGTTCCGGCAAAATTTTTCCCCCGGGGGGTTTCCCCCCAGTTTTCAATAGGTGCCCCCCCTCAAAAAAAAACTTTCTGAAAGGGAATCTTGGGGTGCCAAATTGGAATAAGGCCAAAGAAAAGTATCAAAATTAAAAATGAAAGTTTTTCTTTTTCTTTTAACCCGGGGCCCCTAACCCCCCCAAAAACCGAAAAAAAACCCCGGGAAATTTACCCCCCCCTTTCTGTGAAAAGCTTTGGGCAAAAAACCCCTTTTCCCCGGGAGGGGAAAACCAAAACCCTCCTGTTAGCCCAACCCCAGGAAAATTTTTTTTTCGAAAGGGAGGTGGTAAACTGATAACCTCCCCCCCTTTTTTTTAGGGCCCATGGGCCTGCTTCGGTATCCCTTTAGTTCCCTTTGGGTTTTTTAACTTCCACGGTCTCGGGAAAACCTTTCCCAAACAGATTTGAAAAATTATCCCCCTTTTTCCAAGAAAAAAAAATTTTAAATTCGGGTTTTTCAAAACTTTTCCCAAAAAAAAAACCACACTTCAAAAAAAAAAAATCTTTAAATTTTTTTGGCATTTAAACTTCCCTTTAAAACCCCACAATCCCCAGGAATTTTTTTCAAAAAAAAAAAATCAAAACCCAAATTTTCCACCCCTCTCGGGAAAAAATCGGGGGGGGGATGGGGGGGGGGGGGGGGGGGGATTGCCTTCCTTTTGGGCCCCCTTTACCCCCCAGGGACAATTTTCCCTCAAGAAATGGTCCTTTCACACTTGCCCTTCCAGTTTCTTTTAAAAAAAACCCCCTTCCAACCCCAGATTCTCCATTTCTCAAGGACCTCTACAAAGGGCTTGAAACCTCCCATTTGTCCAAATAAAACTAAATTATTTTACCCAAACACACTTTTTTTTTAAAAAAAGGGGAAAAAAAAAAATGGTCATATTTTAAAGTAACCACTCAAAATTTTTTCTGTAATCAAAAAAGGCAAAAGCAACTGGATTTTTAAAATGACTTCCTTTTAAAACCCTTGTTTTCCCCTGTCCTTTTTCCCGTTTTTTTTAAAAAAACCCCCTTTTTTTCCATTTAAGACCCTTTTACTGCCCCCTTTTCATTCTTTTCCAATTTTTTCGACCGAAAATGAATTTTGTAAGCCCACCACCCAAAATATTGCCCCCATTAAAAACCCTCCCGCTTTAAAAAAAAAAAAAAAAAAAAAAATTTTTCCACCTGAAAAGAAATCGAAAAAAAACCCAAAAAATTTTGTTAAAAATCTTTCCCTTAAAAAAGAAAATTTTAAAAAAATTTTTCCCCCTCACCATCCCCTAAGGGGGTCTTCTATGTGAAAAATTTTTTTTCCCACACCAACCCCCCCACCAAAAAAATTTTATTTGAGTGGGCATGACTGGTCACCAGGGACTCTTTACTCTTAAAATTTTAAAATGGAAAAACAACCTGTACCGGGGAAAAATTTCCCTTTACCCCCCCGGAGTTAAACCAAAATTTTAGATTGAAAGATTTTGTTACCGGTTTCCTCCCCTCCAAGGTCCCCAAACGAATTTTTGGGCACTCGAGGGGGAAAAGGGGACAGCCCCCTTTGGGCTTGGAAAGAAACCAACTTTCCCCCCCCCCAAAAAAGCCAGAACCCAAAAAATAATTTTAACCCCCCCCCCATTGCAAAAAGAAAAGGGTGCAAAAGTTTTTTGGGGGAAGGGGGGAATTTTTTTTTTAAAACGGAATCCGCAGAAAAAAAATCCCCGGTTTGGGGTTACTCAAAAAAAGGAAACGCAGAATAAAAGGAAGAATGGTTTTTCCCAAAAAAATGAAAACCCCGGGTGTCCGGGCCCACTACCAAATTTTTAACCGTTTTTTTTGACGTTTTCGAACGGGCCAGCCAAGTTTGTCCCCGAAGCTGGCCCCCAAAAGGCCAAATTTCGAAACGAATTGTGGAAAAGGGGGGTTTCCAAATTAAAAATTTTGGGAAAAACTCCCAGGTAAAAAGGTTTTCCCCCCTGGGGCCCAAAGACCAAAGCGGAATATTTTGGGTTTTTTAAAAACTTTTTTGGGGGGTAAAACCGCTGGCATTTTTGGGTTTGAAAAGGGAAAAAATTTTTTAAACAATTTTCCCTCGTTAAGGTTACCCCCTTGGGGCGTAACAGGGGGGGCATGCAACAACCCTTGTTTTGGAACCAAAGTTTGGGGTAAATGTTTCGGGCCTTCCACACAAAAAACCATCCATTTTAAACCCGGGCCTTAGAGGGAAAAATTTTCATCCCCCCCTGGTTTGGAAAAAAACCCCCCCAAATTTAGGCCTTGGCCATTTTGAGGTTTTTAAAGGCTGAAAAGGTTAATTTTTTCAAAAAGACCCCAAAATTTCCCTTCCCCCAAAAATTTTCCCAAAATTCCCTTTAAAAAACTGGGAAATTTATTTTAAACACAGGGGGTTTTTACGAAAAAAAACCGTTTTAAAACCGCCCCCATTTATCTAAAACGGGGGTTTTTTTTGGGGGTCCCCTTTTAACAAAAATACCCACAAAAATCTCAAAACCCTTAAAAAAACAATTTGTTAACAAACTAAAGACAAATAATCCCCCCGTGGAACCCCCCAACCCCCTAAAAAAAGGGCCAACCCGAAAACCCCTTTTGCCCAAAAAAAAAAAAACAAGATCCCAAAAAAGAACCCCAGACAATTCCCCCCACCCGGGGGCTGGTTCCCAATCGAAAATTGCCCCCGGCGTGTTCAGAAAGGCTTTGAAGGTTTTCCCTCAAAAATTTCCGTTTTGGGCCAAATTTTTTTTTGAAAAAGGCCATGGTTTTTTTTCCCAAGGCCAGCATAAAAATTTTCCCCTTTCAAAAAGTTTCCCAAAGAGGGAGGTTTTTTGAAAAAAAAATTTTTCCCTTTTTAAAGGGGAAAAATTTTTTTGCCAAGGGTAAAAAAAAAACCGTACCCCCAAAAAGGGAGCCCTTTTCAGATTTCCGACCCCCGGGGGGAAATTTTCCAGTAAAGAATTTCTTTTCCTGGGAGGTGGGAAAAAAGGGAAAAACGCCTTTTGGAAAAAAAAAATTGTATCTTCCTTTTCCCAAAAAATTAGGGTATTTTTTTTTCTTTGTTTTGGGGGCAAAGGGCGTTTTTTTTTTTTTCAAGGTTAAAAAAGGGAACCCGTTTCTTCCTTTTTTAAAGAATAAAAACTTGAGTGGTTACGGGGGAATTTTTTCCCTTTTTTTTTTTAAGCCACTTTTTTCTTAAGTTTTTGAGTCAGTGGGCAAAGCCCCCAACCCCGTTTTTTTAAAAGTTGTTAGTTTAAGGGGTTTTTGGGTCAGGGGCCCAAGGTTTGGGCACCTACCACCCCTTTTCAAATTTTGGAAATTTTTGACCCTAATCCGGGGGTTTTTTGGCATTTGGTTTACAAGAAAAGGGGGTTTTTGAAAAATTTGGGGTTTTTTAAAAGTTCCCTCGGGAAAAATGGGGTCCAATTCAAAAATAGGGTTGCTAAAGTTTTTTTCCCAAAGGGGTTAAGCCAATTTTTGTTTGCCGGGTTTTGACGGGGAAATTCCTTCCCTCCCCTTGGGGAAATTTCCGGCCGGGGGGTAAAACCGAAAACAAAACCTGCCTTTGGGGAAGTGGGGAATTTGAAAACCGCTTAAAAAACCCCAAAAAGGGGCTCCAATCCCCCTTTTAAAGAACCTTCCCCCAAAAGGGGTGCAAAGTCAAAACGAAAAAAAGGGGGGAACCCCCCTCAAAAAAATCCGAGACAAAAGGAAAAAAAAAAAGGAGGGGAAGCTTTGGGGGGTGCTTCCCGCTCACCAAAAGGGAAGAAAACGCAAAAACCTTTTTTTGTGGAAGGAGAGGGAACACCCCCGACTCCCCAACGTGGTGGTTGTGATTTAAAAAAGTTTCCGAAAAGTAAATTTTTGGCTTTTTTTTCGAAGACCCGCAAATTTTTTTGGCCAAAACTGAGCTCCCGAAGTTGAATTTTAACCCAAACGGTTTCCGGGTTTTTTCCAGTGGGGGGGAAAAAGGGGGAAGTCACCCCATTTTCCTCCTCCATTTCCCGGGGGAAATTTTGTTTTTTTTTCAGACAACGGGTTGGCCCCAAAAGGGGGGAAAAAGGGGGGGGCATTTTTCCCTCCACCCCCCCCCAACGGGTTAACCCCCCCACGGGCACTGGACAGGGTTTTCGAGTTCGGTTTTTTTTTCCCCCCCAAAGGGGGGGGTCGGGGGTTTCGGACCCTAAGGGCCCCCTTTTTTGGGGTGGGGTTTCCTTTTTAAGACTAAATTTTTTTTCCCTTTGAATTCTTCAAAATGTAAGTTTCTCGCCCTCCGGTTAAAATGTTAAACCCTTTTTGGGAAGTGGGCGGGCCCCCCCCCTGTTGCGGCCCCAAAAAGGGAAAATTTTCTTTTCAGGATTTTTGTTTGGGCCCTGAAAAGGGGGGTTTTTTGGAGGAGGGGCCCCCCCCCGGTTCCCCAAATCCATTGAAAAACCCCCCTCGGGGGGTTTTAAAAAACCCATCCCCCCTAAAACATTTCCCTGAAGGGCCCCAAATTGGCATAAACCCCCCCAACCCCAATATAAAAAAAAATTTCAAAAAAATTTGATACCAAAACCCAGGGTTGCAAACAGGGGGTTTGGCCCCCCGAATTTTTTGTTTTGCCCTCTCCCCCCGCCAGCCCTTTTAATTTTGCCCACCAATAAACCCTTTCCCCCCTTTTGATTCAACTTTGGGGGGGATACCCTTTTCCCCGTAAACTTTCCTTAGCAGTTTCAGAGGGGGTGTTTCCTGTTTTGAACCTTTTCTCCCCCCCAAGGGACCGGGGGCCCTCAAACAAAAAACCCCTTTTTGGGAAAGGCTCCCCCGGGGGGGGTTTTTTGCCCCCCCTTTAAACCCAGGAACCCAAACCGTTTGTCGTACCCCAAATTCGTACCGTAAAAATTCCCAAAAAAGGGGTCCCCCTTTTTTTTGGGGGTTGGGGGGGTTGATTTTATTTTTTCATTTCCCTTTACCCCCCCCTTTTCCCAAAAACCGGAAAAAACCAATGTTTCCCCCCTTCCACTTGGGAAGGTAAAAAAAACCCAAAAACCCCTTCCCCCTTTTCGGGTTCCCCCCGGGACAAACTGGCAGAAAATTTTTGGGAAAAAGGGAACCCCTCGCCCCCCCCGGGGGGAACCCCTTTTTAACCCCGGGGCCAAATGTACCCCCTGTCGGGGGGCCCCCAAAAGGGGGTTTTGGGGCGGCCCCCTTTTCCCCGGGGGGTTTTTCCCCCCGACCCCCCCCCAAAACCGGCATCTTGGACCACAGGGAAAAAGGGGGAAAAAAACTAAGGGAGAAAGAAAAAGGGGGAAAAAAGGGGCAAAAAAAAAAAGGGAAAGGGGGTTTTCCTTAAAATCCCCCCCTTGCCTTCAAAATAACCCCTACCGGGGATCCCCTTACCAGTTCGCGGGCCAAAACAGAAAAAAGGAAAAAAAGGGGGTTTTTAAAAAAACCCCTTTCCAAATTGACCCCCCCCCAAAACCCAAAGGGATCAACCCCGAAACCCCCCAAACCCGAAAAGGCCAAACCCCGGGGGAAAAAGGCCAACCCCAAGGCCCAGTTAAGATTTTTCCCCTTCCCCTTTTTTTAAAATGTTTTAGCCTTTTTTTTTTCCCCCAATATTTTCATCCCTGCAAACCCTTTTTGGGGAAAACTTTTCATTGTTTTGTTTTTCCCTGACAGAAAAAAATAAAGGGGGGGAAACGAAACCTCCAAAATTCTCCCCAAATTGTAAAATTTAAACGAAAATGGTTTGGGGCAAATTGGAAAAAACTTCTCTTTTTTAAAATTTTAGCTTTTTTTTAGCCAAAAAAAAGAATTTTAAAAAAATTTTGTTTCCCCCCAAAAACCCCTTTTGGGGCCCCCCTCCCCCCCTTCGGGGCCACAATCGGGATAAAAAATCCACCCAAAAAAAACCCCTTTTCTTAAAAACTTAAATTTCAGAATGGGAAAAACAAAAACAAAAATTTTTTCATTTGTTTTTTTTACTTGAAAACTTTTTTTTAAATTTTTTTGTGTTTTTTTTTTTGGTTTTCCCCCCGGGCCCCGGGGTTTTTTTAAACTAAAAAAACCCCCCCAAAAAAAATTTTTTTTTTTAAACCCCCCCCCGTTGGTTTCCACAGAAAAGAAATAAAACCCGGGGAAAAAAATTCTTTTTTTAAAACATTCTTGGCTGCCGATTGGGCCTTTGCAAATTTGTTCCCCTTTTTTTGTTCCCTCTAGCCCAAATTACCATAATTTTCCTCCAAAACCCTTCCTTTTAAAAAATTCCGGGGACCAAGTTTCCCTTGAAAATTTTTAACGGACTTTAAACTTCAACCTCAAAAACCCCCCAAAAAATTCAAAGCCCTTTAATATAAAAATTTAAATAAAATTTTTTTCCAAAAACAAACAAACACAAAAAAAGGGAAATTTCCCTTTCAATGGGAAAGGGGGGAAACCCCAAATAAAAAAAAAACCACTAAAACTTAAATCTTTCAACAAATTTGGACCACCATTTCAAAACCTTTTTGCCCACCCGGAAAAAGGGGAAAAAGGGTTTTTTACAAAAAAAAAAAAAAAAACCCAAATAATTTAAAAAAAATTATTTTGAAAATTTCAAAAATTTTTTTGAAAAAAAAAATAAAATCCTTTAGACAACTCTCCCCCACGTTTGAAAAAAAAAAACACAAAAAAAAAAATTTTTTTTCCTTTTGGTAAAAATTAAAGTAAACAAAAAAAAAGGGGGTAAACCAAAAAAACCCAATTTTTTGGGGCATTCCAACCAACAATGTGTGCTTTTAAAAAAAAATCAAAAACCAACAGGAACAACTCACCACGTCAACATTTTTGCACGGGTTAAAAACAGTAAAAAAAAATTCCTTTGGAAAACAGTTCCCCAAAACCCTTTTTCTTTTTTTTTTCCGAAAAATTTTCCATTCCTAAAAACTTTTCCTTTGGCCCTTGAAAAAAAAGGGGAAAAATCTCTAGCCCTATAAGGGTAAATTAAAACAGAATTTAACGGGGAAACCCCCTAAAACCCTATTTTTCGTAACCCCCAAAATTTTTTTTCCCCCCCAATCTTGAAAATTTTAAAAAATTCGAAAATTTCCGACGTATAAAACCAAGTTGCCCCCAGGAAAAAAAGAAGGAAAAAGTTAACTTGCCCCAAACCAATTTTATTATAAAAAAAAAAAAAAAAAAAAATAAAAAAGGTCATTTTATAAAAGAAAAATTTTTGACAATAAAAAACCCCTTTTAAAAAAATTTTTTCAATTTAAAAATTTGTAAGCAAAATTTGAATAGTAATTTTGAAACTGTTTCGTTCGGCATTAAACCAAACAATTTTTGACTTAACGGAAAACAATAAACCACCTTTTTTTTGATTTACGTGCTAACAAAATTTATTTGAATAAAAAAATTTGACTCAATTTACCCAATTTTATTCTTTAAAATTTGGAAAAATTTAAAAGGAAAAGAAAAAAAAACCCCACTTTTTTAAAATTTTTCCTGGGGAATTTCCTTTCGTGCCCTTAAAATTCTCGCTTCATCCCCGGGGGAAAGCCCCTGGTTTCACAGCCCCTCCAAGTTTTTCACCTGCCCAATTAAAACGACATTATTTTTTTATTTTGCTAAAAAAAATTTAAAAATTGTAAACCCAAAATTTTAATCCAAATTTACCAAAATTTCCCTTTTCCCCCTTGTAAGTGGTAAAGTCAAAAAAAAAGGGACAGTCATGTGGAAATTTTTTTTTTAAATTTTAAACTTGTATTTATTTTGGTTTTCCCTTATCAAGGGGGGTTTTTGTTGGAGAAAAAAATTTTTAAAAGCGGGGTTTTTTCTCCCCAAACTGGTATACTTTTTAATTTTATTTTTGGAAATTTTTTTTAAAGGGGAAAAAAGTCAAAATTTTCTTTTTGGAAAACATTCCCCCTTTTTTCCTCCTAATTTTTTAAAAATTTTAACCCCCTTTATTTAAAAAAAAAGAAAAACATTTCCCTCCCCCCTCTTTCCCCTTCCCCCGGGGGCTGGCCATTCCTCACAGCCCTGGGGCACATCCATTTTCCCCGATGGAAGTCCTTCTCTGGGAGCGATTTTTTTTTTAACGGCATCCCCCTTTAAACCTTTAAACCCCCCCCCCCCCCCAAATTTTGAGTTTTTTTTTATCCATTTTCCTTCCTCCCTAATTTTTTTTAACCGGGTCCAAAAACGAGACTAACCTTTAAAAACCCCCTTCTAACAGGAAGTGTACTAGGGTTTTTCCCCAAAAAAAGGGGAAAAAAGGGGAGGGGGGGGGGGGAAAGGAGTATTGCCGGTCAAATGTTTTAGGAAAAAAACAAAGGGGGGGGAAGGTGGTTTAAAAATCATGAAAAAAAGGGTATTTTTGCCTTTAAAATTTTCCCAAAAATTTTTAATTTAATGTTGGGGGAACAAAAAAACCCACAAAGAAAAAATTTTTTCCACAAAATTTAAAGGGGAAAAAACCTGCAAAAAAAGGGGAAAAAAAATTTTTAAAAATTTTTTTGGGGTCACGGCCACTTTTTTCTTTTTAAAACCGTGAGCCCCCCCCTTTTTTTCAAAAATTCATTTCAAAAGGGCCCCCCCCTTTTCAAAAGGCCCGGGGAAAAAGGGTTTTTTTAAAGGAATGTTTTTAAAAGTAATCACTTTAAATTTTTTATTTTAAAACCCAAAACCCCCGAAACGCCCCCCCAAAAAACCGGAAACACACACCAAAACAGGGCCCCACGCCCAAAAAAAGTGGAAACCCATGGGCCCCCTTTTTTTAAGAAAAAGAATTTTGCAGCTGTTTCCCCCTTTCCCCCCCAAAAAACCCTTAAAAAAACCCCCCAATAGTGCTTATTTTGAATTTAAAAAAAATTTACTAAATTTTTTAAAAACACTTAAAAAGAAATTCAAAAATTTTTTAAAACCCCCCCCCCCCCCCCCCACCCCCCCCCCCCCCCCCCCCCTTTATTTTTCAAACTTGATATGCCAAAAAATTTTGGGGGAAAATTTTAAATTTTTTTTTAAAAAATTTTTTTCCCCTTTTTTTAAAAAATTTTTTTTGGGCCATTTCTCTTTTAAATCATTTGCCATGGTTTTCGGCTTTTAACCAAAAAGGAACCCCCTTGGCCTTTTTTTTTTTGGGAAAAAAAAAAAAAGTTCTAGTAGAAAAAAAAGGTTGAATTATTCGTTCCCAAAAAAAAAAATTTTTTTTTACTGTAGGCCGGGAAGATGTTTTCCCCTTCTTTAAGCGGGCCTAATTTAAAAAAACTGAAAAAAATGTAACTGTGTAACCCAAAAAAAAAAAAAAAAATTCCGCAAAAAAAATTTGCCCAGGATTTTTACAAACACCACGGGGACCTTTGAAAAGCCCCTTTTTCCTTGCCGATTCAACGTTTGGGTCTGGGGAAAAAAACGGGACCCCAAAACGTTGCCCAAATGTTCTGTTCTTGGAAAAAAAAGGGGCGAAACGGTCATGTTTTTCTTGTGATTCATTTTTACGTTTTCTTGGCGGTTCTTTAATTACTTTAAAATTTGGGTTTAAATTTCCCCCTTTCCCCCCCCTTTTCCCATTAAGCATAGTTATTACCCTTTACCGGGCACAAAGTCTTCACATATTATCAAACACAAAGTACAAAAACAAAACCCCCCCTTAAAAAAAAAAAATTTCCAACCCCCAAAGAAAACCAAGAAAATTTATTCCACAATACAGGGTTCTTCTACCAAAACCCCCCCCCTTTTTTTGAGTTTTTGTTTTTTGGCCCAAACTTGACAAAAACTTTAAAATAAAAAAATAAAAATTTTAACTATTTAAAAAACAAAAAACCATAAAATAACTTTTTAAAAATTTAATTTCCCGGGGAAAAAAAAAAAACAAAATTTTCCCCCCAAAACTTTCCCCTTTTTCCCCCCCCCCCCCCCAAAAAAATTTTTTTTTTCAGGGCCCTTTATACCCAAAATTTTCCCCCCTTTTCCCCCCCCCTTTAAATTTTTTCCCCCCCCCCCCTTTCCCCCCCCCACTAATAAATAACCCCTAAAAAAAAAAAACAAGGGGGGGGTCATAAAAAAAAAGAAAAAAAAAATAAAATATCCTACAAAACAAAAAAAATTTTTTTAAAAAAAACTCATAAAAATAAATTAAAACAACCCTTTTCCAAAATTTTTTTTCACCTTTTTTTCCCCCCTCAAAAATACTTTGAACCAAAAAAACCAACCCAAAACACCCCAAAAAACTCCCCCAAACCCCCAAAAACAAAAAAAACAAAAAAAATTTTTTTCCCAGAAAAACCCCCCACAAAAAAACACCCCACCATTTTTAAAAACCCAACCCCGGGGACAAAAAAAACTTTTTCCGGAAAAAAAAACCAAAAAAACAAAACCCACCAAAAATTTTTTTTAACCAAAACCCCCCAAAAAACCCAAATACCCAAAACCCAAAAAACCCCACAACACAAAAACCAAAAACCCCCCCCCCGCTCCCACACAAAAACCTCCTTTTTTTCCAACACCCTTAAAAACAGGTCCCCAAACCCCGGGGGCGGCGAAACCCCAGCCCCAACCTCCCACCCGGCCCGGGGCCCCTCTTTTCTCCTTTTCCCGGCCCCTCTCTGCTTCCTTTTTAAAAAAAAACTCCAAAAGCGGTTTTTTTTTTCCTTTTTGAAACCCCTTTACCCAAATTTTTTTTGCACGCCCTGCGCTTTTTGGCGGGAAAAAAAAAATTTTGGTAAATGGGGGGATCCGAAAATTTTTGGGTTCCCCCCAAAAATATTAAAGGGGGCTGAACCCCCAAAGGGGGAAAAATTTTTCAATTAACATGTTTCCCGACCCCCAAGGGAAAAGAAAATGAAATTATTTCCTGTTGAAATTTTTTAAACCTCAAGTCCCCCGTCAACCCTATTAAAAAAAAAAAAAAAAAAAAGAAAATTTAACGTTTTTACAAGGGAAAGGTTAAAAAAATGAAATTCGAAAAAAAGCAAAAAATAAGGTTTTTAAAAAAAAAAGAACCCATTGGCAGTTTTTAAAATAAACTAACCCAAACAGGGAAAAAAAAAATGGCCTTTACAAACTCGTTTTAAAAAATAAAGGGAAAAACTTTGAAGGGGAAAGGGGGGGAAAGGTATCCAAAAAAATTTAAATACAAGCAAAAAAAACAACTTCCCTATGTTTTGGGGGAAAAATGAAAAGCAAAAACCCCCATTCTATTTTCTTCCCCGTTCAGGTTTTGTTTCACTTAGGATCAAACCCACCTTCCACCGGCCTTGGCAGCCAAATCCGGGCCCCCCTTTTTTTCCCTTTTCCACTTGGAAGGTTATCCGGGTTTTTCCCACCTGCCCTCCGGTTTCCCAACCCTTGGGGGAAAAGGGGTTTTTTTAAAAATCCCCCCCACAAATAGTTTTAATTTTTTTCATTTTAAAACCCAAAAATTTTTTGACAAAGTTTTTTTTTTTTTTTTTTGCAAGTTTTGCCCAAAACTTTTGTAAGGATTTGAATTCCTTTTTTGGAAAACCCCCCAAAAAAAAAAAAACCCCCCAGTGATTGAATTGAAACCATTGGGGAAAAAAAATTTGGGGGGTTTCCGCCCCCAGCCGGAAATTTTTTGTTTCCCTGCGGTTAAGGCCGGCCCCCCTTACCTGGGGGGCACGGGGCCCTCTTTTGGGGTTTTTTCCCCCCAGATTTTTTTTGGCCAGGCCCCCTTTTTTCCCCCCTTACCCTTTCCCCAAAACAAAAACCTTTTTTTTAAAAAAAAAAAGCTGGGGGGAAAAAAAAGAGGGGAAAAGGGAAAACCCCCGCACCTGCTGACACTTTTAACAAAGTTTAAGGCCCCGGAGGCTTTGAAAAAAGTACCCACAAACTTTTTTTTCTTTTTTTTTTTTTGTTTTAAAAAACCCATGAATTGAAAATAGTTTTTGTGAAAGAATGTTTTACCAATTTTCTGAATCCCTGTCAGGTTTTTTTTACCAAAATAGTTTTACACCATTTTTGCTTTTTTTCCCCCCGATCGAAAAAAAAAAAACCCGGTCTCTTTTCTTTTTAAACCCAAAACTGGTTTTTAAAAAACAATTTGGGTCCTTTTTCCCCCCCCGGGGGGGGGGCAATGTTTTTTCCCCCCCTTGTTTTCCTTATCCCCAAAATTTTTTTCCCCCCCCTTGTCCATTTGGAACCAAATTTTTGGTTTCCCCCCGGGATTCCCCGCCCCGGATCCAGGGAGCCCTTTTTTTGGGAACCCTTACCCCTCCCAACCCCTGTTGGGCCGCACCCCAAAAAAACCCCAAAATTACTGAAAACTTAACAAAAAGGGGGTTTTAAACAAGTTTTCTTGTTTCCCTTTTCTTCAAACCACTTTTTGCCTTAAAAATTGTTTTTTTTAACCCCCCCCCTCCCTGTGCCCTTAAAAAAACTGCCCCCCCTCCTTCAAACTCATGGCCCACCTTTAAAAATTCTTTTTTTCTCCCTCTTCCAATAAACCCCTTCCAATCCCCTTCCCAATAAAAAAGCCCGGGTTTTTTTTCATAAAAAAAACCAACCCCCCCCCTTCAAAATTTTTTAACATTTTCCCGGTTCGACTTCAATTTCAATCCCCCTTTTTAAAAATTTCCATTTTTTTTTTTTTTTTTTTTTTTGTTCTTAGAAAACCTGACTTCGTAAAAATTTTTTTTTTTTTCCCCCACGGCACTTCCCCTTTAAAAATTCAAAAAACCAAACCCCAAAAACCCCCCCTTTTTTACCCGTTTATGGCCATCGATTTCCCCAAAACCCCGCAAAAAAAAAATAAAAACTCACCCGTCCCTTCCACATTTTTTTTCCCCCCGGGTCTCCCCCCCTTTTACCTCCCGAGGCAATTTCCCAGCCTTAGCCGTTTTTCCTTCCTCTACTCCGCGGCCTTTTCAACCCTTCAGGTGGGGCCATTACCGGTTCTCTGCTTCCCCTTGCTTGGGCTTCCTGGGGGGCCCTTTTGGGGGTTTTATTTGGGTTTTCCCCCCCCCCCCGGTTTGGGGTTTCCCAAACCCCAAAAAAGGGTTCCAAACTCAAAAGGGTTTACCAAACCCCCCAATGGATAAAATTTTTCCTTAAACTCGTGTTGGGTTTTAAAAACCCCGGGGGAAAAATTTTTCCCCAACCCCCAAATTTTTAAACAACCCCCAATGGGAAAATTTTTTCCATTTGCCGGATTTTAAACCAACCTCCAAGGGGAAAATTGTTTTAATGCTCTTTTTTTACACCCCTTTAATTGGGGGGAAAATTTTTTTTCCCCCCCCTTTAAATTGGGGGGTTAAAAACCCCCCCCCCTTTAAAAGTTTTTCCTAATTTTGTGTATTTAAACCCCCTCCCAATTAAATTTGTTCCAAACTCTGTTTGGGTTTCACACAACCCCCAATTTTTACTATTGGAGGTCTTTTCAACAAAATGTCTTTTTTCCCCACAAGCTTATTTCCAATAGTAACAACACAACCCCTTTTTTTCCACTTTCCTTGTAAAAGGGTTGGTTTTAAAAAAAAAAAGATTCCAAACCCCACCATTAAAAAAAAGGCTCATTTTCAAAGGGGCCCAATTTTTTTGGAAAACTTCTTTTTTGGGAAACCCCCCCCAAAAGGAACTCTGCAAGCCTGTCCCCTTTGGGGGCTTTATTTTAAATGGAAAAAAATTTGGAAACCCCCGGGTTTTTTAAGGGCCCAAAGCTGGGTTTTTTGGTGAAAAATTTTGGGGAAAATTTTGATTCACAACTTCCAAAAAAAGGGTTCAATTTTTTTCCTTTTGGGGGGGGGGGCCCCCCCCAATTTTTGAAGGGGTCAAAAAAGTTATTTGGTTACCCAAACCTTTCCCAATATTGGTTAAGGTTTTTTAGGTTTACACACAAATTCATTTTAAAAAAATTTGGGTCCCAAAAATGTTTCCCGTTATGGGTTGAAAAAAAAAGTTTAATTGTTCAAATTATGTGGGAAGGGATACACACCCATTTTAAAATAGCTTTAAGGACAAAACTAAAAGAAATAATTTGGGGTCCCATTTTTTCGTGGGTTTTTTTAAACCTTTTTGGGGTTTTCCCAAGCTCGTATGGTTTTCAGCTCCGTGGTTTGGGGTTTTTCCCTTTTCCTTTGGGAATTTCCCCCCCGGGGAAAATAATTTCTGTTTCCAGGGCCCCTTTTTCCCCCATTTTTTAAAATTTCCCCTAAAAAACAAATTTTCCCAAATTTAGAGGGAACTTAAAAGGCCCATTTTAAAACCATTAAAAATTTTTTAAAAAAAAAGGGGTTTTTTAAAAAAAATTTTTTTTAAAACGTTTAAAAAATTTGGTCCTATGAAAACCAAAATTTTTTACCCGCCTCGATACAAAAAAACCCGGGGAAACCAAAAACCCCCGAAAGGGGTTTTTGGATTAGTATTTTTTGGGGTATTAAACCCAAAACTCCCTGGAAACCAAAAAGGGGGGGGGGGGGTCAGCGGGCCCCATTATAGTTTAAAAATAATTTTAAATTAAATTCTTTTAAACAAACCCCCAAAGGGTCCAAAAGAGAGGCCACCCGAAAAGGGGGCCCTTTAAAGTGGGGAAAGAAGGGGCCGGGTTGGGGAAGGATTTGAAAAAGGATATCCCCTAAATCTACAAGGGGAAAAAATCCCCCAAAAAAGAATTAAACCAAAACCGCCAATAGCGAAAAAAATTAGGGCCTTATGGCACGCCCGGGCGCCCCGCCCCTCCATTGGGGGAGAAAAAAGCCAAAACCCCCCCAGTCTCCTAGCGTTTAAAATTTTCCCAGCCCAAAAATAAAACCCTTTCCTCCAAAATTTGTTTAAAAAAGGGCGGGGGGCCCGGAACAAAATTTTGTCTTTCCCCTCCCCGCCAACCGAAAAATGGGCCCTTTTCGCCCCGGGCAAAAAAAGGTGAGGGAAAAAAGGGGACGGGGAAAAAATGACTTTTTTGAAAAAAAAGAAAAGAATTCACCCCCGGGGGACGAGTCCCCGGAACTAACGTGGAAACCCTTTTCAGGCCTCCCCCAAAAAAAAGGGTGTTTTAAAAAAATTTAAAAAAAATCCCCTTCCCAAGGGGGGGCCAGGGGGAAAATAAAAAACAAAAAACCCCCCCGGGGGATGGCCTTTGGGGGTTTTACCCAAAAAGCCGGGGGGCCCCCCAAAAGGGCCCCCCCCCAAGTTAAAAGCCCCCCTACCAACGGAGGAAAAACCTTTCCAGAAAAAGGTTTTAAATTCGCCTTGGAGGGGGGGTTTTTCTCGGCTACCCAAAAGGTGCCCCTGTGGACACTTCAATTTGGGGGGACCCGTGGCATTTTCCCCAACCATTTCCCGGGGGGGGGCGTGTGCAACAAGCCGGGCCCCCTAGCCCGGGGAAGAAAATTTCGGGGGAAAACCAGGCTGGAGGGGGGAGCCTTTTTGGGAGGGGGTCCAGGAATTCATTTGGGGGAAACCCCCTGGGCCCCAAATGGGGCCACCAAAAAAACGTCTGTTTTTTTAAAAAAATTTCCCCAAAAAGGGGGCCGGGGAAAGGAAGCCCCCAGCCCCCGCTGGGGGGGGGAACAAACTTAAGGGGTTTAAACCTCCCCCCGGTTTTTTTTCCATACTTTAAATTCTAGGAGAGTAAATCCCTTCTAAAAACATTGGGTCTAAAACCCAAAAATTTTTTAAAACCCGGGGGATGGAAAAAAATTTTTCCCCAAAAGAAAAACTGTTCCCCCAAGGGGGAAAGGGGGGGAAAGCGCCCCCCCCTTTTGAAAAAACCCCCTCTTTTTTTGGGGGTTTTTTTTCCTTTTTGGAAGGAAAAACCCTTAGGGGTTGGAAAGCTTTCCCCCGGATTTAAAACCGGCCCCTTCCGGGCCCTTTTTTCCCGGAGGGCCTTGGAGGGGCCCCCCCCCCCGCTGGGGGTGAACAGGGTTTGGGGGGGGGGAAAAGGGGATTTTGGTGCCAGGAAATTGTCCCCCGATGTGGGGGGGGGGTGGGGGTAGTGGTGGGAAACGTTAAAAGGGGGGTGAAAAAGGGTTGGCAGGAAACCAGGGGCCACCGGGCTCCCCAAAAAAAACCCCCGGTGGGCCTATAAGGAAAAAGGGGGCCCAAAAGGTTAAAAAAACCAGGGGGGGGTTAGGATTGGGGAAAAATCCCAAAAAAAAACCTGGCGGGTAATTGGACCCCCTTTTTGGAACAATCCCATTGTAAAATAAACCTAGGGGTTAAAATTTTGGGAAGGAAGGGAAAAAATCCCCAGATCCTTAAAGAACCTTTTCCCCAACGGCAAAAGTTAAAAAATTTGGAAAACCCCCCGGGGGGGGGCACCAAAAAAGTAAAAAAACCGTTCCAGGGAACGGGAAATTTGCCCCCTTTTTGGTAAAAGGAATAACGACCCAAAAACGGGATACCGCCCATGCCCAAAAATTGGGGGGACGAAGGGGTTTTTCCCCCCCGAAAAAAGAAAAAACCTTTAAGGGGAAAATCTAGAACCCGGGTTTTAAAAAATTTTGGGGGCCCCAAAAATGCCCATAAATCCCAAAATAAAAGAATTTTCCCGCCCCCCCGGTAAACCCCAAAACCCCTTTAAGGCCGGGGGAGACCCGGGGGGGGAAAAAGGGAACTGGACCCCCTACACCACAACCCGATAAGATCTTTGTTACCCGCATTTTTTTTGTTGCTGCTTTCTAAAGAAGGCCTCATAAACCCTTCGTAAAATAGTTGTTTTGGGCGGGAACAGCAACTGGTTTTGAACCAGATTGCTCTGAATAACACACCTGTAACAGAAGCAATTCTGACCCAAGCTATTAGTCTGTTACTTATGCACATTTCTGCTTTTTGCCACAACTCTGACTGCGAAGAAAATTTACAATCACAGAGCTCAATCTGTTTCATTTCAACACCCAAACATCTGTTTTGTAAAGAACAATCTGGATCGGGGTCTTTCACCCACCTTCTGGTTGAGATCTGACACTTGTTTTTTCCAGTGCCCTCTTAGCTTCCTCCTCCTCCTCCAGTCGCTCCAAGCAGTTTCCCTTTTATTCATCCCCCCACTTGTCTCAGTTTGGACTGCAGGGCCAGCTTCTGGCGTGTCTCCTCCTGGCTGATGTCCTGGCTGTCGGCCAGCTGAGCCTCCGGGGAGCTCACTTTCTGGCTCACTGCAAAGCCTGGAGTCCACCTGCTCCAGCTGGCTGTTGGCCTGTCACCACACAACACCATCAACGTTACTGACATACTTCCCAACAAATGGTTTTTCAAACTAATTTTTCCCATGAAATCTCCAAATAAATATTCTTCAAACTCAATGTCTTGCTGAAAACCTTGTTTTTCTAGTGTCATATCCCAACAAACACCCTTCCAAATGAAATGCCCTACTGAAAACTCTGTCCATCTGCCAGTAAACATCCTTCAAACTCACTCAGTCCCTACCTGTAAAAGGTTGCTTTTTTACATGACATCTTCCATAAACTCCCTTTCCCAACTCACACTTCCCAAGTTGAAAACCTTTGTTTTTTAGACACCTCCCAATACACAACTTTCAACTCACACCTCCTCTTTTCAAAGCCATTTTTTTTCCTGAACTGACTTTCCCTTTGTGTATCAAGACTTTTCTAATTACAATCCCACTTTTAAAAACTTTCTGTACATCTTTGTTGAATAATTCCACTGTACAACTTGACATATAAACGTATCTGCTAGACACTGAGCTATACATGATCAAAACATTTTTTTCTTCTTTCCTTTCAGCAGTGTACTTACTTCCTCTAAATAGTTCATTACAAAACACCAAACCCTAAAAGTATCCCCCCTTTCTTCTGGAACAGATGTGTATGGTTCCATACATTACTGATAATCCATAACCCAGACAACCATAAAAGATAAACAGTCTCACCTGCTCCAGTTCCGGGAGCAGTTGGTGACCTTCTCAGAGGACTCTCCCCGCCCCTGTTCCACCTCCTGCAGGCGAATGGTAAACTCTGGCCAGCTGCTGGTCAGCCTGTTTCCGCTTGCGCTCTGACTCCGTCTTGGCCATCTGCACACTCTTCAGGTCGGAGGCCATCTCCGGGTTCTCTGTTTCCCAATGTAGACTTGGTTTTCTCTAGGGTGGCCTTGGCCTGTGGGGGTGAAAGTTTGTGTCCATTAATGTCTCTGTGTATGGGTTTGACACAAAACCTCCAAGTGGTGAAATGTTTGTGTCCATTATGTCTCTGTGTATGGGTTGACACACAACCTCCAAGTGGATGAAAAGTTTGTGTCCATTAATGTCTCTGTGTATGGGTTTGACACACAACCTCCAAGTGGGTGAAAAGTTTGTGTCCATTAATGTCTCTGTGTATGGGTTTTGGACACACAACCTCCAAGTGGGTGAAAGTTTGTGTCCATTAATGTCTCTGTGTATGGGTTTGACACAAAAACCTCCAAGTGGGTGAAAATTTGGGGTCCATTAATGTCTCTGTGTATGGGTTTGACACACAACCTTCAAGGGGTGAAAAGTTTGTGCCCAAATAATGTCTCTGTGTATGGGTTTTGACACACAACCTCCAAGTGGGTGAAAAGTTTGTGTCCATTAATGTCTCTGTGTATGGGTTTGACACACAACCTCCAAGTGGGTGAAAAGTTTGTGTCCATTAATGTCTCTGGTATGGGTTGACACACAACCTCCAAGTCTGTTACTATTTGGATTGTCTGTTCACAGCACACTGGAAACTGTTTTCCAACATACATCAATGCTTCAAGTTTATGCCCACATATGATGAACAATGGCACAATTTCCTTTTCACGACATTAAACCCTTTGTAAACAGAGTTGGAACTATAATAATGAAGCATTCCACAGCACTGCCCAAAGGTACAAGGGAAAGGCTGCATTTACAAGAAAACCACTATGGTTAAGATGGAAAACTGGTCTATTGTATGTGTGAGACTGCAGCCCTTAAGGGAAGTTTCTACTGACAAGCTCATGCTAATCTTAGTGTGAAGAAGACTTTATTATGAAGTGGATGAAAGACAGCTTTAGGGAAAAGACCACTAAAGGTAAATTAAGTTATGAGGGCAAACACCTGACTGGGGTTTTGTGATGGAATTATGGAAAGATTTTCTGATATCACAACTTCAAAAGAAGGCTTCACCAATGGTTTACTACTTGTTGGTGGGTGGCTCATGTCCGACACATTTTTGTCAAGGTAAGGATCTTTATGACAGGATTGATCATGCTGTGACTGGGAAATCCTTTCCCAAATTTATTCAGAGAGTATCACAGCAGTTGTTGAGGTGATACTGAGGGCAATATGTTCTTTAAATCAAGAGTTGATGGGATCACAGAAGACTGTTCACTAGAATTCATGAGGAAGCATTGAAAGAGAAGAGGATATACATGTATATTAGTATCTAACTTTTTATGTGGAAAGCTGGTTAACAACATACAGCATGCACCCCACACACATAAACATGCAGCTTCTCAATCACAGAAGACGATAAAGCATAAAAGAACACTATACCTTGCGCACGGTCCCCCAAATTCGCGCTGAGCGTTTCAACTTGCTGGTTGTAGCGACTGCGCCATCCTGAAGCTGCGTCCATGCTGCTGCTAAATTAGTCTCCAGCATGCGCTTCAGGTCCTGCAGCTCCTGCTCTCGCTTGCTGCGCAAGTCTTGCACGGCCGCCGTCGTGTCCAGGGAGTCCTCTAGTTCTGTCTTCAGGGCCTCCAGTTCCTGGCACAATCCATGTTTTAGAAAATGATTCTTCAAACCATCACACAGACCTCACTGTTCCCAAGCACCATGCTGTGAGACGTCTGAGAAACTGTAACCAGAGTGGAACCTTATTTGAAAAATCCCATATTGCACCAAAATCTTCACACACACAAAAAGGGGGTGTTATCTGCAAAAAGGAAATTTTTTATTCTAAAATTACGTTTAATCTAACATACTTACCGTGGCCACTAAATCAAAAAAGCGGCAGCAATTTGCTATCCCTGCCTCGTATACAATAAAGTCCGTACGGACAACAAAACCCCTGAAAGGGCCTCGTGCCTTGCGCATGCTCAGAATCATCCTCTTTTCGAGGTAATTTAAACCCCGGGACTGAGAACCCCCTGGAGGAACCAGGAAGGCGGGGAGGTAGGAGGTCTCTGCGTGAGCCACAGTAAGTATGTTAATTAAACGAAATTTTTAAAGAATAAAAATTTCCTTTTAATTACACATACTAAACCGTGGCTCACTAATGCAGAGTCCACTACCTGGAAGGAGGGCTCACCTGGTTACCGCCTGGAGGAGCGAGAAGAGCCGGAGCGTGTGGGGGAGATGGATGTTGCGCCACCACAGCTGATGCGATGCCCCTAGCCCCATCATCACGCAGACCGAGAAACGTCGCGCAGGTAGAATTGGAATGAAGGGTGCCAGGGGACCGCCAATATGCGGCATCTAACACACTCTGGTGCTGCATTATGAGCTACGGGCCAGCGAAAACGCCCCATGCCCTAATTTTTCAATGAGTCTAGGTGAAAAAACAGCCAAATCCCCTTCAGGGTCTCGCGTACGCAGCTTTAATGACTTCTCTCAGCCAACGAGAGATTGAGAGCGCCGATGTCCTCCTATAACTTCGTTGTAAGAGAGAAACAGGTGCGCGGGCTTGAAGAGAATGATTTCGTGCGTTTCCTATACTCCCCAAAGCGCAAACCCGGGACAGAGATGCGGCCCTTCGTCGTTCCGGGGCGAGATAGAAGTGAGAGGAAGAATGGAGATGGTCGGAAGAAAGGACCTGGCAACTGGTTTTTTCGCTAAAAACTCGGGGAGGAGGCGAAGAGATATCGAGCCTCCGGTTCGGAAGCGACTCCCAGGCAGCCACTAAGGCGTGGACCTCACTGCAGCGCCTCCCTGAGCCAGGAAACGAAAAGGCTGTTTGAAGGAAAGGAATTCAGAGAACACCCCGGATGGGCTCGTAAGGGGAAGCCTGAGGGATGAGAGGACTAAAAAAGCCCCACGCCGGGACACGGCGGGGGCATCGGGCCTCCTGTGGGCCGTCCTTCCAGATCCCCAGAAGAGGGCGCCCGAAGGAGGGGCCCCCTAACTGGCGGATAGGGGTGGAAATAGCCGCCCTGTGAACCTTAACAGAGGAGGCTGAAAGATTTCTCTCTCGATGACGAAAGGCTAGGTATTTTCGCCAATTGGCATTGAGAAGGAGAATGAGGTGATACTGCGGGGCTGGAGCACCAAGATAGCCAGCCATTCCAGTGGACACTATAGACACTTTGGGTGCCTGACCTGGGGGCATGTTCCACAAGGCCGATTACCGCTGGGGAGGCGCCTCGTGCAGACAGCGCGTTCCCGCCCCGTAGCCAGGCGTGAAGATGCAGCACGTTTGGATTGCGTGTGGAATGCCTGACCGCGCTGGAGAAGGGACCTTGCCTTTAAGGCGAGCGGTATCGGGGGAAACGTGCGACAGGTGTAAACAGTTCCGGAAACCACGCCTTGGGCCGGCCAGCGTGGACCCACCAGAATAAGCGTGGCTCCCATCTTCCCTTGCCTTGCGGAGAACTTTCCCAGAATGGGAACGGGGAAGGCATAGCCCGTCAGCCCACGCTGCCGGATCCGGAACTGGGGAGACAACAGCTGGAGACGGTGGTTGAAACCGGGTGGCGAAAAGGTCCACCTGTGGTTTGAACCAACAGTCCAGAGAGGTTCTAGGATCGAGTGGCGAGAGCCATTCGAGGGAAGAACCATGTGCGACCTGCTGAGGGAGTCCGCGAGAATGTTGATCTTCCCAGGAACATGCTTGGCCGAGACCGATTGTTTGTGTCTCGCACCAAAGAAGAAGCTGTTTCCGACCCAGGGACAGGGAGTGAGAACGCGCCCCCCCCTGCTTGTTGATATAACACGCCACCGTCGGTTGTCGGTGTTGAGGAGAATGTGTTTTTCCTTTCAGGAAGGGAAGAAACTCCTGAGGGCTTGGAACACGGCTTCTAGCTCCAGCCGATTGATATGCCAGGACCCCATCTCCGGGGACCATTCCCCGGGGGCCGTCAGAGAGCTGACGTGGGCACCCCCACCCGGACTGGGACGCGTCCGTGAACAGGTCCTCCTGGGGAGGAGGGGGAGAGATGGGGACTCCCTGAGCTAGCCAGGACTGGGAGTGCCATTGTACCACCGAATACTGGAAACCACTGCCCGAGAGGGATCGGAAGGTCCCACGACTGCAGTGCCTGAGAACCAACCTGCGAAAGAGGCTTGAAAACGGCGTTTGTGCAGGACGACCGAGGGCACAAGGGGCCAAAAGGACTCCACAGACCCAAAAGAGGCCACTTTCTGGCTGGCGCCTGATCCAAGGAAAGGAGGTGGGCCAAGAGGTGCTGAGGCGAACCAGGCGCGGCGGGTTGGAGAGACCAGCCAGTCGGGGGGGTGGAAGGACAAAGCCCAGAAACTGAACTGCGCGACGGGGGAGATCGGACTTTTCCTCGTTGCGAACGAATCCCAGTTGCTGACAGAGGCTTAAAACCTGTAGGGCTTGCTGGAGCACGAGTGCTGGATGAGGCAAGGAGAAGCCAATCGTCTAGATAGGCCTTCAAACGAATTCCATTTCTCCCGAACGGCAAGCAAAGTTCCCGACCACCTTCGAGAAAACCAGGGGCCGGGGCTAGTCCAAAGGGAAGAGCCCTGAACTGAAAAACACGGCCCTCCACGCGAAGCGGAGGTACTTCCTGTCCCTTGGGTGGATCAAGAGATGGAAGTACGCATCCTTCAAGTCGATGGATACCGCCCAGTCGCCGGGATGCATGGCACGCGGACTGACTGGGGGTTTCCATCCGAAAACGGGGGACATAAAAACCTTTCAAGGGCGAAAGATCTAGAACCGGTCTCCATCCTCCAGAAGCTTGGGGACCACAAAAATGCGGCCAAAAATCCCGGAGAGGAATGGAAGAGAACTTACCTCTTTTGGGGCCCCTTGGCTAACAGCGAAAGGACCTCCTGGTCTAAAAGGGCCTGAAGGCAGCCAGATCCCGAGAGGAGCGAAAGGGGGGAGGGAAGGCGTGAGAGGAGCCCTTCACTGCACCCCAAGGAAGACGAAACCCCGACCTGATCACCCGCAGAGCCCAAGGCTTGCGGAAGCCGTTTTTCCCAGGCACTGAGGTGCCTGGACAAGACTGCCCACAGGACTGCCCTGGGGTGAAGTACCCGGTTTGGGGCAGTCATTGGGGGTGGGGCCCTCGGAGGGGTGGGGCTTTCGGACCCGCCGGCCGAGTCGGAGGCCGACCCCTGCTTGGTTGCCTGCCTCTGGTCCCCCGGGGTCCAAATGACCGTCGTCCTTTGGGGGGAGAGGGACCTGGTGACGAAAAGGCGCTGGCGCCTTGCGTTTTGAACCAGGGCTGGGGGATGGGGGCCTGACTGAAAGGCGAGGTCACGCCTAATCTCGGCCCGGCTCTTGATGGTGGCCTGCACGTGATTCCCGAACGAGACCCTGACTTGACAGGGAAGGCTCTGAGGAAGCGGGGCAGATGGAGAACGGTCAACAGAAGATGCCAAAAGGGCCGCATCCTCCTAGCCAAACCGAGTTCAGATGGAGCCCAGAGAAGGCCCCAGCCGAAAAACTTAAGCCCTTCAGCCATTGACTGGATCAGCTACCACACAGTTGGGTCCGCGACTGGCGGATGGCGAAGGAAACCAAATCGGATCCTAAGGGCAGCACCCAGTCCCCCTAGAAAGGGAACCATAACAGATAAAGGCCTCCAAACCCCTCCTCGCAGACTCTTCCCACTCCGCAAGGCAGCGCTCTGAGAGGGACACCTGCCTAGCGTGCGATTTTGACCTCTCCGGACCAGGAGGAGGTCCTCCTGGGAGAGGGGAAGAGTGGCTTCGGGTAGTGTCATTTTGCCAAGGCCTTCTTTGGGAAATGGAAGACTCTCCTGGTTTAAGGAACTTCCCCCCACGCCAACGCGGAAGGGAAATCAGGGACCGAACCAGGCACGGGGTCCGCGCCCCCTCCGTGCCCCGACCGTATTTGGGCCCTCCTCATGCAGTCGGCCACCATAACTGACTCCTTTAGGAGAGAGGAGGGCCTAGCCGCCGAGGGCGAGATCCCAGGCAAGTTTCCCCTGCCGAAGGGCAGGGGGCCCGACCTCCGAGAGGATACACTGACCCCGGAACCAGGGAAGCCAGCACAGCCACCGAGTCTGGAAAGAATAAGAACCGGGTGACGGTCCTCATCCTCTGACTCAGAGTCCCCCCAGGGCGGACCCACAGACCGATGGAGTGGCCGCCCCCGCGAAGCGTGTCGCGCGAGAGCCCTGAGTGGCCTGGGAGGCTGGGTGCCCCAGACATACCGGGGGAGGGGGCAGACCCCGGAAGGGCAGAGGGAGCCTGGGAGGCAGAAACCTGCACTGGTGGAGGGCTGGGCATAAAACCGGCCACCAGGGAAACCCGGAGCAGGGGGCTGAGGAAAGCCCTGTTCGGGGGAATATTGCCATTGGGCCCATGGCGCCCAAGGCAAAGGGCCCTGACCCCATGATAGGGGGGGCTGAGAATGTGGGGCGGCCCAACCCTGAAAGTGGCTGCTGGCCCAACCCTGAAAGTGGGGGCCGAATGCGCCGGTCCCCCTTTAGGGGGGCTCTGGAGAGAAGGGGGAACCCCCCCGGTGGCCTGCCCAAAAGCAAGGCAGACACATGAGGCGGGGAAGGGAAACAACCGGGGGCAACTAGAATTTGAGCCCTTGAGCAGGAGTTGCTTCCCTTGGATCGCCAACCAGGCGAGGGGGGGGGACGCATATCCCCCTCATTTCCCGCGCCTCCGTAGAGGGCCCGTACAAACCTCGAATTTTGCCATGGGAAAACGAACTGTGAGCAGTAGAACACTGAACACGGGTGTACTAACGGATGCGACAGAACCGCGGGTGAGTCGCTCACCGTTATGGGGCAAAGGGGCGAGATCACAGAACCGCAGCTGAGCTGATCACCGCCACAAATTGAGGGGTTTCGAGAAAGAGCTCGCTGTGACGGGATCACAGAACCGAAGCTGAGCCGATCACCGTCACAAATTGAGGGTTGCGAGAAAAAGCTCGCTGACACACAACAGAACCGAAGCTGAGTTGAGGTGAACCCTCGGGAGAAAGTGACGCTGAAGGGAGAGGAGGAATTGGCGGGGCTATAGACAAAGAGCCTGCCGGCGAGATGTGGGGAATCGAAAGAAAGAAACCTTCTTAATTCTCGCCTTACCACCCAACGCTTCACGTACGTTTCTCCCTTAAGTGAAAACATAAGCAAGGACACCAACGAACAGCAACAACAATCGATCGATTGCGAGAAAAGTCCAAAAATACTTAGCTGTCCGTGTACACGCGGCTTTAAAGGAAAATGGCTGCCCTGAAAAGAGATGATTCTGAGCATGCGCAAGGCACGAGGGCCCCTTTTAGGGGTTTTGTTGTCCGTACGGACTTTATTGTATACGAGGCAGGGATAGCAAATTGCTGCCGCTTTTTGCATTAGTGAGCCACGGTATGTATGTGTAATTAAATTCTGATTTTACTGTGTAAAAGTTTGTCAGAAATGTAGATAACACTGCCATTATCCTCTAATATTTAAAACAGCTGAGCTGTCATCACTCACACTCCCCATTCCCCATCCCTCCCCCTCTCATCCCCCCATTCTGCATGCACAGGTCTGAACAATACAATTACTGAAATCTTGGGTTTTCCTGCCTGATGATGTGCAATGAAGGGAGAGAAATTACAAATATTAAGCCAGTGTGAAGTGCAGACTTTTAAGTAACAACTATCAAGCAAAAGTGAAGCAGTCACAAAACTGTGCAATAGGCATACACCTACATCAGCACAGATGGGGAGGTTACCTCGTCAGATCCCGCTTGAGCTTCTCCGCTTTGTTCTTGGCCTCGCGCTCCATCTCCAAGCTTCCGCAGCTCCTGCAGCTGGGTGCTCAGCTCCCTCATCTGTTTGGTCATGACTGCTTGGACCTCCCTCCTCATCAGCTCTACAAAACAAAGCGTACGCCCTGCATGAGTGCACACATGACCTGATAAAGCACAGGTTTAAACTGTACAATAAGAGTGAAGAGGAACAGTTTCTAACGATGTACAATAAACAAAATGGGCATTGTGAGGCAGGAGACATAACATAATGAATGTAAAACAGAAGATAAATTTGCTCCCATGGTCAGCAACACTCACAATGGAAAGCAACACTCAAAATGGAAAGTTACCAAACTCATAAACAGATCTGGAAATAAAGAGAAATGACTAACAATTATGTTCATCAGCTAGCACCCCAAAAAAATGAAGGGTTTAGTTCATTTCATGATCATTCTTTTTTTTTGTAATTCAAATATCTATACAAGTTTGTAAACCATACTTTTTTTTCTTCAGCAAAGAATTAATAACCTTCCCTTTCAAAATAACTTTTTTCTTCAGCAAAGAGTTATAAACCTTGCATCTTTCAAAACATCAAAATTTTCAGAACTCGCATACAGGCCATTAAAACAATTCTGTAAAAATCCAGTGTTATGTGAAAATCTATATGACATATAAAGCTATGAGTGAAGTACAGAGAATGCATGGCAGATGCAGACCCCCTCAACCTGATGGCAATACGCATCCCAAAGTTCTTTCAATAACTTATATCACAGCTGTGCCCTTACTTCTGCAGCAGTCTGCACCTCCTCTTCACGCTTGGATAGCTGGGCCTGCAGTTCTTCCACCTGCTGGCGCTTTTCGTTCAGTTGGTCACGCGGGCGTTCAGTTCTGTCCTCTAGCCGACGGCGGATTTTCTCCAACTCTTGTCTTGCCTGTTTGAAGATATGAACCAGGTATAAGCTTTTCATTTCAAGGAACATTGTTGTTTTGTGCTAGGTTATTATTTTTTTTGGATGTGCCAGAGTGTGTGTGTGTGTGTGTGTGTGTGTTGTGTGTGTATGTGTGTGTGTGTGTAAACTGATATGTGAGTGTGTGCAGGTGCACACTGCAATCCTAGCAAAAAACCAGGCTTTCCCAACCCCTGATCATACTTTAGAGGAATAATTTCTAACAACAAGAGGCATAAAGTGAGGTTAGAGAAGAATCTATAAAGAGGCATCACACACCAAACTAAAACAAACAAGATGTAAAGCATATAAACGAGTCCCAGTATATCCTGAATACGCATGAGATATTCCATAAAGAGAAAGACCGTCTTGGGGTGGTGTAACCGTTAGTAATGGCTATTCTGGTAAACATCGGCCATCATCTGTGACCTATAATGAACATAGTTACAAATTTTCAGAAAGATGGCCAAGAACTTTCTGAGATTTTCCATAAAGAAGAAAACCATCATGGGCCGTTAGTAACGACTATAATGGTAAACTTAAACACCGGGCATCATCCGTGACCCATAATGAACGTACCTACAAATTTTCAGAAATATCAGCCACATACTTTCTGAGATATTCCATGAACAAGAAAAACCGTTAGGGGCCGTTATAGCTGTTAGTAACAGCTATAACGGTTAACTAAGACATCGGGCATCATCCGTGACCCATAATGAACAAATTTTCAGAGAGATCGGTTAAGTACTTTCTAAGATATTCCATAAAAAAGAAAAACCATTATGGGCCATTGTAGCCGTTAGTAACGGCTATAATGGTAAACTAAAATGTCGGACATCATCCATCGCCCATAATGAACATACCTACAAATTTTCAGAAAGATCAGCCAAGTACTTTCTGAGATATTCCATAAAAAAGAAAAACCATTATGGGCCGTTATAGCCGTTAGTAACGGCTATAATGGTAAACTAAAACATCGGCATCATCCGTGACCCATAATGAACATACCTACAAATTTTCAGAAAGATCAACAGCTTTCCAAGACATTCCATAAAAAAGAAAAAACCGTTACGGCCGTTATAGCTGTTAGTAACTGGCTATAACGGTAAACTAAAACATCAGGCATCATCTATAACCCACAGTGAACATACCTACTAATTTTCAGAAAGATCCACCAAGTGCTTTCTGAGATATTCCATAAAGAAGAAAAACCGTTACAGGCTGTTACAGCCATTAGTAACGGCTATAACGGTAAACTAAAACATCGGGAATCATCCGTGTCCCATATTGAACATACCTGCTAATTTTCACAAAGATCGGCCAAGTACTTTCCGTGACATTCCATAAAGAAGAAAAAACCGTTACAGGCCGTTACAGCCGGGCTATAACAGTAAACTAAAACGTCAGGCATTATTCGTGACCCATAATGAACATACCTACACATTTTCAGAAAGATCGGCCACGTACTTTCTGAGATATTCTATAAAGAAGAATACCTTTACAGGCCGTTAGTAACGGCTATAACGGGGTAAACTAAAACATCGGGCATCATCCATGACCCATAATGAACATACCTACAAATTTTCATAAAGAATGGCCAAGTACTTTCTGAGACATTCTATAAAGAAGAAAAACCTTTACAGGCCGTTACAGCCATTAGTAACGGCTATAACGGTACACTAAAACATCGGGCATTATTCTTGACCCATAATGAACACACCTACAAATTTTCAGAAAGATCGGCCACGTACTTTCTGAGGCATTCTGTAAAGAAGAAAAAACTTTACAGGCCGTTATAACTGTTAGTAACGGCTATAACGGTGTAAACTAAAACATCGGTATCGTGCGTGTCCCATAATGAACATACCTGCTAATTTTCACAAAGATCGGCCAAGTACTTTCTCAGATATTCCATAAAGAAGAAAAACCGTTGCAGGCCGTTACAGCCATTAGTAACGGCTACAACGGGGTAAACTAAAGCATCGGGCATCATCCGTGTCCCATAATGAACATATCTGCTAATTTTCACAAAGATTGGCCAAGTACTTTCGGAGATATTCCATGAAGAAGAAAAACCGTTACAGGCAGTTACAAATGGCTATAACGGTAAACTAAAACGTCGGGCATCATCCTTGCCATAATGAACGTACCTACCAATTTTCACAAAGATCGGCCAAGTATTTTCCGACATATTCTATAAAGAAGAAAAACTGTTACCAGCCATTACAGCCGTTAGTAACTGCTATAACGGGGTAAACTAAAATATCGGCCATCATCCGTGACCCATAATGAACATACCTGCTAATTTTCACAAAGATCGGCCAAGTACTTTCTGAGATAGTCCATAAAGAAGAAAAACTGTTACCAGCCATTACAGCCGTTAGTAACGGCTATAACAGTAAACTAAAACATCGGGCATCATCCATGACCCATAATGAACATACCTACGAATTTTCACAAAGATCGGCCCAGTAGTTTTGTCTGGAGCAAGTGGAACACATTTTGAGCACGGACGGACGAACAGACACACGGACAACATTTCTTCGTTCCCATTCTAAAGTACTCCCTGTTCTATAAGAACTGGGAGTACAAAAACTTTTATCCTGCAATTCCCAATACTTGAATTTCTTCTTTGTTATTCAAAAACACACAAAGTTGAAAGAAAAAAAATCTGCAGTCCTGCAGGTCTGAAAAAACACTTCACTATATCCACATTCATGGCAGGTTGAAAGGGTAAAACTATCAGATCTCGACACTCCTTTTTCTGCGACATGTTTCACTTTATTTCATATTTGCCTCCCAATTAAGACCCAGTTTTCAGAGGCTGTTCTCCGAACAGATACATAAAATTACCCCAAGATTTTCTTCTGTTTAAAATCAATTCCAACCTGTTGTTCTTTACGCAGTCGCTCCTCCAGGTCAGCAATGATGGCCTCATACTTATTCTTCAACTTGCCCAGCTGCTTTGACTTCTCCTCTTCCTCCACAATCTGGGCATTGGCCTCACTGAGACGCTCCTCCAGAGACTTCTTTTCCTTGATGAGCTTGGAACTGCTGTCTTCATTCAGGGCCAGATCTTCCTCCAGCTTTTTCAGCTTACTGTCCACAGCCACTTTCTCAAACTGAATCTTCTGCCTTGACTGCTCCTCCTCTTCCAGCCTGGGTGGGGGAGGACATTAACACATTGTCAGGGACAGTTCCAACACTGCTGAGAGGTATGATAAGGTAATGCAACATTACCCGGAAGTCAGGCACAGTTCTAACGCTATTGAGAGATGCGTGACATCAAGAACATCAACATGTGGTTAACAGTAACACTGCTACTGAAAACTGGGTGAAGAAAACTGAACACAATAATGTGGATAGAGACAATTCCAAGACTACTGAGGGATGTGATTAAGAAACTCAACAAAAACATATGGTCAGGCTATTCCAATAAAACTGAAGCATGTGGAAAGGAAACAGAACATTAACATTTGATCAGAGACAATTACAGTGGCACAAAAGGATGTGCTCAGGAAACAGAACAAGTGGCCAGGCAGTTTCAATGCAACTGAGCGATGGGGAAGAGAAATGGTTTACCAACTCTTCCAGACAAATAGACTGTTATGTTTATCCTAACTGTAAGCAGTCACCATAAAAAGTGCACTGCGCACCAAAACAGTTTCACTTTTAACTACAGTTCTGCTCATCTGCTGTTAGCCGTTAACTAACAATCTGTCCTTTTCCCTATGTTGATAAAAACTCCAACTTTCCTTCCCAGACTATTACACACTATTTAGAAAGATTTGAGCATTAAAAAGCTGGTGCTTTCGATTCCAGCTGAAATCTGTATCTTTCTTTTACCTCATGTCAAGAGTAACAATGAGTGACAAAGGCAGGGAACTGTCCATGAGACCCAACTGTAAATCATTTAGGGCCAAAGAGCTGCTGAATCCAATACCGACAGTGCAGAAAGCATACACCCTACATATGCGTTAGACTTCAGTGACAGAGTGTGGGATAGCCAAGAAATGGGCAGTCAGAGTCAGTATCATGGGATATATTCTAAATGTTCAAAAAGCTGGAAAATGACCAAATGGTCAGTTATATAGTCAACACCACACCTACACATTAACAGCAAACTACATCCACAGCTAGATTTCAACACTACAGCAAGGAAAATTTGAATTTCAGGATTTGGGAAGAAATTTCTAACAGTGTCCCAGTTTCATCTGTATGTTAGTCTGGAGTTTTACAAAATATACTTTAGTAGTTACGTACTTATTATGTAAAAACAGAACTGGTAGTGAAAAGATGAATGCAGGCATCACAGTCCAAAGACTGACACAGCATTAATCCAGGCCCAGACTTACTGCTCTTCCAGGTCCTGCACTGTCTGCTGCAGCTTCCGCTTCTCCTCCACCATGACCTTCGTCTGCTTGTCCTCATCCTCCATCCTCAGCTCCATGTCATGCAGGATCTCCTCTAGCTCCTCCTTGCACTTGGCTAACCGCACCCGCGCCTTCAAGCACAAGGATCACACATCAGTACATCAACAGCTGGCTGCACTGTCTGCAGAACAAAATGACCACTAGCATTGGTCTGGGAGATGTAATCAAGACTAACAATATCTTGACCTAAATAGCTCCATCGTGTGGGGCTACAGGGGGGAAAATGTAGTCAGCTTATAATACATGGGATGATGAGTAACAATACCAGTATTTCACCTGTATCTGTGCTTAAAAAAAAAAGAGAAAAAAAAATCCAAAAAGGTATACGATGTTTATGAACTTCTCATCAAATAATAAAATCAGGGAAAAGTTTTTAAAAAACAAAACAAAGAATTTTGTATGTATGCAAAACTTGTGAGCTACAATTTCCCCAAAACTCTCTGATGAAAATTATTCTAAGTTAAATTAGATGAAATTAAAGACCGAAACTAAGGTCCTGCCATACCACACAGAGAGGTTACTCAACACATGAAAGAAAAATCAGTGCCCACATAACACACTAGCCAAAAACATGTCAGAAAGAGAACTTTTGTCTCACCTCCTCAGCCTCGGCGCACAGCTCTGTCTCTGCCTGCAGCTGCTCAGCCAGGATGTTCTTCTCCTCGATAATCTGTGCGTAGCGAGATTCCAGCTGCTCCACATCCTGTTTCTGCTTATCGTATGACTCCTTCATCTTCTTTAGTTCCTCTTCTGTGGTGTGCAACTTTTCCTCCTGGCCTGTCACTGACAGCAGTGGCTTCACCTGCATCGCACCAGGATGAATCGTGTTAGTTTGAAATACAAATACACGTGTTACTTTTCAATTCAGATAAGAAATATGAGTAACATGGCCTTCTACTGCCTGGTGCTTTGACAAGTTCCCTTCTTCTGTCTCTTTATGGAGCGAAGAGTGTGTATTTATTTCAGCTGTTTGAGATCTTTTTACACTTCTGGCACCCCTTAACCATACAAATGTTCTTGATGTGAGCTCATATCCTTGCTGCACTTGCCCCTGTATCTCTGTATCCTTGGCATGAACTATTAAACCATTGCATGAATATACAACAATTTTGTACACAGCTCACAGAGCTGTCACTTCTCTCTTTTAAAACTAACTGAATCTTAAAAAAATCTCTCAGAGCTAAAAAAACTGGAATAGACAAATATCAACAACCATTATGTCTGACCAAATACGATGACTTCATCTAAGCAAGCAAATGGCTGACCGTCAGAGAAACAAAGCGTAATATAAGATGAAATCAACTGTTGATTACCTTTGTGAACAATCTCCACACTGCCAGTTGCGCAGCTTCAGGTAGGCAGCACAGTTCCTCTGATCACACGGATCGCATTGATTTGCTGCATGCGCTTCTGGTAGTTCCTGTCACATTATTCATGATAAAGGATGGTGCTTTGGGACAACTGGGTTAAGGTCACTTATTATAATTCATGTACCTGCTGCGATGTCCACCGGACCTCATGTATCGATCCACAGATCTGAGGATGAATTGGATTTTTCTTTCTTTTTTTTTTTTTATTCATTGTTATGATTAATGAACTTTAACTGGTGTTATAAATAAGACTTCACATACAAACATTTTGAGCAGAGCTGTACATGTTTCAATGGAGAAAGCATTTACTGAATACCAAGATGCATCCTCTATTTTCCTTTTTTCTTCCTTTTTCAAAAATCAAGAACTATCTAATCCATGAGAAAGGAAGTACACTTTCTCTGAACATTACAAGAATTATCAACAACCATGGGTCCAAACAATTCAGTAGACAAGGAAAAAAAAAGAAAGAAAAGGAACACAAAAGTGATATTCCAGGAGAAGGATCAGGGACAATACTGTCAAGACCCCAGATCAAGGTCTCTTCATAAAGTGCAATCTATCATACTAGGAAATGAAAAAAGCTTTCCACTTCCTGGTGAAATATACTGAATGTCCAAATATCTTTAGTAATCTTGTTTCTAAAAAAAAGTTCTTCACTTTTCAAGGAGGATTTTTTTCACTTTCTAAGATAACCCATGCCATTTTACTATCTATTGATTTATGTGAGAGGGATGTGGTGGCGAGTTACCTGCGAGCCAGCAGGCCACGGGCCAAAGCCTGGAACTGCACGATGATGTCAGTCAGCTTCAGGTCTCTCTCCTCCTCCAGGGGGGCCAGAACACCCGCACGGAAGAAAATCTTGGACTGTCCAATACGGAACAGTTGGCATCCAGCTCCAGACTGGCAATCTGTACATCATGACAGAAATGCCGTTTCACATCTGCCTTCCATTCCTTTTCCCACCAGTTTCCTGTCAAACCCTCACCAATACAAACCCCTTTTCCTCCATTTCCTTTCCACCCAATGCTCTGCCTATATATCACCAACACAAACCTCCCCTCCCTCATTCTTATCCTACAAGTTCCCAGTCTGTGCTTCATCAACACAGACCTCCCCTCCCCCGTTCCTATCCTACAAGTTCCCAGTCTGTGCTTCATCAACACAGACCTCCCTCCCCCGTTCTTATCCTACAAGTTCCCAGTCTGTGCTTCATCAACACAGACCTCCCCTCCCCCGTTCCTATCCAACAAATTCCCAGTCTGTGCTTCATCAACACTGACCTCCCTCCCCCATTCCCTGTGCAACAAGATCACGCACTCTCTATGCCTCACCAACTCAAACCTCTCCTCTCCCATTCCTATCCAACAAGTTCCCAGTCTGTGCTTCATCAACACAGACCTCCCCTCCCCCGTTCTTATCCCACAAGTTCCCAGTCTGTGCTTCATCAACACAGACCTCCCCTCCCCCGTTCTTATCCTACAAGTTCCCAGTCTGTGCTTCATCAACACAGACCTCCCCTCCCCGTTCTTATCCTACAAGTTCCCAGTCTGTGCTTCATCAACACAGATCTCCCCTCCCCCGTTCTTATCCTACAAGTTCCCAGTCTGTGCTTCATCAACACAGACCTCCCCTCCCCCGTTCTTATCCTACAAGTTCCCAGTCTGTGCTTCATCAACACAGACCTCCCCTCCCCCATTCCTATCCAACAAGTTCCCAGTCTGTGCTTCATCAACACAGACCTCCCCTCCCCCGTTCTTCGGCTGGGCTATAAGCAACATTATCTTATCTTATCCCCCGTTCTTATCCTACAAGTTCCCAGTCTGTGCTTCATCAACACAGACCTCCCCTCCCCCGTTCTTATCCTACAAGTTCCCAGTCTGTGCTTCATCAACACAGACCCTCCCCTCCCCCATTCCTATCCAACAAGTTCCCAGTCTGTGCTTCATCAACACAGACCTCCCCTCCCCCGTTCTTATCCTACAAGTTCCCAGTCTGTGCTTCATCAACACAGACCTCCCCTCCCCCGTTCCTATCCAACAAATTCCCAGTCTGTGCTTCATCAACACTGACCTCCCTCCCCCATTCCTGTGCAACAAGATCACGCACTCTCTATGCCTCACCAACTCAAAACCTCTCCTCTCCCATTCTACATCTCATCTTGTCCCTATTTGTGACTTCCCCATCTATAACCCCTTTTGCATGCACTTACCTTAGCTTAGTTACGCCGAAAAACCGTCGGCAAGGTAAGTAACTCTGTAATTTGAACATCGTTACCCAATTAAAAAATTAATTTAAAAGAGAGGAAAGGAAATAGTCAAATGAAAATAATTTTTAAAAGTCCTACGAATATATATGTTGCTACATCATAAGTTTGAAGAATATCACATGAGCCATTTACTCGGGGGAAAAAAAAAAAAAAATCTTCTTCAGAACTTTCTTCCGAATCATACCTGGAACATCATCCCAGTCGAAATCTAGGTCACTCTAAGCTTCATTACCCAGCACTTTCACTAAGTGTTATGCCCTAAATCGTACAAATCACAGTATCTTCATCACTAGATCTCGTTATAGAACGGCAGAAATCAATTTTTAGCGATGGCGAAAAACAGCATTTCGACCACAAAACTTTAAAAATTCGTAACTCGAGAACTACGGCACGTATCGACTCGCGGTTTTTTGCAAACGGAAGTAAATGGCCACAGGAAGAAGGAAGTCACGTTCTCGCGAGACTTCCTTTTCTACGAGAAATATGGGGGCTCGCCCATTGTTGCCACGTGTTTTACCGGGCGCTGGCAGGCGCTCAGCGTTTTGGCTGTGTGATTTCCGGTTGGGCGCTAGCGGGCGCTCCGCTGTCAAGAGGGTTAATGGCTCGATGTATCCCCCCCATCAACATCAGATTTGTTTACCCAAAATTTGTGTACCTGTAATATCTCGGACAAAACCCTGTACTTTGAAAAACAACAACAACAAAAAACCAAAATCTTCATACTTGCAATACTTTCGCAACTTTTGAAGATTTAGAAGAGCTGGCCGTTGGCACACAAGACCGCTTCGTCGCCATCTTTGACAAGGTAAAAGACGCAAGACATGCTGGAAAATATCTTCTTGCTGCTTTTGACCAAAATGGTAGCAAACAAAACTTCGTGTTTAACAATTATCTTTCTCCGATTATTTTTTTCCTGTAATTTTTTTTTTTTTTTTTTTTAGGGGGGGGGGGGGGGGGTGGTGGTGGTGTAATTCCCATAATTTCGATTTTTCCCCATAAAAATTACGCCTTAATCGTAAGGGTAAACAGGTCTGCAACATGAACACCCCTCCCCTTTCCCCTCCTAGTTTCCCATCTCCTACCAGTGCACCCATCTCCTCCCACCCCACACATGCCCTTCCACTCCTGCCTCTCTCATTGCCTTCCCAATTAGTTACCTCTTACCAGCATCCCTCCTCCCCCGACTCCCCTTCCTCTCCCTTTCCTTATCCCACCAAGTTTCCATACTTGCTCTTTGCAATGTAAACCTTCCCTACTCCCTTCCTTACCCTGCCAGTTCCTGGTCTACCCCTCACCAAAACAAACCTTCTCCTCCTCCATTTCCAATCCAACCAGTTCCCTGTATGTTCCTCATCACTTCCTCTCCCCCACTCCCTCTCCCACCAGTTCCCTGTCTGCTCCTCACTCACCATTTTCTCCACAGCCTTCTTGCCATCCATGAAGCCCCGGGGATGGCATTGGGTGTGAGGATCTCATAGCGCTGACGGAACTCTTGGAACAGAATGCGGTTGGGGAACCCCTGGCGGCAGATTCGGATCCCCTCCAGCACACCGTTACACCGCAACTGGTCCAGCACCAAGGGGGAGTCAATCTTGCCAGCCTGAGGAGAAGTGACATTGAAAAAAAAATTAAACCGTAGCTGTACTATCCATGGTCATGCATTTTGTTCTTCCACAGGCACAGATAAAAAATTCCACCAACTCACATAAATGATATCAATAACAACCAAAACAAAAACAAATAAGAGAGGTAATTACCAATATGATGCACATGTGCGACTAAACACTACATACATATGAAGGGCAAAGAATGTAAATCTTGTTTCCCTGATGTAATCATTTCCTTATTAGATGAATTTTACTGTCTTCTCTGACCATTCTGTTACCTTCAATGTAGAAATTTTAGCACTGTAATGCCTTAACAAACAATGAAAACAAAACAAAACAAAAGTCACAAAGAGATCTTTAAAGTGATGACTAAACAGCTCAACCCCTACCTCTCCACATTCTACCTCTTCCTCAAAAACTAGCAGGGTTCTTTATTCTTGTATGGTTACTAATATCAAGATGCTGATGACACCCATCCTTTCAAAAATGATGAAAAGAAAATATCAACTTCGTTTTTCAAAACAGCTCACTGTCTTGTTCATGTATTAAACCAGACACCTGGGAACTGGAGTGGGAAACAACTGACCAACAAACATATTGCACCGCAAAGAATGTGCAGCTGCCAGAATAGTACTGAAACAGCAGTCTCATTTGATTCTATTTCTATTCTACTAGTTCATGCAGTATTTCACTTATGTCTCCCCCCCCCCCCCCCCCCCCCCCCCCCCACTCATTGCCCCACCTCCTCCACTCCACTGCTGTCCTTATCTCGGTCATGCCTTCTCTGTTTTCACCCACCATGAGTGAAGACAGCAGAAGTGCTCTGACCTTGGCACCAGCTAGCATCATCCACAACTGCACATGCAACACCCCATTACCCTGCTCTGCTTCCCTCTCACCTCACTCACTCTTTCCTTCCTCCCCTTGCTCACCAACCCTTTCGCCCATCTTCACTCCTCGCCATTCTTGCTTTGATATCCTTGAAAGATCATGTTGTACAGCTGACATATTCTAAATATGCATCACCAACAATGTTGAACACAAAGATGATTTACTTGACATAATACAGATGACATCTTCTCTGTTAAGTTGACACCTTTCACTTTCGGATTTTCCCAGGAACAGAGCTAACTTTCTATTATTTTGGCAACAACATAAAATCCAACAGGTATTCAAACACTTTTCTGTAAAGTTTCATAATTTCTTAAACTGGTGAGGTCATTTGAACAGTCAATTTAATGTGGCTTCTCTTGCTTGAATTATTATAAATCAAAAACTAATCTTGTCTTATTTAACCCCCTTTGGCAAGATACATGTGGCCTATGTTGGTTCTTTATCTAGTAATGTATTTTTCTGTACCACTGCTTGGTAAAAAGTGCATCACATGGTCTACTTTCACAAAATGTAACTTTATATTTAATTTTATATTTTGATATAGTGTCATTTAACATGTCTTTCATTTATGTGTAAAGCAATCATTGTGAGTGCCCAAGTTTCGAAGAAAGGTCAATTTCCTTGTACTCAAGCTTTTGCTGAAAATGTTAATATCGTATTATGGCTGTTTTAAAATTCTGAGACATTTGAAAAGGCTAGGCCACAGACACACACATACACGGAGGCATGCACAAATATACACGCACACGGATAATCGAAACTGTGTGATTACACACAGACTTGCTTGTTTACACATGAGATCCTAATCCATTGTTGTACCCTTTAACTGGCAATTACTGATCTAGATAAATTGGTCTCCTTGAAAATGTTAAATGTATAATCACTAACAGAATTTTTTTCTTTGTGTATGTAACTGTTTCATTTCTATAAGGAATACTCTGAAACCAAATACTTAGTTCTTACAAAGTAACATGCTGATGATACTAAATTGTATTGTTCTAATGAAGTAAAATGTCACAGACATAATCTAGTTTTTAATGCATCAATAAGACTGAAATTTTGTTCAACGGTGACCTTTTCTTTTAAAGCAATAGGGTGAATGTACACCTACGCACAATCACAAACATATGCATGATTTCTTTTAGTGTGGTCTGTTTTGATTACATCATTCACACCCAATTACACTGATTTTTTGTAACAATAAAAGGAGGTGAAACACTTCACACACAAACATATAACACTATGACTCAATAATACAATAAAGTGTTGATGTGAGATACAAATGTCCAGGGTTAAGTCCTCACACACAGGTTCCCAGATCTGCAGTCACAATACAGTAAGGTGGTAAAGTAAACTCAACAGCCAAAGGCTATACCATCACACCCACAAACAAACGACATGTGGTAACAGTGTACTAGATGTTGGGACATGTGCTGCTGACCTTTTTCTCATGGTTGGGGATGATGCAACGCACGAAGTTGGGGTTGGTGTTACGCAGGGTGGCCATCAGTTTGCTCAGCTGCTCCTTGTAGAGCTGGCTCACAGTGCGGAACATGCCCTTCCTGGTCCTGGACCCAAACATCGTGTCCACAGCTGCCGCTGCTCCCATTCCCACAATGTCCGCTGTCATGAAACAAGATGCAGTTTTGATGTGTACCATCAACAATAAATAACCATTCTTTAGATTGCATAAAAGGCTTAAACGCTTGGTAATAAGTGTAGAAAGAAAAAAAAAGGGATAAAAAATATCCTAAAATCACATTCTTCATACCGTGTCTCAACAGTGCTTATATTTGATGCACATCATTTAAATAAGCCTACTAGGTTCAGTTTGGACACATACCTTCAGCAAGTAACATAGTCAACCACCTATTATATTACATTCAGCTGACAAGCATGGGATATCTGTTCTGTACGAGATGTCAGAATTCCCCATCTTCTCAGTTGGTAAAGTACTGCAATGAACTTATTCATGACAGAATCTGTTCCCTTGCGCAGTCTGTCTAAACAGCAAAAAGTAAACTGGCACATAGACAGCAACAAAAATCATCCAGGAGCATTCAAACTCTGGGTGAACTGATACGCAGTCAGTCCCCATCAGACCTGCTTATGCTGAAAATGCTATTAGTATACTTTTCCATAGAAAAAAAAGTGTATTTTGTTAAAAAAAAAAAAGGATGTGTATATGCATCCAACTTTTTTTTTGTTAAAGCAAAGTGGGGAGGAGTGGGGGGAGGACAGGATGAGGGAGGGGCAAGTTCCAAATTTTTGTTAAAGTAGGCAAGGGGAGGAGTGGGACATGAGGGGTGTGGTGAACGTCTACTGGAATTTTCACCACCCTAACAAAGGATTTCTTGCAATAACTGCAGTAAGATTACGGTTTTCCATCAGACATTTCCTTCATACCTGGTTCATTGGCATACTTTAGATGTTTTCTACATTTTTTGTTTGTTTGTTTTTTTAGCATATTTTGTTTGCAGTATTTTTACAAAACACACATAGAAAATTTGTTGAAATTGTACATGTAAAAAGGTCTGTCCAGTCCTAACCCCAAAACTCATAAGGAAAGGGGAAGGGCGAGGGAGGGGAGTGGGAAAAGGACAGGAGGAAGAGAACAATAAAGAAGATGTAAGAGCAGGCCCTGACCATCCTTCCAGATAGTGGCCACAAAGCTGTCAGTGGAGCCCTGCAGGATAGACACCACATTCTCATTCAGGGGGTCCATGTTCTTCATCAGCCACTGGTCTGCCGAGTAGTCCACCTTGTCTGCATAGTGGAGGATAGAAAAGTGGGCGTCAGCGCGGAAGTCTGGTTTCTGGAATTTGGGGTGGGAGGTGTGCTGAGCCAGCAGCTTGTCCACAAAGGTCTTGTCTGTGGCCTTGGGGAACCAGCACTCCTCGTCCACCAGAGCAAAGATACCCATCGGCTACAACACACAGACAGTAAGGATTTCAAGCCCAACTTTTACCTGGTTTTATGTACATGCAAGCTGCACACACAGAAAATGTTTTCAATCTGTTTTTAGCTTGTTTAGTTTAAATGCCAGCTGTACACTCCCAAAAAGTGCTTCAATTACCATTTTTAGCTTTTCCTTCTTTTTTCGTTTTATTCTATCGTTATTTTTATAAGACAAATTAAGTCTGGTGTGAGGAGACGGGCAACACGACTTGTTACTATCAGGCCAGCCACATGGTCACAAGAGTTAGGACCATTCCCACCAAAATACCCATTTCCATCCTCACCTTCTCCAAGAGGTCAATGGTTGGCTGGAGGTCAAGGCCAAAGTCGATGAACTTCCATTCGATGCCTTCCCGCTGGTATTCCTCCTGCTCCAGAATGAACATGGTGTGGTTGAACAGCTGCTGGAGCTTCTCATTGGTGTAGTTAATGCACAGCTGCTCAAAGGAGTTCATCTGGAAACATATAACATCAATGATGTAATCCAAAAGCCTGGTGTGTGTGTGTGTGTGTGTGTGTGTGTGTGTGTTGTGTGTGTGTGTGTGTGTGTTAATTTTTCAATGACACATCTTTTCACCAAAAATGATATCAGAAGAGCAAAGGAAATGCTGTGTGTGTGTGTGTGTGTGTGTGTGTGTGTGTGTGTGTGTGTGTGTGTGTGTGTGTGTGTGTGAGAGCGTGCATGCTCATGCATGCACATGTGTGTGTATGTGTGCATGTCAGTAAGCAAGTGCACACATGTGCAAATGTGTATGCGTATGTGAATGCAAGCGGGCGAGCATGTGAATGTGTGCGTGTGTATGTATGAGTCTGTGATCATGTGGAGTATGTGCATGAGAGAGAGAGAGAGAGAGAGAGAGAGAGAGAGAGAGAGAGAGAGAGAGAGAGAGAGAGAGACTATGCTAATAATCTGCTCCTCTTGTGCCTGAAATGTAATAATGTTGTACACAAATCATTAAGAAACATAATGGGGAGAGAGAGAGAGAGAGAGAGAGAGAGAGAGAGAGAGAGAGAGAGAGAGAGAGAGAGAGAGAGAGAGAAAGAAAGAGAGAAAAAGAGAGAGAGAGAGAAAAGAGAGAGAGAGAGAGAGAGAGAGAGAGAGAGAGAGAGAGAGAGAGAAAGAGAGAGAGAGAGAGAGAGAGACAGTCAGTCAGACAAAGACACAGTGTGTGTGTGTGTGTGTGTGTGTGTGTGTGTGTGTGTGTGTGTGTGTGTGTGTGTGTGTGTTCAAATATGTAAAGTAATACGTATACACAACACTTCCAATGATCAGACGAAGAAAAGCAGACGGCAGGATTTCTTTCACTGAAATCTCATCAAATATAAGATCTGTTGTATGTGCAAAATGTTAACAAAATAAAGCAAAAACCTTTAAAAAAAACAACCAAACAAACAAACAAACAAAAAACCGCAGGATTTCCTCTTCCTGTACACTGTCAAAAGCAGGCTTGAAACTTGAGGTATGAAAACTGTTAGATATTTTACAACATACTAATATAACATCATATGCTTGTACAAAGTACAAGAAGAAAATTAGTATACATGTTGATTATGTACAATTATATAAAAGCATACAAGGATGCTTGACATCAATAACACTACAATGATTATTTTTTAAAGGAAATAAATGCAACCTCTACAAATCAATTTGAAGGAGTGGGGAGTGTTTGTTAGAAAGGGGAGGGAGGTAGGGGGCAGAGAATAATTCCAAGCTGAAAATTTAGAGATACGATCATTTTCAATAAAATCACCTTCTTTGGAAATAAAAAATGACAGTTACTGCCTTTATGTAATTTCTCCTGTCTCCCACAAAGGACTGGACTGGTTACAACACATCTACCCTTTTGTACGTGACTGAGAACAGAAGGCTGCCCCAGCACCTACAACCTACTGTCTTGGGGCATCAAATGAATACATAATGCATTATGTATTTCCAGTCAGGCAATTCTCAGCTTTCATACATGAAATCAAACCTACACTGTACTCAATACTATCTCTGTGAATCCCTTCTCCACACAAAAAAAGCCATGTTTGGGAAACTTTACCAACAAGCAATTGTGAAAGCTCATGACAAAAATGCTATCTTGTTAGTGTTTTCACACACAGAGCGCAAGATGAGCATTGCCTCAAAACATAAGATGCAAGCATTCCCTAATATCAGTCATACTACCTGATCCAGGCAGGTGTTGCTCTCTATTTAGTCATCCTCTCCTTCCCCCCCCCCTCCCCACACACACATACACTTGCAGAAAATGAGATTTATAACCCTGGCATTCTTATTCTGTCTCCAAAAACTTATAGCAGTTTGTGCTCTTGAAAAGACAGAACAAAAGAAAGAATAGAAAAAAGTGAGACATACTCTCTGGGAGAGAGAGAGAGAGAGAGAGAGAGAGAGAGAGAGAGAGAGAGAGAGAGAGAGAGAGAGAGAGAGAGAGAGAGAGAGAGAGAGCGAGAGAGGGAAAAGAGAGAATCAAAGTCGTCTTCAATTTAAAGCTGTCTTCACTATTTACCCTCACACAAACATACCCCCCCCCCCCCCCCCCCCAACCCCCTTCTCCCCACACAGAGAACTGAGGTTTATGTTAGTGACAGAAGTCCCATGCTGTTTGCCATAATCATCTACACTGAAGTCTCACACTAACGTGAAATAACACTCAAGATCCTTCTTAGTCTCATTTATCTACAAAGAGATCAAACAGGGATTATAATCTGAGGAGAACAGGCAACTCTTTCAGTTTCTAGCGAAAAATGTAAGACAGCACTTTGAAACATCAAACACTGGCTCTTAAACACCGCATGCTCGTCCAGTTTGTGTAATTTCATGACAAAGTTTACAAAATGGTAATCTTTCTAGATTACAGGCCATATCCCTGGTCCAGTCTTGGTCAGCTGGTCCAAGGCATGTATGGGTATTTAATATACTGTATAACATGTTGTGATAGCTCTCTTTATGTGCAGTTCTTATGGCTATCCCCTTTTTTTCTGTCTACATGTGCTTTTGTTTCTTTATTGAAGATGGTCCTGATGATGCCATAATTGGGTTTTGACCATTCCAAATGGTAAATTGCTTTTTGCTGCACACAAGTAATTAGTTCACCATTATTTACACAAACAAACCCTGGCAAAACTGAGAAAAACTAGGCTCTCAACATATTAAGGCTGAAGCAGTTTGTCAGCTATCCATGGCTCGTCTTTATGGTGATTTTCACAGTTTTTTATACGCCCGATTTCCCACCTGAGCCTGACAAGTTTCTGCCCTTGAGCAAGGCCTGAACTGAACAGCACAAAATTTCACTGGGCCTGAAAGGCTGTTTCAGATCTCTCATAGGATGGATTTCTGGCATGAGCCTGAAAAGTGCCCTTACCCCCACCCCCGCTTGGTTTGTTTTAGATGCGCAGAATTAGGAGATCAGGATGGGGTCTCATAAAGCAAATAGAACAGAGCTCAGATTCAATGGATGGTGGAGGCAGACAGATAAATGTCTTGGACAAACAACACAAAGGATTGATAGACAACATCTCCATCTGTTGAATATAACTTAGGCTAGAGAACTGTGGAGATTAAAAACAGAAAAAAAGGCAAGAAATAGGACGTACTGAACTTGATAACCACAGAATTCTCTTCCCTATTAATCTCCCCTCCTACCCTTTCCTTTTCTTTCTCATTACTCCCTCCACATACACTATGCTAACCATGTGAAGGTAACACTGCTGTGTCCCCTTGTGAATGACTGCCAGCATGCCAAGAACAGCATCAGAACAGTGCAATCACCACAAAAACCACCAACACAAAATCACAAGGAAATAACTACAAATCCAACGACGATGAAAACACTAGATAAATGCAATCAATCACATGACCATCAACAGGTCTGCACAAGATAATCAAAAGAGTAAACCATCATCAACAGATGACTAGACAATCAAACAATTAGTTAAAAAAAAAATTAAAAAACAGAAAAAAAACAACATACAAACACACAATCTGCCAACCATCAGCACCTATCCAACAACTGAGACTTCTCACCATTTTGCACCGCCTAGCTCTCCTTTTCTGACCCAAACACAAATCATTCTGTAGCGATTTTACTGCAAGAGGAAATGAGGATTAAATGCCCCCCCCCCCCCCTCCCCCCTTACCTTTTCCCATATCCAAGTAAAAATAATTAAAAAGCATCTCACACAAAGCCTTACCACTGTTACAGAGACATTTTGACGCTGAATGTGACCAAAATATGCCAAATAGGTTCTCTTATTTTAATAACAGACTTTTGAGTTTATTCTTAATGATGCTTTCTTCCTATTCTTATTTCTGCAATCGTTATTTCAAACCAGATGCATATAAACTGACAATCATGTTTTAAGAAGGGGAAAAAAAAGTGTTGCTTCAAAGTATACAGAAAATGATAACTCTGTCCATATCTGGAGCGAAAGTGAGCTGATGTTTCATCCAGTCCAACTTAAAATCAAGTCACTTTGTAACAATGGTTAGGGGTAGACTATTAAACAGTCTATATTTGGTTTATGAAAATGCTTCTTACAACTGTTCAAATTGTCTTTAGATTACTTCATATCAGCACAGCAGCTCACATACTTTTCTTTTTAATTCAAAATCTCCACTGTTCCTGTATGCACAGCAGATGGATATTTGCAAGAGCCATGATGCTCAGTTGCAATTTCTTTCTTTCTTTCTGCGTACGCAGGCTGATACTCCTGCGGACACTCCCTGTATAGCCAGGCAGTGGAGTTTTGTGTGTATGACCCTTTTTTATCCCGCCATTAAGGCAGCCATACTCCATCTTCGGGAAGTTGCATGCTATGTGTCACGTGTCATCCATACCAACGGCCAAACTGGCCTTCTCTTCCGAAAGTTGGTAATGGGATTTTATGTGTGTGCAAGATGTTATAAGTGCGTTCACACACGGAACCTCGGTTTATAGTCTCATTCGAAGGACTATATGGAGAATGGAGTCAGAACCAATGTTAACTCTGAGGGAAAAATCCCCTATACCGCAACCCCAGGATCACGAGTCCGGCGCTCTACCAACTGAGCTATCCAGCCCCCTCTCTCAGTTGCAATGCACTTAGAAAAAAAATGCCAGTGACAAGAATCTGTGCCACAGGTGATAAACAGCAACGTGTAAATTTGAAAGATTTGATTCACTTCTTCCTTGATAAAAAAAAAAAGGGGGGGGGGGGGGGGGGGGGGGGGTGGAGGGAAAAAAAAAAAAAAGCATTTCTTTTTCTAGATTTGAATCACTTCCTCCTTGATAAATGGAAAAAAAAAAAAAAAAAAAGAAAGAACAAAGAAAAATAGCATACATTCACATAGCAGCCTCCAGCAAAATTGCTTCCTGTTTTCAAACTACAAATAGGATGAAATATAACATGCCTGTAAATGAAAAAAAAGTACTTTGTCAAAGTGTATAAGCTGATGACATGTAAGAAAATTCTTGTCAGGGTCACACATCTTTTCTTTTTTTACAAAAGCTTTTAATGCCAGTATAACACACACACCAAGATATATCCATTACAAAGAACAGATAAGTGTCATGCTTTTTTCAATCACATGTCGGTGCAGAACTGTGTACCTTTTTCATGACATTTCTTTCAATGCTGTAAGCTGAAGTTCCACAATGTAAATAACAAATATACTCCAATGAATTGCAAACCACCCCCCTCCCTCCCCTCCCCCAAAGAAAAACACACACTACATCACGTGAACTGCCACACACACATTTCCACACTCAATAAGAGTAAAAATACGCAGCACACTCCAGTTCAGTATGGCCAAAACATCAGTTCAGTACTCCTTCCATGCCAGCAAGATTGCCATTCATCCAACACAACACCAATGTTAGGACATGTATGTTACCACCCACAACATTTTTCAGCTACCTTATTTACCTTCTGACAAGATTTCTGTCACAAAGGAAAGAAAATAGGCCAGCATGAGGGGACCATGTGTTAAGAAATGGCAAAAAACACCAAGAGGTTAAGAGATTCCATGATACATACAGAAAATTCTGTGAAATGGCTACTACAGAAAACAAAAATGCATGATAAACAGCATGAAGAATTCAAAATTTCAGGTGTAGAAAGAGTTCCAGTTTAGAGATACCATGATCAGGAAAGAGTAAAGATAGATTTAACACTAAATTTAACAGTCTTTAAGCACCAGTAATGGCGAAATGCACTCTCTTGGATATACATGCACACTACGCCATTGTCATGTTTTAATCAACAGTAACCTTTTCAGCATTCAAAGTTGCAAAGACACATACCATGATAAAAAGATCTGTATCATAATACCTTGTTCTGTTCAACCCTAACACAACTATCAGAATGCTTTGTGAACAAATAGAAAAGAGTATGCAACAATAATAAATTTTTCAATCAGCTGATAAAACGTCATAAACAATGGAACTTTCACACTGATTAAAATGTGTATCGTTATACCCTGTTCTATCTAATCTAAAATAAGCATTTAAATGTTTCAGAATCAGAGCACTCAACAATCGTAATTTTTAAATAATCTACAAATCCTTTAAAAAGCAACTGCAATTTTATGTATTCAACAAATCGTAGTTTTTTAACAACTGTTCACACACTTTATTAACAACTGGAATTCTGAGTAATGAACAATCTTAATGTTTAAGCAAAAAGTCAAGTGTTACAAAGACAGAAGAGCAGGCAGAAAGGAAATAATAAACACCCAATGTTGTTAAGTACCACAGCATACTAAAACTTTGCAAATGAGCAAAAGTCAATCCAATGTGAAATTTGAAACCAGTTATTTGAGAAAAGACAAACTTTTCAAGAAACATGAAACTTTTTCTGACATCCCTCACTCTTAATTAAGGAGATAGAGAAGATGACAGAACTGATAATGCAAAAGAAATTGCCAACCCAAAAATGGTCCAGAGTAATCATTTTGTCTACAGGTGACAAAATGATAAACCATGCCAGCCACTTCCACCCTTCCCAACCTCCTCCCTTAACATGCATAGCTATCTAGATCATTTTCTCACCTTGAAGATCTCAAAACCAGCTATAATCCAGAATGCCAATGAAACTGGCCCCCTGACGCTTAGTGCGGTCCAGAGACTTGTTGATGCGTTGCACAATCCACTTGAACATGCGCTCGTACAGGGCTTTGGAAATGGCCTCCACAGCAAATTCCACCTGATCATCAATGAACAGACTGAGGGCAAAACAAAATCTAAAAGTGAAATACTCTGAATTATCTCAGGATCAATATTCAGCAGGGTTTTGTCCAGGTCTGTTTCAATCCCACACAACACACCCACACAAACTAACAAAGATAATTATCAATGTTTTGGCAATATTCTTTCTGAAATTATTTGAATGGTCAATGTTTAACGTGTTCAATTAATATATGCTCAAAAAACACACACAAAAGATTCCTATTTTGAAAGATTTTTAATTAGATACCTGGCATTCTGGCACTCTTTACACAACTGTCTTTCACTTTCAGTCTCCACTGACCATGCATGTAACCATTGAGTACCCATACAGCTAAACAATATGGCATTACATCAATGGTCTCTTCACTCTTACAGGAATGTAAAGTCTTTTAGATGGCAGCTTTTTTTTTTCTCTTTTTGTCGTTTGTTCTAATGTGAACAGAATTTCAAGCCTTTTCCACTTTTCTCCCTGGTTTCACAAGCTTGGTTTACGTAATGAACAGTTTCTACAACTGTCTGGCTTTAACCAAAAAGGAGCTTTCTTTAAGCCCATCACACACGTAAAGATGGTCTCAATATCAAGCACAATATCAGCTCTATTAATTTCTTCTCTCTCCATCACTCTTCATATGCGTTAAAACTATAGTAAAACACCTGAATATTCAAAAAAGAAGCTAAATCACAAAATCAAAAGTATTTCAGATTCATGTATGACAAAAAACCTAAAGGAAGCTAAATGACAAAATCAGACATATTCATGTGTGACAAAAAACTACTGATATATCACAGCCACTTGCTAAAAAAAAGAAAAAGAAAAGAAGAAATGTTTGTTTCATTTCATAACACTATTCCAAGCTTTGTTGATTCTGACTAGGTAAAAATATCAGCAAGCAGAGATTCAACTACCAGAAACAACAGAAACTGTCATGTCCATGCTGACCACAGTCGTTTTTTTTTTTTTTTCATACCCTACCTGTCCAAACAAATGCCTTATCCCTGCTTGGCATGGAACTTCGCCGTACTGTCAGGATCCCCCCCCCCCCCCCCCCCCCCCCAAAAAAAAACCAAACAAACAACAACTGGGAGAACAGGGAGCTAAACCTCCATACCTAGTTAGGCTTAAAAGTGATCACTCCTAGGACTTCACTTCATAGTGCCCTATTCAAACTGGCACCTTGGCAAGGGAACATGCCCCTATCTGCTCTCCAGTGTTCAGACTTTGTTTTTTACAACACTCACGCATCCTCACAAACATCCATTCTAACTTGCTTCTGCTTTTGATGGTACAGCTTCTTTATCCCTTACTTCATATGGGGGAATTTAGTTTGGCAGTTCTCATGCATTACGTCTTATCCTTACCTCTCTTGAGCATTCAGCTCTGCTGTTACACTCAATGGTGTCCATTGCGTCGTCCTCAAAGCCATCTACTTCTGTAATTTGCAGTTGTGCATCTGTACTCCTTGCCACACTGGCGCCTTCAAGCCGATGCTCTCAACATCTTCCTCTCATCTACAAATATTCTTTGTTGGTTCCTTGCAAAGAACAAGACCAGTGGAACTTGGCATTCTCTTTGCAAGTTGAATATTCAGGTTAACCTTCTAAATGGTCCTCCTGTTTCTGCTAGAGAATCACCTGCCTCTCCCAGTTACACTAGTTCTATATCAGTACTAAGGTCTGTGGAGACAGGTCAGCATACTCCCCCCCCCCCCCCCCCCCCTCCTCCTCCTATGTTTCCACCCTCTCCTCTCATTCCAGCTTTCCTAAACAAAGTGTTGTGAGAAAAATGGCAGGTAATTCTCATTGTCTCTCTACAATGGACTGTCAACTGGATCAACCTTCCAATCAGTCTGCTGGTAAAGGTTCCCATGCCCTTCCCTGTGAGACTGGACTTCCAGTTTCAGCTCAGGTCATGGAGGCGGCACGAAGACTTTGTATCCCTTTATCTTCAAGCTAGCTACACATCAGGCAAGCCCCTTCTACAGAAAGACAATTCCCTCCTTCATGCGTGGACAAAAAATCATGGCTGATCGAAGAGAATCCATTTTCAAAGTGCATAACAACAAATGAAAGGTCTCTAGCTCTGCCAAATGGTGCTGTCAGACCGGAATTTCTCCAGAAGTTGCAGCAATTCAGGATGCCACTAACTTTCTGGAGGACCTTCATGAGAATGTGGAAGGCAAGCACTCTAAGGGGGTTCAGATCAGCCACAGTTAAAATCTCAGCCATATAGGGAGATACCTTGACCTCAGCCATGACCAGTTCCTTTCGCAGCTAGTTGCGCACTGCTTGTTTGGAACTGTTAGAACCAGTAGGTGCCCAATGTGGAGTCTACCACTAGTTCTGAAGTTTATGGCCACCTGAAACTTGAAGCCACTCGCAGAATGCTCTGTCAAGAACCTCACCCTCGAAACATGTTTTCCTACTTACCTTGGCTTCTGCCTGTAGAGTGAGTGAGGTTCATGCCTTCTCCAACAACTTATGGTCCCTGTAATAGCACGATGATGGCTGAGTCCGCCTCTCCACATGCCCTTCTTTTCTCACCAAAAACTACAACCACAAGGAGAGGCCCTTGACAGTAACTTTATCTCAGCTGCCTCTTCATAATCCAGTCCCAGGCCTAGGTGATCAAAGGTGGAGCAGGTTAACTGTCCTGTCACAGCACTGAAGAAATGCCTTCAGAGGAGAATCGGCCCCAAAATCTCCCTTCCATGGCAATGCCATGAAAACACTATTACAAAAATGGGGAGTTTGTGTTATACTCCCTGTTTGGCTAATATACTTACCATGTCAGACCATAGCATTCAACGGCAGTTAGCCAGCTCTGTCAGGCCGAAATTTTCCGTGGCCAATGCAGTCATAAGACAGTCACGTGACTCCCACCCCACTTCCGCCCCCGGAAGAAGCCGGTGTCAGCTTCCTATACCTCATTCAGCGAGGCCTGTGTGCAAGGTAACCCCGAGAACCTTGGCGCTAGAGGGGAAGGTAGGAGTATAGGTGAGACAGAGCACAAGACTTATCTTGCTTTGATGGCAGGCCGGAGGTGAATGAGGTATAGGAAGCTGACACCAGCTTCTTCCGGGGGCGGAAGTGGGTGGGAGTGACTGTCTTATGACTGCATTGGCCACGGAAAATTTCGGCCTGACAGAGCTGGCTAACTGCCGCTGAATGCTATGGTCTGACATGGTACAGTATATGACGCCAAACCCCAGGCAATTCACCATGCTTTTGTCTATGGCCAGAAACCGTTCCCTCCCCCAGTGGCTATAAGGACACAAGAAATCGAGGCTCTCTCCACCACTTGCAGAGCATTGTGGAGGCTGGCACAGTACATGTAACAGGCTGGAAGTCACAGACAACCTTTGGTAGGTTCTATGTCCATGACACGACTGAAGATCTGGAGGCTCTGCCTCAAGTGCACAGTAGCTGCCCAAATGGCGACGACATCCCCCCCCCCCCCCCCCCCCCCCCCCCCCCCACCCGATTTCATATTCATCCTTCCTGTTTTGGTCATTCTATTTGCACAGCACTATCACTACCTGTTATTTGTATTTTTTTGCACTTTTCCACTAGCACTTTTTTCAAGTTATGATTTGTTTTCATGTGATATGCGCATGAAAGGGTCTTTGGAATGGCACTATGTGTACTCACTTTCCAAATATACCTTGGGAGAGGATCTTCTCTTCCTGATTTTGGGCTTGAGAAATTCTCTTCGTTGAAGGTTTCTTACTGCTTGCCACTTCGTGCAGTTATGTTGAGTAAGAGCGGAACTATTCCCTTCACCTCCAGACTAAGCATGGGAGAACTTTGCGGCCTCTTGCGCAGAATTCTAGGCTTGGGATCAATACAGTCATTCTCATGTGGGATCTCTTTCTATTCAGGTAAGCATGTTTCCCAATAACTCTTGATTTTCTGGCATTTGTTTAGACAGGTAAACATGAAAAAAAGGAATTTTGCACCTAAAGTAGTTTTATGAAATACTTCTTGTCCAAACTCTGGGACACCCTTCCACCTCCCCACTTAATCAGGAAACAGTAAGAGTGCTTAACTAGTTCGAATATGGTACAATGAAGTGAACTTACTAAAGGCAACCATTTTTACTGCCAAACGGGATATGGAGGTGAGGTTAGCTCCCTCTTCTCTGAGTTTTGTTTTTGGAGGGGGGATTCTGATAGTATGATGATGTTCCATGCCAAGTAGAGATAAGGCATGTGTCTGGACAGGCAAGCACTGTGTAAAGCTGCCTTAAGACTCCCATTCATGCTGTTCTTGGAGAGCTTTGTAAGACTGGTGACCAGGAACAAAAGGAGGTTGCAAGTACCTGAGCCTTGGTCTGTGCCTTGGTGACAAAGTCACGGCCCACTTTGATCTTGGGCTTCAGGAAGGCCTGGGTCAATGCAGTCACTGGAACTCCCAGCAGGTGACACACCTTCTGGGCCACTGGAAGTATGTCACACACCTTGTTCACTGCTCTCGTTTTCTCATACTCTCTCCCACTGCTTATTCATCAACAAACTGGTTTATTGTTAAAAAAAAGAAAAAAGAATTCAATGCTATCTGTCAAAATACAATGTTTTATCCATGTTTTCATGTCCTTATGACCAACGTTACAATTCTGGCTTGCTTAGAAAATGTATGTAGCTTCTGTCTTGTAGTTTTAAATGTTTATCTTGTGGGCTAATAAGGTATTCCCCTTTCTCCCAACTGCAATCATTCACCATTTGACCCTTCACACACTTTTCTTTTTTCTTCCCTCTTCTCCTCCAACCAAACAGTACTGGATAGCTCTTCCAGGCCAACAGTAATGGATATCAACTCGATGCTGCTATATACATATTGAGCTAACAAATATGCAAATGCAAACATATTTTAAAATCAATTTACTCTGAATTTCTGTTTAAAATCAAATGGCTTTACCCCAGCACTGAAAAGAAAGGAATGAACGAAGCCAGAAAACAAGACACAGACCTTGTACTCCAAGAGATTAGGCAAGCACAATCACCTGTGTTGTCTGGCAAAGTGGCCTGGTCAGAGTTGCGCTCCTGTTTGAATTGCATGTTGCCCATCTGCAGCTCAGCTGACACAATCCGCATCAGGGCTGCACAGACACACACACACAACTGACTGACTCTTGCCTGAGTGCCAGAAAACAAAGTTCCAAAGCAGGGGATAAAAAAGAAGTCCAAAAATGGGGAGTTTGTATTATACTCCCTGTTTGGATAGTTTACTTACCATGTCAGACCATAGCATTCCACGGCAGTTAGTCAGCTCTGCCAGGCCGAGATTTTTTGTGGCTAATGCAGTAATAAGACTATCACGTGACGCCCACACTACTTCCGCCAGGGAAGAAGTCAGTGTAAACTTCCTGTTCCTCATTCAACCTCAGCCTCCTGCCTAACAAGGACAGGTTTTTTGGTCCCTTCTCAGGATTTCATCCATTTCGGAAAGCATTTCTTGACCAATCGAAATCTGGTTCACCTCTCAGCAACAGTAAAACTCCTTTTTTTTTTTAGTTTCTTTTACGCTTTTATTGTGTAATGGCAGATAAACAGGCAGATCAACTTTTTGAAACTTTCATAAATAAAGAACTGAATTGTGAAGGTGTTTTTAGGGCTTTGAACCCAAAATGAACTCACATCAGGGAAAGCCACTAACAACTTCTTCACTGGATATTTACTTTTTCTGTCACAATATACCAAATACATTGTAGAGAAACACGATCTAAAAAGAGAATGTATGCTTTCAACAAAATAACCAACAAGTATGGAAACTCTTGCTCCCATGATGAAATAAATACACAACGACAACTCCAAACGAATGCTGCTTAAAACGCCGAATCACCTAGCAGAAATGACAACACCAAGCACATGGAACAAACAAAGAGATCCCATTTATTTCATCATGGGGCAGCCAGGGTCATCCTACTTGTTCGTCATTTACTGTTTACTGTTCTCTGCCTCATTAAGATTCACTTTGGACAAAATACCTATGACACAAAGAGTACTCTGAAAAAAACTTCTGATCTGGAAAATACCAAAATAGTATCACTGACCCTGAGACCACCAAACATTTTTTCTGCTCCAGATTTCCTATCTATTCTAGGCAATTCCTCTATGTGTGTGTGTGTGTGTGTGTGTGTGTGTGTGTGTGTGTGTGTGTGTGTGTGTGTGTGTGTGTGTGTGTGTGTGCACGCGCGCGCGTGAGCGCGCACACGCGCGTGAGCAAGAGTGTGTGTGTGTGTGTGTGTGTGTGCATGCACACACCTGCATATGTGTGTGTGTATATGTGTGTGCATCTTTGTGTTGCATTCATTCAGCAGTGCACAAGTTAATTCCCTAGCCTCCCCGTTACATGCGTTCACATATATGAAATCAGACTTCTTCACTGAAAAAGGCATAAAATTCTTTTCGCCAACATGTCTTCACATGTTAAATCAGTGACAGCTTCAACTGAAACAAGAGGAATAAGTGAAGAGCAATATGTGAAACTTTTCCTGTAACTCATGTGGCAAGAGCTGTACTGCTGCCTCTGTCCACTCCCCAAAGAGAACCATGAAAACCTGCTGACCTGCCTGGTCCTCTGGGCTGAACCCCATGATAGTCATGGACTCTACCAGACTGCGGAACTCCTGTGTGTCATCCACGCCTGCCACAGGCACATGCCCACAGCTCAGGAACTTGTACTTCCCGTAATCCTCTAGCAAAAAGTCCTCTGCAACACACAGCAAACATACCACTTACAGTTTTGCCTCCTGGCTCACAAAGGTTGGATACACATGCATACACAGAAGAGGACTTAGGTCTAAATCAGAGATGGTGCTTCAGTATTTGTGCCAGATGTCAGTAACCCATACCACAAAGAGAAAAAAGTACAAGGACAGACCACCATCAGGCTAAACTGAGTCAAATCACATGCATTGTTGTTGAAAGAAAAACAGTGCTCAAAAATGGTGTGTGTGTGTGTGTGTGTGTGTGTGTGTGTGTGTGTGTGTGTGTGTGTGTGTGCGTGTGCGTGTGTGTGTGAGCGCACACATATGCATGGGCAAGAGCAAGTTCAATCCAAACTGAATAGAAACGGCACCAAACCGATAAGGGATTGAATATTCTAGCACTTCGCTATTAGTATTACCTTTCCATCCGACTAGTTTGAATTTAAAATCTGAATCATCAACAAATGGCCTACACCTTCAAGTATCTGCTTCGCAGACTTTCAAAAGCTAATCAACAACATCAATATTCGCTACCAATGGCTGCAAATAAAAGAACCAGCCAAGCATTTGATGTAGCATCCGAGAGTAAAGTTGCAGAGTTTTAAAAAGAGAGTGAAAGAACAACAGAGGGACACAATACTCACTACGCTGATCAGCTGAGGCACCAGACAGAAGCTGGTAGAAGACGTGGAAGGCTCTCTCCCCTTCCGCTTGACGAACAGCACGCGACTTCTCCAGCAGGTCTGATCAGGAGTCAAGGTCATGTCTCTGTACCTGACTTTATTGATCCAGTCTTCTTTTTTCTGTTGGCCCACCTGTAGGTAACTCATCAGCTACTGATACACCCTGTTCTGCCTATGAAGGAGCAAGATCACTTTCCATTACCATATTGATTATTTATGTATTTGGCCTTCACATGCTACGCTTTGACCATGTCGCTTCAATTACTGCGGCAGCCATTTGCAATATCTGGATTTCTTGTGTCCTTATAGCCACTGTGGGAGGGAGCGTTTTTGTGTGTGTTTTTTTTGTATTAGAGAATGTGACCTTATCCCAAAGATCAACATTCAAAACTTTAGTGCAGACTAGATGAATGTAGCTGAAGTCAATTCGAAATAGGGTTAACAATGATTAGTGCAGACTAGATGAATGTAGCTGAAGTCAATTCGAAATAGGGTTAACAATGATTAGTGCAGACTAGATGAATGTAGCTGAAGTCAATTCGAAATAGGGTTAACAATGACTTAGGTGACCCAAATGTGGTTGTATGCAAGAATGTGTTGAGTCATGGCACTGCACGTGAGTGGTCACAGTAGTCTGTCATAAATACCAGCATGCAACAGACATATATATATATATGTCAAACTACATCCACAACTTGATTCTTAAACAACATTTGGTACTATCTGGACATGTCAGCTTGGGAGGAGGTGTAGGAGTCCCTTTTTACCAGCCTGTCAAGTGCTCTTGAAAATCAATTCAGTAGTTTGTGAAACTTTTGGTTCTAAATAATTTAATTGTTAAATGAAACAATTATCCTGTAAACATAGGCAAAATTGAAGAGTATCTTAACACACAAAAAAGATAACTATGTTTATTCTGTATAATCCAAAATGGACCTGGTTCCAAACTACCTTTGTCCTAAGCTTGTGAAACAACATCAAATCAAACTATCTGTGACTATCATCTCTCTCCACACACACACACATATTCTAATTTACCATCATGCTGTTAATATAACACCTAAAAAAATGATTCATAGGGATACTGTAAATTTCTCCTCCTATACACATATCCATACACCATGAGGCACTCACATCTTAATTTCCTCTCATGGCTAATCTGTGAAGTAAAACAAACACAGCGCTCAAAAACATATTGTGCATCTCAAACACTCACTCATACAAACATATCTGTACTCATAAAATGCCTGCCTGTGCAGAACACGATATTTCTGCTTAAGAACAAATCCTCTTGCTCTCATTCATCATCACTTCTGGGGGCTTTGCCACTGATAGCAGGAAAGGATACAAGTTTCTATGTTGGCTCCAGAAATGTAACCTGACGAATCAAAATTGATGCGGATGAACTTGCCCTGAAAACAACACACAAAATCAGACAATAAACTAGTCATGTAAGATCTGCATCATTTAAGGACACATGAAAAGATGTAAATAATGCAGAAACAAGAATCAGAAGCAAAACTTGTTTTGTTTCATATGAAATGTTGTCCCTTTTATCACATGCATATTCACAGCCATACTCTTTCTCCTCAGCAAAACATATATACCAAAAAGAGCCACAGTGCCAAATGGCATGATTTGTAATGAAGTTACCTAGCTTTCCTTCATGTGTGTGTGTGTGTGTGTGTGTGTGTGTGTGTGTGTGTGTGTGTGTGTGTGTGTGTGTGTGTCTGTGTGTAAAGAATCAGTTCAAATACATCAAATCCACAATGTTCCACGGCTTAAAAATTTGCATACCAGTCAATCCCTAATCTATCATTAGAGCAGATTTTACCATGATTTGAAAGCAACAAACCAAGACCCAAGTGTAGTAACATAAAACATTCTATTATATATATATATAATATTTAGATATATGGTTTGTTCTCAGAAACATGTGTGGCATAGGGGTAACCCACTTGGAAGACTTGAAATTTGTGTTTTGTTTGTGGAATATTGTGATGCTTGTTATATTTTGGTGGTGTTTGTATTGAAGAAATAAAATCTAAAAACAAAAATGCATGTTTGTATTATTTTCTTTGTAATTGAGCATTCATTACCAAAATCACACAAAACCAAATGGCGGATTTGTGACAAGAAGAAACACCGGTAAACTGATCGTTTTTAAGACCCTTTAACAAGTGTTTTTTTGAAACAAAAACAGCGTCAAACACCTCTACGATTTCTTTGCACTTTGCAATAATCAAACTCTTTGCTGCATCTTGATGTGATTATATATGGCGTATATATTTTCATTACGGTCGTGACGCTTCTTTTCCCATTTCCGGTCCATCGTAATGTTTCATCCCACAAAACTGTTCAGCATTCCATGGAATGCTTTCTACAAAAACTAATGAAAAAAACAGTGTACGACGCTGAGTACTATCTGCGCTAACGAACTATGGTTCTGTCTCTTTAAAATCATATCGCGGATAAACAAACGGCGTCGTTTCCATTTTTACGGTCGCGACTGTACAACGTAAACTCTGTGTGAACTCTGAGACTGAGGTCGGTTGACCGAGATTCCACGTCAGAGCACTTGCCTTGACCTGAAACATCTCTGGCATGCGGAATTTTCCCGCGTTATCACTCTATGAGTGGATTCTGCACTCCCGTTTCTTTGTCTTCCATCCTCTGCGGCAACGTCACGACAGTGCCAGCCTCCTGCGACTGCTTCATTCAAGGGGGTGTACTGATTTGTTCAACCATTTTTGATTAGTTTAATTATGAGCAGTTCTTTGTAAAAAAGAATATTGTTACATTATGAAGGCATTAAATAATGTAAATTAGTATTTAAGACGAGAATTTTTTAATTTCGGATGTTCTCACAGACTTCGTCTTCGTCTTGCTAACCAACTTCCAGCTACACTTAGTCTTTATTTTATAAAGACGGGATGTTTGCAGAGGTAAAAAATGTCGTCAGAGAACATACACTTTGATTAAAGAAAGCGACATTTCCTGCGCGGGGTGAAATTTTAAAGCGTAATCTAAATAAATAGATTTGGTTGTGAGCAGCATGTCAGTGAGACAAGAGACGAAAGCGCGATAGCTTCCGGGGCCGACCGGTCGGAATTTTATTAAACTTTTTTCGTTCTATGTGTCATCGATGTTTTTCTTTATTTCGTTTATGTAATAACCAAACAAATGTTAGGTAAATACTGAATTTGATTTTCGAACTTTTGATTGTGGGTTTATTTTTCTCTCCGTCAGTAAATATCAGGCCGAGTGTTCCAGTTGCGACGGGAAACTATGACACTTCGTTTCCTTGTCGTGACTGTTAGATCTGGAAATGGAGGGAAAGTCAAATAGTTTGCCTGTCGGTTGTTTCTTCTGCCTTTTTTTATTTTGTCAGTGGAGCAGTTGCTAAAAACAAAATTTTTACAGTTTGTCTGCCTGCCTGTCACTGCCATTTATCAGTCACTGGCAGAATGAAGATTTACCGATGTGTTTCGTCGCGACGGGAAACGAAAGCTGCATGGTTTCTTTCACAGACCGAAATGCCTCATTGTCGTATTTCTCCTTTTCATACACCACATATTTCCATTGTTGATTCAGTGAAAGGAACAGATCTATAATGTTGTCGTAAACTCGAGCTACTCATCTTTTTCTGCCGACAACGACGGTTTGTTACTTCTGATGTAATCTACATCGGAAGTACGTACAGTCGCTCGGGGAAAACCCCACTGTTCCGAGTTTCTCGTCACGACGAAATACGCGTCACTACCCTCTCCCATTCCATACTTCTTCCCCGTGGTTGTACTCCACACTGACCGTAATTTTGCTTTTTGGCTATTAATTTCGTCTCACTTAGATTAGTTTATGTGCAAAACTAATGCATATTTTAATCATTAAAAAAAAAAAAAAAGGTGAACAGTTGTGACATGGAAACCAAGCAATGAAGTCTCTTGACTACCGTGGGATTTTGCTTTGTTGTCCATACGTCACTCACTCCTAACCCCCGTCTTTGTTCTTTTGTCAAGATCTGACAAAATTAAAAACTAACAAATGCCGAGTTTAACATAAGTAATTTATATAAATCAGATTGGTTGATTTCAGTTGTGACGAGAAACCAAGAAAACCCACATCTTCCAAATAGATAAAAATGTTTCTGTATCTGGAATTTTTTTTCTTAAAAGCTCGCTATTACACTTATTTCATGTTGAGTTAACTATCACTGGTTTTGTTCTAAGTATCATATATATCGATTGTCATCATTCACTGTTTCCACTTCATGCGCAAAACAAAACAAAAAAACAAAAAACAAAAATGTAATGCATACATGCGTGTATGTGTATGTGTGCGCACACATGTGTGTGCATAAAATGAGCTGACAGCAGACAGTTTTTTTTTATCTTTAATTTTAACCAAAATAAAAAAACAAACAATATTTGCCATATGTCTTCTTTCATTTAACACCTTTTTTTGTCTCATTGTTTTTCCCTTTTGTCCCTTCAGACTCTGTCATTATTTGATTGCCTACAGATGTCTGATCCTAATATGGAACCACGAAGATATGGACGACTGGCAGAAAAGAGGGCCAGGCCAACACCCCCTGAACCTTCACCCCCATCCCCACCCCCAAGCCAAGGGAAAAGCTTCATCAAATGCTGAGAGGGTCAAAGCATACGGGCAGAGAGTAAAAGAGGATCCAGAGAAGTATCAGAGATACTTAGATGAAAATAAAGAAAAGTGCAAAGCATACAGAAAATCATTATCTGATGAAAAGAAGGCTGAACAGCGAGTAAAGCTACACTTAGAAAACGAGCAGAAAGACAGAGGAAGAAGGAATGCCAAAAGAAAAAATGCAAACAAGAAAAGACACTGTAGCGATAGATTCTCAAAGGGCAAAAATGGAGGGAGCAGAAAAGACAGCAAGCGGGAAAAGATGCACTGGAGAAAAAGGGGGAAAAGAGAATGAAAGACGAAGATCTCTTTATCATCAGAAAAAGCAGGCAGCAAGGGAAAACAAGTCAGTTCAGTGTCAGGGTAGTGTTTTAGCAGGGCATGATCAGCCAAAAGCTTCGACTCATTTTGAAGAACGCTCCCAGAGGCCCAACGCAAAGCACTGCAGAGGGCAAGATGTGCTCTACCACAGAGCCCAAGAAAATTTGTATCCACTGTAGCAACGCTGATCGAAAGGGCTAGCCCCAGGAAGAAGCAGTTGTTTGCACAGAGGATAAATCAAGGGTGTTCTGCGCAGAAGATGGGTCACCTTTTCATGAACGCCTGTCTGCGGCTTAGGAACAAGCAGCTTTCAGCTGACAGGCAAGCCAGGCGCATTCTCCTCAGTGTCTGCAAAGGCACTGGTACTTACAGAGAGAAAAGCCCCCATGCTGGGTGTCCATTGGACTACGGTTGAAACGCACGAAGTTCAAAAAGAAAAAACCAAAAAAGTGAATGCTGCTGAAAGAGCATGCAAGACACTTTTTGAAGAGTCAGCCAGAACCATTCCTGACAAGAAACTGGTGAGCAGGAAAACTGGCAAAGCAGCTGCAGTTCTGCAGACCCATCAGGGAACTATATCAGGAGTTCCGCACCACTGGTCAGCAGCTCAGTTTTTCAAAATTTGCCAAGTGCCGTCCAGCAAATATTCGGCTGATGGCACAGGCAAAACTGAGGCAGTGTCTCTGTGAGTACTGCACAAATTTAAAACTGAAACTGGACACCCTAAATTCATTGCTGCTGTCCATGACAGAAGTTGCTGGATCCGGCATGAGCGGCATGCTGTTGCACTCATAACGTGCGACCCAAACAACAAAGCATGCTGCTATGGTGAATGTGATGTTTGTGGCTTGCAAAAGCTTGACAGTCATGTTCGCCCGCTTCTTAGTCATGCCGGAGAACTGACTTGGCACTGCTGGGAATCAAAAACTGTTCTCTCCCATGGTAAGCGCATCAATCGCAAATTTCTTGCTACCAAGAAGGGGGATATCCAGCAGCTTCTTTGTGATCTCCGAAAGGAGCTGACATTCTTGGCCCAGCATCTTTTCCGGGCAGACTGGCAGCTCCGACAGTTTTCAGGTTGAGAAAAAAGACACCATTTCCATCCGAGACTGTCTGTATGGTGATGGATTTTGCAGAAAACTTTGCCTGCACCTACCAGGAGGAGATCCAAGCAGCACACTGGCACCATGATCAAGTGACTCTTCATCCAACAGTCACATACTACAGGTGCCCAGGGTGTAGTGAATCCACACAGAGTCCTTGGTTTTCATCTCACCCGACAAGAAGCATGATACCATGCTGTACAGGCCTTCACCCTCAGGGCACTGTCCATCTCTGGGAAGCACGAGGGCTGACCATCTCTCACCTTGTGCAATGGACCGATGGCTGTGCTTCTCAATACAAAAGTAAAGGCCCATTTGCTGACATTGCATCTTCTCTTTCAGACTTTGATGCCACTTAGAAAGAAATTTCTTTGGTTCTCGCCATGGCAAGAGTCCCTCTGATGGAGAGAGTGCTGTGGTGAAACACATGCATCTTCTGCTGTTGTGGCCAAGAAAGCCATCATTGCCAATGCCTGGGACATGTTCCAGTATTGTCAAGGTTCATCTCTGAACAAGCAGCCACCACACCATGGATGTTCCCACTTCCTGCGCTCTTTCTTCTGGGTTGGAGAGGACGAGATCCAGAGACAACGCCCACACAGAAACATCAAGACAGTGGCAGGAACAAGATCGTTCCACTCTGTGAGATGTATTGAGCAAAATTCTATCCACAGCCCCCATCTCACATGCATGTGCTTGCCATGCCAAACAGGAGTAGGCCACTGTCCTGTAGAACATGTAGGTACTGGGTGTGCCATGAGTTGCATCATCAGCAAAAGGTCAACCACAAAGTTGTCCCAGTCGACAACAGACACAGCATGTGGTCCATCCTGTCCATTCTGCCCCTGCACCTCAGTGCTCCAATGCATCTGTGACAGCAAATGCTCCCATCTCTCCATCCTTCTAGAAGGTAGTGTTAGGGAAGTAGCTAATCATGTCTGTGTACTTTAGACTCAAGGCATTGAAGTTGACCCTTCCCTTTCCCTCCAACCAAACACCTCCTCTGACCCCGACCGTCGTCCCTCAGCCCCAACTGAAGACCCTGCCATCACCATGCCTTCGCTTGTCAGTGTCACGCTACTGTCATTGACACCACAGCACTGTCTGCCCGGGCCCTGTTGTCAATGTGCAAGTTGTCCTGCAACCTGACGCCTCTCCTGGCCCAGTGGACATTGTCCCGTCATCTTTGGTGGAAACAAGCCTGCTAGTAGTCCTGTGGTAAAGTATACTGTTTGCGTGTGTGTGTGTGTGTATTTTACTCCTCTTTACTATATGTATCACTGAGGACAAGTTGTCTTCCATCCTTTCTTTCCTCTTTACTATATGTATCACTGAGGACAAGTTGTTGTCTTCCATCCTTTCTTTCTCCTCTTTACTATATGTATCACTGAGGACAAGTTGTTGTCTTCCATCCTTTCTTTCTCCTCTTTAATATATGTATCACTGAGGACAAGTGTTGTCTTCCATCCTTTCTTTCTCCTCTTTACTATATGTATCACTGAGGACAAGTTGTTGTCTTCCATCCTTTTTTTCTCCTCTTTACTATATGTATCACTGAGGACAAGTTGTCTTCCATCCTTTTTTTCTCCTCTTTAATATATGTATCACTGAGGACAAGTTGTTGTCTTCCATCCTTTCTTTCTCCTCTTTAATATATGTATCACTGAGGACAAGTTGTTGTCTTCCATCCTTTCTTTCTCCTCTTTACTATATGTATCACTGAGGACAAGTTGTTGTCTTCCATCCTTTTTTTTCCTCTTTAATATATGTATCATGAGGACAAGTTGTTGTCTTCCATCCTTTCTTTCTCCTCTTTACTATATGTATCACTGAGGACAAGTTGTTGTCTTCCATCCTTTCTTTCTCCTCTTTACTATATGTATCACTGAGGACAAGTTGTTGTCTTCCATCCTTTCTTTCTCCTCTTTACTATATGTATCACTGAGGACAAGTTGTTGTCTTCCATCCTTTTTTTCTCCAGCAGTCTTCTTTCATTTGATTAAAGTAATTTATTAATTGGTTAATTCACTAACTTCAGATTAAAGTAATTTATTTATTGGTTAATTCACTAACTTCAGATTAAAGTAATTTATTAATTGGTTTTAAATTCACTAACTTCAGATTAAAGTAATTTATTAATTGGTTAATTCACTAACTTCAGATTAAAGTAATTTATTAATTGGTTAATTCACTAACTTCAGTAACTTGTTCTAATAATTGACCTCTTTTCATTTCATGTAATGTAATATAACTTTTCAACATATGACATCACCTCACACGCACCCACGCACGTGCGCGCGCCACACACACACATCATCTACAAAACTGAGAGATGTTATTTTTCATTGTTATGATTTACTTTCAGTTACCCAACTGGGCAAACAACATAGGGAGGCCAGAACTAACACGACCTCCTCAGAAGCTCCAGTCAGCCCCCCTGTCCCTGATCCAGAAACTTCAGTGACTGAGAAGGCTCAGCCCATGAACATCAGGTAACTGCCTTCCTTGCATTTCACTGGAAAATTACTTCCTTTGATATCATTACTGTCCACTTGTTTTTTGCAACTTCAATGCTTCAGTTCTCGTTTTTGTGTGGGGGTGTGTGTGTGTGTGTGTTGTGTGTGTGTGTGTGTGGTGTGTGTGTGTGTGTGTGTTTTCAGTACCAACCAAAAGGTATACTACTATACAGTACCCCAACTGCACAAAACAAAAGTGTACAATAATCATTCATAATCATACATGCATTCTGAAAGAATTAGACTGAAAATTACTATGTCAATCCATTCTTCACTGCATTTATATATTGTGTGTGACACAAATGTGTTACTGATGACTTTGCTATTTTACTGTGTTGCAGTCATCTGAAAGTAAATCAGTACATAGAAGTGGCCTTCCCTAGCAAGAGCGGATGGAAGATGGAACATTTCATTGGAAAGGTAAGAAGCTTCTTTGAAACCCCAATAAATTCAACTTTGTTTAACATTAAGCAAAATCTACCAGCCAACAGGTCCAAATTCTTCACTGACGCTGATGGTAGTATTAATAGAGCTGATAGTATAATTAGAAATAGTTTGAATATTAACACTTCTAGATTTTGCCATTAGGTGACAAAAATATCAGCCAGTGGGTTCAAGTGCTTCACTGATGGTGATGGTAGTATTCATAGAGCCAATAGCATGATTAGTTTAGCGTGGTTATCACTAACACTACTTTATTTCTGCCAGTAGGTGATAACTCAACGCGTTGCTTTAAATTGCAGATTGAAGCCATTGATGTAGAGGAACAGGACATCTACGTCAGCTTCCTAAAACTCCATCCCTCAGGCTCCTACCACACTTGGCCACAACAGACTGATTCATCATGGGTGAAGATCCAGCAGATCACAAAAATGATGGGCGACCCATGGATCGATGCCTGTGATCACTACACTTTTAGCATTTGAGACATGTACATATGCTGAAATGATTTCACTTGTTTTATTTTCCTGAATTGAACTGTTTTATTTTAAGCTGTTTTATCCTTGACTCATATTTGCCATGTACATTGTAGAGTTCTCAGTTTTTTGTAGAATTGGATTCCACGTCACAACTGTAATAGACTCCAAACTGAAAACATTTATCAGTGGTTTGACTTCAAGTCCTTTCTGTTTTGTTAACTGTAATTATTCTGTTGTCAGTTATGTTCTTTTTGACTCATGTTTGCCATGTCCATGGTTGGTTTCAAGTTGTTTTGTAGAATTAGATTCCATGTCACAACTGTAATGGACTCCGTGTCACAACTGTAACAATTTGTTTTCATTACATAATTAAATCCAATAAACAGTACATTTTCTTGAAATGCTGCTTTGTACCTTTTGATTGCCAGGATAAGAATACTACATGCCTGACTTGAGCTGTATATTTCAATAACTATGGAGACATGACAATATGAAGTTGCTGCGAGCATGGAGGATTAATGTGCAACTTAAAAATTACAGAAAAATACACATTCTCGATCATTTTGAAAGTTCTCTTCATATGGGAACCTTTTCTTCCTTGGTTTACAAGTAAATTATGCCAGGTTTTAGAAAGCATGCTGTTTTATAGACTTCAGAGCTCTTTTTTTGGGTTCCATGTCACAACCGTAACACAGCAAAAAATTAAATGTTTAATCATCTACTGCGAGAATATGATGTACATTGAAATGCTGTACTGTGTGACACAAAGACGTTTTATGTAGAGTGAAATTTATTTTGGGGTCTCTATGTCACAGAAATAGCACTATTTCTGCTATTTCTGTGACATAGAGACCCCAAAATAAATTTCACTCTTGCTTATATATATATAGATGTGGGAAAATCTTCGCGCACTGTCCTCTTTCTGCGCACTTGTAAGCTCTCCCTGTTACTTGAATAAAATGTGTTTGGGGGGGGGGGAACAAAAGTATCTAATAGGACAAAAAGAAAAAAAACAACAGAAAAGATCTTGGGTGTCCAACGTCCTAAAATGATAAGATAAGATAATGTTGCTTATAGCCCAGCCGACCGCAAAGGGCCACATCAGGGCTTCCTAAAAATGAGAAAAATAAAAAAAATAAAATAACAAATAAAACATTTGTAATATATCTCACACGATTCTTATCTTTGTCAAAGCATTCTTTCCAAACAACAAACAAATCAAACAGACTGTTGACAAGTAAGGGCTGAGATGGGAATGAAATTTGCCAAAGACTACTCCAGCATTACTGAACATTAAAAATCAAAGTGCTACTCCTAAAAAGTAAAAACACAAAAAGTTAAAAATGTTATTTCCCTCCAAGTAACAGACCACACAAGGCAATCATACCTAAACCATACAGGCAGAAGTTTATTTTCTGCTCGGGAGAAAACAGATTTGATGCAAAGACATTCTCTGTTCCAGTTACTGTCAAGCTAGTTCGTTCTTCCTTTTTTCAGACATTTTTTATCATCAGTGTTTTCTGTGGGAGTTTTTTGTTAGTTAGTTTGTTAGTCTTTTCAACATTTTCAAGAATCTGCCATACAACTAAACTGATTATAAAAGAAAACCCTTGAAATGTAAACCATATATGTACAGTTTAGCACATCTGAATACACACGCATAAAAAAATGTAAACCATATATGTATGTACAGTTTAGCACATCTGAACACACATGCATAAACAATTGTGAAAGACAAAAGGAATTTTACTACTAAAAGTAGTGTCATAATGTACTTAACTTTCCAAACACATGCCTTATCCCTACTTGGCGTGGAAAACGGCTTATACTATCAGAATCCTCAAGAAACAAAAATTAGGAAAGGATCTAACCCCATCTACATACAAGTATAGGCCAACACAGTGATTGCCCCTACTGAGTTCACATTCATGAATCATTCCAAAACATAATTTTCGTACCTTTTCCCTTTCCCAAGTAAACAGGGAGGTGGAAGGGCATCCTAGTGTTTGGACAGAAATGTATATTGCAAAACTACTTTTTTATTAAATAATAACAATCTACTTTTACATAAAATTCCTTTCTCTCATACTTATTGTCCACACAATTGCCCCATCGAAAAAGTGGGGGGAGGAATGAACCCACACAAAAATGCTCTGCAGGTTCCTAAGCCTAAACTCAAGGTAAAAGCCCCGGCCTTAGCAAAATACCCCTGCTTATCTGGAGGAACAGTTTTCTCTCTTTTTTCCCCTTGTCAAAGCCAAGGCGACAAACATAAGAAGCCCACATGAAAAAAATGACAAAGAAAAAAAAATGACCAATGCAAAAAATTTAGGAAAAAAGACCTTTTCCCACGCATACATGGTGAATGGTCAAGCGCTTTTGGGGTTTGGGGGTGTGTTGTGTGGTGAGTGGGTCGTGGGGGGGTGTTGGGGAAAAGAGTTTTTGTATTTCTGAAGATATTTTCAGAGGGTTTGGGTTTTACTATTTTCTTCCCCTGGCATTTTACCCCCTTTTTTTTTTTCTGGTTTGTGTTTTGGCCTGGAATGGTTGCTTCTGTCGAAATGAATTTTTCCATCTTTTTGGACAAATAAATTTTATCCGTTAACCCTTCCCCCAATGGCCCGGTAACGCTCTTTCAGAAACCCGCAAAAACAGAAAACCGCCCCCCGAACGAGAGTGTTCTCGTAACTTCGTAAACAAAAGCAAAAAATCATTTGGGAACACCCTCAAAAATTTTTCTCACCTCTTCAATGTGTCAACCCCCTTTCCCTTCTGCGGCAGCCACTGACCACATTTATCAAATTGCGGTTTTGAGGTCACAGCTAATAAGCTAGAAAGTCAGCTCAACCTAGCACTCGTCGACCCCCCCTTTTCCAACGTCAAAACTCCCCCTTTTTTTTTAATACGTTCTAAGTATCAAAGAAGTATGAAAAAGACCTTGAGATGGGATCCCTCTACAGAGGAACGGATGGAATCAGCCAAACCCATTTTTTAACGAGAACTTTGGGGATACTGGCTTCACTGTTCTGTACACAAAATCAGTAAGAAAAACCTTAGCGGGGGACGAAAGCAAATTCCCAACGCGTCCCGTAAACGGCCTCACCCCCCCTTTTCTTGACGAACGGGTGGTGGACAGGACGGGCTCAGAACGGGGTGAAGGCCCGGGGGAAGTGGCCGGGGCTGCAGGGGGCGGGTCAGCAACAGCTGATCAAAAAATGGCGAGAAAGGGTGCCCCCCCTTAACCTTGCTTTTGTTTTGACGGGGAATTGGTCGCAATCAACTGTGCCAATTTTCACGTACAAAGTTTCCTTTTCTTTCTTTTTTTTCAGCCCAAAAACTGGTTTCAGGAAAAGTCTCTATTTTTTTTTGGGTTTTTTTTGTTTTGTTTCGTTTTTGTTTTTTACTACTATTCTTCTTTCCTTGACATTCATTTTCGATTTCTCTTCTTGCCCCATTTCCTACTGAAACTAAAATTAGGCAAATAATGACTGTATGGAAGGGGGATGTTGTGTGTGTGTTTGTGGGGGTGGTGTGTGTGTTTTGGGGTGGTTGTCTGTGTGTGTGTGTGTGTGTGTTGTTGTGTGTGTGTGCGCCCCCCAAACTTATTTATTTTTAGCAAGTTTTCCAAAAGTTTTTCATTTTGTAAAACCAGAAGCACTAAAACCACGCATTTTTTTTTGTTTTGTATCAGTGGTGTTTTAACATTGTGTTGAAACTGTTATGTTGTTTGTATATGGTAATGTGTGTGTGTGTGTGTTTTGGGGTGTGTGTGGGGTTGTGTTTTTTGGGGAAAGCGTTTTGGTAGCATTTTTTGTATTGTGTGGTGTGTGGTGTGTGTTTGTGTGTGTGTGGTGTGTGTGTGGTGTGTCTAAACTGGGGCTGTTTACTGTTTGTGGTGTGTGTGGGGTTGTGTGTTGGTGGTTGGGGGTGTAAGCTTTTTTTGTGTAGCATGTTTGTATTTGTGTGGGGTTTTGTGTGTGGTGTGTGGTTGTGTGTTGTGTGTGCGTTGTGTTTTTGTGTGTGTGTTGGGTTGTGTGTGTGTGGTGGTTTTTGTGGTGCTCAACTGGGCTGCTTACTCGTGTGTGGTGTTTTGGGGTTTGGTGTTGTTGTGTGTTGTTGTTGGTGTGGGCTTTTGTGTGTATCATGTGTTGGTGGTTGGTTGTGTTGTGTGTGGTGGTTTATATTTAATGTTTGAACCCACCCAATAACAAACAAAACAATTAAATATGTGAAATTGTAGAAAGAGATAATAATAATCCACAAAACACAACAAATAACTCAACAAATTGAAAAAAGTACATGTTAGTGAACTACCGTGAAACAGATTATGCCCCTTTTACCCAACAAAATCCCCCAATTAGACGATTGTCATCAAAATAACTTTTCCCTTGGGATTTAAAACTGCATGTGGGGTGCGATTTTGAACAATTAGTCAATCACTTTTTCATTTTTTACACTGTTTTTAAAAGGGGGCAATTTGTTTATGTTTCCTAAAAAACGTTCTTTTGAAAAAACACCAATATAGTATCCCTTCCACCCAATGGCTCCAAAACTACTTTTTTGATATAGCATCAAAGTTTGTGGTTAAGAAAGAGAACTAAAATCTAAGTTAGTAAAGAAATACTAGCAGTGATTGGGGTTACCACCCCCAATAGTAAAATTATCCCCCTTTCAGTAGAATTTGGGGGCCCCCCCCAGAAACCAGAAGATGTTACACGGGGACATTTATTGCAACAATAGAACCCAGGTGTTGTAATGTTGTTGACTAACCCAAAGGATTTTTAGTTGGTTTTTAGGGGTTTTTTAATGTCAATTATTAAAAAACTCCACATTGAAAACAAAACAAAAACTGTTTTATCACTGCTATGTGTGAACCCACAAAACCCAACAAAACCAATATGGAATGATAAAAATTTGTAGACAAGGGTATAAGTAAGTAACCAAAAAAATCTAACAAAAAAACTCAACAAAAAAATAGAAAATGTACAGTGGAAAAACCCCGCGAAAAAGCAGTTACCCCTTTTACCTAAAAAATAGTCCCCCCCATTTTGAGCAATTATCAAAAGAACAACATTCCTTGGGATTTATAGATTTTCAATTTTATGCTGATATTAATCGTAAAAACCCACTTTTCAGTTTTTTTGACTCATTGGGTTTGGGCGAAAGGTTTGTGTACCCTCAAAAAAAGGAAATTTTTATTCAAAAATTACTTTAATTAACATACTTACCGTGGCTCCAAATGCAATAAGGCACAATTTGCAAACCCTGCCTCGAACAAAAAATCCGTAGGGACAAAAACCCTTGAAAGGCCTCGTGCCTTGACATGCTCAGAACCACCTCTTTCCGAGGTATATAAACCCCCGACTGAATCCTGAGAACCCAGGAAGGGGGGGGTAGGGGGGCCTCGCTGAGCCCGGGGAAGTAGTTAGTTTAAACGAATTTTAGAAAAAAATTTCCTTTTAAATTAAACATACTATCCCGTGGGCTCACTAAGCAAGTAGAAAACCCGGGAAAGGAGGGGCTCCCCGGGTTTACCACCTGGGGAGGAGAAGAGCCACGGTTGGAGAGGAGTGGGGGCCACCCACAGCTGATGCTTTGCCCCTAGACCCTAAACGCCAGCGAAAAATCGCGAAAACAAATTGGGAAGGTGCCAGGGGAACCCAATATGCGGCATCTAACCGCTCTGATGCGGGGAAATAAGACTACGCCACGAAGACCCCATGCCAAATTCATGGGGTCTTGGTGAGAAAACAGCCAAACCCCCTTCGGGTGTCGCGCACGCACTTAATGATTTCCTCAGCCTCGGGGATTGAAGAGCCCGGTGTCCCCCTTATAACCTTCGTTGTAAGGAAAAACAGGGGGCCTGCTTGGGGGAAGTTTTGGCGTTTTTATACCCCCGCAGGGGCGCGCAGGGGACGAGAGGCGGTCTTTGCGTCGGGGGGCAGAATTTAAGGTGAAGGAAGAATGGGATAGTGGGGAAGGAGAACCTGGAAACTTTTTTTTCGCTAAAAAAATTCTGGGGGAGGCGAAGAGATTCGAGTCACCCCTTTTGGAGCGACGCCCCCGGGCACCACAAAGGGGGGATTCACTGCGCGCCTCCCTGGGCCGGGGAAAGGAAAAGGGCTGTTTTAAAGGGAAAAGGGAATTTTTCGAGAACACTCCGGGGGGTGAAGGGGGGACCTGAGGGAGGAGGACAAAAAAAGATCCCCCCCCGGGGGTAGGCGGGGGCAAGGGGCCCTCCTGTGGGTGCTCCTCACCAATCCCGCAAAAAGGGGGGCCGTCCCGAAGAGGGGCCCCCTAAGCGGATAGGGGAAATAGCCCCCCTGAACCCTTTCACGAGGAGGCTGAAATTCTTCTCCGATGAAAAAAAACATATTTACCAAAATTGGCTTTGGGAAAGGAAATGGGGTGATAATCGTGGGGGGCCCCAAAGAGACCCAGCCTTGCGGGGACACGTAGACACTTTGGGTGCCTGCCCTTGGGGGGAGTACCACAAGGCCGATTACCCGGGGGAGGCCTTGTCAGACAGCGCGCCGCACAGAGCCAGGCTGAAGATGTAGCCCTTTTGGGATTGCCGTGTGAATCCCTGACGGGCTGAAACGGGATTTTTTCCCTAAAGGCGAGCGGTAGGGAGGAAAGTGGACGGGTGCAACATTCTGGAAACCACGTTTGGGGCCCGGCCACGTGGAGCCCCAAATAACGGGGCGGGCGTCTTCCCTTCTTTGCGGGGAATTTTTTTCCCGAATGGGAACGGGGGAAAGGGCATGCCCGTCATCCGGCCCAAAGGGTGGACAGGGCGTCCACACCCACGCCCCGTCCGGAAGGGGGAGACATAAGTGGAGAGGGTGGTTAGGGGGGCGAACATCTACTGTGGTTTAAACCATACACCCCAAAGGTTCCAAGTTTGAGGGGACGAGAGTCCATTCCGGGGGAAAAACCATGACGACCTGCGGGGGGAGCCCGTAAATGTTGATCTCCCGGAACGTGCTTGGCCGAGTCCGGATTGATTGTGTCTCGCCCCAAAAGGGAGAAGCGTTCCGCCCCCCGAACGGGAGGAAAACGCGCCCCCCCTTCTTGTTGAATAACACGCACATCGTGTTGTCGGGTTGGGAGAACATTTTTCCCCCCAGGAAGGGAAGAAACTCCTCAGGCTGGAACAAAGGGTTTCCAATCTAGCCGATTGAATGCCGGATCCCATTTTGGGGACCATGCCCGGGCCGCCGTCAGGAGCAAAGTGGGGACCCCACCCACTGGGACGCGTCCGTGAACATTCCTCTGTGGAGGAGGGGGTGTGATGGGGGCTTTTCCCGCGCCGCCAGGCTGGAAGGGCCCTCGGGGGCCACCGTGATTGGAAAACCCCTGACCGAGGGGAAGGGACCGGAAAGGGCCCACGACGCAAGCCTGAGACCAAAAGCTTTGGGAAAAAGGCTTAAAAACCGGCGTTTGTTTCATCGTCCGAGGGACACTAAGGGGGCCAAAGGGTCCCTCAACCCCAAAAAAGGGCCCGCTTTTCGGGGGGCCCGATCCAAGGGAAGGGGATGGGCCAAAGGTGCTGGAGGGGAACCAGGGGGTTGGGGGGGTTTTTAGGACCCCCATTGGTGGTATGGAAGGACTGCCCAGAAACTGAACTGCGGCGGGGGTGAATCGGACTTCTCCTCTTGCAAAAATCCCAGCTGCTGACAAAGGGATAAAAAATGGGGGGGCTTTTGGGAGCACAGATGCTGGGTGACAAGAAGGAGCAAAGTCGAGAAGGCCTTCCGAAGAATTCCTTTCCCCGAACATGCAAGCAAATTTCCCGGGCCACCTTCGTGAAAACCCAAGGGGCCGGGGGTAGCCCAAAGGGGAAACCCCGAACTGAAAAAAAGCGGGTTTTCCCAATGAAGCGGAGGAAAATTCCTGTCCCTTTGGGGGTCAAAGAAGGAAGTACGCATCTTTGGGCGAAGGATCCGCCCAGTCCCGGGAAGCAGGCATCGCGGGTTACAAGGGGGTTTCCACCCAAAACGGAGGACGATAAAAACCTGTTCACGGGGCGGAAAGGTCTAGAACCCGGTCCCCATCATCCAGAAGCTTTGGGGAACCCCCAAAAAAGCGGCCAACAAGCCCGGGGAGGAATGGAAGAGGACTCCTTTGGCACCCCTTGGGCCAAAAGCGAAAGGGCCCTTGGTCAAGCCTGAGAGGCCCCTAGATCCAAGGAGGGGGGAAAGGAGTGAGAGGAGCCTTTTCCCACCCCCCGGGAAAACAAACCCCGACCTATCACCCCGCAGGCCCAAAGGGGTTGCGGGAAGAAAAAGGGCCCCCTCCCAGGCTTTTAAAGGGGCCTGAACAGACTGCCCACAGGCCGCCCTGGGGGAAGGCCCCCGTCGGGGGGAATCTTGGGGGGGGTCCGTCTGAGCTGGGACTTTCGGAACCCGCCGGCCCGGGCCCGGGGGGGGACCCCTGCTGGTTGTTTTCTAAGAACCCCGGGTCCAAATGACCTCGCCCTTGGGCGGAAAGGTGTCATTTACCAAGATGGGCCTCCTTGGAAAAAGCCTTTTTTTGGGTTGAGAAACCTCGCACGCCCACCCCCAGACAAATCAGGGGGTGGGGCCAAACTGATTCCTGAGCCCCCCAAGCCCTGACTTATTTGGGGGCCCCTACGTCGGCTCCATTACCGACTTCCTTAAAAAGAGGAGGGTTTGCCGCCATGGGGGACCCCAGGGCGAGTTCCCCCTGCCGAAGGGGAGGGGGGGGGGGGGGGGGGCTTGACCTCCCGTGGGACAAACCGCCTCCGGGACAAGGGGGAAGCAGGAAGGCCACCGAGCCCAGAAGGGAAAAAGAAACCGGGGACTGGCCCTCGCCCCCCAACCCGAATCCACCCGGTCGGAGGCCCATACTGAGGGGGGGGCGCCCTTGGAAAAGTGGTGCCTGTTAAAGTCCGACGGCCCAGGTGGCTGACCCCCAGCACTCCTAGGGAAAGGGGTCAGCCCTCGGGAGGGCCCAAGGGGCCTGGGAAAAGGGCCTCACGGTGGGGAGCGGGCATAAAACCCGGCCCCCAGGGGAAAAACCCCAGCAGGGGGCTGTGGAAAAACCCCTGGTCGGGGGATACGCCTTGGGCCCATTGGGGCCCCAAAGGGAAAATGCCCGACCCCCTGATAGGGGGGGGGCCCTGCTATGGCTGCTGGGCCAACCCCGTTTTTGCCCAAGAGGGGGGGGGAAACATAGGGGGGGGGTTTTTGAAAGGGGAAGGCAGAAGGGAAATCGCCTCAACCCCACCTCTGAGCCAGGTCAGAGGGGGCCGTGATCCGATTTCCATGGGAATCGAACTGTGTGCTAAACCGTATTTAACTGGACACAGGATGCGTAAAAGGGAAAATGGGGAACCTGATGCACCGTCCCCCCCAGGGGACGCCCCGACAAGAGGGCGAAACCCGTGTCCTGCCAAAAGGGCAGAGACATGAGGGGGGGGGAGGGAAAACAACTGGGCCCGAACGAGATTCAAAGCCTTGAAGGGGGTTTTTCTTCCCTTTGGATCGCCCAACCCAGGAAAGGGGGGGGGGGAGACGTTAAGTCTGCCTCTTTCCCTTTACCTTCCATAATAGGGGGGGTGCCTTTGATTCGCCTGGGAACGAAACTGGGCATGAACCGCAGCGAATGGACACAGGATGTGTAACGGGAAAACAAACCGAAGCCGAGTGTTTTCCGTTTGAGGGAGCCCCGAACCCCCCTCTTACCCCACCCCCGACCCTCCGTCATAGGGGGCTCGTGCATCTTTGATTCCGCCGGGGAATCGAACTGTGCGCATAAAACCGCAGGGAACACACACAGATCAGTAACGGACACGACAGAACCGTGGTTTGGGGCGGGGGACAGCCACGAACCCGCGCTGAGCCGGCTCTCCAAAATTAAGGTTGCGAGAAAGGGCTCGCTGTCACAACAAAAAGAACCCCAGCTGGGAAGTGAAACCCCAGAAAAAAAAGGAAAAAGAAAGGGGGAAAGGACGGAAAAAGGGGAGGGGGGGTTTTGGGGCGGCCAAAGTAGGTAGGGGGTAAGAGCCGCCAGGAACGAGGAATCGAAGACGAAACCTTCGCAAATCTCCCTTAAAACCCCCCAATCGCTTCACACGTTTTCCCCTTAAAATGAAAACATAACAAGAACCAAAGAACAGCAACAACGATCGACGTCTTTAGAAAAGTAAAAAATACTTAGGCCCCGGTACACAGGGTTAAAGGGGAAAAGGCTGCCCGGGGAAAAAGGTGGGTTTTGGCATGGCAAGGCCAGGCCCTTCAAGGGGTTTTTTTTTCCTACGGACTTTATTTAACGAGGCAGGGATGCAAATTGCTGGCCCCTTTTTCATTAGTGACCCCCGGTATGTGTGTAAATTAAAAAGTTATTTTTGGGAAAAATTTTTATAATATGTCAATTTTTGCTATACAATTATCAACATAAACAACCATTTTGTTTTGAACATTGTAGAAAAGCATAACAAAAAACATGCAAAAAACAAAGAGATCTGTCAAAAAATAAGGGGAGCATAACCTTTCATTGAACCTACCCCCAAAAAACTCAATTTTACCCGGCAGACAGATTTTCAAAAGTCTATTATACTGTGGAGTGAAGGGGTTAAACAATACCATCAAGCAAACCCCTTTAAAAAACACACTGAATACCCAAAAGGGGAGAAACAGTGTGCCACAAAGTGTGTGCAAAAAAAACCAAAAGGCAGAAAATGATGAAATTGGGCGATCGAACACCCAAAACGAAGGGGCAACAGGTTATGGGCCCCAAAAGGTTATCAGAAGGGGTGTTTTGGAAAGCAATTATTAGCCCAGGGAACAAGTGCTTGATATCTTCAGACAAATCCCTTTAAAAACCATCCAAAGGGTTTTCTGTTTACTTCCAGCCAGCTGCTGTACGTTGTCGGTTTACGCAAAATTCTGTGAGAGGCAAAAAAGGGGAGAAAAAGGGCCGGCCTCAGTCCCTTATATCCCCTTAAGGGTACCCGGAAATCAAAAAACCCACATGAACAAAGACTCCACCGGGGCGCCTCCGGGGACTAACAGTACCTAATGAGCGTGACACAAGCTTTTAAAAGGGAAAAGATCACAGTTGAGTAAGGTTTTCCCCCCTGAGACGAAGGGTTTTAGCAATGGTGACCGAACCTCTTGATAGTGTTTGATTTCCTTCCCTTCTCATAACCCCTCCAAAAGTGACCACATCTTTAATCTCACCTCAGCCAAAGTCTCAGCCTTACTGTACATTTTTCGAAGACCTCCTTTAATACACTTTGGGCATGGAAGTCTTTAAAAACCCCCTGACATTCCCATGCATAAGGGGGGAACCTTCTCTCTGCAGAAGGAAAAACCCAAAAAAAAATGGGGGGTGGGGTCAACAAGACTAGGGTTCACATGCCACTTTCTCAAACCCTTTGGCTGACAAAAAAATCCAGACTCTCAAAGGGTGAGGGGGGGGGTGAATGGGGGAAAATCCCAGCAGAACGATCAGGGGTTTATCCAGCTCTTTTAAACCACTGAGAAGGCAAAAAGGGATAACGGGGAATTTTCCCCCAATAACTTGTCCACAACTGCAAGAGGGAGGGTAATGCCTAAGCAAAGTCGCCTCTAATAACTAAAGGGGGTGCCCTTTCCCAAAAGACAAAAAGGGACCTTGAAGAATGAGGGAGGAGTTTTCCCCTTGCCAAAAGAAAAAAAAAGGACCTCTAAATAACTGAGGGAGGAGTGTTCCCTTGCCAAAGACAAAAAGGACCCGAATAAAAGAGGGGGGGAGTTTCCCTTGCCAAAGACAAAAAAGGACCTCTGAAAACTGAGGGGGGAGTTTTTCCCTTCCCCAAGACAAAAAGGACCTGAGAATGAGGGAGATTTTTCCCTTGCCAAAGACAAAAAGGACCTCTGAATAACGGGGAGGAGTTTTCCCTTCCCAAAAGAAAAAAAAGGACCTCTAAATAACGAGGGAGGAGTTTTTCCCTTGAAAAAGACAAAAAAGACCCTGAAAAACTAGGGGGGAGTTTTCCCTTTCCCAAAGACAAAAAAGGACCTCTGAAAACTGGGGGAGGGTTTTCCCCTTCCCAAAGACAAAACGGCCCTCTGAAGAACTGAGGGGGGAGTGTTCCCTTGCCAAAGAAAAAAAAGGACCGCTGAAAACGGGGGAGGATGGTTTTCCCTTCCCAAAGCAAAAAAGAAGAAAAAAACTAAATTATGTTTGGGCTATTCAATGAAGAAACCACTTGGGGGATGATCGTCTTTGGGCCCTGACCTGTTATGGGGGCACTCCAATTAGTCTTTTGGGGGTTCTGTAGTTAGTGATGCCCTTCCAAGTGGGAAAAGGGCCTTTTTTGGGACAGCTGTTTTGAACACCACACACAACACACACACACACACACACACACACCCCCAACACACACACAGATTTTTATAAAAAAATCCAGGGCACTCACAAATCTGGGGGGTTGTCTTCTTGAGGGTCTTGGCGTTCCCAACGCTTCCAGGATAGGGGGGCCCCTGCACGCGATTCCCTTTTCCCGTCACAGCGGGTCAGGTCTTTTCTACACTTCTTTCCTTTGCCCACCTTCATTACAGTCCTTTAGATTGTAAATGGGAAAAGAAAAGGAACATAAGAACCCCTACGTGCATGTAAATACATGACATCAAACAGGGGAAACCACACAGAGAAAAGACAAGAAGCATTTCTCCTGAACCTTCTATTTGCTTTTAAGTGTATTCTTTTAAAAAAAAAAAACAAAACCAACCAGTTTTTGACAAGTGTGCAGTAAATGTGTGTGTGTGAGACAATGGGGGGGGGGAGGAAGGGGGAGAGAGAGAGAAAAAAGAGAGTGGGAGAGAGAGAAAGCAGGGGCCCCCACAGTTTATATAATTTTTTTAGGGGACAGACACTTTTGTCAAAATACCCAAATCAATGTTAATTTAAAGAACTTCATAACATTAATATTCTTTGTGTAAAGATTTTTTGGAACTTGAAGCATGACTGCGCAACACATCTGCCATGCAAACACTAGAAACAAGCTATGCTTTCAAATCTGACAAAAGAAAATAACAAACTATATTAAAACCTTCGTTTTTGGATTGGCAATCCCTTGACAATTTTTCAGATAATAATATTAACGTATTTAACACCACAGACTAATCACCCAAAATCAATATTTCACTACTTTGCATGCTTTTATTTTTAGATAAGGCAAATTGTTTATAAATTATTGCAGGCTTTTTTCAAGGAAAAAGGGAAAATGTTTTACATCCACATTCGAAACTACTAACATAACCTTAACAAAAACATCCTGTGATAAAAACTTTGTTCTTCAGCCCAATGAATTCCCCCAAATTACACTCTTTCAATTTTTTGGGCTGTTTCCCCCACATCTTTCCCCTGTTTTTTCCCTTTCTCTTATTGCCAAATGTATATGTAAAAAAAGCACAAATTTTTGACTTTAAACTCTTTCCTAAATTATCTTTGATAAGGCTTATGAGTTTGAGTACTGTCCAGCTGAACTGAATTAGCCACAGGAAAATAGTATAATGAAGGAAATGTTTGTACAGAAAGTGGGTAAAACATACTGTTTATCGTGGTGTGTTGTGTGTGTGGTGTGGTTGGGGGTGTGTGTTGTGGTGTGTGATGTATGTATTGTGTTGTGCGTTTGTGTATGTGTGTGCGCCAAAACGCATGCACGCACAAAAACTATTTTTTTAACGAAAAAAATGGAGTTACATTAGGGGTTGGAGGAAATAGAAAAAGCAAGGAGACAAAAATAAGAACCGGGGAAAAAAGGGAAAAAAAAACCTAAAAACTTTGGCAGGGCAAGGGTGAAGTGTTTCGTGTGCCAAGGGGGAAAGAAAGGGAAAAGGCAGTAGAAGGGTTTGGGGTGGGGGAAAATAAAAGGGAAGGGGGGGGGGGGGAGTGTAGGTTTTTGTAAAACCTTTCTGTGCATTTTTTTCTGCAAATGCAAAAAAAACAGCAGGATACGAAAAAATCCAAAACTTAAACGTGATGGGGGATACTGTGGCAAATAAAAAAGATGGAACAAAAAAAGAAAAAAAAGTATGACAAAATTTAATTTTTACCATATGTTCAACATTTTGTTGTCCCAAAAACTTTTCCGGGAAAAAAATACTTTTTCCAGGAACACTTTTCCCTTCAACAAACCCAAACGAAAGACTGAACAAACCCCCTCACTTACATCTATCATTAAATTAAAATTCACATTAAAGTAAAGGATGCATGAAGTACAAAAAAGGGGGTCAGTAAAATTTTTATATACTTGTATGAAAAAAAAGAAAATTTTAATTAAAAAAAAAGTCTGCATTCAATTTTTGGGCACAAGTCACCCCCCGTTAAATTTTTTTCTTTAAAGCTCAAAAACCGTAATACGAGAATTTCTGTTTACCAAGGTTTTTAAAATGCTAAAATGCAGTATTGCTGCAGACAGAGAGAAATATTTTACGTTAGAGAGTAAATTTTTTTGACTTTTACATTTCTACGCAAAGCCACGACCGACAAAATTGAGAGACTGGAGGAAAAAAGGAGCGTTTCAAAAACAAAATATCAATTGTTATTGGATGGCAGGTTTGGGGAAACAAAGGAAGGGGCAGGGATGGCATTCTGATGTATCTTGTCCACTGGGTGACTAGCTTTAAAAAAAAACAAGGAAGAAAAAAAAGACTTGAAAGAAATCAATACCGCTGCCTCTTTATACAAGAAATTTGCTCATCTTGTAATTCCTTCATGCAAGACATTTTTAAAGCAAAAAGATGGCAAAATACTTTAAAAATCAACACTGCACATGTGCCATGTTTTTGCCTCTCGGGTGTTCTTACAAGAGAATAATGTACAAGTATATTACATTTCCATGCATTTGACTTGCACAGAAGGTCCATGAAATCTGAGGATTTCTGGACAAGTAGAAGTTTTGAGGAGAACCCCAATACGTAAGCATTTCCTTTAATATTTGTTCACAAAACAGTGGTCTGGCATTCAAGTTCTGGATTGTTATAGTAAGATTTGAAACAAATTCTTGGACAACAGATATTTGAAGTCAACATAAGCAGAGGAAGGAAACAAAATAACTAAAAATGATTGGCATGCGAGACTGCAATATCTTTTGTGACTGAAGTCACCCATGGCTTAGTTCCTTCAGAATATAGATCAACAGGATCTTAGAGAAGAAGTTTTTTTTTATAGCTACCTCTAACATGAACAATGACATTTAAAAAAGCATAGGTGGATGACCGAATCGATAGAAGACGTAACTCTCTTCATTCAAATGTTAAGCAGTATCTGTACTAGCAGTGATGGCATTGATTAAGAAGGGATGCAGGTAGTCAGTCGATAGTGTTTTAGAAAAGTACAGTTCAGAACTTATCAAAAGGCAAACCTGAGGAAGTTTTACAAGTAACGTTCCATCTTCAAGTTGATTAGTGTTAAGAGAGAATGGAATGCATAGCAACATGTAAGAACACCCAAGAAAGATCTTTTGCTTTTGTACATGTCTAAGGCTTCATTTCATACCCAGGTGAAATGTGGGGTGTCCTGTTTGCCAAATGATTAACACATTTCATTGTTATTGCACATTAACATTTCAAACTAAAAACACACAAAGTCCAGGTCCAGCCCTTTTGAACTGGTAGAACCAATCCTACAGCTGCAAAACAGACAGATGACATAACAGGCCAATGAAAAAAAAAGCAATTTTAAATTCAAATAATAGTAACAAAACTGATAAGTCTAGATCACACAGAGCCAAGGGGAGCTGTAAAAAGGAAGATGAAAAAAAAGTCCATTGTGTTGTAGATCCTGTTAATAATGGCTTTCCCCCCACATCAGCAAAACCTGTACCAAACATGTTCATGGTCAACTGCTGTTACTGTCTCAGGCAAATGAATCAGGACGTGAATAGTTCACATGAAACAACTCTGGCACACAGCCAACAAATCCACACAAACATAAAACCAGCTGTCACAACTAATCAATGCAACTGCTGAAGAAATCATCTGCAAAAAAAAAAAAAGCACAAAATACATCATTTAAGAACAAAATGCACAAGAGTTACATCGATCAACCTGTTCAAATTAAACAACAAGCAGTCAAAACATGCTGTTTAACATGCAGACTAAAAGCTCTTCACTCTTCATTAAATCTTGCTTCTAACACAATGTCACTGTTGCAGGATTCCACAGAAACGTTCAGGACTTTTCAAGTCTGTTTAAACAAAAACAAAAACAACCTGTTTGCACAACCTAATATACTGTACTCTTTAAAGAAAAAAAAAATTTGTCCTGTTCTGTAGACAACCAAATTTGTAAAAGGAGCAAGATTTAAATTTAAAGCATAACAACAATACTGAACGCATCAAATTAGAAATAAACAGATCCAGACAAGAAAAGGTACTTACAAGGTTGATTTCCTTGCTCTACACCAAGTCCAGACACAGAGAGAGAAACACATGATGAGTGTCATCCCAAAAGAAAACAGATCACCAACAACAAACATGCTACGAACTACCACAAATACAAGCCCTAATTTTATTTAGCTTGAATGAGAATTGTTCACGATAATAGTCTTTGATCATGTAATCACAAGGCATGTTCAACCTCTGAACAGCATACAAGAGGACACAGAGCAGAAAGGGAACCAATTAAAATGAAAATGCAGACCTACGTCTTCATTAACATTCCTGAGCGACTCAAACCATTCATATTGTGTAACACTTACACTAACACGCTAGTATTAAGTAAGTAAGTAATGAACATTCTCATATCCTTTATTTTTCGGGACAAGTTTACACCCTTTTCACACTTTGCCTGTGTGCAATTTAAAAAAAAATCAAATGCATGATGTATACCACCACTCAATTTTGGGAAATTCATAAGAACTCCTCAGGGACTGGTGTCCTTACTGACACTTTCCCAAAAAAAAAACATTTCTTAACCCAAGATGCAGACAATGTTTTGACTTCCATTCAGCCTAGCTGGTACCTAGACATTTCCATGTTTGGAAAAATTTCATTTCTGAATAAGACATAACCTTGCCTTCCCAAAACAATTCAATAAAACACAGGCACCCAAATTTTTAAAATACCAACACTGATTTGACACCAGATCAATTTTACAAAATGTGATAAAAAATGTATCCATGAATGATGGAACACTTCTTTTTTTCAACCTATTTTGCAAATTAATTTTTATTACTGGCAAGAACAAAGCGTTTGTGTCAAAAAAACCCCCAATTCAGATAAATCCCAAGCAAATTTACCGTAATGGGAAATTTGTTAATCAATAATGGGTTTTAAATTTGCGACAGCGCTGATTGATATGCATCAACAGGAGAAACACAAGGAAGAACATAATGAAGTGACCTGAGAGGACGCCCCCTGACCCAACAGATCATGTCGAAGCGCCCCCAATTCAACAGCACATGAAGCGTTCAAAGGAAAAGGGCCCAAAATGAGAGTCACGACCCTAAAAAAAGGTTCCAAGCTGCCCAATAGTGAATGTCAACAAGCAAAAACTACCAAAGGAGTTCATCTTCACCAAACTCGTGGCCACTGACTTTCTTCCATTCAATGACACCACCATTCACAAACTCTGTTTTCCCAGATTGTTCCCTTGAAAGTACCCGAACTCTAAAGCTCCACAATCCCCACATTTAAGCATCCTCCCCCCCCCCCCCCCCCCCCCCCCCCCCCCCCCCCCCCCCCCCCCCCCCCCACACACACACACATCCTCTCCTCTCATGCACTCAAATTTCCCACAAAGATAAAGTAAAATCTTCACACTAAAATATTTTCCTTTAACTTCGTTTAAAAAGGAACTTTTTCACAGCAAGAAATGTTCTTTTTACTGCCTGGGCACTGATGAATCACCACAGAAAACTGGCCTTCACTACACTACTCTTGGTAACCCTGTGAAGAGTCTGAAAACTCAACTAGCTCAGAACAATGGGTCCGGAAACTTAAAAATACAATACAGTTGATATCAGGATAAAAAGTGTGAAATTTCTTACTTTTATTTACTGTTTAAAACGAATTGTAGAACCATGCCGCTGCTTATAAAGATACCCCATCTGCCCAATACAGAAGTTCGTTTTGCACAGATCAGTCATTTTTAAACATGCACATAATAACAATTAGTACCCTTCAAAAGGTTTGGGGACATGCATACTCCCCCACAACGATTATCATATTATTAAGTTTAAAAAAAACAGTATTTTGATTTTTACACAAACACATGTATAAAACCATACCTTTACCATTTTTTTTTGATGAAAATATCCAATACACAGCAAAATCTAATTTTTTTAAACTATACATTTTCTTTAAACTCGCTACTTTTTTTCCTCCTTACAAATCAAGTAATTTACCTCTTTTAAGCTAAGGTTGATTTTCAAAGTGTCAACATAAGGAACAAACTCGGGGAAAAGTGCTGGACAACACGCTGTTACTGAAAGGGTTTTGGAATGTCACACCACACTATGAAAGAATGATTTTTTTTAATACCTTATCAAAAGTAACCCCATGAGAAAAATCCTGAAAACATCAATTTGATAGTAGTAATTAAAAAAAAATGGTGAGCCACTCTATTCCTAATTTCCATTTCAGTGTGACATGATTAGAAAAAAAAATTCAAACTGCACAGCTTGCGTACCTGTATGACATGAAACAGTTATGATGCAAAACAAAATCTTTCGACTATTATTTGTTGAATGTGGACGGTCAGTGATCTGATATATAGCTATGGAATGAGATAAGATAAGATAATGTTGCTTATAGCCCAGCCGACCGCAGAGGCCACATCAGGGCTGTCACCACGTTAAAATCAACTCACCAGTCATTAAAAAAAAAAAAAAAAAACAAACTTTCACACATCTCGTTAAATGACATCGTCTACAAAGAACCAGAAACTTTGTTAAAATCCCTTTTTCCGTAAAATCTCAAAACAGATAAAAATGTTAATTTCTCTCAAAAAACCCAAGGAAACACGTCGGGGCGGGACATCCCCGAACAGGATCTTCATGGACTCCGCTGTAAAATGTTGGTCTCACATCGTGCAAGTCCCAACACTCTAAAAGAACATGTTCCATTGTGAGTGGCGCATGGGCATGGAATGCACCACGGAGCTTCTTCACTCTTTAAAAGGTAAGAATGGGTAAAATACGAATGGCCGGTTTTGCAGCGGCACAGAACCGTTTCCTCTTTACGACCACCCGACGTAGATGGAGGAAGTCTTTAAGGTTTGGACGGATCTGAAAGAGTTTGTTATTCGTCTGTGTGTTTTCCCAAACCCCCTGCCCGAGGTCTCTCACATAAACGTTAATTTTGGGTTTCACATCTGGCAGGGGATATAAGTGTTGGACAGTTTCTCTCTTGTGGCGTTCTTGGCTAAACGATCAACCATTTCGTTCCCGCCGATGCCAACATGGCCAGGAACCCAAGCAAGAGTAATGTTGTAACCGTCCGCCTTCAACTTGCTAAAAAGTTTTAAAAAAAGTAAAAATTCTGGATGCTGAAGGTTGCGGCCAGCTATGGCCTCCAAAGCTGACAGCGAATCCGACAGAACCAGAAAGCCTCCCTTTGAAGAAGGGAGATTATCTTCCCAAAAACCCGTACTAGAGCATAAGTTCAGCAGAATAGACAGAAGCATCTGAATGTATATGTTCCCAACAATATCTGAGAAGGAGCCCCAGGGCAGTAGGCTGCAAAAAGGCCCCTCCCTCCTCAGACTTGGAACCGTCAGTGAAAACTTTTTGATAGGATGGGGAAATTTGGAACAGAGCTCGCATACAAAGCCTTGTACGCCCGAGAGCTGGTAGACTCCTTAAAGGAAAGCTGCGAGATCGAAACGAATCTCTGGTGTGAAAAAGGTCCAGGAGGTTGATCCGGGAAAATTGGAAAAATCGAAACTACTCCCCAGGTCTATACCCGCATTCCGCACTGAGGGTGCATACGAAGCCCAAACGGCGGAATACATTTCGGGTTATTTCAAACTTACTTTGGAACGGAGGGTCAAAAACACAGTCATAGGCAGGATTCTGCGGTTCTGAGAACAGTCGATGTAATAATTCAAAGACAGTTTCAGCCTGCGGTTGGACAGTGAAGGTTCACCTGCCTCTGCGTACAGGCTGACACAGGGGTGGTGCGGAACGCTCCAAGACAGAGACGAAGCCCTTGATGGTGGAAGGGGCCAAGAGTTTGAGGTAAGATGATCTTGTGGAGCCGTACACAGCACAAAACCCTAGTCCAGTTTGAACGGACCAGGGCTCTGTAGAGGTGCAACAAAGTTTTCTTACCCGCGCCCAGTCGGTGTGTGCTACGACCCGCAGAATATTCAGTGCCTTTTGGCAAGCAGTTTTGAGGTTTTTAATATGGCTGAGAAAGTTAAGTTTTTTGGGCAAAAATGACTCCCAGAAATTTGGCTCTTTAACAGCTGGGAATGGGAGATTTCCCTACTTGAAGTTCCGGATCTGGAAAAAACTGACGGAAATTATGGAAGTGAATACACTGGGTTTTTGTAGCAGAAAAGGTGAAACCGTTTTCTCCGCCCCCCGTGGATTTTATCTACGCAAGCTGGAGCCTGCGCTGGAAAACTGGTAAGGCTTCCAGTTGCGTAGACAGCAAAATCATCCACAAAACAATGAGCAGTTGAACCTGCTGAACTGATTGAACAATGTTGTTGATCTTTAAAACTAAAGAGGGCAGGAGATAGTATGCTCCCCTGTGGAACACCCAACTCCTGCTCGTGGACATCAGAGAGAGTGGTGCCAACCGGACCTGAAACTGTCGTTCTGCCAAAAAAATTTGAATAAAAAGCGGAAGATGACCTCGAAAACCCAGATCGTGGAGATCATGAAGTATCCCCGACTTCCAGGGTATCGTAGGCCTTCTCCAAGTCAAGAAAATTGCACTGCATGCTGTCTGTTTAAAAAAGCGTTCCAAGTGTAGATTCCAGGGCGAATCAAATGGTCAACTGTACAACGATGTTTGCGGAAACCACACTGTTCTTTCGCCAAAAGGCCATCGGTTTCGAGTTTCCCCCATAAGCCTAGCATTGACCATTTTCTCCATCAGTTTACAGACACAGCTGGTCAAAGCTATTGGACGGTAGTTTGAAGGGTTAGAAAGATCTTTTCCAGGTTTGGGGATGGGAATAATGAGGGCTTTGCGCCAAGAGGGTGGAAAAAAACCGTAGTCCACACATGGTTGTAGACCTGTAGCAGAATGTTCAGACCTTCTAGCGGAAGATGTTTCAACAGCTGATAATGGATTTCATCTATACTGGAGAGGAATCGCTGCAAGAAAGAAAGGGCAGACTTCAGCTCGTTTAACGTGAAAGGAAGATTATAGTCTTCCATGTTGTCGGACAAAAAGTTGCAGGGTGATTTTTCTTTAAGGGCTTTGTTTTTGACAAAAGTGGCTGATTTGTTAGAAGAGGAGGAATTCTTTTCAATGGTAGAAGCAAGCAGATTAGCAACTGCTTTCTTCTCTGTTATTAAAGAGTCCGAAAACTTGAGATGGTTCACAGTGGGACAGGTGTTCTTCCCTTTGATTTTCTTAATGATGTTCCACACTTTTTTCTTGGAAGTTTTTGATGTCAGCCTGGAGCAGAAGCTTCTCCAGGACCGACGTTTACTGATTTTAAAAGTGTGTCTTGATTTAGCACGGAGTTTCTGATGGGCTCGAGCGTTGGGACCGAAGGTCGTTGGTACACCTGACGCTGAGCCCGTTTTCGAATTTTAGAAATTTGTTGGCAGTCGAATCAAACCAGGGTGTTTTTGGCATTTGAAGTTTATCGGAAGACACTGGAATACAGGCTTTAGCACATTTGATTACAGTGTTAGTCAGAGATTCTGCTGGGGCTGGACTCTGAAAAAAATCAGTGTCCTGGAATTCTTTTGAAATAGTGGCTGCAAATAGATCCAGTTTGCTTTTTGATAATTGAGATGTTGAGAGACAGAGAGCTATGGAATGAGTAAATACTGCCATAATCAGCTAAGTCTTCTATCCCACGACTGTTGATTTCTCTGTTCACTGGAAAGCAGTCTGAAATTTGACATCTATGGTAATACTATTTTGTTGAGTGATACTGAGGCAGCCTAAAGCAAACAAAGATTCCTTCTGTTTTTATATTCTTTTGATCACATAGGATTTGGAATGTGCATATTCTTGTTTTTATCTTTGTTACCAGTACCAAGGCTTTTTGACTCAGGACATCTGTTCAACATTTCATTTTTCTTGTAGTTTATTAGGGTTACAAAACTCTTAACTGTGTGTGTGTGTGTGTGTGTGTGTGTGTGTGTGTGTGTGTGTGTGTGTGTGTGTGTGTGTGTGTGCGCTCACTGATAAATGTGTGAGTATGTTTTATATAAAAATATGTATGCATGTAGCTACATATGCATGTGTGTGTGTGTGTGTGTGTGTGTGTGTAAGTGTGTGTGTGTGTGTAAGTGTGTGTGTGTGTGTGTGTGTGTGATTAATTTCATTTATTTGATCTACTTTGACACATTTAGCTTGAGACATAAATGTTGATCACCACAGGAGGTAAAAAAATAATGGCTTTTAAAAGGTGCAGAGAGTCCACATTACGCAAATTACTGCTTGCTGGGTAGTTTGGAACCCAGCTGCATGTTTCAAGTGCTTGATCAGCGTAACCACAACTGCAAAACAAAGCACCACGACAATATCTACAAATAAAACAAAATGAAACAAATTATCCATCTGTTCCCATGAAACAAACTGGTTTTTTTTTTTGCAGAACTGCAGTTAAACATGCTTTTTATGTGCACAATTCACATGCAAAGCTTTAGTTTATTAATTGGACCTGCTACTAGCAATTAACACAGACTGAACCAGATGACAGGCATTTTCCATCAATTTAATAACTGAAATATGCAGACAACGTTATTATCAGTCTCATCAACATTATTCCACTGAAATTTATGTATCTAGCATTCTTACATTTAATGAATTACTATTAACAGTTTTTCTTTACACATTCATTAAAATTTTGACTAGAAAGAAAACACTGAGAGTCTGAAACATTTGCTACCAGCAGGTCCCATGCAGACAGCACCATGCAAAAGTACACAGACATAAAAAAAAAAAGAAGAAGAAAAGCAAAGCAGTTCTAAGAGCCCGCTTTCCATCCTCAAATCTTGGCTGCAATGAATGAAAGGAGATGGATGAGCAGAAACAAGTCAATCACCAAAAAAGTCTGCACATGCTGTGAAAGGGGGAAGGAACAAACTGTAATGTACTGCACCACAGCCCTCTAGAGGGGCCTGAAACACATGGCTTTCATCAAGCATGCATATAATAGCACCAGACAGACTGCTTTGTGCTGTATGAATCATCACACCAAGGCTGGAATGTCTGTATGCACAGTCTGAGCAATGTCTTGATATAAAAAAAGGCACAAACTAAGTTAAATGAAACTATCCTTTCTTTTAAATGCTTTCTGCTGAATGATCTTTCATTCTAATATCTGACAATGACATCTCCAACAGTAGAACACACTGTTGGCTTCAGATCTTAAAACAATGAAGATAGGTGCACTCAAAACATGTGCCCATTTCTGCTGAGAGTGTGTACAGCTGTACACTTTACGTTCACCCACCAAACACAAAATGGAGCGCATCTCTTCATTTACTTTTTATTTTAATCGTTGTTCTTAGCCGTTCGCATAAGTCTGTCCAACCTCTGGCATCCCAACCTCCTATATGATCAATTCATACAGTGGGTTTCGCTTTGACAACTTGAAATGTCAGGTTGGCATCACATGCAACAGGCTCTACAGGCAAGAAAAAGACATTTAATGTCCAACAAGAACAACAAATAATGTTAATCATCTACATCATAGCATGAGCATGATCACAAAAGAAAATGATGCATGGAAAGAAACATGGTCCAAAGCTAAAGTCAAAGGACATAGGGGACAATCTGCCAACTCCTCTTCACTCCACCCCTATCACTTTATCGTTTGCCTTTTCTCACAACAGGAAGACAATAAATGTTCCCAATTCATCATGACTTTAGCTTCCTAAGAACAGGGCAGACCCAATGATGTGCATGATGTAACTGACCGTGATTTGCTGTACACTAGAGACAGATGATCGAGTCTGGCGAGTAGAGGCTGCCACATAGGCCAAGTACTGGATGACCTTCTTTGTGTTCTCGGTTTTCCCGGCCCCAGATTCTCCTCTGTAGAACATTAAATATCCACATATTTTAGAACTAAAGGCATGAAAACATGCTGCTTACAAGTTTTTATCCATGTATATCAAATGATTACCTCAGTTTTAAAAATGTCCCAAATGAAATCAAAGAGTAATTTTCAACAACAAAAATGAACAGAACTCACATTTATGAACATCATTTAAATGAACAATTATACCAACTAAACTATGACTCAGCTGATCAAAACGGTCACATCAAGACTGCCCCATAAAATTAAAAAGGAAATTTCATGCTCAATGAATGTACAAAGTACTGCAAAGTACTAAATATTATTGATCTCTCAATTCAAATGCTTTTTTAACCATTCATACTGCTATGTTTTCTTTTCCCCTCATTTTTCTATTTTCTGACTTTGTGTGTGTGTGTGTGTGTGTGTGTGTGTGTGTGTGTGTGTGTGTGTGTGTGTGTGTGTGTGTGTGTGTGTGTGTGTGTATGTGTACACAATTGTGTGAATATGTGTTTGTTTATATCACAAGAGAGAGAGTGTGTGTGTATGTGGGATGCATGTGTGTGTGAGGTGCATGAGTGTGTGTGTGTGTGACAGAGAGAGAGAGAGAGTGTGTGCGTGTGTGCATGTGCCTGTATGTGTGTGCACATGCATGCGTGCATGGGTTTCATACAAACAGTGTGTGATTATTATAGTATGTCTATATATAACGTTTCGCTTCAAATTTGTTTTAAAAGAATAACACAGATAATCTTTGATTTTGAACGACTTTCCTTTAGGATAAGAATTTTTACAAAATCTACATTTCAATCTGAAAACGCATCAAAACAGAAACTTAACCATGGATTTAAACTACCATTCCATTAGGTTAAAATCTTGGCTTTCTTTTTCAAATTAAGTATGCTAGCACACACTGTACTTCCAATCTTAATTCATTTCATAAACACACCAGAGTTATCTGATTTACATGCCATTTTATTACATTACTGTATCAACTAAATGGAATGTGAAGTGAACCACATGGCAGACTCTCATTCTTAACTTACTCAGGACTGCAAAAGCACAAAATCAAAGGAAAAATGACAGAACAAGACTGATCGCAGCAGCACAGTTAATCATCATCTGTTTGCAAAATTCCATCTGCCAGCAGTTCAAGTATTTTTCTGGTGTGTATATTCTCAATGAATTCTGGCTGGCATAAGAGGAAAAATTGTAATTCTAATTTGAATCTTTGATGAAGGTGCAGTCAAATGTTTACAGATTGTAACTTTTCTAGACTATTGCATTGACATAAAACCTACCATTTATTTTACTAAAAATCTGTCTTCTCTCCTGAGACAAGATTGAATACGATACAACGAAACTGAAAAAAAAAATTACTCTGAAATACAGAAAAATCTACAAATGATGAATTTAAAATGAATGTTACATGGAATCTTTAGAAGCAGCCAATACACCCATATGTACATGTATCTAAAATACAGCTTAAATCAATAACATCTTCAGTAACATTATTTAGAAACAAGCTAGCTTCAAAGATGATTTTCACCATCACAACAAAACAGCATGATCTGGAGTAAAATAAAATGTTAGCACCTCTCTCAAAGACCTCACTCATTATCTTGTCAAACTATGTACATACTTCATCTTCCAAACTGTAGGCATGTAATATGATGTAAGGTACTTGTTATGTATGTGTACACAATATGAGTGCAACTTGAAAACAAAACCATGACCCACTAAGCCTATGCTTTTACTACTTTTAGCCTCAACTTTCATCTGAACCTCTGGATCTACATCCATTCTTTTTTCCATACAATCTACTGAGAAGTCTACAGACAGATTCCCTCTATCATGAAAATGAAATAAAATTTACTGAGAAGTCTGTAAATTCCCTTTATCACGAAAATGAAATAAAATGAAGTAAACCTTGCTTTCATGGTTGTAAAAACATAATTATACGAACTCAGGCACAAACATCTAGGTGGCTTTGAGTTGGACTTGCAGCAACCATGATTGTAATGTAAAGTTCTATAATCTTTTAATGCTGAAACAGGTTTTTAATTAATGTTTCATTTCTATCCAAATTGGAAAACAAGCAGTATGTAGTACAGTTAAAGAAAAAGATAAACAAATGAAATCAAAAAGAAACTGTACTTTCCAAAACAGTTACTGCCAAAATACTAATACTGATTCCCATCAGTGTCATACTCACGTGCACAGAATTGACTGGTCTTCCCTGTCTGGAAAAAGAAAAAGAAAAAGGAAAAAAATCAGAAACCTGGCAATACATTATGACCACCATGATATCCGAATCAGTACTAATTAAAAACTAACTTTACACAAGGTGTGTGTGAACATGTGTGTGTGCATGTATGTGCGTGCGTGCATGCGTGCATGCATGTCTGTGTGTGAGTGCGCGTGTGCACCCACACATGAATACAACTATAGTCGTCATAATTCTTTTTCATTCCTTAGAACTTGAAGCTTCATTGTTTCTGAGATTCTTGAGTATGTCAGTATGTGACATTTTTCAATTTTACCACATTAAGGTAGCCACATTCCATCTTCAAAATAATGTGTCTGTGTGCATATGTCATCATAGTCTATACCACAACCAATTCATGGCCTGAAAGATGGAGTGGGATTTCATGTGCTTATAAATATAAACTATTAGAGTTTTTAAAGTATTTTTTTTATACGAGTGTCCACACTGCACTTAGGTCAAAGTCTCAGCCAACACATTTGGAGGGGGTTGCAGTTTGCACAGATGTTGATTTTGAAAAGAAAATCTCCCCTAACACACCATGTCTCAAGTTGCATTAAACCTCAAAAGCTTAGATCAAATGCTATATTAACTACTAGCTTAACCAGGTCCCAATTTATCAATACAAACATCTGTTGGACTCATTTGCTAGTCACCATATGCTGTACAACGTCTAAACTGCTTGCTGGACACAGATCATATGCCTACAAGACATTATTAACTCAATGATTCATTCTTTTACCACTTGACTTACTAATCCTATTCAGAACTTAGAACACAGCTGAAAGAACTATGACTTACCGATCAGACAGTTCCTCATAACAACATCAGACAGTTCCTCATAACAACGCAGAAAACCAGAATACAGAACTATAAGATTTAGATTCATGATAAGCATATTAATCTTCATTCAAGTCTAGTATAAAAAAAATCACTGCCGTACAAATCAAATTTGTGGTTCTATGAACTTAAGATCAAGGTCAAGACAATCATTTCTAGAAGATTTTGATGATTCCAATTATATCAATCACTATAATCATAACATTAACATTCTTAAAATATGCCACAAGGAGTCTAAAAGAAATCTACTCAGTGCTAAAGTCAAGGTCACCTCAGAGGTTCGTGTTCTAAAAAAAATTTCAGTGATGTAAAAGATCTGATAACAATTTTAAGCCTAAGAATGCTGTCTTCAGGTACAGACTAGAACAATTTTCTTACAGAAGCAGCACAGGTTAATTCAAGAAATCAGTGTAATAGCTCCTTTCAGGTATGTATCTTTCTCTGAGGTCCATTTTCTGGTGCAATCTCCACCACTGGTACCATTAGCAGTAACACTCCCACTTTGACTTGGATTCTAAGATTGTTAACAACAAAACCAAAATTACATGAATGGGGAACTAATGTAGTTTGCTGGAGTACGCAGACCTTGGCTGGAGAGGAGGATACACTTGTGAAGGAGAAAAAGACAGAGAGAGAGAGAGAGGTGTGTGTGTGCGAGTGTGCGAGTGTGTGTGTGTGTGTGTGTGTGTGTGTGTGTGTGTGTGTAAGCGAGCATGCATGCATGAGTGTTGTACATGCATGAGTGAGTGTGTGCCCGATATGCACCCAAAAAAATGTGTGAGACCAAGCTAGGAGGATATCAGACTGTAGGAGGGACAGGAAAATGGAGAGGTAAAAGTAGAAGTGGTGGGAAGGGGGGGTTGTCTTGGCACTTTCTCTTCTAAAGAGTAGTTAGAGTGTCAGAGCCAGTTACTTGTTTTCCAGTCTTGTTTTCTATTTTCAACGAAGTACCTTTCTACTAGACTACTCCTCCTTACCTCAGTACTTGATCAAGAACAGATCCTAGCTACTGACAGAAAAGCAATGCAAACACCCCACTCTCCACCAACCCTACCATTACCAACCCATCCACCCCATTCAGTGGCATTATGATCAAAGTTGATTGTGACCATGGACAGCAATGGGTGGCATTCATCTGAACAGACAACAGATGCTGACCTGGTCGCTCTAAAAAATGACCACAATATTTTCAGTTGTACTGTAGCACCTTGTCCCAGCCATTTTTTGCCATGTTTCACATGACAGTGAATACATAATGAAGTTTCCACCAGTTATCTGCTTTTATAGACTTAAGCACCACTGAAATTATTTCAAGCCTGCACGCATGTATCATCATGCCTGTCTATTCAATGTGTTTGCTTCGACACTGTGAAAGGTATTTCATGTTCAAAAGAACTAGCTCTGATGGCTATTTCAAACCAAGCCACCAAAGAAGTTTAATACTTCTCTGGACAAGTTGAAGTCAAGTACACCGAGACCTATGGTCACACACCAGGAAAATGTCACCAACTGTGCACAGCAGCCACAAACAAAAAGTCCAGTCCATATCAAGTAATCAGGCTAATAATGTTATGTTCTTTTGCATTCTTTAAATTTACCTCTAGTTACAAGACATCTCTTTGAAAAAGTCTGATTCATTCCCCAAACAGTTCACATTGTTGTTCTGTGTGTGTGTGTGTGTGTGTGTGTGTGTGTGTGTGTGTGTGTGTGTGTATGTGTGTGTGTGTGTGTGTGTGTGTGTGTGTGTGTGTGTGTATATGTGTGTGTGTATGTGTGTGAGCATGTGTGTGAAAGTGCATGCAAGCGACTGCCACCAAAGGGCAGCTAAGGCAATGAGAATTTAGCTTGGCAACCCCAATCTCTTATACATATAGTGATTTGCAATAGTTTTGAACTTATTTCACATGAATTGGATGGATTTCGCCTTGGCTAAAGGCTGTGTCAGACCAATTGACATAGGCTAGAACACCAAGGCTACATCAAAATGTTGTTATGCTCTGCATAGTTATGCGGGGATTGTCTTTAGTTGTGACAAGCTCCTAGCATGACATTATCAGTCTCCAAAATCCCCTGAAGTCGGAGTGTGGCTGCCCATGTGGCGGGGTAATCAAAAACGGCCACACACGTAATGTTCTCATCCCAGCTGATGCATTTGTACCATAGTGTTCAAGTTCTTCGGCTGTTCAGATGATCCCTGGAGTCTTTTAGCCAGGGTACGACAACAACAACAATTGGATGGATTTGGGAATAGCTCAATGAAAGTAAAGTAGATTGTACCTTAGTGGATTTCTGCGCTCTCCTGAATGGCCTTTAAGTTTGAACTGATTTGCTGACTAGTCTACAGCGTGCAAGTCCTTGAGTTAAGTGGCATCAAAATTAACCCAACAGCTTGCATTAGTTGCAATAAACTGTTGTCCCAAAGTGCACCAAATTCTCTCCCCAAATTTCTCATCTACTCTACATCTTGGTTTAAACAAAACTTTATTATTATACACAATATACTGCAGTTGCAATGAAACGAATTGCATGTACAAGCCAAGACTTTTAGTAACATCCATATACAGTATATCACTATATGTCAAAATAAAGATAGCTCCTCCTACTAGTACTAGTCTCACTTCTGTTCATTCTTTTGCTCTAAAGAAGTTGAAAATAAAACAAACTTCAAATAGTAGACACACTATATCATATGTGTTTATGCATGTGTGCATGCATGCACATGTGTATGTGTGTGCCCACATGGGCTGATGCACACATAATGCTCTATATATACGTGATGCACATGTATACATGATACAAGTATGATGAGTATGTGAGTGTGTACATGCAAACATCTTTTCTTGCACTTGAACATTCCATGGAAAGTCTTGTCACTTCTGGTTGAGTCTTTACACTGAAAGGCTTGAGTACCCTAACCCTGCCCTCCACTCCTCCCCTTTTCAGCCCATTTACCACATGACTCACCGAAGCCATACAAGAAGCCATACAAGGCCTAAGCCCTTCCCCATTCATCTCCCAAAGAGTTCTGTTCCCAAAGCTTTCAGTCTTAAAATATTCAGCTTGCCTGGGGCTGTTAGTAACATACAAAGTTCTGAATTTGAACCTGGCATTTCACTTGAACCCTGCGACTGATGTTTTTAGGTCAACTTCACAAAAGCTTGAAAAAGTCAGGTTTTCAAGGTAATAAAACAGTTCCAGAACTGTGAAATTCTCTTTCAGATTCACAATGTTGAGTTGTATTTTCACAAAAGGAATAAGAAACAAAGAAAATTTGTGAACACAAAAACTATATTTTCCTTGCAAAGTATCAGTGAAACCTAGTTCAAGCACTTAAAACAACGAAGTGAACCTTTACAAAACAGAGAAGAAATCATATTTTGCACTAATAGCAGGCATGACATAAACATAAAACACTACAAAGTATACAATGATGGTGACATAAATTACCATTGTAAAACAAAATATATGCACATCTCTTGTTCGCAGTATCCATTCTCCAAGCACACATACTGTAGACAAAATGCACACGGGATAAACATAGATTTCCTGTTTTTCTGTGGCTCTTGTCCACATAACCGCATGGTAAATGAAATTGCAAGGCATATTGTTAGTTTGAAGCGCATGTAATTGTTTTTCTAGCCCTTTGCTTGCATGTATGCTAGGTGAATGGGAATTGCAAGAAGCATTAGTTTGGAGATCTTTATCATGTACATACATATTGTTTCTTTAGTCCCTTGTTTGCTCCATGTGTGTTAGGTGAATGGGTAGCATAAACAGTATTGGTCTGAAGTTAAGTGCATATAATTTGGTAAGTGAATAGACTGCAAAAACGGCATAAGTTTGTAGTTAGGTATGTGTAAACTGTAACTGTTTCTCTATGCCACATACCTGTTAAGTGAATAAGTACCACAAACAGCATAAGTCTGAAGTTATGTGCATGCAACTGTTTCTCTAGCCCTTTGTTTGCATGCGTGTTATTAAGTAAAGCAAACAGCATAAGTCTGGAGTTATGTGCATTGTGATTGTTTCTACTAGACAGCCAATTCTAAGACTGTTTAAATAACAAAAACAAAAAACCCAACAAAAAACAATGCATGTTTCTGCAACTAAAGGTAGCTGATTCTGCAGTCGTTAAAACACACACACACACACCTCTAGTACATATCAAAACAAAAGGTAGGTTGGACGGTGTCTTTTCAAAACACTTTTTGTTGCTTTGAGCTGCTGTAGTGTTGGCGCTGGTGATGTAGCTGTAGATGACACAAATGTTCTCTACTGTTCATCAGTTCTGTGCAAACGGACCATTCAATGTCATCTGAGCAGCTCATCAAAAAACTAATCTATCCCATTTCCCAGGTCCCCCTCCACTTTCAGTTAGTAGATCTTAATTCTCCACTTCACTCCATTCTAATGTTAGGATTAAGAGGTGAATCAACCCTCCAGTTCCAGGTTGTACTGCAAGTGTCAACTGTGGCCACACACAGCTAGGATGCTAACGAAGAAGAAAGAACAAAAAGAACCCAAAGCTTATTCAAGTGCACAAAATTAAAACAAAAAGTGCTCTTCCATATTGTACGACTTTGTAGGAAGGTAATTTCACTTGTTCCTAATTTCCATTTAAACCGACCAATCTTCACAATATAGTGACTAGGCAGAACTATGGTGAGGCAATGCTTTTGCTTTCTCAGAACATAGATCTGCACATCATTCATTTAAAATCAAACTTGAACTACAGTACTGTACAGCATGTAGGCAAACCTATCAAATGATTCAAAGCAGCTTTTTCTGCAGATCTTTATTTAGGGAGAGCTCTTCTGTTGTCAATGAATCAGTCTGATGAATGGTTCTTCTATAGACTTGTGTCATACATGATTTGAGTGCTCTAAACTGAATGTGTGTGTGTGTGTGTGTGTGTGTGTGTGTGTGTGTGTGTGTGTGTGTGTGTGTGTGTGTGTGTGTGCGCGTGTGTGTGCGCGTGTGCGTGTGCGTGCGCGCGCACATGGGTGTATGGTATTATAAGGCCATGGTTTTCTGTGTACATGCATTTGTAGGTGAGACAGACAGAGAGACAGAGACAGAGACAAACAGAGACAGAGAGAGTGTATCTGTACGTGAGTGAATGTACCTGCATAACATGAAAGGAAAGTTGCATGCAAAAACAGATGTTCATGCTAAAATATGCTTATTCATCACTTGTATTTCGTTACAATGTGTTTGTTTGTTTGTTTGTTTGAAAACGAAACAAGAACAATATAACATGATTAGCGCGCACGCACATGTGTACATGTGTACACACGCACACTCTCTCTCTCTCACACATACACTATCATACAAACATACTCCAAAACACACACACTTTAGATTAGTGCAGTTAGTAATATAACAAGGAAGATCTATCCTAAATATTCAATGTAAGATAAGATAAGATAATGTTGCTTATAGCCCAGCCGACCGCAAAGGGCCACATCAGGGCTGTGTATGTCTATGTCAGTGAAGTATACTTCAGTCGCATGCACCAAGTCTGATCCAGTGTACTGGTAGTGGTAGTATCATGAAACACGGCAAACAGTGAAGCAGAAAATGTTGAGGAGTCCTGTGGGGTGGGGAGGCCACGGAAAGCTGTTTAAGCTAGGACAGTGAACTATAAATCATGAATTACAAAGTAATCTGCTTCATTTATTCATAGCCCTAGTTACAAAGACTGAAGAAGATGGACCTTGGAATGCCATAGGGCACATCTCGTGTGCTGCAGGCAGCATATTTTTCAGATTTCTTTTAATCTGGCTATTGTACAGCAATTACTGAATAAACCCATGCGTTTATTAATATTGCTTAGGCATTTTTTCAAAAACAGATTTAGAGACTTATTCACATCCTAATCAAATTCAACAAAATGAAAATTTAAAAAACTGACACTGACAGTAAAAATTTTCTTTAAAAAGTAAAGATTTTCTGCTGTTAGTGTTACTCTGTAGTTTTATGTCCATTGTTATATGATTATTTCCTTTAAGAATGTATACATGTCCACACAAGTGATTACATAACACTACAGCCCTGATGTGGCCCTCTGCGGTCGGCTGGGCTATAAGCAACATTATCTTATCTTACATAACACTAACAGTCGAACACATTCTTCATACTCACTCTATATTCACAAATTCAAGTTACTGACCACTTAACATACTTTGCACATAAAACTAAATGAAGAATATCAACCCTTATTTTTCAGTGGCAATGTACTGTTATTGTACTTTATCTATGGATGTTAAAGTCATTTTTAGACATGAATATATACAATTTATCAACACTGTCATAGTATACCTTGCAACATTGATCTGTAAGCAGAGTCTGCGATGGCGTAGACGTGAGGCGGTACTTCATGACGTTTCTTTCCCTTATATAATTCTACCACTTTCTCTGTGTAGATTGGCAGCCTCTTGTACGGGTTCACAACCACACAGAAAAGTCCTGAGTATGTCTGTTAACAAGTGTGATAAAAACTGAATTATTAAATTACATGTACACAAAGCACAATGCATGCACACAAAGTATGCTAAGAAAAGGACTTGAAAATGTTACCTTTTTCAGTGTTTGTAACTTCATTTTTTACAATACTGCAAATTTCTACAGTTCCAAAGTTCTAAAATCAAACATTATGCTGCACTGAAAAAAATTAGTCCACATCATTTGCATGCCTCTATTCAAGTGTGTATGTGTGTGTGTGTGTGTGTGTGTGTTTTGTGTGTGTGTGTGTGTGTGTTGTGTGTGTGTGTGCAAGTGCATGTGTGTTTGTGTGTGAAGGGCATCTATTGAAAGAGAGACAGAGACAGATTGACAGACAGACAACAGAGAGAGAGTGAGAGAGAGAGAGAGAGAGAGAGAGAGAGAGAGAGAGAGAGAAATGTTTTACTGTAATGCATATATATGTCTCTCTCTCTCCTCTCTCTCTGCATCTAGCACATTTGTCTGTGTATTGTAATTGTATGTCACTGGACCTGAGTGTAAGCGAGAATATACACCATCTGTATAGTGTATGTTACAGGATGTACATGTGTGTGCGTATCTTGTGTGTGTGTGTGTGTGTGTGTGTTGTGTGTGTGTGTGTGTGAGAGAGAGAGAATATATGTGTGTGTGTGTGTGTGTGTGTGTGTGTGTGTGTGTGTGTGTGTGTGTGTGTGTGAATACGATGGTGTGCTGAAGTTTTCAATACTTTTCCTTGGCTGAAGTCAGGATGTATAAATACTGCAAAAGTGTAATGCTTGTTATACTAAATTACTTTGGATAATATGAGAAGTTAATATTTACACACATGATGCATGCCCTCAGTGCATTCGAAGAAATGTGTGTTTGCTGTGACTGCCACAACTTCAATACAGTCTGTCCAACCACATTGCTCAAACTTCTGTACACATGAATTTAATGACGCACTGAAATATTGCTAATGTATCACACACATACTTCTGTGTGTAAATCTGTTGATGATATTACGGGATTTCTTTTTTGTTATATAGTGTCTTGCAGAAGAACATACTAAAAGGGAAAAGAGAGACTGAGTGAGCCCATAACATAACAACTGAGATCAACAGAGTTCAAGTTAGACTAATTTAGAGACTCAGATGATAGGAAGCTCAGATGAATGCAATTGCAATGTTCATCTCTTGCCCCATCAACATAGTTATACTTGTTACAGAAAAAAAAACAACAAAAAAACACTGAATTAAATGACTTACAGTAACCGTCATTGGAACAAGTT
>CM031596.1:77323979-77344844 GCA_018398815.1 Conus ventricosus | reverse complement strand
ATTTTACGATGAGAGAGTAATTTTACTTGACATTCACTGGGACCGACAGACTGAGAGACTGGAGAAACAAGGAGTCGATTTCAAGAACAAAATATCAATTTGTTATTTGGATGGCAGGTTTGGGAAACAAAGGGAAGGGGCAGGGATGGCATTCTGATGTATCTTGTCCACTGGGGTTGACTAGCTTTAAAAAAAAAACAAGGAAGAAAAAAAAGACTTGAAAGAAATCAATACCGCTGCCTCTTTATACAAGAAATTTGCTCATCTTGTATTCCTTCATGCAAGACATTTTTAAAAGCAAAAAGATGGCCAAAATACTTTAAAAATCAACACTGCACATGTGCCATGTTTTGCCTCTCGGGTGTTCTTACAAGAGAATAATGTACAAGTATATTACATTTCCATGCATTTGACTTGCAACAGAAGGTCCATGAAATCTGAGGATTTCTGGACAAGTAGAAGTTTTGAGGAGAACCCAATACGTAAGCATTTCCTTTAATATTTGTTCACAAACAGTGGTCTGGCATTCAAGTTCTGGATTTGTTATAGTAAGATTTGAAACAAATTCTTGGACAACAGATATTTGAAGTCAACATAAGCAGAGGAAGGAAACAAAATAACTAAAAATGATTGGGCATGCGAGACTGCAATATCTTTTGTGACTGAAGTCACCCATGGCTTTAGTTCCTTCAGAATATAGATCAACAGGATCTTAGAGAAAGAAGTTTTTTTTTTATAGCTACCTCTAACATGAACAATGACATTTAAAACAAGCATAGGTGGATGACCGGAATCGTAGAAGACGTAAACTCTCTTCATTCAAAATGTTAAGCAGTATCTGTACCTAGCAGTGATGGCATTGATTAAGAAGGGATGCAGGTAGTCAGTCGATAGTGTTTTAGAAAAGTACAGTTCAGAACTTATCAAAGGCAAACCTGAGGAAGTTTTACAAGTAACGTTCCATCTTCAAGTTGATTAGTGTTAAGAGAGAATGGAATGCATAGCAACATGTAAGAACACCCAAGAAAGATCTTTTTGCTTTTGTACATGTCTAAGGCTTCATTTCATACCCAGGTGAATGTGGGGGTGTCCTGTTTGCCAAAATGATTAACACATTTCATTGTTATTGCACATTAACATTTCAAACTAAAAACACACAAAGTCCAGGTCCAGCCCTTTGAAACTGGTAGAACCAATCCTACAGCTGCAAAACAGACAGATGACATAACAGGCCAATGAAAAAAAAAAAGCAATTTTAAATTCAAAATAATAGTAACAAAACTGATAAGTCTAGATCACACAGAGCCAAGGGGACTGTAAAAAGGAAGATGAAAAAAAAGTCCATTGTGTTGGTAGATCCTGTTAATAATGGCTTCCCCCCACATCAGCAAAACCTGTACCAAACATGTTCATGGTCAACTGCTGTTACTGTCTCAGGCAAAATGAATCAGGACGTGAATAGTTCACATGAAACAACTCTGGCACACAGCCAACAAATCCACACAAACATAAAACCAGCTGTCACAACTAATCAATGCAACTGCTGAAGAAATCATCTGCAAAAAAAAAAAAAGACACAAAATACATCATTTAAGAACAAAATGCACAAGAGTTACATCGATCAACCTGTTCAAATTAAACAAACAAGCAGTCAAAACATGCTGTTTAACATGCAGACTAAAAGCTCTTCACTCTTCATTAAATCTTGCTTCTAACACAATGTCACTGTTGCAGGATTCCACAGAAACGTTCAGGACTTTTCAAGTCTGTTTAAACAAAAACAAAAACAACCTGTTTGCACAACCCTAATATACTGTACTCTTTAAAGAAAAAAAAAAGTTGTCCTGTTCTGTAGACAACCTAATGTGAAAGGAGCAAGACTTAATAAAGCATAACAACAATACTGAACGCATCAAATAGAAATGAACAGATCCAGACGAAGAGAGTACTTACAAGGTTGATTTCCTTGCTCTACACCAAGTCCAGACACAGAGAGAGAAACACATGATGAGTGTCATGCCAAAGAAAAAGATCACCAACAACAAACATGCTACGAACTACCACAAATACAAGCCCTAATTATTATTTAGCTTGAATGAGAATTGTTCACGATAATAGTCTTTTGATCTATGTAATCACAAGGCATGTTCAACCTCTGAACAGCATACAAGAGGACACAGAGCAGAAATGACCAATTAAAATGAAAATGCAGACCTACGTCTTCATTAACATTCCTGAGCGACTCAAACCATGTCATATTGTGTAACACTTACACTAACACGCTAGTATTAAGTAAGTAAGTAATGAACATTCTCATATCCTTTATTTTTCTGGACAAGTTTACACCCTTTTCACACTTTGCCTGTGTGCAATTTAAAAAAAAATCAAATGCATGATGTATACCACCACTCAATTTGAAATCATAAGAACTCCTCATGACTGGTGTCCTTACTGACACTCCAACATTTCTTAACCCAAGATGCAGACAATGTTTTGACTCCAGTTCAGCCTAGCTGGTACTGACATCCATGTTTGGAAAAATTCATTTCTGAATAAGACAAAAACCTTGCCTTCCAAAAACAATTCATTAAAACACAGGCACCAAATTTTAAAATACCAACACTGAATTTGACACCAGATCATTTTACAAATGATGATAAAAAAATGTATTCAGTGAATGGATGAGTAGAACACTTCTTTTTTTTACAACTATTTTGCAAATTAAATTTTTTTTTATTAGTTGGTCAAAGAACATAAAGCTGTTTGTGATCATAAACAACCAATTTAAGATAATGCAAGCAATTTAACTGTAATAGGAATAGTTAATCAATAATTTGGGGTTTTTTTAAATTTTTGCGACATGCTGCATGATGATTGGAAATTCAACAGGAGAAACACAATGAGGAGAAGCATAATGAAGTGAGTGAAGGAGGACGCACTCGTACCAACAGATGCTTGTCAAAGGGCCCCCCCAATTCACATGCACATGAAAGGTTTTTCAAGGAAGAAGTGCAAATGATGCTAGTCACTGACCTAAGAAAAAGGTCAAAGCTGCCAATAGTGAACTGGTCAACAAGCAAAACTAAAAAAGAGAGTTCTATCTTCCAAACTCTTGGCTCTGACTTTTTCCATTAAAGACATCACCATTTCCAAACTTGTTTTCGTTTGTTCTTGGAAGTACCGACTCTAAAAAGTCACAATCCCAAAAAACCCCCCCCCCCCCCCCCCCCCCCCCCCCCCCCCCCCCCCCCCCCCCCCCCCCCCCCCCCCCCCCCCCCCCCCCCCCCCCCCCCCCCCCCCCCCCCCCCCCCCCCCCCCCCCCCCCCCCCCCCCCCCACCCCCCCCCCCCCCCCCCCCCCCCCCCCCCCCCCCCCCCCCCCCCCCCCCCCCCCCCCCCCCCCCCCCCCCCCCCCCCCACACACACACACACTCCTCTCTCTCTCTTTGCACTCAAATTTGCACAAAGATAAAGTAAAATCTTCACACTAAAATATTTTCCTTTAACTTCAGTTTAAAAAGGAAAACTTTTTTCACAGCAAGAAATGTTCTTTTTACTCCCTGGGAAACTGAATCCCACAGAAACGGGCCCTTCACTACACTACTCTTGGTAACCTCTGTGAAGAGTTTTGACACTAAAACTAGCTCAGAACAATGGGTCCGGAAACTTAACATACAATACAGTTGATATCAGGATAAAAAGTGTGCATTTCTTACTTTTATTTACTGTTTACAACGAATTGTAAAACTTTGCCGTGCTTATAAAGATACACATCTGCCCAATACAGAAGTTCGTTTTGCACAGATCGTCATTTTTAACATGCACATAATACCCAAATTTGTACCCTTCAAAAGGTTTTTGGACATGCATATCTCACAACGATTATCATATTATTAAGCTTAAAACAGTATTTTGAGTTTTACACAAACACATGTATACAACCATACCTTTACCATTTTATTTTGATGTAAATATCCAAAACACAGCAAAATCTAATTTTCTTAACTATACAATTTTCTTTAAAATCGCTACTTTTTTTCTCCTTACAAATCAAGTAATTTACCTCTTTTAAACTAAGGTTGATCTTAAAAGTGTTTAACATAAGGAACAACTCAGGGAAAAGTGCTGTGGACAACACGCCTGTTACTGCAAGGGATTGGAATGTCACACCACACTATGAAAAGAATGATTTTTTTTTAATACCTTATCAAAAGTAAAACCATGAGAAAAATCCCGAAAACATCAATTTGATAGTGTAATTAAAAAAAAATGGTGAGCCACCTTTTTCCTAATTTCCCATTTTCAGTGTGACATGATTAGAAAAAAAAATTCAAACTGCACAGCTTGCGTACCTGTATGACCCTGAACGTTATGATGCAAAACAAAATCTTTCGACTATTATTTGTTGAATGTGGACGGTCAGTGATCTGATATATAGCTATGGAATGAGATAAGATAAGGGTAATGTTGCTTATAGCCCAGCCGACCGCAAAAGGGGCCACACAGGGCTGTCACCACGTTAAATCAACTCACCCGTCATTTAAAAAAAAAAAAAAAAAAAAAACAACTTTCACACATTCGTTAAATGACATCGTCTACAAACGAACCAAAACTTTGTTAAAAATCCCTTCCGTTTAAAATCTCAATCAGATGAAAAATGTTAATTTCTCTCAAAAACCCAAGGATCACGTCAGGCGGGACATCCCTGAACAGGATCTTCATGGGACTCCGCTGTAAAATGTTGTGTCTCACATCGTGCAAGTCCCAAAACTCTAAAAGAACATGTTCCATTGTGAGTGGCGCATGACATGGAATGCACCACGGAGCTTCTTTACTCTTTAAAAGGTAAGAATGGGTTTTAAAAACGAATGGCCGGTGTGCAGCCGGCACAGAAACCCTTTCCTCTTACGACCCCCCCGAGTAGATGGGAGGAAAATCTTTAAGGTTTGGACGGATCTGAAAGAGTTTGTTATTCGTCTGTGTGTTCCAATCCTCCTGCCAGAGGTCTCTCACATAATCGTTAATTTTGGGTTTCACATCTGAGCAGGGATATAAGTGTTGGACAGTTTCTCTCTTGTGGCGTTCTTGGCTAAACGATCAACCATTTCGTTCCCGCCGATGCCAACATGGCCAGGAACCCAAGCAAGAGTAATGTTGTAACCGTCCGCCTTCAACTTGCTAAAAAGTTCAAAAAAAAGTAAAGTTCTGGATGCTGAAGGTTGCGGCCAGCTATGGCCTCCAAAGCTGACAGCGAATCCGACAGAACAGAAAGTCCCTCTTCAGAAGAATGGGAGATTATCTTCAAAGCCAGTACTAGAGCAGTAAGTTCAGCAGAATAGACAGAAGCATCTGAATGTATATGTTCCAACAATATCTGAGAAGGAGCCCCAGGGCAGTAGGCTGCACAGGCCACTCCATCCTCAGACTTGGAACCGTCAGTGAAAACTTTTTGATAGGATGGGAATTTGGAACAGAGCTCGGCATACAAAGCCTTGTACGCCAGAGAGCTGGTAGACTCCTTACGGAAAGCTGCGAGATCGAAACGAATCTCTGGTGTGAAAAAGGTCCATGGAGGTTGATCCGGAAACTTGGAAAAATCGGAAACTACTCCCAGGTCTATACCTGCATTCCGCACGTGAGGCTGCATACGAAGCCCAAACGGCGGAATACATTTCGGGTTATTTTCAAACTTTACTTTGGAACGGAGGGTCAAAAACACAGTCATAGGCAGGATTCTGCGGTTCTGAGAAACAGTCGGATGTAATAATTCAAAGACAGTTTCAGCCTGCGGTTGGACAGTGAAGGTTCACCTGCCTCTGCGTACAGGCTGTACACAGGGGTGGTGCGGAACGCTCCAAGACAGAGACGAAGCCTGATGGTGGATAGGGTCCAAGAGTTTGAGGTAAGATGACTTGTGGAGCCGTACACAGCACAACGTTAGTCCAGTTGGACGGACATGGCTCTGTAGAGGTGCAACAAAGTTTTCTTATCAGCGCCCCAGTCGGTGTGTGCTACGACCCGCAGAATATTCAGTGCCTTTGGCAAGCAGTTTTGAGGTTTTTAATATGGCTGAGAAAGTTAAGTTTTTGGTCAAAAATGACTCCCAGAAATTTGGTCTCTTTAACAGCTGGATGGTGGATTTCCCTACTTGAAGTTCCGGATCTGGAAAAAACTGACGGAAATTATGGAAGTGATACACTGGGTTTTTGTAGCAGAAAAGGTGAAACCGTTTTCATCCGCCCCCGATGGATTTTATCTACGCAAAGCTGGAGGCCTGCGCTGGACACTCGGGTACAGGCTTCCAGTTGCGTAGACAGCAAAATCATCCACAAACAATGAGCAGTCTGAACCTGCTGACTGATTGAACAATGTTGTTGGATCTAATACTAAAGAGGGCAGGAGATAGTATGCTCCCCTGTGGAACACCCAACTCCTGCTCGTGGACATCGAGAGGTGGTGCCAACCCGGACCTGAAACTGTCGTTCTGCCAAAAAATTTTGAATAAAAAGCGGAAAGATGACCTCGAAAACCCAGGATCGTGGAGATCATGAAGTATCCCCGACTTCCAGGTGGTATGTAGGCCTTCTCCAAGTCGAAGAAAATTGCCACTGCATGCTGTCTGTTTAAAAAAGCGTTCCTAAGTGTAGATTCCAGACGAATCAAATGGTCAACTGTACAACGATGTTTGCGGAAACCACACTGTTCTTTCGCCAAAAGGCCATCGGTTTCGAGTTTCCACATAAGCCTAGCATTGACCATTTTCTCCATCAGTTTACAGACACAGCTGGTCAAAGCTATTGGACGGTAGTTGAAGGGTTAGAAAGATCTTTTCCAGGTTTGGGGATGGGAATAATGAGGGCTTTGCGCCAAGAGGGTGGAAAAAAAAACCCGTAGTCCACACATGGTTGTAGACCTGTAGCAGAATGTTCAGACCTTCTAGCGGAGATGTTCAACAGCTGATAATGGATTTCATCTATACCTGGAGAGGAATCGCTGCAAGAAAGTAAGGCAGACTTCAGCTCGTTTAACGTGAAAGGAAGATTATAGTCTTCCATGTTGTCGGACAAAAAGTTGCAGGGTGATTTTTCTTTAAGGGCTTTGTTTTTGACAAAAGTGGCTGATTTGTTAGAAGAGGAGGATTCTTTTCAATGGTAGAAGCAAGCAGATTAGCAACTGCTTTCTTCTCTGTTATTAAAGAGTCCGAAAACTTGAGATGGTCACAGGGGGACAGGTGTTCTTCCCTTTGATTTTTTAATGATGTTCCACACTTTTTTCTTGGAAGTTTTTGATGTCAGCCTGGAGCAGAAGCTTCTCCAGGACCGACGTTTACTGATTTTAAAAGTGTGTCTTGATTTAGCACGGAGTTTCTGATGGGCTCGAGCGTTGGGACCGAAGGTCGTTGGTACACCTGACGCTGAGCCGTTTTCGAATTTTAGAAATTTGTTGGCAGTCCGAATCAAACCAGGGTGTTTTGGCATTTGAGTTTATCGGAAGACACTGGAATACAGGCTTTAGCAACTTTGATTACAGTGTTAGTCAGAGATTCTGCTGGGTCTGGACTCTGAAAAAAATCAGTGTCCTGGAATTCTTTTGAAATAGTGGCTGCAAATAGATCCCAGTTTGCTTTTTGATAATTGAGATGTTGAGAGACAGAGAGCTATGGAATGAGTAAATACTGCCATTAATCAGCTAAGTCTTCTATCCCACGGACTGTTTGATTTCTCTGTTCACTGGAAAGCAGTCTGAAATTTGACATCTATGGTAATACTATTTTGTTGAGTGATACTGAGGCAGCCTAAAGCAAACAAGATTCCTTCTGTTTTTATATTCTTTTGATCACATAGGATTTGGAATGTGCATATTCTTGTTTTTATCTTTGTTACCAGTACCAAGGCTTTTTGACTCAGGACATCTGTTCAACATTTCATTTTTCTTGTAGTTTATTAGGGTTACAAAACTCTTAACTGTGTGTGTGTGTGTGTGTGTGTGTGTGTGTGTGTGTGTGTGTGTGTGTGTGTGTGTGTGTGCGCTCACTGATAAATGTGTGAGTATGTTTTATATAAAAATATGTATGCATGTAGCTACATATATGCATGTGTGTGTGTGTGTGTGTGTGTGTGTGTAAGTGTGTGTGTGTGTGTAAGTGTGTGTGTGTGTGTGTGTGTGTGATTAATTTCATTTATTTGATCTACTTTGACACTTTTAGCTTGAGACATAAATGTTGATCACCACAGGAGGTAAAAAATAATGGCTTTTAAAAGGTGCAGAGAGTCCACATTACGCAAATTACTGCTTGCTGGTTGTTTGGAACCCAGCTGCATGTTTCAAGTGCTTGATCAGCGTAACCACAACTGCAAAACAAAGCACCACGACAATATCTACAAATAAAACATAAATGAAACAAATTATCCATCTGTTCCCATGAAACAAACTGGTTTTTTTTTTTTGCAGAACTGCAGTTAAACATGCTTTTTATGTGCACAATTCACATGCAAAGCTTTAGTTATTAATTGGACCTGCTACTAGCAATTAACACAGACTGAACCTGATGACAGGCATTTTTCCATCAATTTAATAACTGAAATATGCAGACAACGTTATTATCAGTCTCATCAACATTATTCCACTGAAATTTATGTATCTAGCATTCTTACATTTTAATGAATTACTATTAACAGTTTTTCTTTACACATTCATTAAATTTTGACTAGAAGAAAACATGAGAGTCTGAAACATTTGCTACAGCAGGTCCCATGCAGACAGCACCATGCAAAGTACACAGACATAAAAAAAAAAAGAAGAAGAAAAGCAAAGCAGTTCTAAGAGCCCGCTTTCCATCCTCAAATCTTGGCTGCAATGAATGAAAGGAGATGGATGAGCAGAAACAAGTCAATCACCAAAAAAGTCTGCACATGCTGTGAAAGGGGGAAGGAACAAACTGTAATGTACTGCACCACAGCCCTCTAGAGGGGCCTGAAACACATGGCTTTCATCAAGCATGCATATAATAGCACCAGACAGACTGCTTTGTGCTGTATGAATCATCACACCAAGGCTGGAATGTCTGTATGCACAGTCTGAGCAATGTCTTGATATAAAAAAAGGCACAAACTAAGTTAAATGAAAACTATCCTTTCTTTTAAATGCTTTCTGCTGAATGATCTTTCATTCTAATATCTGACAATGACATCTCCAACAGTAGAACACACTGTTGGCTTCAGATCTTTAAAACAATGAAGATAGGTGCACTCAAAACATGTGCCATTTCTGCTGAGAGTGTGTACAGCTGTACACTTTACGTTCACCCACCAAACACAAAAATGGAGCGCATCTCTTCATTTACTTTTTATTTTAATCGTTTTCTTAGCCGTTCGCATAAGTCTGTCCAACCTCTGGCATCCCAACCTCCTATATGATCAATTCATACAGTGGTTTCGCTTTGACAACTTGAAATGTCAGGTTGGCATCACATGCAACAGGCTCTACAGGCAAGAAAAAGACATTTAATGTCCAACAAGAACAACAAATAATGTTAATCATCTACTCATAGCATGAGCATGATCACAAAAGAAATGATGCATGGAAAGAAACATGGTCCAAAGCTAAAGTCAAAGGACATAGGGGACAATCTGCCAACTCCTCTTCACTCCACCCCTATCACTTTATCGTTTGCCTTTTCTCACAACAGGAAGACAATAAATGTTCCAATTCATCATGACTTTAGCTTCCTAAGAACAGGGCAGACCCAATGATGTGCATGATGTAACTGACCGTGATTTGCTGTACACTAGAGACAGATGATCGAGTCTGGCGAGTAGTAGGGCTGCCACATAGGCCAAGTACTGGATGACCTTCTTTGGTTCTCGGTTTTCCCGGCCCCAGATTCTCCTCTGTAGAACATTAAATATCCACATATTTTAGAACTAAGGCATGAAAACATGCTGCTTACAAGTTTTTATCCATGTATATCAAATGATTACTCAGTTTTTAAAAATGTCCCAAATGAAATCAAAGAGTAATTTTCAACAACAAAAATGAACAGAACTCACATTTATTGAACATCATTTAAATGAACAATTATACCAACTAAACTATGACTCAGCTGATCAAAACGGTCACATCAAGACTGCCCCATAAAATTATAAAAGGAAATTTCATGCTCAATGAATGTACAAAGTACTGCAAAGTACTAAATATTATTGATCTCTCAATTCAAATGCTTTTTAACCATTCATACTGCTATGTTTCTTTTCCTATTTTTCTATTTTCTGACTTTGTGTGTGTGTGTGTGTGTGTGTGTGTGTGTGTGTGTGTGTGTGTGTGTGTGTGTGTGTGTGTGTGTGTGTGTGTATGTGTACACAATTGTGTGAATATGTGTTTGTTTATATCACAAGAGAGAGAGTGTGTGTATGTGGGATGCATGTGTGTGTGAGGTGCATGAGTGTGTGTGTGTGTGACAGAGAGAGAGAGAGAGTGTGTGCGTGTGTGCATGTGCCTGTATGTGTGTGCACATGCATGCGTGCATGGTTTCATACAAACAGTGTGTGATTATTATAGTATGTCTATATATAACGTTTCGCTTCAAATTTGTTTTAAAAGAATAACACAGATAATCTTTGATTTTGAACGACTTTCCTTTAGGATAAGAATTTTTACAAAATCTACATTTCAATCTGAAAACGCATCAAAACAGAAACTTAACCATGGATTTAAACTACCATTCCATTAGGTTAAAATCTTGGCTTTCTTTTTCAAATTAAGTATGCTAGCACACACTGTACTTCCAATCTTAATTCATTTCATATCACACCAGAGTTATCTGATTTACATGCCATTTTATTACATTACTGTATCAACTAAATGGAATGTGAAGTGAACCACATGGCAGACTCTCATTCTTAACTTACTCAGGACTGCAAAAGCACAAAATCAAAGGAAAAATGACAGAACAAGACTGATCGCAGCAGCACAGTTAATCATCATCTGTTTGCAAAATTCCATCTGCCAGCAGTTCAAGTATTTTTCTGGTGTGTATATTCTCAATGAATTCTGGCTGGCATAAGAGGAAAAATTGTAATTCTAATTTGAATCTTTGATGAAGGTGCAGTCAAATGTTTACAGATTGTAACTTTTCTAGACTATTGCATTGACATAAAACCTACCATTTATTTTACTAAAAATCTGTCTTCTCTCCTGAGACAAGATTGAATACGATACAACGAAACTGAAAAAAAAATTACTCTGAAATACAGAAAAATCTACAAATGATGAATTTAAAATGAATGTTACATGGAATCTTTAGAAGCAGCCAATACACCCATATGTACATGTATCTAAAATACAGCTTAAATCAATAACATCTTCAGTAACATTATTTAGAAACAAGCTAGCTTCAAAGATGATTTTCACCATCACAAACAAAACAGCATGATCTGGAGTAAAATAAAATGTTAGCACCTCTCTCAAAGACCTCACTCATTATCTTGTCAAACTATGTACATACTTCATCTTCCAAACTGTAGGCATGTAATATGATGTAAGGTACTTGTTATGTATGTGTACACAATATGAGTGCAACTTGAAAACAAAACCATGACCCACTAAGCCTATGCTTTTACTACTTTTAGCCTCAACTTTCATCTGAACCTCTGGATCTACATCCATTTCTTTTTTCCATACAATCTACTGAGAAGTCTACAGACAGATTCCCTCTATCATGAAAATGAAATAAAATTTACTGAGAAGTCTGTAAATTCCCTTTATCACGAAAATGAAATAAAATGAAGTAAACCTTGCTTTCATGGTTGTAAAAACATAATTATACGAACTCAGGCACAAACATCTAGGTGGCTTTGAGTTGGACTTGCAGCAACCATGATTGTAATGTAAAGTTCTATAATCTTTTAATGCTGAAACAGGTTTTTAATTAATGTTTCATTTCTATCCAAATTGGAAAACAAGCAGTATGTAGTACAGTTAAAGAAAAAGATAAACAAATGAAATCAAAAAGAAACTGTACTTTCCAAAACAGTTACTGCCAAAATACTAATACTGATTCCCATCAGTGTCATACTCACGTGCACAGAATTGACTGGTCTTCCCTGTCTGGAAAAAGAAAAAGAAAAAGGAAAAAATCAGAAACCTGGCAATACATTATGACCACCATGATATCCGAATCAGTACTAATTAAAAACTAACTTTACACATGTGTGTGTGTGAACATGTGTGTGTGCATGTATGTGCGTGCGTGCATGCGTGCATGCATGTCTGTGTGTGAGTGCGCGTGTGCACCCACACATGAATACAACTATAGTCGTCATAATTCTTTTTCATTCCTTAGAACTTGAAGCTTCATTGTTTCTGAGATTCTTGAGTATGTCAGTATGTGACATTTTTCAATTTTACCACATTAAGGTAGCCACATTCCATCTTCAAAATAATGTGTCTGTGTGCATATGTCATCATAGTCTATACCACAACCAATTCATGGCCTGAAAGATGGAGTGGGATTTCATGTGCTTATAAATATAACTATTAGAGTTTTTAAAGTATTTTTTTATACGAGTGTCCACACTGCACTTAGGTCAAAGTCTCAGCCAACACATTTGGAGGGGGTTGCAGTTTGCACAGATGTTGATTTTGAAAAGAAAATCTCCCCTAACACACCATGTCTCAAGTTGCATTAAACCTCAAAAGCTTAGATCAAATGCTATATTAACTACTAGCTTAACCAGGTCCCAATTTATCAATACAAACATCTGTTGGACTCATTTGCTAGTCACCATATGCTGTACAACGTCTAAACTGCTTGCTGGACACAGATCATATGCCTACAAGACATTATTAACTCAATGATTCATTCTTTTACCACTTGACTTACTAATCCTATTCAGAACTTAGAACACAGCTGAAAGAACTATGACTTACCGATCAGACAGTTCCTCATAACAACATCAGACAGTTCCTCATAACAACGCAGAAAACCAGAATACAGAACTATAAGATTTAGATTCATGATAAGCATATTAATCTTCATTCAAGTCTAGTATAAAAAAAATCACTGCCAGTACAAATCAAATTTGTGGTTCTATGAACTTAAGATCAAGGTCAAGACAATCATTTCTAGAAGATTTTGATGATTCCAATTATATCAATCACTATAATCATAACATTAACATTCTTAAAATATGCCACAAGGAGTCTAAAAGAAATCTACTCAGTGCTAAAGTCAAGGTCACCTCAGAGGTTCGTGTTCTAAAAAAAATTTCAGTGATGTAAAAGATCTGATAACAATTTTAAGCCTAAGAATGCTGTCTTCAGGTACAGACTAGAACAATTTTCTTACAGAAGCAGCACAGGTTAATTCAAGAAATCAGTGTAATAGCTCCTTTCAGGTATGTATCTTTCTCTGAGGTCCATTTTCTGGTGCAATCTCCACCACTGGTACCATTAGCAGTAACACTCCCACTTTGACTTGGATTCTAAGATTGTTAACAACAAAACCAAAATTACATGAATGGGGAACTAATGTAGTTTGCTGGAGTACGCAGACCTTGGCTGGAGAGGAGGATACACTTGTGAAGGAGAAAAAGACAGAGAGAGAGAGAGAGGTGTGTGTGTGCGAGTGTGCGAGTGTGTGTGTGTGTGTGTGTGTGTGTGTGTGTGTGTGTAAGCGAGCATGCATGCATGAGTGTTGTACATGCATGAGTGAGTGTGTGCCCGATATGCACCCAAAAAAATGTGTGAGACCAAGCTAGGAGGATATCAGACTGTAGGAGGGACAGGAAAATGGAGAGGTAAAAGTAGAAGTGGTGGGAAGGGGGGGTTGTCTTGGCACTTTCTCTTCTAAAGAGTAGTTAGAGTGTCAGAGCCAGTTACTTGTTTTCCAGTCTTGTTTTCTATTTTCAACGAAGTACCTTTCTACTAGACTACTCCTCCTTACCTCAGTACTTGATCAAGAACAGATCCTAGCTACTGACAGAAAAGCAATGCAAACACCCCACTCTCCACCAACCCTACCATTACCAACCCATCCACCCCATTCAGTGGCATTATGATCAAAGTTGATTGTGACCATGGACAGCAATGGGTGGCATTCATCTGAACAGACAACAGATGCTGACCTGGTCGCTCTAAAAAATGACCACAATATTTTCAGTTGTACTGTAGCACCTTGTCCCAGCCATTTTTTGCCATGTTTCACATGACAGTGAATACATAATGAAGTTTCCACCAGTTATCTGCTTTTATAGACTTAAGCACCACTGAAATTATTTCAAGCCTGCACGCATGTATCATCATGCCTGTCTATTCAATGTGTGTTTGCTTCGACACTGTGAAAGGTATTTCATGTTCAAAAGAACTAGCTCTGATGGCTATTTCAAACCAAGCCACCAAAGAAGTTTAATACTTCTCTGGACAAGTTGAAGTCAAGTACACCGAGACCTATGGTCACACACCAGGAAAATGTCACCAACTGTGCACAGCAGCCACAAACAAAAAGTCCAGTCCATATCAAGTAATCAGGCTAATAATGTTATGTTCTTTTGCATTCTTTAAATTTACCTCTAGTTACAAGACATCTCTTTGAAAAAGTCTGATTCATTCCCCAAACAGTTCACATTGTTGTTCTGTGTGTGTGTGTGTGTGTGTGTGTGTGTGTGTGTGTGTGTGTGTGTGTGTATGTGTGTGTGTGTGTGTGTGTGTGTGTGTGTGTGTGTGTATATGTGTGTGTGTATGTGTGTGAGCATGTGTGTGAAAGTGCATGCAAGCGACTGCCACCAAAGGGCAGCTAAGGCAATGAGAATTTAGCTTGGCAACCCCAATCTCTTATACATATAGTGATTTGCAATAGTTTTGAACTTATTTCACATGAATTGGATGGATTTCGCCTTGGCTAAAGGCTGTGTCAGACCAATTGACATAGGCTAGAACACCAAGGCTACATCAAAATGTTGTTATGCTCTGCATAGTTATGCGGGGATTGTCTTTAGTTGTGACAAGCTCCTAGCATGACATTATCAGTCTCCAAAATCCCCTGAAGTCGGAGTGTGGCTGCCCATGTGGCGGGGTAATCAAAAACGGCCACACACGTAATGTTCTCATCCCAGCTGATGCATTTGTACCATAGTGTTCAAGTTCTTCGGCTGTTCAGATGATCCCTGGAGTCTTTTAGCCAGGGTACGACAACAACAACAATTGGATGGATTTGGGAATAGCTCAATGAAAGTAAAGTAGATTGTACCTTAGTGGATTTCTGCGCTCTCCTGAATGGCCTTTAAGTTTGAACTGATTTGCTGACTAGTCTACAGCGTGCAAGTCCTTGAGTTAAGTGGCATCAAAATTAACCCAACAGCTTGCATTAGTTGCAATAAACTGTTGTCCCAAAGTGCACCAAATTCTCTCCCCAAATTTCTCATCTACTCTACATCTTGGTTTAAACAAAACTTTATTATTATACACAATATACTGCAGTTGCAATGAAACGAATTGCATGTACAAGCCAAGACTTTTAGTAACATCCATATACAGTATATCACTATATGTCAAAATAAAGATAGCTCCTCCTACTAGTACTAGTCTCACTTCTGTTCATTCTTTTGCTCTAAAGAAGTTGAAAATAAAACAAACTTCAAATAGTAGACACACTATATCATATGTGTTTATGCATGTGTGCATGCATGCACATGTGTATGTGTGTGCCCACATGGGCTGATGCACACATAATGCTCTATATATACGTGATGCACATGTATACATGATACAAGTATGATGAGTATGTGAGTGTGTACATGCAAACATCTTTCTTGCACTTGAACATTCCATGGAAAGTCTTGTCACTTCTGGTTGAGTCTTTACACTGAAAGGCTTGAGTACCCTAACCCTGCCCTCCACTCCTCCCCTTTTCAGCCCATTTACCACATGACTCACCGAAGCCATACAAGAAGCCATACAAGGCCTAAGCCCTTCCCATTCATCTCCCAAAGAGTTCTGTTCCCAAAGCTTTCAGTCTTAAAATATTCAGCTTGCCTGGGGCTGTTAGTAACATACAAAGTTCTGAATTTGAACCTGGCATTTCACTTGAACCCTGCGACTGATGTTTTTAGGTCAACTTCACAAAAGCTTGAAAAAGTCAGGTTTTCAAGGTAATAAAACAGTTCCAGAACTGTGAAATTCTCTTTCAGATTCACAATGTTGAGTTGTATTTTCACAAAAGGAATAAGAAACAAAGAAAATTTGTGAACACAAAAACTATATTTTCCTTGCAAAGTATCAGTGAAACCTAGTTCAAGCACTTAAAACAACGAAGTGAACCTTTACAAAACAGAGAAGAAATCATATTTTGCACTAATAGCAGGCATGACATAAACATAAAACACTACAAAGTATACAATGATGGTGACATAAATTACCATTGTAAAACAAAATATATGCACATCTCTTGTTCGCAGTATCCATTCTCCAAGCACACATACTGTAGACAAAATGCACACGGGATAAACATAGATTTCCTGTTTTTCTGTGGCTCTTGTCCACATAACCGCATGGTAAATGAAATTGCAAGGCATATTGTTAGTTTGAAGCGCATGTAATTGTTTTTCTAGCCCTTTGCTTGCATGTATGCTAGGTGAATGGGAATTGCAAGAAGCATTAGTTTGGAGATCTTTATCATGTACATACATATTGTTTCTTTAGTCCCTTGTTTGCTCCATGTGTGTTAGGTGAATGGGTAGCATAAACAGTATTGGTCTGAAGTTAAGTGCATATAATTTGGTAAGTGAATAGACTGCAAAAACGGCATAAGTTTGTAGTTAGGTATGTGTAAACTGTAACTGTTTCTCTATGCCACATACCTGTTAAGTGAATAAGTACCACAAACAGCATAAGTCTGAAGTTATGTGCATGCAACTGTTTCTCTAGCCCTTTGTTTGCATGCGTGTTATTAAGTAAAGCAAACAGCATAAGTCTGGAGTTATGTGCATTGTGATTGTTTCTACTAGACAGCCAATTCTAAGACTGTTTAAATAACAAAAACAAAAAACCCAACAAAAAACAATGCATGTTTCTGCAACTAAAGGTAGCTGATTCTGCAGTCGTTAAAACACACACACACACACCTCTAGTACATATCAAAACAAAAGGTAGGTTGGACGGTGTCTTTTCAAAACACTTTTTGTTGCTTTGAGCTGCTGTAGTGTTGGCGCTGGTGATGTAGCTGTAGATGACACAAATGTTCTCTACTGTTCATCAGTTCTGTGCAAACGGACCATTCAATGTCATCTGAGCAGCTCATCAAAAAACTAATCTATCCCATTTCCCAGGTCCCCCTCCACTTTCAGTTAGTAGATCTTAATTCTCCACTTCACTCCATTCTAATGTTAGGATTAAGAGGTGAATCAACCCCTCCAGTTCCAGGTTGTACTGCAAGTGTCAACTGTGGCCACACACAGCTAGGATGCTAACGAAGAAGAAAGAACAAAAAGAACCCAAAGCTTATTCAAGTGCACAAAATTAAAACAAAAAGTGCTCTTCCATATTGTACGACTTTGTAGGAAGGTAATTTCACTTGTTCCTAATTTCCATTTAAACCCGACCAATCTTCACAATATAGTGACTAGGCAGAACTATGGTGAGGCAATGCTTTTGCTTTCTCAGAACATAGATCTGCACATCATTCATTTAAAATCAAACTTGAACTACAGTACTGTACAGCATGTAGGCAAACCTATCAAATGATTCAAAGCAGCTTTTTCTGCAGATCTTTATTTAGGGAGAGCTCTTCTGTTGTCAATGAATCAGTCTGATGAATGGTTCTTCTATAGACTTGTGTCATACATGATTTGAGTGCTCTAAACTGAATGTGTGTGTGTGTGTGTGTGTGTGTGTGTGTGTGTGTGTGTGTGTGTGTGTGTGTGTGTGTGTGTGTGCGCGTGTGTGTGCGCGTGTGCGTGTGCGTGCGCGCGCACATGGGTGTATGGTATTATAAGGCCATGGTTTTCTGTGTACATGCATTTGTAGGTGAGACAGACAGAGAGACAGAGACAGAGACAAACAGAGACAGAGAGAGTGTATCTGTACGTGAGTGAATGTACCTGCATAACATGAAAGGAAAGTTGCATGCAAAAACAGATGTTCATGCTAAAATATGCTTATTCATCACTTGTATTTCGTTACAATGTGTTTTGTTGTTTGTTTGTTTGAAAACGAAACAAGAACAATATAACATGATTAGCGCGCACGCACATGTGTACATGTGTACACACGCACACTCTCTCTCCTCACACATACACTATCATACAAACATACCTCCAAAACACACACACTTTAGATTAGTGCAGTTAGTAATATAACAAGGAAGATCTATCCTAAATATTCAATGTAAGATAAGATAAGATAATGTTGCTTATAGCCCAGCCGACCGCAAAGGGCCACATCAGGGCTGTGTATGTCTATGTCAGTGAAGTATACTTCAGTCGCATGCACCAAGTCTGATCCAGTGTACTGGTAGTGGTAGTATCATGAAACACGGCAAACAGTGAAGCAGAAAATGTTGAGGAGTCCTGTGGGGTGGGGAGGCCACGGAAAGCTGTTTAAGCTAGGACAGTGAACTATAAATCATGAATTACAAAGTAATCTGCTTCATTTATTCATAGCCCTAGTTACAAAGACTGAAGAAGATGGACCTTGGAATGCCATAGGGCACATCTCGTGTGCTGCAGGCAGCATATTTTTCAGATTTCTTTTAATCTGGCTATTGTACAGCAATTACTGAATAAACCCATGCGTTTATTAATATTGCTTAGGCATTTTTTCAAAAACAGATTTAGAGACTTATTCACATCCTAATCAAATTCAACAAAATGAAAATTTAAAAAACTGACACTGACAGTAAAAATTTTCTTTAAAAAGTAAAGATTTTCTGCTGTTAGTGTTACTCTGTAGTTTTATGTCCATTGTTATATGATTATTTCCTTTAAGAATGTATACATGTCCACACAAGTGATTACATAACACTACAGCCCTGATGTGGCCCTCTGCGGTCGGCTGGGCTATAAGCAACATTATCTTATCTTACATAACACTAACAGTCGAACACATTCTTCATACTCACTCTATATTCACAAATTCAAGTTACTGACCACTTAACATACTTTGCACATAAACTAAATGAAGAATATCAACCCTTATTTTTTTCAGTGGCAATGTACTGTTATTGTACTTTATCTATTGGATGTTAAAGTCATTTTAGACATGAATATATACAATTTATCAACACTGTCATAGTATACCTTGCAACATTGATCTGTAAGCAGAGTCTGCGATGGCGTAGACGTGAGGCGGTACTTCATGACGTTTCTTTCCCTTATATAATTCTACCACTTTCTCTGTGTAGATTGGCAGCCTCTTGTACGGGTTCACAACCACACAGAAAAGTCCTGAGTATGTCTGTTAACAAGTGTGATAAAAACTGAATTATTAAATTACATGTACACAAAGCACAATGCATGCACACAAAGTATGCTAAGAAAAGGACTTGAAAATGTTACCTTTTTCAGTGTTTGTAACTTCATTTTTTACAATACTGCAAATTTCTACAGTTCCAAAGTTCTAAAATCAAACATTATGCTGCACTGAAAAAAATTAGTCCACATCATTTGCATGCCTCTATTCAAGTGTGTATGTGTGTGTGTGTGTGTGTGTGTGTGTGTGTGTGTGTGTGTGTGTGTGTGTGTGTGTGTGTGCAAGTGCATGTGTGTTTGTGTGTGAAGGGCATCTATTGAAAGAGAGACAGAGACAGATTGACAGACAGACAGACAGGAGAGAGAGAGAGAGAGAGAGAGAGAGAGAGAGAGAGGAGAGAGAAATGTGTACTGTAATGCATATATATGTCTCTCTCTCTCTCTCTCTCTCTGCATCTAGCACATTTGTCTGTGTATTGTAATTGTATGTCACTGGACCTGAGTGTAAGCGAGAATATACACCATCTGTATAGTGTATGTTACAGGATGTACATGTGTGTGCGTATCTTGTGTGTGTGTGTGTGTGTGTGTGTGTGTGTGTGTGTGTGTGTGAGAGAGAGAGAATATATGTGTGTGTGTGTGTGTGTGTGTGTGTGTGTGTGTGTGTGTGTGTGTGTGAATACGATGGTGTGCTGAAGTTTTCAATACTTTTCCTTGGCTGAAGTCAGGATGTATAAATACTGCAAAAGTGTAATGCTTGTTATACTAAATTACTTTGGATAATATGAGAAGTTAATATTTACACACATGATGCATGCCCTCAGTGCATTCGAAGAAATGTGTGTTTGCTGTGACTGCCCACAACTTCAATACAGTCTGTCCAACCACATTGCTCAAACTTCTGTACACATGAATTTAATGACGCACTGAAATATTGCTAATGTATCACACACATACTTCTGTGTGTAACATCTGTTGATGATATTACGGGATTTCTTTTTGTTATATAGTGTCTTGCAGAAGAACATACTAAAAGGGAAAAGAGAGACTGAGTGAGCCCATAACATAACAACTGAGATCAACAGAGTTCAAGTTAGACTAATTTTAGAGACTCAGAATGATAGGAAGCTCAGATGAATGCAACTTGCAATGTTCATCTCTTGCACATCAACATAGTTATACTTGTTACCAGAAAAAAAAACAACAAAAAAAAACACCTGAATTAAAACTGACTTAAAGAACAGTAAGATAATACCGATCAATGTGTTTGGAACAAGTGTACTGGCCAATTGGTTATGATTGAAGAAATGATGTACACGCAAAATGTTTGGTATTACTATAAGGTGACATTGTAGTAAATTTCTCAAGCTATTTCACTGCTTCAGCTAGATGTGTCAAAGGGTAGCT
>CM031596.1:77309720-77322220 GCA_018398815.1 Conus ventricosus | reverse complement strand
ATTTTTAGGCAAGTCCCGTCAATCACGTCAAGTCAAGTAAAGGGCAAGTCAAGTAAAGGGCCCAAGTCTGAATTCAAGAAAAATCAAAATTACCCCTTTATTGGGGGGTTTAAAAAAAGGGAAAAAGTTTTAAGAGTTTTTTTTTTTGGGTCCTGCTCTCAAAAAAAAGAAGAAAAAATAAATTTTAAAAATTTTGAAAAAAAAAGAAAGAAAAAAAAAAACCCAAACAAAAAAACCGAAGCAAAACATTACGTTGCATCCAAAATGCAAAGAAATGAAAATAATGAATGCATCCACATGCAAAGAATTAAAAAAATAAAAGCACCCCATGCAAAGCAATGAAAAAAAATGAATCATCAAAAAAAAATTTCAATGAAATATTCTATAAACAATTTATAGCAACCCAAATTAAAGGCGCATCCAGCCCTTTACAGAGAAAAGAGAGGAGAGAGAGAGAGAAGAGAGGGGAGAGAGAGAGAGAGAGAGGGGAGAGAGAGAGATTAACAATTTAAATTTCATCACTTCAAAAAAAACAAGGGTTTTTGCTGAAAATCCAATTGAACGCATTTTGGGCCATCTGCTGACTGCCGGACCCCCCTAGGGGCCCTAAATGAGAGATTAGAACGGGGAGATACCGGACGGGGAAAATTGAAAGCATCCTTTTTGGGACAGCCCCAAAAACCCCAAAAGCAAAAATTTTTGTACATACACCCTGCCCAACCCCCCGGGTATATCAGGGGAAAAAAAGGGAATACCCGCAACCCCCAAAAAAACACTCACACTTGTTTAACGATATCACCCATAAAACATGCATTCGTCACTTTAAAAACCACTAGTAAAGTCTATAACTTTACTACACAAAAACAAAAAAGAAAACATCAATGCGCAGGGATTTCAAACAAAATAAAACCATTCTCTTTTCCTTAAAACTTCACAAAACCATTTATCTAAATCACCCAAAACCAAACCCCGGGGTATAAATAGATTTTTCCTTTACCGGCCCAAAGGTAAACCTTAAACAATTAAACGAAACCCTGTCTTCCCCTTTCTTTTTTTTTTTTTCCTTTTCTTTTCACTGCATTTTTCAAAAAACACCAGTAAACGACGCAACAAACGGGGCACTGGTCGGGTTTTTACCCCCCCGGCACTGGCGGGTTGGACTGCGGCACGGGCCCGGGTTTTACGGGCTTTGGTCAGGTTGACGGGTTTGATAAAAAAAAGGGGGGGGCCCCTGCCAGGAAATGAGGTCAAAACCCCGGTTCAGAATGAAAAATTTCCCTCCCAACACGATCTTTTTCTCCTTTTTTTCCTCCGCTTTAACGCTTTGAACTCTCCCCCTCTCTTTTCTAGCGCCAAACAAAGGGACATGGTTCTTTTTTTTCTTTTTTTTTTTCTTTTTTTTCTCTTCATCAGTTAGCAACTCTCTCTCCAACTTCCCCTCCTTACCCCTTCCTCTGCAACTCTATCTGGTGCTAAGGCTTCAACCATTTTCTCTTCACTCCTCCTCTCATCTCTTTTGCTTTTCTCTTTTTGCAAGCCTACCCCAGAACCTCCCCTCTCTCTCCTTTTTTTTCTTTTTTCCCCGTTTTCTCACTCCCCTAAATTTTTTATCCCTTTTTCCTTTCTGCAAAGGGTAAAGTACCATTTCAAAATTTTTTCCCGCCTTGTACCGGGGTTTCCCCTTCCTCAAATTTTCCTTTGGGAACATTAAAATCGCAAAGTCACCTCTACCAGCCTTGTCCGGGGGTGGCCAATGGTCATTTTTAATTAATTGTTTTTTTTCCCCCCCACCACAAAATTCCCTTCCCCTTCCTACTTCAACCGGCAAACGTCTGGCTTAACTGGGGGCCCGTGGCCCTTGAAAAATTAAAACCTGCATCAGTCTGCCCCCAAGGGCCCGAGACCCCATCGGCCCCCCAATTAAAGACGTCGGTCAACCCAAACTCAGCCTGTCTGCGGGACAGTGCCTTTCCCCCGGGGGGAAACTAAAAATAGCCTATTCGCCTCCTAATTGGCTGACGCAAAACATGAAGTCGTCTGCCGGGACACCAGATTTTTGGGGTTTGGACTTAGGGCCCCTTTAAACTGGCGGGGGACTGACCACGAATTGGGTTTTTTTTCTATTTTTTTGGCCCCGTGAAAATTTTCCCCCCTTTGCAAAAAAAAAAACCCAAAAGGGGCTCCCGATTGTCTTAAAAAAGGGTAAAAAAAAAGGGCAACAAAAAACCGTTTTTGGGCTGACCCCCACAGCTACACGTGAAAAAAAAGGTTTTGCAAAATTTTTTAAACAAAAACCCCGGTTTAAAAAAATTTTACAAGCATAAAATCACTAGTGAATATCCCCCCAATTTGGGGTTACATTGCCCGTGCGTTTTTGGCCTTTTTTTCAATTCCATTTTCTGAAAACCCCTCTTGCGCACCTATGCAATTCCCCTACCGCGGTTTTGGCCAAATTTTCTTTTCAAAACCTACAAAGAGAAAAACAATCTAATTTTACCCACGATCCTTTAACACCTCACTGAGGAATCTCCTTTCCCAATTTTATCGAAAACAGTGAAATATTTACCCCGGGCGACTGAAACGCTCCAAACATAACTACTTTTAAAAATAAAAAACTCACAAAAAAAAATATGAACCATACCCCAAAGGGGAATAAAACCCCTATTCCACTCAACCCCCAAACGAAAATCCCCACATTTTATTTACAAAGACTATGCCCCCCGGGAAAACTGTTTTCCTCTGAGTTGCCCCCTTGTTTAGACTACACGGCAAAAAATAGTAAACCCTACATTCTGTCGACCTGGAATGTAAGAACTCAAACCCTGTGGGGCTGCAGTGCCTTTGCCCAGTGCAGAAACCCTGCTTTTTTTCCCGCTGCCCCCCTCCCGGAATTTGAGGGGTTGATGAAAAAGCCTATCCCCACTTTTTCCCCATACAAGTTTTTGGGGAATTTCTGCAGGGCCCACACAACAGCCAAACACCCCTTTACTGCCCTAGCCCTTCTTTACATTTGAAAACATCCCTGTATGACTCTTCTGGAAATTTCGGCAAAAAAATCCCCCCCTTTTTTCGCTGGGTCTCCTTCCCCCCTTCATCAAATGTTTTGGCCTGCGCGCCTATGTGCGAGTCCCAAAGCTAAATTTTTTTTGCGGGGGCAAGTTCGCAGGGAAAAGTTTTGGTTTCCCATTAAACCTCAATTCGGTAACCCTTTATCCCCCCCTTTTTAAAAAGATGGGAATGGTCCTTCCCAAAGCATCACACTTTTTTTGGATCCATGGGAAGCAGCCCAGACTTAAACTCCCCCCCCTTTTAAAGGGATTGCTTCCTCCCCTTTTCCCTGTCATTTGCTTCTTTTTAAAACGACCCTAGCCCCCCTGCAAACTTTTCCCTTGAAACCCTTTACATGTCTCCTCAAAGCCTTTTGGGCGTAGGCCCACCACTTTACTGTTTAAGGGTTTTGACTTTTTCCCAACCCTGTTCTCCGGCCCATACTCTTTGAGAATACACCCTGGTCCTTTTGCCCTGTCCCCCCCCTACAGCACCCCAAATGGAAAAAAACCTGTGCTCTCCTGGGTTTCCCCTGAGCGAACAATGCTGCGGGAATGTAACGATCCCAATCTGCGGTTTTTTCCTCACAGAGCTTTTTTTTAAGATGCCCCTTCACACCCCCTTGAATCTTTTTCCACCAAGCCTTGCATTGTGGGGGTATGGGTATGAGAAGTGTGTTTTCCCTGGGCAGCCTGTTTGCCCTTTCCCCCCATCACCCGAGGGAACTGTGACCCCCTGTCACTGAAAAATTTGTGATGGAAACCCCACGGAGAAAAGTTTTCCATTTACCCCTTTTCCCACAAACCTTTTGCAAACTAGGGCCTTTCAATGCACGGTTTCCCTGGATATCGGGCGCGTATCCCACGAGCGCCACCAATACCCTTCCCCAAACCTTTGGGAACGGGGGAAAATTTTGGGCCAAATTCAATCAACAGCCACTCCCTAAAAGGGTGTGCCCAATTTAAAAAGGGGGCTTTTTTTAAGGGAGGCCCCCCCCCTTTTTCACCCCCTCTTGTGGCTGACCTTTGACACACATCACATGACATGCAAAAAACCTTTATTCGGGCCATTCCCCCTGGCCAATGAAAATAAACAAAGTTCGGTTTGCTGTTTTGCCAGTGCCGAGAAGAAACCCCCCCATGGGGCACTTTGTGGCCCCCCTGAAAAAGACAATGTCACGATAACAAAGCTGGTACCTTTTAACCCGAGTTTTTCACCCTTTTCCTTCCCTTTCCCCTTTGGGGAACACTCGGGACAAAAAACCCCCCCTTTCACCAAAAAATTTTGTCTCCCCCCCTCTAACCCCTGTTTCTCTCCAAACCCCCCTTTTCCAACTGGGCCCAAAACCTTTTCAAGTGAAGGGTCTTGTTCCTCGCTGGGCCCAAAAAAACCCTCAGGGGACACATCTATGCCCCACTTTCCCTTTCGGGAAAATAACGGTTTTTTAAAACCCCCTTTTCCCCTTCTTGCCCCCGGTTTGAACTGCTGCCCCTGTAGCAGTCAACAACTCAGGATTCCCCCGGATCCCTTGCACCCGGAAAAATTTCCAAAATCAAATCATAAAGGGGTTTCCATCAAAACCAAACCAGACAACTCGCCCGAAAAAGTAAGGAAATACTAAATTCTATCTAAGGGAAGGGGAAAACCTCACAGTGCCATCGTTTTAAATACAGGTCTGGATTTGGGCCCCGTCAAAAACCCCCCTTTCCTTGACCCGCTTGTTTTTTACACAAACCCATGAACAACCATGTCCCCTAACACTTTCCCACCCTCGGGTGGCCTTTCCCCCCCCTCTTCCCTGGTAAAAAGAACCACTCAAACCTAGGCCCCCATCCCTGACACTGAATACTGTCCCTGAAACCAAGGCCGCACTCCCCCCCTCTTCAGATTGGATCCCTTTTTTGGGTTTCCCCTGCAGGTCGTTTCCCCTGGCGCCCTTAAACAACCTCTTGCAAGGGGGTGCGCCTTGGGAAACCCCATGCGACATTCCCCGCCCCCAAAGTCCCCTTTTGTGACAAATGAAACACCTTTGGCTCTTTGGGCCTCCTTTTTTGCCCCCCCCCACTGGTTTGCAGACCCCTTTTCCCGGAAACCCCCCAGTCCCCCTTCACTCTTCCCCAACCCCGTTTCCTTTGGGACCCGTTTTTTTCCCGCCCTTAGTGCCCAAACGTGCCCCCCCCTGTAAAACCTCTGCTAACTTCAAAAAAACCCCCGCTGTCTCTGGGTGTCCCCCCCTTTCAAATGTAAAGTTAAACCGGACGCAACCTGAAAAAAATTTTGTTCTTTCATAACTACTCTTTTTTTCCCGCGAACTTTCCCTTTCTCGTACCACTCAACTCTAAAACCCCCTTTTCAAAATAGGATCTAAAAACGGCACCAAAATGAGTGTACGTTTTTACCTGCTTGTAACTTTGCTGATCGAAATTTCTTTCTGAACCCCCCCTCTGTGAGGTCCAAAATCCCTTCAACAAAAAAACTCCTTTTTAGCGCCAAAATCAGATTGTTGGTCTGGGTGGTAACGCAGTGAAAATCTGTAATGCCTTAAACCCCTCAATAGCGCGAAAAAAATGACGGGCCCCCTTTTTCTACGCCCCCAAACCCCGACAAATAGCAAAAAGTTTCCCAAAAAGACTGTGTACGCATCAATCGAATCGTTCCCTTTAAAGAAAATTTGGCAACTTTGGTCCCGGGGGGATAAAAATGCCCCAGGGTTTACTGGGAAAATGAAAAAACCATCCCTCGGGGTCCTCCCTTTTGTATTTCAACCTCCCTAACTCTAATTTTTTTAAAAAAAAAACCTTAAAACTTTCGTTTCCGCTTTCCCCCGATTATTGCCCAACCTGAATTTTTTAATCTTTCCGTTTCCTGCGCTTCTTTACCTTTTCCTGCTCCCGCTATTTCTACCTGCAACACGGCGTCCTTTTTTCCGCCGCTCATCTCTTTTTCCCCTTTTGTTGGGGTTTTAAAGAATGCTCGCAATTTCCTTTTCCCCAGTAAAAAAAAATCACGACGACGTCACAAGTTTTTTTTTTAAAAGGGGGGTTTTTTTCTCCGCCCTTATATCTTCTTTTTTTTTTTTTTTGAACCAAAATTTTGTTTCTAAAAGACAGCCAAAAATGGGTTAACCCCACACGAGTGACGAAACACAATCCATGAATTTAAAAAATTACTTGGGGGCAACGTAATTAGTTTTTTTTAAAACGCCTAGCACCTGACCCCAAATATGAGAGCGAATTATTGGCAATCTGTGCGAAAATAAGTAACCGGGCTGAAATGCCAAGCCAGTGTTAACTAACTTGGAAGCAAAGCCAAGCCATGTTTAAAATACTTGGGAAAAATACAGAAAACACTACCTTGTCTTAAAGGGTTACAATACTTTTAATCCCACCCCCTTTCCCCTCGAGAAGTTTAACCAAATTTAATTAAAAAGGGGCCAAAAAAACCTGCAGGCTCCCAATAAATTGTCAACCCCGGGGGACGCAGTGGAGGAAGGACTAGCGCACCCGCCCAAAAACACTCACCCCGCTTGCTTACGATCTCCTCATATATCATGCATTCGTCCCCATCAAAACCCCTAGTAAAGTCTAAAAACTTTAAATACACAAAATCATGGAAGAAAACATCAATGCGCATTGGGGTCCCCCCAAAAAAAAAACATTCTCTCTTTTCCCTTTAACTTCACAAAACCATTTAACCCAAATTTTCATAACCCAACCCGGGAATAAATAAAATTTTCAACTTTAACCCCGGCCAGGGGATCTTAAACTATTCACGAATCACTGTCTTTTTCCTTTTTCTTTTTTTTTCCTTTTCTTTTCACTGTACTTTCACAAACAAACCCTTTACGCGCAACTGCTGGGATGGTCAGGGGTTTTTCCGCCGGCCCCTGGGCAGGGTTTGGGCCCGCCGGCACTGGTCAGGTTTTCTGGGTTTGGGCAGGTTTGGGCTGCTGATGAAAGTGGCGCTGGGGCCCGGGATGAGGTCGAACTCCCGGTTCAAATGGGAAAAGTTTAAAACCCGACATCGTTGGTTTTCCTTTCTTTTTTTCCCGCCCCTTAAAAAGCCCTTGCACCCTCTCCCTCCTCTAGTCTGCCCAATCAAATGGACATGGGTTTCTTTTTCTTTTTTTTTTTCTTTTTTTTTTTTTTTTTTTTCCCCCTTCCCCTCAGTTAGCAAACTCTCTCCCAAAATCTCTCCCTTTGTCCTTCCTCTGCAACTCAAACTGGTGCTAAAGCTTCCCAAAATCGGGTTTTCCCCCACTCCCCCCTCTCATCTCTTTTGCCTTTTTTCCCCCGGGCAGACCCTTTCTCCCCGAACCCTCTCCTCTCTCCCTTTTTTTTTTTTTCTCCCCGTTTTCCCCACTCCCTTCACTTTCTTATCCCGTTCCTATCTGTCAAAGGGTGAGTACCATTGGTCAGAATTTTTCCCCGCCTTGTACCGAGGTTACCTCCCCTCTAATTCCATTGGACATTCAAATCGTCAAAGTCACATCTACCGGCCTTGCTCTCTGTGGTGTCAATGGTCATTTAATTAATTAGCTTGATTTCACCCCCACCACACAATACCTTCCCCCTTCCTACTTCAAACCGGCGACGTCTGGCTTAACTGTGGGCGCTGGTCTTGCAAATTACCTGCATCATCTGACCCAGATGCCGAGATCCGTCTGGCCAGACCAATTGAGACGTCGGTCAAGCCACTCAGTCTGTCTGCTGGACAGTGCCATCTCCGTGGAGGACTAAAAATAGCCTATTCGCCTCCTAATTGGCTGACGCGACACATGAAGTCGTCTACCTGGACACCAGGATGTTTGGGTTTGGACTTATGTCCAATTGAACTGGCTGGCGACTGACCACGAATTCGGTTTTTTCTATTTTTGTCTGTGACACACCCATGGTTTCCCAAACAAAGCGTGTTGATGAACTAACGTATTTCTAAATAACGAGGAAAGAAGGTTGCAATGATTCATCTGGAAGAGAGGGAAGAGAACGTGGAAGCTCTTCTTTTTCTTCTTCTTCTTCTTCTTCTGTCTGCCAGCCTACCTGTCTGTCTGTCTGTGTCTCTCCTTCGCAGCGTCCTTGAGTTGATGTGTTTCTTAAATTTTTATTTAAACATGCCATCGGATTGTTTTGTTTTGTTTTAAATTACGTACGTATTTCCTTCAATAAACAGTTCAGACACTTATAGAAGGGGGAAAAGGAAAACTCTCTCTCCCTCTCTGTCTGTGTCTCTATCTGTCTGTCTGTTGTCTGTCTGTCTGTCTGTCTGTCTGTCTGTCTGTCTGTCTGTCTGTCTGTCTGTCTCTCTCTCTCTCTCCTCTCACACAAACACACACACACACACACACACACACACACACACACACAATATATATATATATATATATATATATATATATATATATATATATATATATATACATATATATATATATATGATGATGACGGGTCAGTGATGCAGCACTCCGAGCTGTCTTATCACTTGACCTTGATGCCCATCATGGCCATCTGTGTCCATCAGAGCCTGGAGAGAAGAGAGAGAGAGAGAGAGAGAGAGAGAGGGAAGAGAGAGGGGGGGGGGGGGGGCGGTGGGGGAAGTCTTGGACAGACAGATGCCATGTTTGGGGTTCCTGCAGCAGCGAGGTGGGTAAACAGAGCCAGGGTTCCCTAAACAAAGCAGAGCGCTGATCACATGGGAAGTCCGACCGTCAGGTGATAAATTCAGATTACCTAGTCGTGGCCCAGGCAGGCAGCACGCCTGACATTTCTAAGCCATGGACGCTGCATAAGAAGTCGAGTACTCATGATTATTGCGATCTTCAGGGCTCGCCAGCTGTTCAGAATGATTGCCTCTCAGCACGTAAAATGTATCTACCATACTGCTTTCAGAGCACAACTCAACAAAGGGTAAAGAAATGAAGATATGAAAATACAAAAACAGAAGAACAGGCACACACAAAAATCTGAACATGTATTTCAGACTATATTGTAATTTCCTATATGTGTGCACACAACATCTACAGTGAATTGTACGATATTTTTTGGAATGAATGAAAGAATAGATGATGATGATGATGGTGATGATGATAATTATGAGGAGGAGGAGGGGAGGATTGAAGAATATAGAGACTGGCACAACCAGTCATCTCTGATTTTTTTTTACTCGTGTATGGAAGTTGATTCCCCTTTGCTTTGCTCTCTCTCTCTCTCTCTCTCTCTCTCTCTCCTCTCTCTCTCTCTCTCTCTCTCTCTCTGATGGTGTGTGCGTGTGTGCGTGTGTGCGTGCGTGCGTGCGTACGTGCGTGTGTGTGTGTGTGTGCGCGCGCGCGCGCGTTTGTGTGTGTTTTATGTGTGCAATAAAGATGGACGGTAAATGGTTCCAAGCAGAAAATTTGAAAATGAGAATATCTGTGGAAAGACAGGTTTGCCCAAAGCCAGGATGAAGTATGATTGAGATCTTCTGGTGTCAATGAGACATGGAAGGAAAAGGGGAAGGGATAGGGATGGGGAGGTCCATGCTACTGTAGATTGGTAAATCATTGATGGAGTTCCTTGGAAAAGAATGCCAAGATGGCTCAAGCGTAAGCATAACAGCTGAATTTTCTCTCTGTCTCCATCTCTCTTCCCCCTCTTCCTCAAACTCTTTCTCCTCTTTTCTGGGGTGGTTTGCTTGAATTTTTAACATTGTGGAATATCTGTAAATGAAATGGTCGATAAAAATGTCAAACTAGGTTCCAGAAACTCCTGCCATTCAGTGGTGTTATCACTACCTTTCACAAGGAAATGCATCCTAGACTATAGCTGAAAGAAAAGTATATTCAGTTTTTTAAAAAGTGACAGTCTGATCATGTTCACTCGTGTTTTTTCAGTCCGAGACGTGTAGCAAGTTAATCACATAGAATGGTAACGCATGGAAAACTAAATAATCTAAGTACTTGTGAACTGTACTTGAGACACAAAATTTATCCATTCAGCATATACTTATTGAATGCTCAGAGCTAAACATGAAAGCAATAGTAGTACAATGCACGCGTACTCTCAGCTACTATTCAAGGCGCAGAGAGGTCGTGTCCTAGGTATGCAGTAGCCAGAATGCTGACACAGAACTCAGCCTTCTCTCCTCATATCAAGGGAACCGCGCTGTAGGAGTATGTCCAGATGTTAAAGACACTCCTGCCACTGCTTCCGGAAAGCATGCACGGCGTTGTTGACATGTAAATGCCAGGCTCTGCTGCTAGGATTCCCAGACCACCTGGACGAGTGGTTTCCCTTGTCTACAACACTGTCCGGCAAGTTGGTTAGTTGCTTGGTCAGCTGTTTACAGTCTTTGTAGTTTGGCTGATAGTTTTGACTGTATAAATTTAGATGTTATTGCATGTAGTCAGCAGATCAATGGTTGAACACCGCCATCATATTTTCGACAACTTCTACCGTGCACAGTCGTTGTCTTGTTTGCGCGCAATAACTTTTGTGTGCTGCATTGGTAGTTCTCACTACAGTGACGAAATTGATTTCTTTACAATATCTAAAAACTGTGAATCTGAAAATAGCCTGAACGCTAAATTTTTCCATTTACATTAACAAATAACAACAAGAACAACAAGACCAACACCACACACACACACACACACACACACACACACCACACACACACACACACACACACACTGCATAGTACACAGTATTCTCACGTTAGACAGGTTAGTGACCAAGTACTGCGTGCTCAGTATTATCACAAGGCAGGACAATAATTATCTATGAGTCAGTCATGTTCAAGTTCACATGAACATCATTATTAGTCTTAAATCTTACTCAGGCGGAACTGGGGAAGTGGCGGAGAGGGAGGGTGAAAGGTTAATTAAGAGACAGAGACAGTAAGACATCGGTTAGTTAAAATATTATGCAGAGAGATAGAGCGAGAGAGAGAGAGAAAGAGATCTACTGGAGTGGGAGTAGGCTTGCTCTCACTCACCGACAGAGGAGAGAGAGAGAGAGAAGGAGAGAGAGAGGAGAGAGAGAAAAAGAGAGAGAGAGAGAGCCCAAGACAAGAAAAGAAAAAAATTCTTTATTTACGAGGAAATAGATAAGCACTAACGGCTTTTTTACATCCAGTCCTCGCCCTGAGTAGGGACTACAACATGCAGTGAAATAAATTTAATGTAAGAAATCAAAGAAGCAAGCAAAGCGGTCATGTAATCATAGAGGAACATCAAAATGAAAATAGAAGATAAATGAAAACAAGACAAAAAATAAGAATAATAATAAACAAAACAACAACAAAAATAATAAAACAAAAAATTTTTTAAAAATATAAATGAGAATAATAATAATGAAAAGGAAGGAGAGAGCGGGGGTTTGGGAGTGAGGTGGGCTGGGAAACATATGTAAGTGTACTACAACGTAAAAAGATTGGCAGTATGAAAACAGACAGTGAAGTGAATATGACAAAAGTGCGTACATATTTTTTAACAACACAAAAAACACGCACGTTTGCACCACAGAGAGAGAGAGGAGAGAGAGAGAGAGAGAAGAGAGAGAGAGAGAGAGAGAGAGAGAGAGAGAGAGAAGAGAGAGAGAGAGAGAGAGCAAGGCAAACCCCATGCATTCATTTTTTCGCAAGGCATGAAAATACGTAGAACGTATTAAACAAAGTGAGATGACATTTTGGGGGGGGGGGGGAGAAAAAAAAAAAAAAAAGAGAGGAGAAGAGAGAGAGAGAGAGAGAGAAGAGAGAGAGAGAGAGAGAGAGAGAAGGGGTGGAAGGGAGAGGGGGGAAAAGCATGAGATGTAAGATTTGAAATGGAGCTGTACTAAAACGTACAATAATTAGCCTGTATAAAATCAGACAGTTAAATGAACATGACAAAATATGTACGGAATTCGGAACCTAAAACACCGCACACATGCACAGACAGAGACAGAGAGAGAGAGAGAGAGAAGAGAGAGAGAGAAGAGAGAGAGAGAGAGAGAAATGAGAGAGAAGAGAGAGAGAGAGAGAAGAGAGAGAGAGTGAAAAAAAGGGGACAACATATAATCATTTTTCATAAGATTATATCCATATGCACACATATATATACCCACACACACCACACACAACACACACACACACCCCCACACCCCAATATATATATATATATATATATATATATATATATATATATATATATATAATATATATACATATATATATAATATGTATTATATATATATATACACATACCTCCATACATATACATATACACACATACATGTACATACATACATAACACGCACACACATCATGCGCACACGTACATATATAAATACACACTAAAATACATACATACAAACATACTACATACATACACACACACTGGTGATATATTATATTATATAATATATATATATATATTTATATTTATATATTTAATAATTATTATATCACGATACTTGATACATGAAAAAAAAAAGGGGGTG
>CM031596.1:77283465-77303770 GCA_018398815.1 Conus ventricosus | reverse complement strand
ATCTCACTCATATATCATGCATTCGTCACATCAAACCACTAGTAAAGTCTATAACTTTACTACACATAATCATGGAAGAAAACATCAATGCGCATGGAGTCAAACAAAATAAAACATTCTCTCTTTCCTTGAACTTCACAAAACCATTTATCTAAATCATCATAACTAACCCGGGTATAAATAGATTTTCTACTTTACCTGGCCAGGTGATTTTAAACTATTCACGAATCACTGTCTTTCCTTTTCTTCTTTTTTTTCCTTTTCTTTTCACTGTCACTTTCACAAACACCAGTCACGACGCAACTACTGGCACTGGTCAGGTTGGACCGCCGGCACTGGTCGGGTTGGACTGCTGGCACTGGTCAGGTTACTGGCGTTGGTCGGGTTGGACTGCTGATGAAAGTGGCGCTGCCAGGTATGAGGTCGAACCCCGGTTCAGATTGAACAGTGACTACCAGACATCGATCTGTTCTCCTTTTCTTTCTTCCTGCATTAACGCATTGAACTCTCTCTTCTCTTCTAGTCTGCTCTATCAAATGGACATGGTTGCTTTTCTTTTCTTTTTCTTTTTCTTTTTTTTCTCTTCATCAGTTAGCAACTCTCTCTCTCAACTTCTCTCCTTAGTCCTTCCTCTGCAGACTCTATCTGGTGCTAATGCTTCAACTCAGTTCTCTTCACTCCTCCTCTCATCTCTCTGCTTTTCTCTCGTGCAGAGCCTACTCCCAGAACCTCTCTCTCTCTCTCTGTTTTTTCTTTTTCTCCCCGTTCTCTCACTCCCCTCACTTTCTTATCCCGTTCCTATCTGTCAAAGGGTGAGTACCATTGGTCAGAATTTTTCCCGCCTTGTACCCAGGTTACCTTCCCTCTAATTCCATTGGACATTCAAATCGTCAAAGTCACATCTACCAGCCTTGCTCTCTGTGGTGGTCAATGGTCATTTAATTAATTAGCTTGATTTCACCCCCACCACACAATACCTTCCCCCTTCCTACTTCAACCGGCGACGTCTGGCTTAACTGTGGGCGCTGGTCTTGCAAATTACCTGCATCATCTGACCCAGACGCCGAGATCCATCTGGCCAGACCAATTGAGACGTCGGTCAAGCCACTCAGTCTGTCTGCTGGGCAGTGCCGTCTCCGTGGAGGACTAAAAATAGCCTATTCGCCTCCTAATTGGCTGACGCGACACATGAAGTCGTCTGCCTGGACACCAGGATGTTTGGGTTTGGACTTATGTCCAATTGAACTGGCTGGCGACTGACCACGAATTCGGTTTTTCTATTTTGTCCGTGACAATTTCCCCTTGCAAAAGACTATGCTCCGCATTGTCTTAAACAACGTACAAAAAAGCAACAACAACCGAATTTGCTGACACCACGCTACACGTGCAAGGTTTTGCAAATTTTTACAACAACCGGTTTACAAATTACAAGCATTATCACATGTAATATCACCCCAATGGGTTATCATTGACGTGCGCTTTTGCCTTGTTTCAATTCATTTTCTGTAACCTCTGTGCCACTATGCAATTCCCTACCTGCGGATTTGCACATCTTCTCTTCACAACTACTATGAGAAGCACAATCTAATATGATCACGATCCATGACACCTCACTGAGGAATCTCCATCCTCACTTATCGCAAACAGTGCATTACTACACAAGCGACTGTACGCTCCAAACATAACTACATTTACATGAACAAGTCTCACAAAGAAAATATGAACCATAGCCAAATGGGAATGAACCCTATCCACTCAATCTCACTGTAATCAACACATATTATTTACAAAGTAGCTATGCACCCCGGATATGACTGTCTTCCTCTGAGTTGCAGCTTGCTAGACTACACGGCTTAAATAGTCAGCTCCTACATTCTGTCGACCTGGAATGTACTGAACTCGATACCTGTAGGGCTGCAGTGCCATTGCCCAGTGCAGCACCCTGCTGTTTTTCAGCTGCCCCTCCTGCAGGAATTTGAGTGGTTGATGATCAGTCTCTATCACGAACTCTTTCCCATACAAGTATTTGTGGAATTTCTGCATGGCCCAAAACAACAGCCAAACACTCCTACTGTCTAGCCCTTCATACAGTGACACATCCTGTATGACTCTTCTGGAAACTCAGCACAAAATCTCCCCTTCTTCTGCTGGGTCTCCTTCACCTCATCAATGATTGCTGCTGCGCCTATGTGCTGAGTCTCATGCTGAATATATTTGCGGAGGGAAGTTCGCATGGAAAAGTTTGGTTTCCCATTCACATCAATTCGGTAATCTGATCTACCTTTTCAATGATGGTGAATGGTCCTTTCCAAAAGCATCAGCAGCTTTTGTGATCCATGGAAGCAGTAACAGGACTTGATCTCCCACTTGAGGGATTGCTTCCTCACCTTCCTGTCATATTGCTTCTTCTGAACGACCTAGCCTCCTGCAAACTTTCCCTTGCAACCTTACATGTCTCCTCTAGGCCTATTGCGTAGGTCCACCACATACTGATAAGTGGTTTTGACTTCTTCTGACTCCTGTTCTCCGGACCATAGCTCTTTGAGAATACACACTGGTCCTCTGACTGTCCGCCCATACAGCAGCTCAAATGGTTTGAAAAGCCTGTGCTCTCCTGAGGGGCTTCCCCTGTAGGCGAACAATGCTGCTGGAATGTAACGATCCCAATCTGCTGGTCTTTCCTCACAGAGCTTCTTTAAGATGCCCTTCAGCACACCATTGAATCTTTCCACCAAGCCATTGCATTGTGGGTGGTATGGGGTAGTGAGAAGCTGTGTGATCCCTAGCAGCCTGTTGACCTCCCTCATCACGCCTGAGGTGAACTGTGACCCCCTGTCACTGAGAATTTGTGATGGCACACCCACGCGAGAAAAGAGGGTCCACTAGCCCTTCAGCGACCTGTTGCGTATCTACGCCTTTCAATGCGACTGCTTCTGGATATCTGGTCGCGTAGTCCACGAGCGTCACCACATACCTGTGCCCACCTTTGGAACAGGGTGAGATTGGGCCAATCAGATCAACAGCCACTCTCCTGAATGGTGTGTCAATTAAAGGGGGCTTTTTTAAGAGGCGCCTTCCTTTTCACCCCTCTTGTGGCTGACCTTTGACACACATCACATGACATGCAGAAACGCTTTATGTCTGCCATTGCCCCTGGCCAATGAAAATCATCAAAGATTCGGTCAGCTGTTTTGCCAGTGCCGGATGACCCGCCATGAGCGACTCGTGACCCACTGACATGACAGTGTCACGATAACATGCTGGTACCTCTAACTGAGTTGTCACCTTGCCTGTCTTCCCCTTGGTGAACACTCGGTACAACAACCCGCCTTTCACCAGAAATTCTGTCTCACCTCCCCTAACCACCTGTTTCTCTCCACCTCTTGCCAACTGCCAAGACTTTACAAGTGAAGGGTCTTGTTCCTGCGCTGCCCTAAACTCATCAGGCGACACATCTATGCCTGACTTCCTTGCTGGAATGACTAACGGTTTATCAACCTTTTCCTCCTTCTTGCTCCGTGTTTGAACTGCTGCCCCTGTAGCAGTCAACAACTCAGGATCCCCTGGATCCCTTGCCCTGGAATATTTCCAAGATCAAATCATAAAGGGGTTTCTCATCACCAGCGCAGACAACTCGCCTGAGAAGTAAGGATTTACGTACTTTTTATTAGCAACTGGAACTTCCCTCACAGTGCCATCGATTAGAGTACAGGCCCGGGATTTGCCCTGTCAAATCCCCTTTCCCTTGACCAGCGTTGTTCTTACTACACCACATGAACAACCAGTGTCCCATAACACTTTCACCCTCTGCTGGCCAATCCACCCCTCTTCCACTGGTAACGAACCACTCAGCCTAGTGCCCTCCATCCTGACACTGACTACTGTCCAGCATGAGCCATAGGCCGCACTCCCCCTCTTCAGATTGGATCCCTTTTGGTTTCCACTGCGGGGTCGTTTCCCCTGGGCGACCCTTATCAACCTCTTGAAAGGGCTGCTGCCTTCTGGAACCTCATGCGACATTCCCTCGCCACATGTCCCTTCTTGTGACAAAGAAACACCTTTGTCTCTTTGCCTCCTTTCTGCCCCACCACGGGTTTTGCAGACTTTGCAGGAAACTCCCTAGTCTCCTTGCACTCTTCTCACCTGGGGCCTGGCACCTGTTTCTCCTGCACCTTAGTGCCAAACGTGCCTCCCTGTACACCTCTGCAACTTCAGCAACTCCCTGCTTCTCTGGCTGTCTCTCTTTCAAATGTATAGTTAACTCTGGACTGCAACCTGACCAAATCTGTTCTTTCATAACTAGCTCTTTCAATTCAGCGAACTCCTTTCTCTTTACACTCAACTCTAACCACTTCTCAAAATAGTGATCTAAGCGTGCCCCAAAAACTGAGTGTACGTTTCACCTGCTTGTAATCTAGCTGATCAAAATTTTTCTGAACCCCTCCTCTGTGAGGTCAAATCCCTTCATCAAGACTCCTTCACAGCCCCAAAAATCAATTGTTGTTCGCTGGTAACGCAGTGAAAATCTGTAATGCCTTCCCCGTCAATAGCGCTGACAAAATGACTGCCACTCTTCTGAGGGCCAACCCTGACTAGTAGCAAACGTTCAAAACGACTGATGTACCATCAATCGAATCTGTTCCTTCAAAGAATTTTGGAAACTTGGTCGGGGGGATAACTGCGCACAGGGTCACTGGAAACGAACTACCATCCTCGGTGGTCTCCCTCTGTATTCTCACCCCTCTCTAACTCTAATTGAATCCTTAATCTTTCTGTTTCCTGCGTTTCCTGATTATTGCTAACCTAAATTTTCTTAATCTTTCTGTTTCCTGCGCTTCTTTACCCTTTTTCCTGCTCTGCTATTTCTACTGCAACACGGCGTCTTTCCGCTCGCTCATCTCTTTCCATCTTTTGTTGGGTTTCAACGAATGCTCGCAACTCTTCTCCCGAGTAACCTAAATCACGAGCGACGCTCACAAGTTGTTCAATAGGGGTGTTCTTTTCGTCCGCCATTATATCTTTTTTTTTTTTTTTTTGAACAAGATTTGATTACTACGACAGCCAAATGGTGTTACCGACACGTGACGAATAGCACAATCCTATGAATGATAAGATTAGCTGGGGAAAAGTAATTAGTTTTTATAAGACGCCTAGCACCTGACCCAACTATGAAGCGAATTATAGGCAATCTGTGCGAAAATAAGTACTCTGGGGCTGAAAATGCCAAGCTAGTGTTAACTATCTTGGAAGCAATGCCAAGCCTGTGTTTAACTATCTTGGAAACATTTCAGTAAGACACTACCTTGTCTTAGGATTACAATACTTGAATCCCACCCCGCTTCCTCTCTGAGAAGTTGAACAATTATAATAAATGGGCCCGAAATCCTGGCAGGCTCGCCAATAAATTGTCAACCCGGGTACGTCAGTGGAGGAAGGACTAGGCACAGCCCAAACACACTCACAGCTTGCTTACGAATCTCACTCATATATCATGCATTCGTCACATCAAACCACTAGTAAAGTCTATAACTTTACTACACATAATCATGGAAGAAAACATCAATGCGCCCCTGGAGTCAAACAAAATAAAACATTCTCTCTTTCCTTGAACTTCACAAAACCATTTATCTAAATCATCATAACTAACCGGGGATAAATAGATTTTCTACTTTACCTGGCCAGGTGATCTAAACTATCACGAATCACGTCCCTTTCCTTTTCTTCTTTTTTTTTCCCTTTTTTTTTCCTGCACTTTCACAAACACAGTCACGACGCAACTGCTGGCATGGTCAGGGTTGGACCGCCGGCACTGGTCAGGTTGGACTGCTGGCACTGGTCAGGTTATTGGCGTTGGTCAGGTTGGACTGCTGATAAAGTGGCGCTGCCAGGTATGAGGTCGAAAATCCGGTTCAGATTGAACAGTGACTACCAGGACATCGATCTGTTCTCCTTTCTTTCTTCCTGCATTAACGCATTGCACTCTCTCTCTCTCTCTTCTAGTCTGCTCTATCAAAGGACATGGTTGCTTTTCTTTTCTTTTTCTTTTTTTTTTTTTTTTTTCTCTTCATCAGTTAGCAACTCTCTCTCTCAACATCTCTCCTTAGTCCTTCCTCTGCAGACTCTAAACGGTGCTAATGCTTCAACTCGGTTCTCTTCACTCCTCCTCTCATCTCTCTGCTTTTCTCTCGTGGCAGAGCCTACTCCCAGAACCTCTCTCTCTCTCTCTTTTTTTTTCTTTTTCTCCCCGTCTCTCACTCCCTTCACTTTCTTATCCCGTTTCCCATCTGTCAAAGGGTGAGTACCATTTGGTCAGAATTTTTCCCCCCTTGTACCGAGGTTACCTCCCCTCTAATTCCATTGGACATCAAATCGTCAAAGCACATCTACCGGCCTTGCTCTCTGTGGTGGTCAATGGTCATTTAATTAATTAGCTTGATTTCACCCCCACCACACAATACCTTCCCCTTCCTACTTCAACCGGCGACGTCTGGTTTTAACTGTGGGCGCTGGTCTTGCAATTACCTGCATCAGTCTGACCCAGATGCCGAGATCCGTCTGGCCAGACCAATTGAGACGTCGGTCAAGCCACTCAGTCTGTCTGCTGGACAGTGCCATCTCCGTGGAGGACTAAAAATAGCCTATTCGCCTCCTAATTGGCTGACGCGACACATGAAGTCGTCTACCTGGACACCAGGATGTTTGGGTTTGGACTTATGTCCAATTGAACTGGCTGGCGACTGACCACGAATTCGGTTTTTTCTATTTTGTCTGTGACACACCCATGGTTTCCCAAACAAAGCGTGTTGATGAACTAACGTATTTCTAAATAACGAGGAAGAAGGTTTTGCAATGATTCATCTGGAAGAGAGGGAAGAGAACGTGGAAGCTCTTCTTTTTCTTCTTCTTCTTCTTCTTCTGTCTGCCAGCCTACCTGTCTGTCTGTCTGTGTCTCTCCTTCGCAGCGTCCTTGAGTTGATGTGTTTTTTAAAATTTTTATTTAAACATGCCATCGGATTGTTTTGTTTTGTTTTAAATTACGTACGTATTTCCTTCAATAAACAGTTCAGACACTTATAGAAGGGGGAAAAGGAAAACTCTCTCTCCCTCTCTGTCTGTGTCTCTATCGTCTGTCTGTTTGTCTGTCTGTCTGTCTGTCTGTCTGTCTGTCTGTCTGTCTGTCTGTCTGTCTGTCTCTCTCTCTCTCTCTCTCTCTCACACACACACACACACACACACACACACACACACACACACACACATATATATATATATATATAATATATATATATATATATATATATATATATTTATATATACATATATATATATATATGATGATGACGGGGTCAGTGATGCAGCACTCCGAGCTGTCTTATCACTTGACCTTGATGCCCATCATGGCCATCTGTGGTCCTCAGAGCCTGGAGAGAAAGAGAGAGAGGAGAGAGAGAGAGAGGAGAGAGAGAGAGGGGGGGGGGGGCGGTGGGGGAAGTCTTGGACAGACAGATGCCATGTTTGGGGTTCCTGCAGCAGCGAGGTGGGTAAACAGAGCCAGGGTTCCCTAAACAAAGCAGAGCGCTGATCACATGGGAAGTCCGACCGTCAGGTGAAAAATTCAGTTTACCTAGTCGGGGCCCCCCGGGCAGGCAGCCGCCTGACTTTTCTAAGCCATGGAGGGGGGAAATAAGAAGTGGGAGTACTCATGTTTAATTGCATCTTCGGGGCCCTCGCCAGAGTTAAAGAATGATTGCCTTTCAGCAGAAAAAAGAAATTACCAAAACCTGCTTTCAAGCAAAAACTCAAAAAAAGGGTTTAAAGAAATGAAGATTTAAAAAATACAAAACAGAAGAACGGGCCACACAAAAAATTTCTAAAAAGTTTTTTCAGAATTTTTGAAAATTTCCTATATGGGCACCCCAAATCTACAGTGAATTGTCCCGAAAATTTTTGGAATAAAAGGAAAGAAAAAGAAAAAAGATGATGTGGGATGATGAAAATTTATGGGGAGGAGGAGGGGGGAATGAAGAAAATAGAGACTGGCAAAACCCATTCTCTCTTTTTTTTTTTTCTCGTGATGGAAGTTGACCCCCTTTGCTTTGCCTCTCCTCTCTCTCTCCCCTTATCCCCTTTTTATCTCCCCTCTCTCTCTCTCTCTCTCTCCCCCGGAGTGGTGGTCGTGTTGGCGTGTGTGCGTGCGTGCGTGCGAAACGTGCTTTTGTTGTTTTGTTTTGTGCGCGCGCGCGCGCTTTTTGTGTGTTTTTTTATGTGTGCAAAAAGAGGGACTAAAGGGTTTCCCAAAGCAAAAAATTTAAAAATGGAATATCTGGGGGAAAGACAGGTTTGCCCAAACCCCGGAAAAATTAGGGTTTGAGATTTTCCCGGGTGTAAATGAGACGGGGAAAAAAAAGGGGAAGGGTTTAGGGATGGGGAGGTTCCATCTACTGAGTTGGGTAAATCTTTGGGATGGATTTCCCTTTGGAAAAAATGCCAAGAGGCTAAAGGGAAAAAGCTTAACACTAAATTTTTCTCTCGGGCCCCCCTCTCTTTCCCCCCTTTTCCCAAACTATTTCTCCTCTTTTCGGGGGGGGTTTTCCCTTAAAATTTTTAACATTGGGGAATATCTGAAAATTAAATGGTCGAAAAAATGTAAAAACAAAGGTTCCAGAAACTCCTCCCTTTCAGGGGTTTTTAATCCTACCTTTCAAAAGGGAAAAGGCTTTCCTAGACTATAGCGAAAGAAAATTTATATCAGTTTTTAAAAAAAGTGACAGTCGGACCCATGTTCATTCCGTTTTTTTTTTCAGGCCCGAACGTGTAGCAATTTTAATCACTAAAAATGGTAACGCAGGGGAAAATTAAAAACCCTAATTACTTGTGAAACTGTATTTTTGAGACACAAAATTTATCCATTCAGAAAATTATATTTAAAAGAATGCTCAAAACTAAAAAGGGAAGAAATTGAATTTAAAACACGCTTTCTCCCTACTATTAAAAGGCGCAGAGGGTCGTTTAAATTTGCGTGGGCCAAAATGCTGAAAAACAGAACTCAGCCTTTTTCCCCTCATATCGGGGAAACCCCGTTTTTTGTAGGGGAAATCCGATTTTTAAAGACACCCTGCCATTTGGTTTCCGGGAAAAGAAAGGGCACGGCGTTTTTGGGACATGTAAATGCCGGGGCTCTCTGCTGGGGAAATTCCCGACCACCTCCAGGGGTTTTCCCCTTGTTTTCAACACTTTTCCGGGAAAATTTGGGTTTTATTTGCTTGGTCAGTTGTTTACAGTCTTGGGTATTTTGGTAAATAGTTTTGCCCTTTTTAAAAATTTAGATTTTTTTTGGAATGAATCGCAGATAAAAGGTTGAACACCCCATCATATTTTCGACAACTTTTTCCGGTTTGCACGTCGTTGTCTTGTTTGCGCGCAATAACTTTTGTGTGCTGTTTGGGTTTGTTCTCACTACAGGTGACAAATTTTGTTTTCTTTACAAAAATTGCAAAAAAACTGGTAAAATCTAAAAAATAGCCTGAAGGGCAAAATTTTTTCCCAAACCCCCTTAAAAAAAACAACAAAAAACAACAAGCCCCAACACCACACACACACACACACACACACACACACACACACACCACCCCCACACACACACACGCAAAGTAAAACAGTACTCACGTTAGACAGGTTGTGCCCCCCCCCCCAAGTACGGTGTTTAAATATTACCCCAAAAGGGCAGGACAAAAATTTTTCTATGAGTCAGCCCATGTTCAATTTCCCACAGGGAAAAATCATTTTTAAAGTTTTTAAATTTTACCAGGGGGAAACGGGGGGAAGGGGCGGAGAGGGGGGGTTTCCCAAGGGTTTAAATTAAGAGACAAAACCCGTAAGCCCAATCGGTTATTTTAAAATATTTTTTGGCAGAGAGATAGACGGGGAGGAGAAGAAAGAGATTACGGTTTTGGGGGAGTGGGCTTTGCCTCACTCCCCGACAGAGGGGAGAGGGGAAGAAGGGGGAGGGGGAGAGAAGAGAAAAAGAGGGGAGGGGAAAAAATAGAGGAAAAAACAAGACCCAAAAAAAAAACAAAAAAAAAAATTTTTTAAATTTAAGGGGAAATAATGATAAGAAAAAAACGTCCCTTTTTTACACCCCGCCCCTCCCCCTGGGGGGGGACTACAACATCGTAAAATAAATTTAAAATGAAAAAAAAATTTCAAAGAACAAGCAAAGCGGTCATGTAAAATAGAGGAACTTCAAATAAAAAATGGGAAGATAAATAAAACAAGACAAAAAAAAAGAATAATAATAAACAAAACAAAAAACCCAAAAAAATAATAATAAAAAAAAAATTTTTTTTAAAAAAAATATAAAGAGAATAATAAAAATGAAGGGGAAAGGGGGGGAGAGCGGGGGTATGGGAGTGGGGTGGGCTGGGGAAACATATGAAAAGTGTACTACAACTTTACAAAAATTGGCATGAAAAGAAAACGGGACATTTGAAGTGAATATGCCCAAAGTGGTCATATTTTTGAACACACAAATACACGCACGTTTGCACGCACAGAGAGAGAGAGGGAGAAAAGGAAGAGAGAGAGAGAGAGAGAGGGGAGAGAGGGGGGAGAGAGAGAAAAAGAGAGGGGGAGGGGGAAGAAAGAGAGAGAAAAAAAAAACGGCACCCAAAGCATTCTTTTTTTCGCAAGGCATAAAAAATACTTTAGAACGTATTAAAAAAGTGAGATGACTTTTTGGGGGGGGGGGGGGGGGGGGGGGGGAAAAAAAAAAAAAGGGGGAGATTAGGGGGAGGGGGGAAAAAATGGGGGAGAGGAAGGGGGAGAAAGAGAGGGGGGAGAGAGAGGGGGAAGGAGGGAAAGGGGAAGGGGGGACCAGCTTGAGATGAATTTGTTTTGAAATGGGGCGTACTAAAACGTACAATAATTAGCCTTAAAAAAATCAACGTTAAATGAACATGACAAAAAAAGTACGGAATTTGGGAAACATACACACGCACACATCCACAGACAGAGACAGAGGGGAGAGAGAAAAGAGAGAAGGGGGTGGAGAGAAAAGAGAGGGGAATAGGGGGGGAGGGGGGAGGGGGAAAAAGTAAAGGAGGGAGAGAGAGAAGAAGAGAAGATAAAGAGAGGGGTAAAAAAAAGGGGGGACAACATAAAATTCTTTTTTCTAAAAATTATATCCATATGAAACACATAAAAATTTCCCCAACACACACACACACACAACACCCAAACACACACACCCCACATAAATATTTTTTAAAATATTATTTTTTATATTTATATAAAATAAAAAAAAAAAATTTTAATAAAAATTTTAAAAATATATAAAAATATGTATTTTTTTTAAAATTTTTACACAACCTCCTTAAAATTTTCATTTTAAACACAAACTTTGTACATACTTACTTACAGGGCACACAATTAAAGGCCCCACCCCTACATTTTATAAATACACACATACATACATACTAAAAACATACAAAATTACATACACACACACTGGGATAAAATATATATATTTTTAATATATATATTTATTTTATATAAATATTATATATAAATATAAATATATATATTTTAAAACACAAAACTTGAAACAAAAAAAAAAAAAAGAAAAAATTTTTTTTAGAAAAGAAAAATTTTGGTTAAGTACATAAAAATTTGGATGATTTTAAGCTTTAAAGATTACTTGGTATTACTTAGGGGTTTTTTTTATTTTTTTTTATTTATGTTTCTTTTTTTTATTTTTTTTTTTACCGCAAAGTTGGAAAAGGTTAAATGTTTTTGAAATTTTTGGGGTTTACAATGGATTTGTTTGATTTTTTTCGGGAAGGGAGTTCCAAAGAGGTTCCCGAGTCCCTTTTAGACTTGTTTAAAATTAGGCCCAATTCTGGGGTTTGGGGATATGGATTTTGTGGGAGTTTCTCGACGAGACTTTTGAGAATCGTCTCTTTAAAATTGGGTTGGGAGCATTCCCGGTCAAAAATCTTGTGCATCATTACCCCTTTGTTGTTTTTTGGTCTCGGGTTTAATGGAAAAAAGTGAAATGTTTTTAAATCAAGCTTTCGGGGGGCTAGTTTTTTTCAGAAGGATTATTTTGACCCCTCGTTTTGTGGGGCCTGAACAAGGGGTTTTTAGTTTTTTTTTGCACTTGCAAATCCCATTTAGTGGGTTGCATAATTTTAAAAATTTAACTGAATTGAAGGGAAAAAAAAATTTTTTTCTGAATGAAGGTCAAAAAGTGTTTGATTTTAGTGAGCTAAATAACTTTCGGGGAGAGTTTTTTTGATTGTAACTTTATGGGGGGATTCCACTGGGGACTATTGTTTTTTAAATTAGTCCCCCAAATTTTTAAGATGAGTGACTTTTTTCCACAAGAAACATTTTGGGTTTTATGGGGGGGGAAAATTTCTTTGGGTTGAGTTTTGTCTTTTTTGCCTAGTTGTAAGTCCCATATTTTTGTTTTTTGGGGGCGAAGGACAAAATGATTTATTTCGGCCCATTTTCCCAAGGTCGTTGGTACTCTTTGAAAATTTTTTTGAAAGACGGGGAAGGTTTAAATTATGGCTGGTGTGAATTTTTTTGGGGTTGTCATCTGCAAAGAGGTCGCATGTAATCTCACATGTAGGGGGGGTCTTAATGTAATCGAAAGATTTGGGGGCCAAAAAATTGGACCCTTTGGTGGAACGCCATACTTAAGAGTTGTTATGGGAAGAAAACAGCCTTTCCCCGTAAGACCATTTTGTCGTTTTTTTTATTTTAGGGATTTTAAAAGGGAAATAAGGGGGGGAAATTTTGAAAGACCTTTATATCCCATTTCGAATAAGGAATTGGGGTCAAGGGACACGAATTTTTTTTTAAAATCAACGAAAAAACCCCACCACAATATCTTTTGTTTTTAAATAATTTTAAGCCACAAAACTACAAGATTAAATTAAAATTGCAAAATGGCGGGAATTTTTCCCTGTTTTAAAACCAACCCCGCCCGGGGAAAGGGGAGCAAATCGAACTTTTTGAAGTGAATGGGGGGATGTGTTTTTTTTAAATGTTTTTAAAAAGGGGTTTTGGAAAGGTTTTAGAAAAGATTGAAAATTGGTCTGTGTTTGAAAAACAGAAATTACACCAGTTTTAAAAGGGGGTAAAACTTTTCCCTTTTTTTGAACGATAAGGAAAAAAAACTTTTATCTTTTGCACAGATTAAAGATAAACGTAACGTGTCATTATAACGGGAGCCGAGATTTCAGTTTTTTCCAAACTTTGCCATCTATTTCCCCCTGTTCCTGACTTTTTTGAGATGAAATAGGTATGATACCCTCGTGAAACATTTTTATGGTGGAATGTGTAGTTCAAAACGTGTTTTTTTTGGTCGTGAAAAAATTGTGGGTTTTTTAATTTCCCATTAAAGCTTGAATGAAAATTTAAGTAACAACTGAAATCGGTGGAAAAAGGGAAAATGTTAAGTTGTTCGGGCAAAAATCCCTTTGTTAACAGTTTTGTTTTTGGATAAAGAACTTTTTGTTTTTTAAGCGGGTTTTTATTGCTTCCAAACCATTTTTGGATTTTTTTTGGAAGTTAATAACCCGTTTGTTTTTATTTTTTTTTCCCTGCGCTTCTGAGGGTTTTTTGCTTTTTCTTAGTGTTTTTTGATTCTTCTTCAAAGCCATGTTCTTTCTAAAGGTCTCTAAGGTAGAAACCCCTCCTGAAATTCTTTCGTTACCACGGGGGTTTTGGGGAAATTTTTTTTACTTGTTTGGTTTTTAAAAAGGGAAAGCAGTTTTTAGACTTCTGAAAAAAATTTCGATCCAAAAGTAAAATCGTTGAACTGGTTCAAAAATTTGGTATAACGAATTAAGTCTGGGGTTTCTTTAAAATAAAGCAAAAATTTTTTTCTTAAATTTTTAGAAGAAAACATGGGTTAGGTTTTGGGGCCCCCGGGGTTTTTTGGGATTTTTTCCCCAAGTTTGCCCGAACACACACTGGGTAATGACACTAAAAGAAGGGGTACAAAAGTTTTAGTATGTTATTTTCTTTTTTGAGATTTTTAAGAAGGTAAAATGTTGTTTTGAAGTTGGTTTCACTTTGGGGGTGTTTTGATAATTGAGGGTAAATTCAAAACACTTATCTTTTTGGCTCCTTTGGGCTGTTTTGTTTTCAAAAGTTTCAAAATTTGAAGTCACCGGAAAAAACCAATTTTTTTACATTCAAAGGGAAAACGCGTCCATCAAAGTAAAAAAAATTTTTTCAGTCCAGCTGATCTTTCTGCGGGGTTTTTTCCGATAGAAAAACCCGTTTTAAAATGGATCGTAAATTTGTTCATGTAAATTTGAAACCCACACTGTTTCAACGCCCATGCTGTTCTAGGTGGGAAAGCCCTCTTGAAGTTGAGGAGTTTCCCACTGACATACCAGAAAGACCTGCCCTTTTGTCTTTAGTAGGGTCTTTTCAAACGATATTAAAACCCGGGGAAACCTGCAAAAATTTTTATCATTTAATTGGGTATTTGGGTCTTGATTCGGAGAGAACCCCGAACATGGAAAGGCCCTTTTTGGGGGTTCGATATCAGGGGGGAGAATCAGAATCTTACTGACCCGCAAATTGATATTTAAATGGGAAATTCCCCCAGTCCATCTCTCGATTGGCCCTGAGTTCTTTTTTGTGGTCATTTTAAAGTCCTGAGTGCACAATAAAAGGAAAAACAAAAAAGAAAGGGGAAAAAAAAGGACACATATAAAAAAAGTTAAAAAAAATAATTTAAAACAACAAAAACAACAAAACAACAAACGGCAACAAAAACAACAAAAACAAAAAACAAGAAAAAACAATCAAACAAAAAAGGAAAATTAGGGACCCAGCCCGTGGGTTTGGAAAAAGGTGACGAGAAAAAGACTTACAAATTTTAAAGTGCACTCAACTAATTGCTTTCAGGTTTTTCCCGGGCAAGTACTGCAAGACTAAAAAACAAAATTTCCGTTTTGCACGCACCCGAATCTCCAACTCATTGTCTGAAAACACAATTTTTTTCCCGATAAAACAAATTAAAAATTTTCTATAGGTCCAAGTCTGTTTGGCCAAAAAGCGTTTTTCCTTTTTGGCGCTCCCAACAGTACATCCACCGAACGAGGGAAAAAGAAAAGTTTTTTTTTTGTTTTGTTTTTTTGAAAAACAAATGTATCTGACATTCAGTAAGGCACTTTTGATTCATGAGCCAACGTTCAAATCATTTCTGAAAAATGGGGGGAAAGTCTTTTAAATAACACGAGTGGTCTTTATAGTTTAAAAATAGAACACAAAATGTTTTTAGCCCAGCCTACCCGGGGTCACTGTCAAAAAATAGAGCCGATGGGAAAACCTAGTTTTTATTCCCAGAACATAAGGGCACCACAAGTTGATCCGGGAATAATTCTCAGTCTGGGAAGGAAGGGTGAAAATTACAACCCCCACACACACAACCAAAACACCCCCACACACACACACACCCCAACCCCCACGCACGCACGCACGCGCGCGCCGCGCGCGCGCGCGCAACACACACACACCACAACTCCCCACACACCCAAATTAAAATCAAGGACTTGTTTCCCTTTTAACACACGGCTGTTCCTCAAAAATTTTTTGTGGTTTTTTTTTTTTTTTTTTTTGGGGGGGGGGGGGGGGGGGGGGGGGGGGGGGGAGAGGGGAGAGGGGGAGAAAGACAGACAGGGGCAAAAAAAGACAGACAGGGCAGACAGACCAAAAACAGAAGGGGAGACAGACCCGAGAGAGAGAGAGAAGCGTAAAAGAAGTCCGGGGGGGGAAAGGGGGGGAAAAAGGGGTTTCCCGGAGGGGGTTTTTTGGGGGGGTTTATTTTAAAAACCGGCCCCCAGTAATTTGTTTAAGCTGGCCCTTTAACGCTGTCTGCTGGGTAATCCGGCCCGAAAGTGTTTACCTTATTGGCATGGGGCAGCAGTTTATCATCAAGCCCCCTTCCTTCCCAAAGACAGGAAAAAAACAACAAAGCAAACAGGGAAAAAAAACACAAGGAAGGGGTGAAAGGCAACACGGGGAAAAGGCCACGGGTGTCCCTACCAATCGTAAGGGTCCCAAAATTTTTGGGGGAAAAATTACGTTTCCCCGACTTTCAAACTTGATATTTAAAGAATTTGGGGGGAAAAAAAGAAAAACGAAGGGGAAATCTAAAGAAAGTTTGTTTTCCCGTTGGCTGCTTTTCCCTTTGATATCCCCTTATCTTTGACCCCAAACAAGATACATTGGGGGTCTTCAAGGATAAGAAAAGACAAACAAGATACAGGGGGTTTTCAAGGGGTTTGAGAAAAGGGCAAAAAAAGTTTCATGGGGTCCAAGGGGTAGAGAAAAAGACAAACAAATTTCATGGTTTTTTTCAAAGGGTTTAAAAAAAAGCAAAAATTTTCAAATTTTGTTCACCATCTTCCCCCCCTCCTCCTTTTTTCACCCCCCCCCCCTTTTTTCTCTCTTTCCTCTCTCCTTTCACACACCACACACCCCACCCCACCACCCACAACACACACAACACTAAACTTCCTTTTTGGTTGGCAGGGGAAAAAAAAACTTTGGAAATTTTTAAAAAGAGGAGATGCCGGGGGGGGGGGGAATAAAAAAAGAGGGTGCCCGGTGGGGTGTGTGAGAGAAAGGGGGGGATCAGGTTTGAGAGAGAGAGAGAGAGAGAGAGAGAGGGGAGGGGAGAGAGAGAAGAAGAAAAGAAAATTTGTGAAGGGGGGGGGGGGGGAAAATCAGGGGGGGTTGGGGGGTGAACATGTTGGGGCACCCCCTCTTCCTTTTGTGGGGCCCCCGGGGGAGTTTGAAATGATGGCAGGCGAAATAAACAGGGTAGGTTTTTTACTCTATCGCTCCATCAACACGGGGGGGTGGCCACGGGGGTTAGCAGAGGGCCCGCCTTTTCTGGGACTGCCCCCCCCACCCCTCCTATCCCCCATACCAACACAAGCAAAAGAGAAGAATGTGAAAATCCTGTCAGGGGTTTCCTGGGTTTTGTTAGGGATGTGCCCTTCTGCGTGGGGCCCACCCCCTACAGCGTGAAAATTTTGGCACTCGTGGTGGCCTTGAAAGGCAGGGGAACTAATTGGGGGATTGTCCCCTTTCTTCTTTATCGTTCTTCCCCCTTTTCTTGGGTCCCTCTTCTCTTTCACTTTTTCTTCCAAAATTTTAAAATCACTTATTCCCCCACCCCCCCTCTCTTTTTCTATTTTTCTCTTTTCCTCTCTCTCTCCCCCTCTCTCTCTCCCCTCAAAAAATGACTCTTTGTTGATGTTCTTATTGGGACAGTTGGGTTTTTTTTCTTTTTCTTTTTTTTTTTTTTTTTTTTAAAAATTTAATTTTTTTTGTGACAAGTTTGGGTTTTTTTTTCATACACATTATAATGTGCATGATTGGCTCATTCCCCCCTTTTAAAGGGGGGCCCATGGCCTTACCCGAAAAAAAAATCTGAAAGTCTTTAAGTCCCGAAGGGCCCCTCCTCTCTCTCTTCCCCTCTCTTCCCTTTTAAATCTCTCTCTCAAAAATGTGGGGACGCGGTGAGTTTTTTTTTTGTGTTCAACTATTTCTTTGTTTGTTGCGTTTATCCCTTTTTTTAGGGGGTATTCATTTTTTTTTATCTACCCTTTTCTATGTTAAAAGGTGTTGTTAACATCGTCTTTCATAATTTACATCATCCATCATCATCATATCATTGGTTTTTGGGTTTTTTTGCTGATCTTCCCTTTGTGTCTTTTTGCCCCTCTTTCCCTTTTTTTGCCCAAACATTGGGACAACAAACCCAAAGGGAAAAAACCAAAGACAAAAAAACTGCAGTAACAAAAAAAATTTCCAAAGACGAAGCACCTTTTTAGTAGCTTTCTTTTTAGGGGTTTTTAAATTTAAAATTTTTCAGTTTTTAACTGTTTTCTTTGTTTCGTCTTTCGTCTTTTTTCTGCCTCTGTCCGTCAGTCCGTGCTCTGTCCCATTTGGATTTTCCTATCCGTCTATCTGTTTTGTTTGTCTGTTTGTCTGTCTTTCCTCTCTTCTCTCTCCCCCTCCCCTCTCCTCTCCTCTTCTCTTCCCCCCTCTCTCTCCCCTTCCCCTTTTCTCTCTCTCCCTCCCCCCCCTCGAAGCACAAAACTGAACCAGATAGAGTCTACAAATTTCCCTCAAACCCACTGGGATTTGGGGCAGCAAAAGTCTAAAAATTATTGGAAAAGTGTACAGACGTTCGTTGAACGACTTTCCTAAAAAAAAAAACATTTTCCCTTCCTCCGCGATTGCAAACAAAATTTTTAGACCTCCCTCCTTTTGGGGGCTTAAATGTGTTTAATCAATGGGTTTACGCAAAAAAAATCGTTTTAAAGGGTTTTTAAGGCCCCTTTTTTTCTACAGAAATTTTTACGAGAAAATTTTAACAAGCACCCAATTTTTCCAAAAACCCCCGGGGCAAGGCTTTCCCTTTTTTTGACGTTTTTCTTTCTTTCTCCGGGTGGCAAAAATTTGGAAAAGGGAAAATTTTGCCCCTCGAAAGTAAATCTGGTTTGTCATCTTTTAGACAAGGGCCCAAAAGAAAAGTAAAGGTTTAAAAGTGTAAAGGGCTACACGATTTTTGGGAATTTTTTTATGTTTCCCCCGATTAAATTTGTGGTTTTTCTTTCCCCCCTCGAAGTGACTAGGGAAACCGTTTTAAACCCCCCGCATGGGTTTCCGCTTCCGTACTCCCGGGCCCCAAATGCCCTAGCCTTTTTAGTTTTAAAACATTTTCTTTCTTTTTCTACAAATAAGTTTTTTTCTCAAAAAAACTTTTTCCCCAGACCCCGGGAAAAAATGGGGGGGGGAGAGAGAAGAGAGAGGGAGAAGGAGATAAGAGATAGGCGGGGGGAGAGCGAGAGAGAGGGGGAGGGGAGGGGGAAGGGGAAAGAGGGGGGAGAAGAGAGAAAGAGAGAGAGGGGAGAAAGGGGAAAGGGGGTGAAGGGTCTAAAAAAAAAGGGGGAAAAACATTTAAAAACAAAATTCGCCAATCTTTTAGCAAAAAGTCTAAAAACTTTTTAGGGGGCCTAAAATTTTTGGTAATTTTCCCCTTCAAAAAAAGTTCTTAACCCCCAAAAAAAACCCCCGTCATAAGGGTTCGGGAGCAAAAAAAAAAAAAGAGGAAAAAAGAGGGGTGGGGGGGCGGGGGAAGAGAGAGAGGGGAAAAGGGGTGGGGAGAGGGGAGAGGAAAAGAGAGAGGGGAGGGGGAAGGGGAGGGGGAGGGGGAGAGACAGACAGAGAGAAAGAGGGGAAAAAGAGAGAGAGAAAAATGTGGGGTCACCACCAAAAAATGTATAGGGTATAAAGTATAAAGAAAAATATAAAAACATTATATAACACATCTAATTTATATGCACAAACGCACATACGTGTATTACACACACAACCCCACCCACACCACACACACACACACATACCCCCAAAACACACCAAAAAAGGGGAAGAAAGAGAGAGAAGAAGAGAAAAAGAGAGGAAAAAAGGGGAAAAAGGAAAGAGAAGAGAGAGGAGAGGGGAAAAAGAGGGGGGAGAGAGAAGAGAGAGAGAGAGAGAGACAGGGGGAGAGGAGAGAGACCAGGGCTCCCAGGGGTGGGGGTTGAAAGGCCCAAAAATAGGTGGGAAAGGCAAGGAAAAAAAGAAAAAATTTATCGCCAAAATGGTTTTTTAAATCCAAAGGCCTTATTTTAAGGGGAATTTTTTGGAAATTTAAAATTTTTTGGGCCGAAAAAAAAATTAAAAAAAAGAAAATAAAAATTGGTTTTTTTTGGGGCAACTTTAAAAAAAGAAAATTTAGTTTTTGTTTTTTTTTTTTTAAGTAACAACATGATCATAACACAAATTTCCTCCCCAGGCACCATATTCACTGTTTTTGAATCATTCCTTTTGCTGTCACACTATATCAAAACCGTCCGATTCATCATTAACTATACTAGTGAAGAGAGAGAGACAGGCACAGACAGACAGTACAGAGAGAGAGAGAGTGACCGGAAGTGACAGTTGGGAGACGGAAGGGGTAGACTGTTGTGTTGTGAATAGGAAAGACAGACAAACAAAATACAGACTTTGATGGGGATGTCCGAGTATTTTGATGCTATTCATTCACTTGGTACAAACTAATTCATAAGTCTAAGACTGGGTTCACTCCGGTATACTGAGTACGTACGAACGACCACGCAGCAGCGATTAATATGGAAATGGTTAAATGGAGGACAAGGCGGGAGGGAGGGGCGAGGGGGGGGGGGGGGGGGCGGACAGGCGGGAGAAGTGTGTGAGCACG
>CM031596.1:77253465-77278465 GCA_018398815.1 Conus ventricosus | reverse complement strand
TCCATGCTTTTTGATTGGTTTTGGTCAATTCCAGGCTTTTTATCTGGTTTTGTTACGCCATAGTCCTCGAATTTTCCATAAATTCCAGACCTCTTGACTGGTTTTGATACGCCATCAAATTTTCTATGAAATAATTCAGGCGATTTTGATTAGCGTTGTCACGTCATGGTTCTCGTCCAGCTTAGAATCTTTCATACCTTTTGACTGGCTATGGCACGCCATGGTTGTTAAACTTTCGATGTTATAAACAGTAAATGATCGTCTTTTGGATTATTTGAGAATGAGCAAAAACAAAAACAAAACAAAAAGTGCGTATGTATCATCCCAGCATTAGAGACAGATGTGATGGGCAGGGGTAAGGAATCAAAGAGGGAAGGTGAGAGGGAAGACAAGAGGCAGAGAAGAAAAGGGTTGGGAGGATGGGAGTAGTGGGTGGGAGTGGGAAGATGTAGAGGAAGAAGGAGAGTAGAGGACAACAGTCTGTCGTGTACAAACACATCACACTAGACGTAAACAGACTCTCTCTCTCCTCTCTCTCTCTCTCTCTCTCTCTCTCTACTCTCTCTCTCTCTCTCTCTCATGATCTTTGAGCATACACATGCGCGCATGCACGCACGCACGCACGCACACACGCACGCACGCACGCACGCACGCACGCACGCACACACACACACACACACACACACACACACACACACACACACACACACCACACACACACACATATTACAAAACACTGACAGGCTTACTTAAGAATCGTCATTAACTAATGCCAATAAGATGTAGCCTTATGGAGACGTAGCAATAAAAACAGCAGTGCTATCGTCACCCACCTCTATTGTACGAGGTGGTAATGTCACATAGTGCTGTTGGTATATGGCGCTAATGAATGTAGTGCGTAGTACGTGGCTCTGTTGGCACGGAAGCTAATGTCAGGTACAGCTAATGACATGTAGATGCACCCACTGCTACACACACTCACAATTCGACAAATCCTGGATACATTACCTTAGCATTTGTAAGCCTCATAATCAGCGTTTTTTATGACCTGTCGGATCTGTCAATAGCGAGGTTTTTCACTTTATTTTTCATTTTCTCCCGGGCTGTCATCAACGGAACGAGTGCAGACAGGGTGATCGGATTTCCTTGGCAATGGTGTGGATTTCCCCTCAATGTGCTGCGCGTGCACAATAGCTTGTTTGAAATGGATCCACGTGGCTGTCAGTCTCGCCTGTCAACTCCTCGTCACACGATGTTGAGTAGCTCGGTCAATGACTGCAACCGTTGATGAGCGTGGAGTTTCCATGGAAACCAGTGGTTGTCTCGTGTCACACGGCGAAAAGTGTCTGACCCTTGGGCATATCCGTCTGTCTGTCTGTCTATGTTAGAAACAGCCTCTGTTTTTATACCTGTTATCTGGTCTGATGTACTGTGATTGTGCAAAGATGTCAATATCACTGCTAGATTTGCCTAGGAAAGAAAACGGAAACACATCTTACAAACTGAACTGGTAAAAGATTCTCTGTTCACTTGCGGACAACATCGGCTTGTCTTTCAAATTGCGTAACCGAGGAACTACAACTTTCACTGTTGAATTTTTTTTAAGTGTTGAAACAAAATCTACATGAAAAAAATGCATCCTCGTCATATAGAATAGTTGTATACAGGTTTGCTTTGCGAATTATGTAACAAAACGGTCTATATCTTAGAAGAAATATTTGTGATTTCAGGTAAGTCACCATAAGTAACCAATACGTAATCAATGACAATCAGGATTTCAAGAGGGAAAGACTTTGCCTATTGTATAATGTATTAAAATCGGTGATTAATTTCATTATCTATTCAAGGCTCTCGCCCACTATCAAAGGAAATCCATCAAACTCATTTATCCAAACATTTCAAGCAACATCCAGACGTTATCAAAATGTGTGAATGTTAATTCCCGAGGGGAAAATCCCCCTGAACCGAAACAGCCCGGCAGAGATTCGAACACGCAACCCCAGGATCGCCAAGTTCACGAGTCCGGCGCCCTATTAAACTATAGGCTATTCCGCGAAATCTCAAGCAAAATCTGTTTTCTTTTCTTCGTTTCATCTAGATCTGCAGTATTGAATTAATACCGCCAATTTCACCGCTCTCTCTCTCTGTCTCTGTCTCTGTCTCTCTCTCCTCTCTCTCTCTCTCTCTCTCTCTCTCTCTCTCTCTCTCTCTCTCTCTTGTGTGTGTGTGTGTGCTGGCGATAGAAATCCAACTCGCTCAGCTTCTGACCGTCACGATCTCTTTGTTCGGCCACTGACAGTCTGTACGAGCAGAAAAATAATACGCACGCTCATTGGGGAAGACATGGTGACAATGACAGAACTCCATCAGAGGAGAAAGGCGGCGTGCCTGCAGGAAGGTGAGGCGGAGGTGGCACCATTTAGGAAGTATCTTCTCCTCAACGTCCCACCCTCTCCCCTTACATCCCCCTCTCATCCCTCCCTCTTCCTTACACCATAACTCCCCCACCCTACCCTCCACCTCGTCTTTCCAATTACCTCTTTCTATTCTCTCGTACACTACTACTACGACTCCAGGTCACTCCCGTCACCGACTTCATAGTTTCTAATTTTGTCTGTTCTTATCTCGTGCCTCCCTTTCTTGCTGTGTCTTTCTACCTGTGCGTGTCTTTCTTTGTAGTCTTGTCTTTGTTTCTACCGAACACTCCTTCCTCCCATCTGCCCCCTTCTCCTTCACCTTTACTACCCCCTCCCCCCTCTCTCTCTCTCTCTCTGTGAGTCCCTCCGCCCGCACTACTTAAAATTGTTCTGTTTCTCACCTTCTCCCCCCCCCCTCCCCCGCAATCTCTCTCTCCTCTCTGTCCCTTTCTCCCCCCCCCCCCCTCCATCCCTCCCTCCTTCCCTCTCCATCTTTCTCACCTCTCTCTCTCTCTGTCCCCCTCCCTCCCTCTCCCTCTGTCTGTATATCAGTGTGTGTGTGTGTGTGTGTGTGTGTGTGTGTGTGAGAGAGAGAGAGAGAGAGAGAGAGAGAGAGAGAGAGAGAGAGAGAGAGAGAGAGAGAGCGAGAGGGAGAGCGAGAGAGAGAATCAAAGAGATGGAGACAAACAGACAGACAGACAGACAGCTAAGCAGACTTTAGAGAGACAGAGAGGAGACCGAGAGACTGCTGGTGGGAAGGGGGGGGGGGGGGGGGGGGGGGGAAGAGAGAAGGGGGATAAAAAGGCGGTACCGGTTTGGATGGAAAAACCAAACTCGGTCTGATGGGAAACAAAAAGAAAGGAAAAGAAAAAAAAAAAAAGGAAAGAGAGAAAGGAAGGTAAAAGATAATCCTATACTGCTTCCAATCTCACTAGCTTTGCGCGCGCACATGTGTGTGTGTGTGTGTGTCTGTGCGTGCGAGTGTGTGTGTGTGTGTGTGTGTGTGTGTGTGTGTGTTGTCTGTGCGTGTGTGTGTGCACGCGCGTGCGTGCGTGTGTTTGTGTGTGTGTGTGCGTGCGTGCGTGCGGGCTTGCGGGCGCGAGCGCGCGTGTGTGTGCGTGTGTGTGTGTGTGTGGTGGAAGAAATTGCTTGCTGTGATAACAGTCTCGAAATAGATCGTAGAAGAGAGAGAGGGGTAAGAAGAAGGGGGGGAGGGGGAGGGGAGTGCAGTCGGGTGGGGGGAGAACGGGCTAGAGCAGGTCGGGCAAAAATAACACGTGTGCCAAAACAGGCAGAGATTGTGAAGTAAAACATCTTGATTCGTGAGGCCAAAGACTGTACGCCCTACGAACTATCTTTGGTGAGGCTTACGACGGGAATTCCCGTCATCTTATGACTTTGTTGAAATACTCCAATCTGTCTATGTCTCTGTCTGTCTGCCTGTCTCTTTCTTTCTTGTCTGTCTGTCTGTCCGCCTCTCCATCTCTCTTTCACCTGGGCCACGTTGCATCTTTCCATCAAGTGTGGAAAGCGGTCTAGAAGTGTGTGCGTGATCATGCTAACAAGAAGGAAAGCTAACCGACAGAGGAGAAGGAGAACGTCACCTCCTAACAGGAAGGACAGCTAACCGACAGAGGAGAAGAACGTCACCTCCTAACAGGAAGAACAGCTAACCGACAGAGGAGAAGGAGAAGATCTCCTCCTAACAGGAAGGACAGCTAACCGACAGAGGAGAAGGAGAAGATCTCCTCCTAACAGGAAGGACAGCTAACCAACACAGGAGAAGGAGAAGATCACCTCCTTGGCGCAGGAAAGAAAGAAGGGAGGACGCTCTTTTCCCACGGTGAAACAAGGCCTTGCCAATCACTAAACATTAATGTTGCCAATTCATCTAGCACCACCAATGCAGGCACAAGACACACAAAACCAACAGGAACACACCACCCCCACCCCTTCCAAAGAAAAAATGACGATGTAATAACGACCAGCCGTAAAAGTTTTCAGTTTTAGTTTCTTTCTTCTTTTGATTATATAGACGTGTTCACACTTGGTGATATAAACTCTGTATAAGTACACAAACAGACCAATCACCGGAATAATAGGCTTCAAAAGGATGGTGGAATGTAACAGTCTGGTAAACAAACAGGCAAATCAACTGAATGAATAGACAAAAGTAAGTGAATGTGTGTGTATGTGAAAGCGCGCTTGCCAAGAGGTGGTGAGTTAAAAGGAAATGCCACCAAACAAGCAGGATCAACAAAACCAAATCCTTAATCCATCTTCTGAATTATCCAGGTGTCCACATGGATAAATATTTTTTCATTTCAGAGCTAGATAACATTTTTGCTATCATCCATATATCTTGTTATTAAAGTTTTTCTAGCATATATTCCACTTTCCGCAAAGTAAATGTTAATTCGTATGTTAAGAACTTTAAAAACATTACATAAAAAAAGAATTAAAAACCGGTCTTGAAAAAGCACAAAATCATGTTACATTTTTGAGAATAACGTTTCTATCATTTAATTAAAGTTGTAAATTGAACCTTAACACATATCTTGGACAGGAGAGAACACATTTGTTTTGAAGGTGTTTGCTGGATGTGTACATGTTCCTGTAAGTGTTTCAAAACCTTATCAGTTATGCTAGGCTACCGGTTTCGGGACGTTTTCTCACATCACTGTTTGTCTTAAAGAATCACTTGTTCCGAACCAAAATCGTCAGTTGGTAAATTTGTGTTTTGTACATTTCTTTCTGCTGAATGACGGGTCCATGTGGTTAGATTGCCTAAAGCTTGAAACTTGCTTTTTTAACAGGTAAATTTCTGATGTATTCCGTATGCGTTCTTTTTTCTTCTTTTAATAAATTAGAGTTTTAATAAGTGCGCTGAAGAGGAAAGGGCACTGGAGATTTGCAATAGAACCATGGATATTTGTCAGTCCTACACATGACTGTTCCCGTAAGCTCCTGTCCTGCATGTGTTGTTAGGTGAATGGGCACCATAAGCACATAAGTTTGGAGCTGCATGGAACGCACTTTTTTTTCAGTGGGGAGCTCAAAACTGCTTTCCTTTATTTAAATAAAATAGTTTAGGGAAAAAACTGAAAAGCGATAAAAAGATAAAGATAGAAATAAAAACAAGCTAGAAAGAAAAAACTCTACTCAAAAGTGAAGGTCAAAAGCCATGGGGTGAAAGGTCAAAAGCCAATGGGGGATGGGGTGAAAGGTCAAAAGCCATGGGTGGAAAGGTCAAAAGCCATGGGGTGAAAGGTCAAAAGCCATGGGGTTAAAGTCAAAATTTAATGAGGCATGGTAACTTTCATGCCGTTGAAGCCGTTTATGCTACAAGCCGGGTTAATGCTACAAGCCCGGTTAGCTATAAGCAAGCCGGTTATGCAACAAGCCCGTTATGCTACTAGCCGGTCGAACCGAAAACCATTGCACTGCAGCAATAAAATCCTTTTTTATTTCACACTTCTTCCGATTTTTAAACGAACCAACATGTTTTTCAAACAGATGTTACCTGTTTCCCTGCGACTTCAACATAACCAGAGAAGAATTAACACCACTTTCTGGTCCCCCGGCCCCTCCATCCCCACTCCCCCTCCTCTCCCTCCTCAAGCACCATCCGGCTTCCTTTTTTTTCATTTCGGATGGTTAGAACACGTAGGAGCCAGCTGATGCAGTACATCCAAGGGGCAAAGAGCGTTCCTGTAGAACTTTTTTTTCCTTCGCAGGTCTAGAGCAAGCACGTGTAAAGTGACTGAGCAAACCGACGACTCTATTAAACGAGCAGCTGTGCCCCCAACCATCACCTCCCCCCCCTCCCCCTCACCTTCTCTCTGTGTGTGTCTCTGTCTCCTCTCACTCTCTCTCTCTCTGTCTCAATCTCTCACTCTGACCTGTCTCTCTCTCTGTTTCTCTTCTTCTCTGTCTCTCTCTCTCTCTGTTCCTCTGTCTGTCTCTCTCTCTGTCGCTGTCTCTCTTCACCTCCCTCTGTCTGTCTCTCTGTCCACTCCGTCTGTCCTCTTTCTCTGTCTCTCTCTCCTTTCTAAGTCTGTCTGTATGTCTGTCTGACTCCTCACTCTCTCTCTCTCTTCTCTCCTCTCCTCTCCTCACCTCTCACTCATCTCTACTCTCTCTCTCTCGTGTCTCTCTCTCTCACTTGCACATTATTATCCTATCTAACGCGTCAACGACTTATGATAAGCCCCAAAGTTATTTTCGGTGTTCACAATCTCTGTGCACTTATTTCAGAGAAAAAAGGGGGAGCGATGAAAAAAACGTTTTGCGAGCTACCACACACACACACACACACACACACACACATACCCACACATCACACACCACACACACAACACACACACACACACTCACTCACACACACACACAACACACACACACACACACACACAACACACACACAACACTGACACACACAACACACTGACACACACACACACACACACACACACACACTGACACACACACACACAACCACACACAGACACACACAGAGCAACACATGCCACACACATGCACACAACATGCCCACACACACACACACCACACACCACACACCCACACACACACACACACAACACACTCACTTGGGGATCCTGTACCACTAAAGGACATTGAATAAACCTCGAAAAGATTCAGAAGAGAGCAGCACGGTTCGTAAACAGGGAACCACAATCAGAGAAAAGAGGGAATACTAGGGAGAACAATAGGAAATTAGAAAGGTAAACCCATAGAAGAGATAAAGAGCAAAACAGTATAGCCCGACTTACCCCACTCTCCTCCACCGAGTTTATCGGGCGAAAGTGGCCTAGAATCAGCATAATTACTGTTCTCTGACAAGTAAGACGTCATAACCAAAAAATAACGATTATCTAACACACAAACATACAGTGCAGGGTTATTCCGTTTTAACTAATTAACTAAACATTTTTCAGATTTTTAGTTTTTGTTTAATCTATGTTTTTCTTGATCGGTTTTCAATAACATCATTTTCGCGCAAACATTCTTCAAATGAATAAAGGCTTTCATGTGAAATAACACTACAAGTCTATAACTGTTCACTAAAGTCTTTTACACTGAGTTTATTCTGACATAAAATCCAAAATCCACACACTTATTCGAGCATGTCTTCCCTGAAAGCTATTTCGACAAAGTGTTTTCTTTTTTAACAAAGTCTTTTTCTGCTGAACAGTCATCTATATATTAAATACGTTTGCCGTTCCCTCAAACAATATAAAAAGAGCGTCTAGACAATCACTCAGTTTATTGCTGGGATCAACTAAATATATTTCATCATCTGCCATAAAAACCTTCAATCATGATATGCTTTGTTCCATTTACGTGGTTGGACAGAAAATCACAATATGATTAAAATTATAACATAAACTGTTTGTTAATAAGTCTAGGACAAATATTGTTTTTTTTTTCCACAACCAGTCTGGCCCACAAATCCTTGAACAATGAGGGGATTTTATCATAATGGTTTAACTGCTCCCATAGTTTTTTATAACAGAATGTAATCTAATCCCTGTTATTATTTTTATCATACCTCTTACAGACTCCAGGATTCATAGAAACAATGTATCATATAATAAAACTCTGTTCCTACTACGCTTGAGAGCGAGAGATGCCTTAAAATTGTGAAGATTAATCGCAATCAGTTCTGATGATTGTTTCTCTTATTTAATGTGACACAACATTATTTTGTGCTTTTTTGTTATGATCTTAATATCCTCGCCCATTGGGAAGAACGACGAGACTCAGGAAACGTTATAAGTAGCCTTGCCTACGGTTGTTTAACGTCTAAGTTTTGCCAGCTAATATTAAATCCTTGTTATAAGGAGGCACTAACGCCCACAACCCATCCCTCTCCACATCTTAAAGAAGAAATATCAAATATTGCATTGTGAACGTTTCCACTCACTATTTTCTGCTTGAAAGAACTGTAATTTTGTAGAAGCTTTTTTTACAACTGTTTCTTTTCTGTGAGGAATGTACTTTTTTTTCCCAAACGGCGTTATTTCAATTTCTTTCTTTTCCCCGACTAGTGTTCGTCCGGCATAAGACTAACATGTAAAGGGCCAGAGTTGAATGCTTTTCTGAAACGTTTTGACGGCTCTAAATATGTAAATGGGCTTTAAGAATTCGAATTTTATTGTCCCATTCTAAATATGTTCTAATTGCGCATTGAGTCAGGCTTTCGAACTATATTATATTCATACTGGCCAACATTATTTTGCCATCTAGATTGCGCATGTTCTAGTTTAGGAAACTTTTTGTTGTCGGCCAACCTCTTTGCGATTAAAATCACCATCTTTAGTGTTCTCAAAACCCATACAAAGCGCCTGATTTCACCGTTCTGTTCAAGTTCCGCAACGTCTGCAAGGTCTTTTAATTCTAAGTTATACACCTCAACAGGCGCTAAAGTAACTCCATTCTTCTGGCCCCGCGACTTATTTTTTATATACAGTTTATTATTTTATTTCCAAAACAATGTTGCAGGTATCACATTTCACAACTTTCCCGCTTGTCTTTGAAATTTTATATTAAATGATCCTACCCTCCACACACTAATTCTTTTAAACTGTAAATTCGGGATTGTATATTTCAAATCGCAATATGCAGCTTTCCCTGACGGAAGCGCTCTTAAAACAGTTGAGGGCCTTTCAACATAAATTTACATCAGTGCTCATTCATCTAAATGAAACATAGAGTAATGAATGTATGCAAGATTGAGCGATTTTTCTCCCTCATAATTAGTTTTGTTTGACGTAACTCTAAAACTATGAACGGACCCGATTGACAGTTGTAAAGCCCTAACATTTTTAGCTAGCTCTTATCAAAAATTTACACTACTTCTACTTCTTCAGGTTTGAAAGGTCCAACATGTTTCAGATTCGCAATTATGGTTAAGTTTGAGAGCAATGTCGAAGTTAACTCATTGCTTCTTTTAGCGATGCAAAAAAAACCGTAATAACCATCAGGTATGGTTTAACTGCTAACTAATTGGCCTCTATATTAACGTTTTTAATCTTATTATTCTCCTTGCTTTGACTTAATATTAAACCAAACGACTTTGTAGAATTTTTCATGGAGCGCCATACCGTTCTGTTCCGCATTTGTTATTAATAGCATGTTCTAAAAACGAAGGGGGGCGTCTTGAGTTGTTAAATTGTACAAAACATTTTTAAAACAAATTAATAATTGAGTGCATCACATATATACTGATGCAAAATATTCTGTTGGGGGGGCCGCACTACAATCATAAAAATATAACAAACTGAACTACCCTTGACAATTTCGGTGACCCAGACTGACCAACCTTTCATAAAAAGGTAAGTACTCCATTTAAGCAATATCCTTAACCCCCCTGTTATAAAAAGAACTACATCGCAAAAGTGTGGTTAGACTTCCGATGCAGTTTTATCAGAACCAGTTAAACTTTGCTGTGTTTTGTGCATCAAACTGGGGTGAGTGTCGAATGCTGATCACTTACAATCATCCCGTCCTTTGGTGAGGTCATGTAACAGATTTCTTTCTATACACCTTCAACGTATATTGTCTGAACTTGCAGCACCATTACCGCATGACAAACCGTTTAATCCATTCCAGCAACAGAATAGAACCATGAAGGCTTTTTAAAGGATCCTGTAACGAATTCAATAGTAAACATCAAGACAGACTTTAGACAAAAGTTTTGACTCGCCAATCATGGCTTAGCACCCCTTATTATTGGGGCGTGCACAAGAAAGTATAAACTATGACTGAACCCTCCTTACACTCTTTCTCTCAGCACAACTGTTCACACTGGGTCCAGAGAGCAGAGCATAAGAACAGCATTGGACAACATGTTATCTTAGACACTTCTAAGGGGCCTAACTAAAAGCAGAATAGAACGAATAAACACTCGTTTCGTAGTACGTTTGGTGTTTGCTAGGTTCCAACACAAACGAGATCGAGCAAACTGATCCTTCTACTGGCTTTGATGCACAAAACAGTACCTTGGCAATTTAGAGGACGCCCATTATTCTACAGTTGATTTACCTTCAAGTATAAAAAGGACCAAAATGTTTTACAATACGCAAAGATCCAAAAGTAGACTTTGCCTGTGCACTGGTTTTATTAACATGCAGCCTCTGACCTCAGACTCCAGATAGGAAAAACAATAATAAACTACAATAATGTAATCCCTTGTGGGCAGGTAGATGAACAGAAGTCGGGAAAAAACGAAATAAATTCTGAGCCAGAAATATTGCAAGCAGTAAAAGAACACCCAAATTAAGTTATCCAATCCCCGAAGTCCAAACCCCAAAAAGTCATTGAAGATCAGCAAAGGCTCGCGGCCTCTGTTTTCGCGAAGTGAAAAATAATGACTGCATGAATATGAAAAGACAGCGCTTGGTCTTGGATTAACTGCATGAGGATTACTTTGGTCTTTATCTTACTAAATATAACCCATCTATTAACAAGAACTAATGCCCCAGAAGTGCTCGGCCATAAACCACTACTTTGCCTTGCAGTAGACAAAAAGCCACGGACCAATACTCCCCAATATTCCTGGTAAAAAAGCGTTTACGGCTTTACCAGCTATTTTTTTTAATAAATTCGCAAGATGAACAAGCTGTTTTTTTTACCCATGATTTATCAGGTGGAGGCGATGGCGGGAGACTGATCTTTGGGGCCACCGCCGCCTGTAATAGCCAACACCAATGTACTTATAGCAAATCCGAAGCATTTAAAACGCTTGCTAATGTTCTCCTTGCTCTCATAAACAGCGTTTGTATCGTTTTCTGCTATGTCGTGTCTTCATATAAAATTCCGGAAAGTTTCTCTTATTCTATTCACTTGTGTTCGTAATTGGTCTGGATTAGTAGTCAGCGCTCTAGTCTTGCTGATCTCTCTTGTTCAAGAGCTTTTTAAGTCTTTGGTTAATCTTTCTTTAATATCATGGCCCTAAGTTGGCGTCATCAGCCTCAACGAGTTTTTCTTTTGCTCTTTTCCTAAGCTCATCTAGTTCACCTAGTTTTTTTGCTATATTTATTGTTTAATTCACACTTTGATGGTTCTAAAGCTGATCAAGGGCCGTTATTTCTCGCATGGCAGCGGTGAGGTCGTGTATAGTCCCTGCATGCAGTTTCTCTGAAAAACTGGTTTCTGCTTCTATTTGCTTTTATAATTTTATCTGCCGATTGATTAATTCTTTAAGTTTCCAGGTTTTGTATTTGGTTAGCAGTTGGAAGTTCCTGCAGTGGTGATCTGAAGTTTAGAAAACTGCCTCCTCCGCCCTTAATTTTTTGGCCTAGACGAAGACCAAGGCGATTATGATCTTTCCACTGATCTTTGTATAATTGTACTCTTGGCTAAAAACTTTGATGGTCAGGTTTATTGTAAGCCGAACAAGTATGCCCTTGTACGTTTTTTACAGACAAATGAATCCATCTTTTAATTCAAAATCATTTGGGTTCTATAAATCGGGAGTCTTTACCTATACTTTCGTAAAATATTTAACCTTTACTTTCTGTTTAATTCATGCCGCATTGAGAGCGTTGATGCGATGTTGTATTAAAGGGATCATGTTCACTCATGTCCCGTCTCCAGGGTCAAAAACATCATAATCTTCTTCACCTTCAATTTCTTGCCATGTTTTTAAATAATAACTTTTTATTTTGTTTTATAACAAATGGCACAAGCACATGGCCGATTCTTGACCCGCATTAGAAGGCTGAAAAGCCCTTAGGCGTGAAGGAAATAAACGGAATATTATTGTTCCAAATAATCCATCTAACTATTGATGCAGACCAAATTCTTACTGTCCAAATTTCCGACTTAGGAGCGATGAATTGATTGTGCCAGGCTCTGCACGTCTTACTTTCAAAATAGAACTCGCTTCTACAACAACCCAAACAGGACAGTTGCCAGAATCTGGGACGGGCAATCGTTAAGAAAATTTCGATAAAAATTGGAGTGCAAGAAATATTTTCTTTACACAATCAGACAAATTTTTAACCTATTCTGATCTATGGCTAACCGGAATGAAGGGCTGATCTTGTTGCGTTTCAAGGATCGAAAATGAAGAAGCACTAAAACATAGAATAGGCGGCTGAATACTAAAGACGGCAAAAAGTATGTAGGCACGTAAATTTTGCGGATGGAAATTCGCTTTTTTTTCCATTCCCTTAGATTGAGTTGTTAAAAGCGCATGCCCGTACGTTTCAAGAGCCTTAAAAGACAGATTGCTATAACTAACTTTTAATGAATAAAAACGTGTTATCTAATCATCAGAACACGAAGCAAAGTACAGCATTTCTGACATCTCGTTAGAGTTTGGATGTTGTTAGCAACCCTAATTAGCAGAGCTGATTGCGCACCAATATGGAGTGGCCACATTTCCCAATATAATACGAAAGAGTGATTCATCATACAACATATCCCAGAACAGGGCATACTCAATATGGAACTTCAGTTTTAGCGTCTCAGCAAGATCGCTTAAAGGTATATTATTGCTGTGCGAAGATGAAGAACCGTTCAAAAGAGGAAGTGAAAAGTTTTTTTAATCCAAAAATAACGAAAGTACAATGTACGATTGAGGGTAGTCCAAACCAAATCTACGCTAGCGGGCTTAAACCTTACACATTTTTGATGAAATAAGAAAACTGTTTGAGGCGGGAGGTGTTAGAAACCCAACAGTAGACCTTGTGTCTAAAGATCTGCACCTTCACAATGTTTAGACTTGATGATTATTTAACACGAAATACGGTTTATTGGATTGACCTAAGTCAACAGAGGATAATCAGTTGCATGTAAGCGGGAGAAAACCTGTGAGAGACGTAATAAACATTCACATTGAAAACGAAGAAGAAGCCATAAACCGCTTAATGTACATTTGTTTTTATTATATGATGCGCAGCATGAATACTTGTAAATAATCAGATTAGAAAATGTAGTATACAAAATTATTTCTATTTTTATAAAAAACATGTCCTGTTCAGGATTATAATCCAAATGTGCCACTACGCCGCCAAAAGAGAAGAGATAGTAGAAAACCCTAGCATAAAAAGCCTTCAGATTAACAAACATTAAACCAAATCAGCAGAGTACAAGCAAGACCTTTTCAAAATCCAGCAAAGCCAAACGAAGGTATTCTGCTGCCTTTAATGCTGTTACATATTTTTTAATACTGGAGCATCAACTATAAGTGCTCTATTTCACAGGAAACGAGTTTGTCTCTTAGCAACGGCAAATAGGCGCACCCGCAGCTTTACCTCTAGGAGTTTGTCTTTAGCTCTCGGCCTGTTTTTCATCTGTAGCTGTAGAGGTGCTGCCAGCAAAAAATAAAAACTAAACTCCAAAAGCACACAGCTATGGTATCAACTAATAGACACTAAACTTAAGTTTCCTTCAAGCTGATAATAAATAAAGCGCTAGCTGACTCAAACTTCACGGGATGAAGAATTTACGTTTACCGGCCATTTTGATGACTAACAAAAAGACAAAAGTGATCTTCAAATAGAAAAGGCGAGGACAAGTTTTTTTCCTCAACAGCCAGACGCCGAGCAGATACAAAAGGAATGCTAAAAAAAAGTAAAACGAACATTAAACTCTGTTCTAAACAGCTCACAGAAACAACTTCGAAGGTGTTTATACTTTAGTTTATGAAGTCCAAGCCAAAAAGACCGTTGATATTGATTTCTGATTAACGTTGTAATTTTTTTAATTTAAAAAATATGTTGCTTAGAAAAGGAAAAAAGACAGCATGCTAAGCTATAGAAGCCCAGATGAATTGTTTGAAGAATGCTTGAGAGAGGAGCGTTTATCAAGACACTGAATGAATTGATTTTAGAAGTCATTGATCCAACAACGTACAGGCAAGCCGTTGTTCATGCAATTCTCAAGTTCCAGGTATACTAACAATAGACCCCCGCCAGTTAAAGTAATGTTAGCTGTTTTTAATCGACTATGTAACAATAACTGAAGAAAATCTAGAGTCTGGTCTCAACTAAACAACAGACTATTCTTTCCTCTAATGACTTAACAACCCGGTTGGGCAGACAACGGCTTACACAGTTTGACGCTGCCGCTGAAGAAGCTAAAATGAGAGGCTCAGGTGGTCAGAGGGCGAAGTCTTAGAGATTAGATTAAAACAGGCTAAGTAAGCACGATAGTGATTCGAGGCATACATTCCGCTACCTCGGGAGTTGGTTTTAAAGAGAGCAGTTTTAAACCTAAAAAATTCAGACAACAAATGATTCAGTGGACTTCTTTGCAAGGCGCAACATTCCGCGAACACGCAGAGAGAGTGACTAACTATCCGGCATAACTCCAAAGATCTTAACTCAATGGAATATCCTTTCCTGTTAGTGTATACCAAATTGATCAGTTTGAAGAACAAAACAACCAATAACTGTTAATGTAATACACATGGGATGAGGAAACAAATTTGGTGCCATTAAAGTGTCCAAGAAAGTCCAACAAAGGCGAACCAAGCCAAAAAGTCATTGGACTTACTCCTAATGTTTTCGCCAGCAGGGCTGCCCCATTACACATTGAAAGCACCAGAGCAGATTATTAAGCGCTACTTCAAAGCATGAAGCAAAAACAAGAATTCTGTAGAAAATGTTTTACAAGAATTCCCAACCGCTCAAGCCGCGCTTGAACATAAAAACAATGTAAAAAGTTCTGTAACTGTACGACAGATCTAACTCACGCCCCCGCCAGGATCTAAATTAGTTTTAAGAACTGGAAACGGCTGCAAAATTACTCCATACGTAGTTTACGCAACTTCGAGTCGCTTATTGTTCCATATGAAGGGCCAGCACCACAAAAACTTTCGAGAAAAAACGTCTTAATGATAATCATCAGATTTGTTCATTTGCCTTCATTATTGTTAGTCCGGATTGATGCGTTTAATTTCAGAGCCAGAATTATATAGAGGACCAGATGCTGCAAAACATTCTTAAAACGATGCAGCAAGTGCGTAACGCCTGTTCTAATAACTAAACTTATCTACATCATAATGGCGCCTGAAGACCAACAACAGTAATGACTCTAGCCACCATTGTTGGATTTGCGGTTTAGAGCTAACGCCCAGAGTGTAAAACCCCACATAAGAGACCATGATCCACATTAGTGGGAAAGTTTAGAGTGCAGCGCACAGTAAATGCAATCTTCAACAAGTTTGATCCAAAGACATGGAAGCTGCCGTGTATTCTTTACACAACTTGCGAGGTATGACCTCTCACCTTATAATGCAAGCAGTAACCACGCCTTCAGGTAGCATGCATTGCACATCATCAAAAATACATAGTGTTTCACTTTAAATAACCTGCCTTTCTACGACACTAAGCAACACATGATGGGTTTCATTAGATCGCTGCTAAGGTCTTCCCCTTAAAGTCCTGGGCCCAATAACTGAAGAATATTTTTTGACTCAACTCCTTGTTTAGAAAGGGCGTTTACCCCTTATGAGTACATGAACAGTTGGGAAAGGTTTGATGAAGAATACACTTCCCACCTACGTCGACGTTCTTTCTAGTCTGAGAGGAAAGGACATCAGTGATTCTGATTACTCAGCATGCTCAAGATGCGTGGCAGAGTTAGATTGTAAAACGTGGAGACATCATACTCCTACTTAATGCTGATACATGTTTGTTGCGACGTCTTTTTTGAAAATTACAGAAAGACCTGCATGAAACATTACAGTTTGAAGCCTGCGCATTACATTTCTGCGCCCGGGAATGAGCTGGACGGGCTTTGCTTAACGATTAACTGGAGTACAGATTGATTTATTGTCTGACCAACCAATGATTCAGATTATTGAAAACGATAGCGTGGAGGAAGTAAGTATGGCGTCACATCATTTACTGTAAAGCAACAAAAATACTTGGACGATTATGATCCCGTAAAAGGTCCTAACAATCTTATGTATTTTAGATGCAAACAATAGAGTATGGATGGGCAATGGCGCAATCACTTCCATTAGCAACTTAAAATGAACACTCGGCGGCGATCCGAATAATAATCAAAAAGCATTAAAGTGGTTGGGCAGTTTAACGCCTGATCACAGCGTTGGATACATTCTAGTAGTTGATTTAGAATAACCTCATGAACTGCAATGACCTGCAAAATGACTATCCATTTAGCAGCAGTAAGCTAAAGAGTATCCAAGAGAACCTACCTAAACTTGTGCCTAACCTTCGGGGGCAAAAAAAATATGTCTGTCATTACAAGACTTCTACAATTTATTTAGACATGGTTGAAGTTGACAGCAGTTCATACCATAATTGCTTTTGATCAAGAACAGTTTCATGAACCATACATCATGAAGAACACTGATCTCAGAACTAAATCCGCAGATGCGTTCAGAAAAAGACTTTTTCAAGCTGTAACAACAGCTGTATCGGAAAGACTAGGAGCATCCGCACAAGCGTAAAGATGTCAATAGTCACCAAAGATAACGAAGCAATTAAGCTGACTTCAAAACCTAATTAATCGACTTCAGAAATTTCATGATCACTCTTTTTGCATAATAATGAAAAAAAAGAAAGTCAAATTGACAAACCTGTATTTATGGGTTTACTGTTTTAGAATTATCAAGCTTTTGATGTTAGAGTTCTTTATGACAACTTTAAGCCCTCGTATCCTGTAGTCCAGAGTACTTTTACACAGATACCGATAGTTTTGTTATAGATATCCCTAACTAGACATCTATAAAGACATGGATAACCGAAGTAGCTAAAGGCATGCGGGGTGGTACGAACACAACTGATTACCCTAGAAGATTCGCACTTTGCATTCATGCCTTAATAAGAAGGTTTAGGAAAGATGAAGGATGAATTATCCGGAAAGGTGATCAAGGAGTTTTGATGTTTAAGTCAAAAATGAACGTATTCGAGCCATGAGAAAAACATTAAGAAAGCACAAGGGAAAATCTCGCAGCGTTGTGCATCAACATATCACAATGGACAACTACAAAGAAGCATTGTTTGGCAATAAGACTTTTCAATCGATGACAACGTAAAACTGCGAATCTATCTACATGAATCAACACAACAGTTGTAACAAAGAAGTCGTAGATAGAACAAAACACAAAACGTGTGTTGTTAATCCAGAGTTTCATATGCATATGGAAATTATAGAACCGTAAAATAATTAAAGCAGAACTGAGTCTGGTGGAATTATCTGCAGTTCTTCCTTCACAAAAGATCTTGAGGAGCTGTTGTTTTGATGTGTCAGTTTCTCGTAAATAATACACGGGCGGATTCATTTTTACAATTCTTTTTATTTCGTACGGGTCCAACCACTCCAAACTGGATCTGTTGCCCTGATGCGAGTGTCCCCTTCGGCTTCCCCCGTAAATAAAGGTCCCTACATTCAATCCAAACGGCAAATAGTTGGCCGGATTAAGACTCTCCATCAACAACATTTTATTGTTTTTCTTTTGATTGCTTGTACAGTTTTAAGCACCGTTAAATTCTTCATTATTCATATGCCGCAAACTGAAGGGCAGTCTTCTAACCCATTCTGTGTGTGCGCGAATTGTCAATCAGCTCTCGGGTTGATACTGTAGGAGAAAAGTCTTTCATTCTAACTGTTTGGTTTAAAGTTTTCAACTAAAGCCTGTGATCTGTGAACTCCTGGAATGGCTCTTCCTAAAGTATACTCTATGTTTTAAAAAAACACTAATTGATTCACTTGCCCTTAAAATTCTTTTCCATCATCACTTGAATCATGGCGGGATAAGTTAAAGGACCACTCGTTGATATATCAGTTGTATGGCAACAGCAACAGCAGAAGCCCTCTTTTGCGTTAACGGTTTTCCGCAACTCTTGTATCTTGAAGCTTACGTCAATTGACTGTAAGTGCGTACTAAATCTTTTTCGTCTCCTCCTAACCAAGGGTAAATATAGAAGATCCAATTTGAATGGGTGATTAAAGGTCGTTTGGAGTTGTTATAAAAGTTGTGGGTCTCTGTATTCGTCCTAGCGCAGTAAATAAATTTGCCAAATCGCTTGTTTAGATAACCATATCTTTTGCTGTTTTGTTCGACTAACTCACAGCTGCTTGGCTTAGCTTTTTGATGTGCCGTGATTCCCCTCCATTCCTTTTGCGAAATAAATTTTTGTTCATTTTTACTCAGCCTAATAAAATGCGCAACAAAATACACACGGTCATACCCAACGACAATAAACCCGATTCTTGCATCTTTTGTTTTTTCTGATGGTTTTGATAAAAGTTCACTGAATTTTGGTGGGGCAATGTCCTCGATTGGTTTGCCTGTTTACAAGATAATATTGTTTATTGCTTTGGATCAACATTTTTAAATGTTGTAAGCTGCCATGCCCTGTTTTTTCAGTGTGTCATAAATAAAATCTAACTGCTCAAGTCTCTGCGTTTTCATAGCTCTTGTGCAGCTGCTAGTTGCTCCATAGCTTTGTTATGTCTTTTTCTCGTCCCGCCGCTCCCGCAGTTTACTAAATGCGAAATTAACTTCCGCTAAAAGCAGCGCATTCACCACAGCGCCGCCTATCATTATTGCGGAAGTGAAGCCCTTTTTTATAAATGTAATTTTTCCTTCATATTTATATTGTCCAGGAAATATTTCCTTGCTTAACTAGAAAATCTTTCGTGGCAAACGAAGCTCAATGATAGCAATCAGCTTAGGCTGAATCCAAAGTCTATTTGCCAAGATCTGCTGGTTTAATTCTTAACAGGCTTTTACCAAGCATTGTGTATCCGACACCTTAAACCCTCTCAATAACAGGCAAATGGTATACAAAGGTTGGTAACAGTTTTTTTTCCGGTGCTCATTTTTTTAGAAAATAAAATAAATATAATTATTAAAAACATGAACATGATGATCTACTACACTGACAAGGTGGCCTAAACCTTCTGAACTTATGAAGACCCAAGTGATGCCAAGCTGTTATGCCCCAAAAGGAGAGGCTTGTATTCTTTAGCACATGTGGAAAAACAAAACAGTTTCGCGGAACTGAATTCAGCATTGAACAGATTCAGCAGATGTCTCCACAAGACATTATAAAGTAACAAACCGGTATGAAGCGCAGCTGGGGTCCTAGAATGTGGAAAAGTGTGGGGCCAAACGTTCTTAGTTTGTACCTAAACTAGTCATAATTTGCCCCATTGATCTGAACAAGATCTTACGTATGATTTAACGCAAGATTCCGGTTTAACAAAGTCATTAGAGTCCTTAGGATGTGATCTATACTACAGATTTGGAACTTGTTATCTGCCATTAATCATGGGATATAACATTTAATCATATAGATTTTGTTTTCCCTTCAAATTGAACGAGCTGGAAAATGCAGCAGAATCAGAAATAACACTGACTCAGGTGGAGAAAGTAAACCTCAAGCCAGAAAATCAGCAGAAAAGCTGAATCAGGTGGAGACCAATTAAAAAAATCCTGGGCGTGTTGAAGCAGGAAAAAAATTAGCAAGAGTTGGAACAGACAAAAAAAATAATGTTACAGAATATGACTCATCATAAAACATAACACACCGCCAACGCCATACAATTTGATTCCATTGCCCGCTATAGGCAAACTCCATGCGATTCAAGGGCCCCATAGTGCTTCAGTATATTGAACTTAAAACTGTTGCCATTTTTATTTTGGCCCCTTGCTGGCTGCTGGGGCTGTTTATTACGTTATAAAAATATATAACCACGGCAACAAAAAAACAAAATAAGTTAAAACAACTGAACCACTAAATACAGAAAAAGACAACTGGCATCGCCAATAACAACCCGCCAATAACAAAGCATCATATTGACCATTTATAATGCAAAGAATATTTTAAATGAACTTAATTTTAGCTTTTTTAATAAAAATAGATCATGGCGTATTAAAATGATAAAGTCAATAAATAAAGAAAGGAGTCTATAAAAGACAATTTCCATAACCAGAAATTGTAATCAATGCGGTTGCTTAGGATGTAAAGGCCTTCATTAAGATCTAATGCTGAACCGGATCCTTGCGCAGAGCACGCTGAGCAAGATATTCTCAGCGATGACGCGTTTTGAGGCTGTGTGTAACTAATAGTTAAGGCATCTACTATTTAAACAAAAACATAGAATGTATTTTTTTGATAATTATAAGATAACTGAATAAGAACGTTTATTTTGGGTTGTACTTAGAGGATGACCCTTAGTTTTAGATCTTAGGTTAACTTGGTAGAAACTTGAGGATAACTTGAGGGCAACTTGAATAAGAACTTAGCAGTGACCTTGAGAATAACTTGAGATAACTTGGGTTAAAATCTGTGATGACTTCAGGATACTTAGGATGACTTGAGCAACAGTGAGTCAGAACTTAGAAGTAACTTGGGTGACTTGAGGATGACTTGAGGGGCAACATGTGGATTACTTGAGGAACAACTTAGTCAGAACTTAGAAATGACTTAGTGGCATGCGTGGGGTGGGGGTGTGGGTGGGTGTGTGCAGCGTGGGGGTGGGGGTGTGGGGTGGGGGTGTGGGGTGGGGGGTGTGTGGTGGGGGGTGTGCATGCGTGGGTGGTGGGGTGTGGGGTGGGGGGTGTGCATGCGGAGGGTGGGGTGAGCAGATTTCCCTCCCTTAAGTGTCCGCACATAGCAAGTACATGAGGCAGTACAGCAGCCCTCTTTCCCTGCGATACATAGGCGTTCACCGCATTGACCGGATATTTATAATAGCAAGGCGGATTTTACTGCAGTCCTCTTGCTACTAAAAATAAGGCGTTCACCGCAAGAACGGCTATTATAAAAGCAAGGTGAAATTTACCGCAGCCCCTTGCTACTAAAATAAGGCGTTCACGGCTAGAAAGGCTATTTATAGTAGCAGTCAGCAAGGCTAATATTACTGCAGACCCTCTTAGCTTGCCTACGAAAATAAGCGTTCCACATCATGAACGGCTATTTATAGTAGCAGTCAGCAAGGCTGACTTCACCCAAGTTTGCCTCCCACCAACCAAGAAGTTTCATTTCGCCCAGTTTTAGTAAAAGAGCTCCACTTTGTAAAAATGGAATCATTTCGTCAACAGTCGAAAGAAATTATCAAAGCCACTCAACATCTCTTCAGTAAATATTGCCCAATCTCTTTCATAAATCTCTTTGTGGAACCCAAACAAGCTTTCAAGGTAGCTGAGTAGTTCGTTAATGTTAGTTTCTCGTTTTTTCCTTCACCCCCACTCTTCCAAAAACGCAATAATGCTCTTTGCTTACAAGGAAAAAACCAGAGCGCCACCTCCTAGTTTGCTTTTGTTTATAATACTCCATCATAAGCTTGGTAGTATTGCATAAGATCCGCCATAACAAGAAGTTGTTCGTCTGTAAACAAAGCACGTTCCGTCTCCATTGGAAGCCATGGCTAAAATGGCAGGACGTGTCAACACTCCACGTCAACGGGTACTCAAGAATATTTCGGAACATTTTTCTGATGCAATTTTGACCTCGTGTCGCTCCGGCCTGCGCTGTGTTTTCTATGTGAACGAAGGCCTCTGCACGTCTGGCGCCAGCCGTGCCCTAGCATAAATTAAGCGATCAGTTTCAGCCCGTGTCTGCCTGTCTGTCGTGGGCAAAGTTTGTAGGTAGGAAGAAAGAAAAGATTGTGTGTGTGTAATGTGTGTGTGTGCCCCGCCTCTCTGTCTGTCTGTCTGTCTCTCTCTGTCTCGTCTCTTCTCTGTCTGTCCTGTTCTGGGGGCAACTTAACCTTAACGACTTGTTCAGGGTTGCTAGTAATTCTCTCTCTCCGCACGCTGTAATTAACATCTATCTACTAGTCCCCTCTTGTGCTGGTAGCACATAAGGCCTCGACCAGAGCCCGCCACTGATGTCTGGTCGGCTGAAACACGTATCGCAGACAGCCCCCATTTCCAACCCTTGTCCATCATCTCTCCCTCTCGTACTGTTCTCCTCGCTCAAGTTTCCTTGGGGCGTCCCGCTTCTTCTTCCGGCCATCAGGAGTCATGTAGGGGGCGATTCTTGGAAATGGCTGTGTTCAGCTGGCGGAGCACATGGCCTATCCATCGCCACGGAGCCTTCGTTTGATTGTGCGTTGAGAATGGGTTCAGTTTCTGCTCTTTGGTGGAATTCTTCATTGGGTGATGGTATTCGCCATTGAGGGATGCGTAAATGCGTCTGAGGCATCTGTTTGAAGACATCTAGTTTGGTTTGCTGATGGTTTTTGGTCTCTCCATGATTCTGATCCATAAAGAAGGGTGCTTAGTCGACATTTATTTTGAAGATTCGTAACTTGGTTCTTCAGGCGGATATTCCCTGTCTTCCATGTCTCCTGATTGAGGCAAAGGCCTGGCGGCTTTGGCAAGTCCGAGCCGATCTCCAACCACCCCATCCCCTGTATTGACATCTTGGATCCAAGTAGGTGAAGTCGCTAACTTCCTTCCTCAATTTCGTCTCCGTTCAGTTTGATGTTGTCTTGGACTCTGGAATTCATTCTCATGCTCTTTGTCTTCTTGGTGTTGACCTCAAGCCAAGGTTTCCCAGCTGTTCTGCCAAGGGCATCTGTTTTCTCCTGCATGTCCTTGGTAGCGATGTGACATCAGGCAATATCGTCAGCAAAGTCCAATCTTCCCAGTGTTTGTTTGGTGCCACCATTGTCGTGGTCCACTATTCCCTCCTCCTCCTCTGTCTGTGGTGGGGGGGGGGCGTTCTTCATAATCCAGTCCATGGCCAGGATAAGAGGAAAGGCGATAGATAGCAGACCCTGTTTTCACCCCGTTCCACATTGAGCCGTCCCTGTGACTCCGTGTTGCAGATCACTTGTGCGCTGAAGTCACTGTAACAGCATCTCAATGACCCGGACATGTGTTGCAGGGATTCGTAGTGTCGCAGGGATTTCCATAAGGACTCATCGTGATGCTGTCAGTGCCTTCTCCAGGTCAATGAATTGATGTACAATGGCTTTTCCAACTCATTGCTCAGTTCAGAACCTGCGCAGATGGAAGAATATGATCTGAGCAGGAGCTTCCAGGGCGGAAAGCCAGCTTGTTGTGACGGAGAATTCCTCCTCAAGGGTTTCCGTCAGCCTTGACATCACAACCTTGCTAAATACCGTTGCTAGTGAGAGAAAGAAGTTTTATTGCCCTCCAGGTTGTTGCAATCTCCAAGATCTCCCTTTTTGGGCACCTTGAAGATAAGACCAGTTTTCCACCTTCAGGTCTGGCCCGTTTCCCCAAAACCCTGTCCGAAGATCTCCGTCAGAAAAGGGGCCTAGAACAATAATATCTGCTTTCACAACCATATCTGCCGTATACCCCGCAGCTGCCCCTGGTGCTTTTCCATTCTTCTTGTTTTGATTGCTGCTTCACTTCTTCAAGGCCTTCGGTGTATCCGATGCAGATGTCCATGTTCTATACCTTCCTGTTGGATAAATCAGCTAGCTGAGGGGGGTTTGGTTCTGTTCAGAACTGACGCGAAATGTCTTTCCTTCCACGCTGTAGTTTTTTCTGCCTCTCCCTCAACGACCTCCCATTCTTGTCCTTACTTGTACATCATTGTTTTGGGAACCCAAGTTTATAGCTGCTAGTTTATCTTGTACAGCGTTTTTAGATCATTTCTAACCAGCGGCTCCTCGCCTCATATGCCAGTTTCTCGATGAAGTCCATCTTGTCAGCTTCTTGTCATCTTCATTACCTCTTATGTTTACTTCTGCATATCTTCTTCTGTTCTTGCACTTTTCCAAGCGTTCTGATCTGTGTTTGTTGATCTTCTGCTTTGTCAGCTTTCTTTCATCTATCTTTTTCCCAGTTCCTTTCCCTAACCACTCTTCCTTCATCTTTCGGGCGGAAGCCTAGTAACCATTTCTTTCTCCTGCTCCCCCCCGCAAGCCGGTTAAGCTGTCTATTGTAACATCTTGTTGTATCGCCCTAGCGCCTGATCTGTTCTCTATTTCCACAGCGAAAGCTTGTTTGGTGAGCGTCTCATTCAGTCTGTCAGAGTCCATTCTCTGCTGAACGTTCCGTCTTCTTCCCTCGTGTTCGGCGTATTTTCAGGGAAACGGTGGCCAACACAAGGGAGAGATCACTGGCATTCATCTGCTCCTCTGTAGGCCCTGACATGCTTGAAGGTGCTCCTTCCCATCTCCGAATTGACTATGATTGATCTATCTGGTTTTTTGTGGTCCCGGTCTGTGGATGTCCATGGTTGTTGTGAATACTCAGTGTTGAAAAAAGGGTGCCTCCAATCAACAGGTTGTTCTCTCCACAGAAGTCTGCTAGACATTCTCCATTGCCGTTGATGTACAAATTCCATGTTTGCCCATAACAAGCTCCCCTCCCGGGTGTTGTCACTGCCCATCTTTGCATTCAAATCGCCGGGAGTCAGCACCATGATCATGTGGCGCAAATACTCTCCGCAGCGGCTTGGAGCTGATCGTAAATGCATCCTGGCTTCTATATCTGCAATCTCATCATCGGGTTGGTTGCGAAGCAAACTAGAACCAGTAGCTGGTGTAAATGGATGGAATCTTGCCTTTCAAAAAGTCTTGACCCAAATGGTTTCCATTTCTAGAATGCTTTTTTCTGTTTCTGTATGAGAGAAAGTGCTACT
>CM031596.1:77249244-77250865 GCA_018398815.1 Conus ventricosus | reverse complement strand
CAAAGCTGTACGTTCTAATGGTTAGTCTCGTTTTTCTTTCACCCCACCTTCCAAAAACGCAATACTGCTCTTTGGCTTACAAGGTAAAAAACAGCGCTCACCTAGTTTTCTTTTGTTTATATACTCCATCATAAGCTTGTAGTATTGCATATGATCCTCCATAACAAGAAGTTGTTCCTCTGTAAACAAAGCACGTCCGTCTCCATTGGAAGCCATGGCTAAAATGGCCGGTCGTGTCAACACTGCCACGTCAACGTGGTACTCAAGAATATTCGAGAACATTTTCTGATGCAATGTTGACCTCGTGTCGCTCGGCCTGCGCTGTGTTCTATGTGAACGAAGGCCTCTCGTCTGCGCCAGCCGTGCCATAGCATAAATTAAGTGATCAGGTTTCAGCCTCGTGTCTGCCTGTCTGTGTGGGCAAAGTTTTGTAGGTAGGAAGAAAGAGAAGAGTGTGTGTGTGTATGTGTGTGTGTGCCCGCCTCTCTGTCTGTCTGTCTGTCTCTCTCTGTCTCTCTCTTCTCTGTCTGTCTGTTCTGGGGCAACTTAACCTTAACGAGCTTTGTCAGGGGTTGCTGGTAATTCTCTCTCTCCCCACGCTGTAATTAACATCTATCTATCTAGTCCTCTTTGTGCTGGTAGCACATAAGGCCTCGACCAGAGCCCGCCACTGATGTCGGTCGGCTGAAACACGTTCCAGACGGCCCCATGTCCAACCATTGTCCTTCATCTCCCTCTCTACTGTTCTCCTCCAAGTTTCCTTGGGGCGTCCTCTTCTTCTTCGGCCATCAGGAGTCCATCGTAGGGCGATTCTGGAAATGGCTGTTGTCTGCTGGCGGAGCACATGGCCTATCCATCGCCAACGCCTTCGTTTGATTTGCGTTGAGATGGGTTCAGTTTCTGCTCTTTGGTGGAGTTCTCATTGGTGATGGTATTCGCCAATAGATGCGTAGAATGCGTCTGAGGCATCTGTTTTGGAAGACATCTAGTTTGTTGCTGATGGTTTTGGTCATCTTCCATGATTCTGATCCATAAAGAAGGGTGCTTATTACATTTGATTTGAAGATTCGTAACTTGGTCTTCAGGCGGATATTCCCTGTCTTCCATGTGCTCCTGAGTGAGGCAAAGGCCTGGCTGGCTTTTGCAAGTCGAGCCCGGATCTCCACCTCCCCATCCCCTGTATTTGACATCTTGGATCCAAGATAGGTGAAGTCGCTAACTTCCTCAATTTCGTCTCCGTTCATTTGATGTTGTCTTGGACTCTGGCATTCATTCTCATGCTCTTTGTCTTCTTGGTGTTGACCTTCAAGCCAAGGTTTCCAGCTGTTGCTGCCAAGGCATCTGTTTTCTCCTGCATGTCTTGGTAGCGATGTGACATCAGGGCAATATCGTCAGCAAAGTCCAAGTCTTCCAGTGTTGTTGTTGCCACCATTGTCGTGGTCCATCTGATTCCCCTCCTCTCTCTGTCTGTGGCGTTCTTCATAATCCAGTCCATGGCCAGGATGAAGAGGAAAGGCGATAGGATGCAGCCCTGTTTCACTCCCGTGCCGACATTGAAGGCGTCTGTGAGCTCCGTGTTGCAGATCACTTGTGCGCTGAAGTCACTGTACAGCATCTCAAT
>CM031596.1:77236744-77244244 GCA_018398815.1 Conus ventricosus | reverse complement strand
TATATCCCCCCCCCCCTCTCTCTCTCTCTCTCTCTCTCTCTCTCTGTCCCTCTCTCTCTCTCTTTCTCTATCTATCTGTCTGTCTGTCTGTCTATATATCTATGCACAGACAGAGAGGTAACCAACAGGCAGACAGACAGACAGACAGACGGACAGGCTGTGGGAGGAGGGTGGGAGGTGGGAGGTAGGAGAGTAGTGTCGGTCCCAGCCAAGGTGTGAATGATCAGGTTCTCCTGTGCCAGGTAAGTGTAAGGGTGTGAATTGCCTACTTGCGTTTATTGGGGCAGATCACACTCACAGTTGTCGGTTTGCCCATCTGATGAGTCATCTTCTCTCCTCCCTCCCCCCCCCCCCCACCCCCCGACCCCCCCGCGCCCCGCCTCTCTCTCTCTCTCTCTCTCTCTCTGCCTATTCTGTCTACCTTTCTGTCTGTCTGTCTGTATACACACACGCGCGCGCGCACGCAAACACGCACGCGCACGCGCACGCACACACACACACACACACACACAACGCACGCACGCACGCACGCACGCACGCACGCACGCACGCACACACACACACACACACGCGCGCGCGCGCGCACACACACACACGTACGCACACACACATGTACGCACACACACAAGATGGCGGAAACGACTAACACTTGTTGCCAGCATCTCAGTAATCAGGAAATTGTGCTTGAATATCATGGTGCGGCTTAGATCCAGTAGTTAGGGGGTCGCGTAAACTCCGTATCATCTACAAATAGTGACCTGGTGCCGAAAAAAGTCAACAAAAACCAAGCTTAAGAAAAAAAGTTTTGGAGCGAGCGCTGCTGGAAAGTGTACAAACTGCCGAAGAGGGATCTCACAGCATGAAGGTGAAACATTCACAATAAATCAGGCTGGCAGTGAGTGACTTTGAATCATTAAACGAGTGTAATGGGAAAGCTGTGGAGAGAATATCGGGGCCGAAATACCACAGTGAGCAAAAAGAACGATCGAAAAACTGGGGCAGGCCCGTTCCGATAACAGCGTTTGTCAATAGTAAAAACCCAGACGGACGTAACACCTACCTCGGGTTATCGCTCCTATGCGGACGCCGTCAAGGTAGTCCCCCCGGGTCCCTACACCCAAAAGATGACAACTGAAATGTCTAAAGGCCGGTGGACTACGAAAGAAAAGATAAAAAACAAAAACAAAACAAAAGAAATAGCCAAAAGAACAGTACTAAAAATGACGCACTACCAATTACTAGATAAAGTGACACCAAATAGAACGCCGAAGTTAACCCCACATCAATGCCGGCAAAAAAATACGATTCCCTCAGATACCCCCGTGTCCTTATTCTTCATGACTCTACATAACCGAGTCAATCCTACACGCCTGGGAATGGCTTATGGACTACAAGTGGCTGCAAGGAAAGCTTTCACCATTGACAACATCAAGAAGGTTGCTGAAGAAGCAAGTCAATCGCTGCATCCTGCTCCAGATTGTGTGTTCTGCACACGGGATTCAACGCCCCTTAAAGGGAAGACGCCGCTGTGTGCGGAAAAGACATGGCTTCTGCTGTGAAATCTGTCCAGCAATCTTTCCCCAGACCCACGTTGTGTGCAGCAACCCAATCCCTGTCAAATCACAACATCTTGAAGCAAAACGAGTGATATATAATGCGTACCACCTACTCTGAATTAATTGGAAAAAATACCAAAAATGTTTCTCATGTGGGTTACGACAACATCCAGAAGTCGTATCACCTCAAGATGATCTCCATCCAAATGGCGAAGGAGCACGGCTACTGGCAAGAAACCTAGGCCTCATCTACATCGCCTCTTCTGGGAGCGACCACGACGCAGACAGAGAGGTGGAAGATTCAGCGGCACCCGGGCATTCAACGCAGTCCCTGGCCTTCCAGACCCCAGGGATCCTTACCCCCGCCCAGGAATGTATCGTCTACCTCCTCCCGGGGCCCATTCCGCCACAGACCATAGCATCGTCGGAAAATACCCTTAGTCCTGACAAGAAAATCATTTTTCTTCTTTCTTTTTTTCACAAGTAACACAGTGTTTCTTAAAATTTAAAGACAACTATGAAGAAACAAGTATATAACAATTTGAAAATATTACAGTGAATGCCAATCAATCTCTGCAAATTTTCCTGCCCTTTGAAAATTACGTACAACAGGGAAATTATAGTGTGTTACGCTTCAATCGCTAAATGTTGAAATAACAAAGCTTCCAAATATTAAAATTTCTACTATCCACCACTAACTAACGTAAATATTTCAAATAAAAGGTGCAGTGTGCTATTTATGTAGATTTATTTTACAATTTTCCACAAGTTTTCTATGCCCAGGACTACAAGATTCTGAAGACTGTTTTTTCGGTAGGGCTTGCGATAAAAGTTAATGACACCTCATTTATAATGTCATTTCAGTGTATTATCCCTACGCCCCAAAGATAAAAATAGGGACGCTAAAAAACATCGATTTCACTTCTAAGAAATGGATCATTCTTGGTGATTTTAATGCTCATGGCTCCTTTTTGGGATACAGAAGTTCGAAAGTGTCTTCTAACAATTCTAGAAAAAAATTGTTGATTCCAGTCTCATCTTGTTAAATGATGGTCGAGTTACTCGAATCCCAGATGTATCAACACACAAACCAGCTGCTATAACTTGTCGCTGGTATCTCCAAATCTAGCAATTGATTGTGATTGGTCCACTGGAGAAGACTCCCTTTGGGAAGTGATCACCTTCCAATCACAATAAATTTAAAATGATGAAATTAGCACTGCCATATCAGATGTTGAAGACAAAATCCCAAATTATAATTAAAATTGCCAATTGGGAAGTTTTGCAAATATCTGATGACATATATAAAAACGCGGTTGAAGATGACAACATTGATGTTTTTTATTCAAATTTTGCCAAAATATTGATTCAAGCTGCGGGATAGTGCTATTCCAAGGAGTAGATATAGAAACTTGGTAAATTTTTCGGTAACGTGTGGTGGACTGAAGAAGCCGATTAGCTGTAAAATAAAAAACGTCAGGCTTTTAAAAGGTGATCCGAAATAAGACTGAAGAAAATTTTCAGACTATGAAACAGAAAAAAAACAACTGTAATAAAATAGTTTCTCAGCAAAAAAGACATACTGGGATGAATTTTGTAAAAAGGGAAAATAACAAATCAAAAGACATGTTTAAAGTGTGGAAAAAAGTAAAAGAAATGAAAAAGGTCAAAAAAAAACAACTTTATCCAATTAAGCTAGAAAAGGAATTTCCTACCTCTTATGAAAAAGCGAGGCTTTTGTTGATTTCTTTTCTCAGAATAGTTTTTCTTCATCTCTACAGGCAGAAAATGACAATAAATTGAAAGAGGAACAAAAAGAGGACTTTGGGGATCCTGATCCATTTTGCAGATCATTTTTAAATTTCTCCTATCCAGTCTCAGAATTGTCAAAGCTTTACACATCCATCTCAAACTCAGCAGTGGTCTAGATGGCATTTCTTATCAGATGCTAAGCCATCTGCCGTCTTCTTGGAAAAAATGTACTACTCTCGTTGTTCCAAAAAGTTGGAATAATGGCGCTCTCCCTAAAATTTGGAAGGTTCGGTTGGTCATACCAGTTCTGAAAGAAGCAAGATAAATACTTCTGTAAGCATTATAGACCAATCTCTTTGTCTTCTCATGTCGGGAAGCTTCTGGAAAAAAATTGTATTGAAGCGCTGATGACTATTGTGAAAAGAACTATTTGCTTCCAGTCCAGCGGGCGGGTTTAGAAAGGGTCGATGCACTACAGACCATCTTGTAAAACTTACAAATCAAATAAAAAACCATTTTGCCCACAGAAAAAGTACGATGGCTACATTTTTTGATGTTAAAAAAGCCTACGACAGTGTTTGGCATGCTCGGTTGCTTACAAATAAAAAAAGATTGGTATTCCCGGCAACAGTATTCTTACATAAAACGTTTCTTAATAGACAACATATATGTACAAGAATGGCAAGATGTATTCTTTCCCTTCAGTACATTAAAAATGGGTATTCCCCAAGGATCAATTATTGCCCCCCAATTTTGTTTTCAATTCTCCTTTATATCTATCCTTTTGCGTTGTCCAAAAATATCCATATAGTTCATATGCTGATGACATCGCAATATGGAAGCATACTAGTTTAAGAAAACATACAAAGAAAAAGGGCAATTAATCATGTGCAAAGTCATATCAATATGAATGGACAATTTAAACGGCATATATAAAAGAAAATGGCTAGAATTATCTGGTGAAAAAACCAGTTTAATGTTGTTTAAACAATGGAGAAAATCCGCCTGTACTCCCATCCTTGAATAAGATGGCACTTTGTTGCAATATCAGAAATCATCCTTTTTTTGGGAGTCCTTTTAACACCAAAACTAAGCTGGAAAATGCACATAGAAAAATTGTTATCTAAAGCTAGAACTAGACTAAATTTTCTTAAAAAATTGTTAATTGCCAACCTTGGGTCAAAATACTAAAACCCTTTTTCATTGTCTTTGGCTCTTGTCCGCTCCAAGTTTAAAATATGGACCCAAAAAGTTTACTTTTCAGCGCCAAAGTATCTTTTAAAAAAGTTACAAAGTATTGACAGTAAAGCTATTAAATTAGGTTTAGGAGTTCCTGTACAAACAAAAACATATAAGAGCTACAAAGCGGCGAATATCTTACCTTTATACGAGCAAAGATGTCTAGAATAGCCAAATATGGGGTTCGAGCTTGTCAGTAAAAAATTCAGTTACTGATGATATTTTTGTAAATTCGAATAAAGATTTTTTCCAAAAAGAGCCAAGAAATTTCATATATTCACCAATAATGAATTATACCGCTGAACTTATGTCTAAGTGTAATGTAGATTAACATCGATTCCAGAGTTCCCCACAGTTCCAATGATGCCTCCTTGAGAACATTTGAGTGGAAATTTTGATTATGAGTATACAGTCTCAAAGAAAAAAGAAAATATTAACATTCTAGTGACCCATGTGAAAGAACACCTAGAAAATTTTCCCTATCCTAATCACCTTAAATCTATACTGATGGTTCATTTTAAAGGACACAGCTGACAGCGGTTCTGGTTTCGTTATTCCAAGTCTGAATATAAAGGGAAAAAATTTTTATCTCGGAACGGGATTTTCAATATTCAACCCGCAGAACTGTATGCTATACTGATGGGTTTATTTTGTGTATATAGTACCCCCAATATCCTTTTTTAGTGTGCGTTTTGTGTTGATTCCAAGTCTGTTTTGCAAGCACTGCAAACTTGGGGTTGTAAGGCCAGAAAAAATTTTCTATATGAAATAAGGTACCGATACACTGTATTAAAGTCTCAGGGTATAATATAGACTTTTGTTGGATTCCTTCACATTGTGGTCTCAGAGGGAAGAAATAGCAGATAAAACTAGCTAAACTGGTGCACAGAACTGTTCAGAATGTTGCAATATTTGTCATTACATCCTTTCCCAAATGGAAAAAACTATCAACCTGGAACACTAACGTTTTCAAAACCTTTTTCTGTGAAAAATGCTACACACTGCCCAGCTGCTCACGCCATCTTGCTAAAATATCACAAAATTAAGGCTGAACACATGGAAGAAACCCAAATTTTTCTCCTGAAGTTGCGTGTGTCCGTGGGAAAAATTTATCTCTGTGCATCACCTTCTACTAGATTGTCCATTTTAAACTAAAATGTATAAAAGGGGAAAGGGATCAATCTTGACAAATAGAAATGAGAGTCAAGTTCTATCTGACTCCAGCTAATTGAGTTTTGCCGCCACTTTAGCCATTCTGATGTAGCTAACTATTAATAGGGTCCTTAACTGGCAGCTGTTATTCTTTTCATAAGTGTATGCAGATTGTGTTTTAAAAAGACTGAAGGTGGTTTATTTTAATTTATTTTATTTTAATTTATTTTTGTTTTCCCCCCCCCTTTTTTTTTTCCCCCCCCCCCCCCCCCCCCCCCCCCCCCCCCCCGTCAATATCATCTGCCGGATGAAAAGACGTAAAATTAAACCACCACCACCAAAACATGTGTAGATAACTTGAAAGGATAGACAACAGACAGATAGATAGACCCGATAGATAGAAAAGACAGATAGTATAGTATAGTAGTAGTAGTAGTAGTAGTAGTAGAAGTGTAGTAAATAAATGGTAGTAGAAGTAGTTAGCAGCAGCATCCTATGATGATACTACTACTACTACTACTAAAAAGTATATTTGTGGTGGTTTGGGGGGTATAGTAATAGTAGTATATAGTAGTAGTGGTAGTAGTACTATATGATAATAAAAATGGTTCTACTTCTACTAAAAGTAATAGTATGGTGGGGGTGGTGGCAGTAGTAAATAGTAAAGGTGGTGTGGTAGTAGTAGTAGTAGGAGAGGAGAGGAGGAGGAGGAGGGGTGGTGGGTGGTGGTGGAGTATATAGTATGTAGTAGTAGTATACTGTAGTCGTAGTATAGTGTTGTGTGTGTGTGTGTTGTGTGTATGTGTGTGTGTGTGTGTGTGTGTGTGGTGTTGTGCGCGCGCGCGCGCGCGTGTGTGCGTGCGTGCGTGCATGCGTGTGTGCGTGCGTGTGTAAAAAAAAAGAAGAAATAAATAGGCCTTCATTATTACACAAATAAATATCGAATGAATGAAAAACGAACGAACGAGCGAATAAATGACTGAATGAGTGATTGAATCTGTTGGAATAGATTTAGGGATCAGACGACGGGGCTTGTTGGGGAGACGCAGTCCCGCTGGCTGTTGCGTTGGACTTTTTCCCATGCCTGCTCCTTCTCTTCCGCACGGTTTTCCTGTTCCCCAGTAAGCCTTCCCCACGCACCCTCCTCCTCTCCCTCACCTTCCACCTTCCCGCCACATCCCCCCCCCCCCCCTTATCTCCCTCCCCCATCTCCCGGGCTCGTTTCTCACTCCACCCTAAACGCTCCCTTCATCTTCTCCTCAGTTCCCTCCTCCTCCTTCCTCCTTTCCCCCCAGACGCACGCACACACACACACACACACACATACACACACACACACAAACTCGCCGGATCCCCAGCGGCCGCAGACGTGAATGATTTTGCACACCTGAAACTCATCTGGCCCTTACGTCACCCTCACTGACTGGAGAGAGAGAGAGAGAGAGAGAGAGAGAGAGAGAGAGAGAGAGAGGTTGTACGTACGTTATGTACGTGTGTGTCCATCTATCTTTGTTGTAAATTACAAGCCCGTGTGTTGACGAATTTACGCGGCCATGGATCTCTATGAAAAGTCAAAACAACAGAGAGAGACAGAGAGAGAGAGAGAGAGGTGCGTCACACACACACACACAACTTGATCATCTGTGCCCCACAAAACCTCTGGTTTTCATATGGCAATAAAATATGTTCTTGTTCTTGTTCTTGTTCACACACACACACACACACACACACACACACACACACACACACACACAGTGGTGTGTGTGTTTCAAACAATCCGTATAACCAAGCAATTTTCGTC
>CM031596.1:77209244-77231744 GCA_018398815.1 Conus ventricosus | reverse complement strand
TGTGTGTGGTGTGGTGTGGTGTGGTGTGGTGTGGTGTGGTGTGGTGTGTGTGTGTGTGTGTGTGTGTGTGTGTGTGTGTGTGTGTGTGTGTGGTGTGGTGTGGTGTGGTGTGGTGTGGTGGTGTGGTGGTGTGTGTGTGTGAGTGTGTTGTGTGTGTGTGTGTGTGTGTGTGTGTGTGTGTGTGTGTGTGTGTGTGTGTGTGTGTGTGGTGTGGTTTGTGTGTGGTGTGGTGTGTGTGGTGTGGTGTGTGGTGTGGTTGGTGTGGTGTGGTGTGGTGTGGTGTGGTGTGGTGTGGTGTGTGTGTGTGTGTGTGTGTGTGTGTGGGGGGGGGGGGGGGGGTCCGCCTGTCTGTCGGTCTGTCTGTCGGTCGGTCGGTCGGTCGGTCTGTGAAGACAGATTAGACTGTTCTACCTAACCTCTCTGACTCATACATGGAATGAAAAACCAAAAAAAAAGGTGGAGACAGACAGAGAGATGCACAGAGAGAGACAGCGACAAAGGCACACAGACAGACAGACACAGACAGAAAGACAAGACAAGACAAAAAAAAAAGGTAATGTACAAAACAACCGTAGACAAGACCAGACAGGACAAGACAAAACACACTGTTAATTGTGGAGGATTATGGACCGATAAGCAAATTCATGCTTTTTATTCCCATCCAGCTCTCGAGAGCCCAAGAGGGGGAAATGGGAAAATAAGCCTCGGCGAAAAGGCTCATCACGAGAGAGACAGAGAGAGAGAGAGAGAGAGAGAGAGAGAGAGAGAGAGAGAGAGAGAGAGAGAGAGAGAGAGAGAAGAGAGAGAGAGAGAGAGAGAGAGAGAGAGACAGATCACATCAAAGGAACGGAAATGCTCCCACTAACACTGTTCCTTCATTACACCTCCCCACCCCTTGTACTCCCTGTACAGTACTCATATACTTACACAAAGGCATATATGCACATGAAGGTGGAGTGAGACACAGAGAGAGAGAGAGAGAGAGAGAGAGAGAAAGCGAGAGAGAGACGTACACACACACACACACACACACACACACACACACACACACACACACACACACACACACACATACCATACCAAGGGAATAGATGGGAGCGTATTCAGTTAAGCCCAGTCTGAAATGTTTACAGCAGTTAGTCCCCTTCAACTGTCTTGCCCGGATGGCCCGAAAAATTGTTTTGTTTTCGTGTTGTTCTCGTCTCTCGAGACTGACACTGACACTGACACACAGACACTGACACAGACACATCTTTAAAAAAAAAAATTTTTTATTAGCATTAGCTTTTTAACGCAAATCATAACCAAATAGCGACGAGTAGGAAATAAGAAAATATTACTCCAGAAACATAGCTCACGCACGCACGCACGCACGGACGCACGCACGCACGCATGCACGCATGCATGCACGCACATGCACTCGTGCACGTGCGCACATTCAAAGTACTACTTTCACCATGACCAATTTTTTGAGGTGAGATTCTGCATCTATGGATGCACTCACACACGAACATATATTAATAAATAACATCCATCTCTAACTATTTTAGATGTATACGTTTCTCGGTGTTGAAATGTCTCGTAAACTGGTTTTTCTTTTCAATTTATGCCCTTTTTCACCACAGTTAATCATCATTTATTGCTTATTCATTCCTAGGCTGAGCATCACCTTGTTTTCCTAATTGGTATTGGTCAGATGAGACCCTTTTGTTCCTGATGTTGTTTGCTTCCGCAATACATTTTGCCAGCGGTATTGTGATCTCATCATTTTCAAGTGCAAGAATCGCTTCTAAATCATATCTTTCTGAAACAGGTTAAAAAAAATGATAATAATAATAACATTTACATCTTATTGGACCATACACAGGGCAAAGAAACATGAACTGACGTTCACCTTAAGCTTGTTTACAGCCTGAAAAACCCTTTTAAATTAACATACTAACTATGTTTTGTATTTTCCTCTATAGGAAAGTGCCAACTTTGCGTGTATGAATTGATTGTACGATCTTTAAATTCCGAGAGAAAAAAGCAACGTCACTTTCAACGCCCTGGTTAATCTAAACAATGCCAAATCCTTCCTAATTCTGGTTGATCTAAACAATGCCAAATCCTTCCTAATTCTGGTTGATCTAAACAATGCCAAATCCTTCCTAATTCTGGTTGATGTAAACAATGCCAAATCCTTCCTAATTCTGGTTGATCTAAACAATGCCAAATCCTTCCTATCGCCCTGGTTGATGTAAACAATGCCAAATCCTTCCTATCGCCCTGGTTGATGTAAACAATGCCAAATCCTTCCTATCGCCCTGGTTGATGTAAACAATGCCAAATCCTTCCTATCGCCCTGGTTGATCTAAACAATGCCAAATCCTTCCTATCGCCCTGGTTGATCAAAACAATGCCAAATCCTTCCTATCGCCCTGGTTGATGTAAACAATGCCAAATCCTTCCTATCGCCCTGGTTGATGTAAACAATGCCAAATCCTTCCTATCGCCCTGGTTGATGTAAACAATGCCAAATCCTTCCTATCGCCCTGGTTGATGTAAACAATGCCAAATCCTTCCTATCGCCCTGGTTGATGTAAACAATGCCAAATCCTTCCTATCGCCCTGGTTGATGTAAACAATGCCAAATCCTTCCTATCGCCCTGGTTGATGTAAACAATGCCAAATCCTTCCTATCGCCCTGGTTGATGTAAACAATGCCAAATCCTTCCTATCGCCCTGGTTGATGTAAACAATGCCAAATCCTTCCTATCGCCCTGGTTGATCAAAACAATGCCAAATCCTTCCTATCGCCCTGGTTGATGTAAACAATGCCAAATCCTTCCTATCGCCCTGGTTGATGTAAACAATGCCAAATCCTTCCTATCGCCCTGGTTGATGTAAACAATGCCAAATCCTTCCTATCGCCCTGGTTGATGTAAACAATGCCAAATCCTTCCTATCGCCCTGGTTGATGTAAACAATGCCAAATCCTTCCTATCGCCCTGGTTGATGTAAACAATGCCAAATCCTTCCTATCGCCCTGGTTGATGTAAACAATGCCAAATCCTTCCTAATTCTGCTTCCCCTCTTCGTCTTGCCGTAATACACTGAGAGGCAGAAATTCCGCACATCATGCACACAGGTTCCACGGAAAAGTTTGATTTGTTGCTCCTTTTATGACCCATTCCTCAGTTGGTGGGAGTGTGACCCACCTTCCCACAGCGACGTTTCTCGTGCAGCACGTGCCAGCGAACAGACAATAGCGCCAGAAGCAAAAAGCCAAACTGGGCAACAACTCAGTTCAGAGTGAATATTGCGTCGCTTTCTTTTCACGAGATGAACACACAGTTTAACCCCATAAAATGCCGCAACCAGAATTATTTTATCACACTGCAAGAAAATGCCACGGCTAGACAACAACCAGCGAAACCGTGCTGTTGGGATGCTGAGGGCCGGTTCATCTGTCCGACAGGTGGCAAGAGCCATGAACACCCACCACACCACTATCTACCACCTACAACAGCACTTGGCAGCCACCCTGTCAGTTTCTGACCGTCATCGACCAGGCGCACTTCGAGTGACGACTCAGAGACAAGATCGAGCCATTCGCCTTTCCCACTTCAGCAACCGATTTCTGACTGCTGCTGCCACCACTAGAGTAACTTTGGGGAAGCGTGGGGGACCCATCAGCAGCCGCACCATCAGACGACGCCTGCCACACACAGGAATCAGGTGTCACAGGCCCTACGTTGGCCCTGTACTGACTGACAGACACAGGCAGGCCCGGCGCCATTGGGCAGCAAATGGTGCGTTCCTGGGAAGACGCGCATGGAGGAATGTCATCTTATCTGACGAGTCACGTTTTTGCATGAGCCACGCTGATGGGAGAATCAGAATTTACTGGAGACGAGGAGAACGGTATCATGACCCTTGTGTTAGGCAGCTCGACCGGTTTGGCAGCCCTTCAGTGATGGTGTGGGGTGCCATCAACGCCAACTTTAGATCTCAGCTCGTGGTGATCGATGGCAACATCACGGCACAGCGTTACGTGAACCACGTTCTCCACTGTGTCCTGCTTCCACTCCTGGATCACCCTGGTGGACGACGCACATTTGTGTTCCAGCATGATAATGCTACACCTCACAGTGCCCGGATGACCCATCAGTTTCTGCAGCAGAATGGAGTGGAGGTGATGCCCTGGCCATCCCTGTCACCTGACATGAACTGTATTGAGCACCTTTGGAGCGCGCTCGGCAGGAGAGTGGAGCAGCATCAGCCGAGACCCCAGACGAGAGGTGAACTGATCGCCGTTCTTCAGCATCACTGGGTCAACATCCAGCAGGTGCAGATCCGAGGTCTTGTGCAGTCCATGCCTCGGCGTCTTCGAGCGTGTGTAGCTGCCAATGGTGGATACACCAGATGTTGACAGAATCATCTCTTTTGAAAGATGGTTTATGCTGTGCAATAACCATGTTTGACAGTTGTTTATGAATTTGATTCAGGTCGTTTTTTTTCTGTTCACACATGCCCTTTTCAATCAAATTTTCTAACGCAGATTTGGTTTGTTTAAGTTGTTACCAAGTTTCCAATGAAATAACTGACAAATGAGATTTTTGTGCAGGATTTTTTTATGTTTGTGCGGAATTTCTGCCTCTCAGTATAGCATTTCATACGCTGGCCTACATAATCTTATCGTTGGTAATTCAATGATCCTTAATACTCTAAATGATTGTTCTTATTCTCAGTGGATACGTGCCAGTTTCACCATATGGAATTGTGTTGGAAGAATGGAGCGGTACATTTGAAAAACGTTTAATCGCAAATGTATGTACAGTTTCCATCTGCTTAGAATCCACAGCACCCAGTTTTCTGCCTACCATGTCAGGATAGGCTGGATTTGTGTATCAAATAACTTCCAGTGAAATGAAAGATCAGTGGAACTTAGTTTGTTCAAGGCTCTACGAACTTCAATCCCTGCCTTCTCCCTTTTCCTACATGCCTCTGACCATGCAGCATTTATAGTGAGCTTGGTGGTATAAATCGCTCCAAGACGTTTGCAAGAATTCGTAAAAGTAACTTCCGTATTCTACATTTTTTAATGAGTGGAAAGATGTCCTCCTTTGTGAAAACCCATTACATTCGTTTTATCTTCCTTAACACTCAGACCCAGCCTTCCAGCTTCTTGTTTTAGAACTGCTTTTGTATGCCGACGGTAATATCTGAGAGAAATATGACGTCATCTGCAAATAACAAAAGAAATATTTCAATAGCTCCTGGAAGCATTTGTATTCCATGTTTTCCCGTTCTTGATAATGCAGTAGGTAATTCGTTGATAAAGAATGAAAACAGTTGTGGGCTTTGTAAACAACCTTATTTGACGCTTCTTGGGCAACTGAAGAAATCGGTGTCAACATGTTTGTCTGGAACGCAAGCCAGCACAGTGTCATACACTGCTCTAACGGCCAGCACAGTGTCATACACTGCTCTAACGGCCAGCACAGTGTCATACACTGCTCTAACGGCAAGCACAGTGTCATACACTGCTCTAACGGCCAGCACAGTGTCATACACTGCTCTAACGGCCAGCACAGTGTCATACACTGCTCTAACGGCCAGCACAGTGTCATACACTGCTCTAACGGCCAGCACAGTGTCATACGCTGCTCTAACGGCCAGCACAGTGTCATACACTGCTCTAACGGCCAGCACAGTGTCATACACTGCTCTAACGGCCAGCACAGTGTCATACACTGCTCTAACGGCTCTGCATCATTTACCCCTAATGCCTGCTTTTGTCAGTACACCCCGAAAGATATTTCTGTGCACTTAGAGTCAACGGAAGCAACATACAGCTTAGAATTTTTATTAAAATATGTTTAAAACGATCGCATATAATGTAGATATATGATTAACCATGCTATAGTCTGCTCTTTATCTGTCCATTTACTGATCCTTTTATTAAAAATTATGCGTGTAAACTTTTTTTTTTATTACACTCGTTAATGCCACTCCTCTGGAATTATCTGGATCGTTGATGTTTTCTATTTTGTATATTAGTACTATAATAGATAGTACTTTATAGTAATAAACAAGAGAGAGAGAGAGAGAGAGAGAGAGAGAGAGAGAGAGAGAGAGAGAGAGAGAGAGAGAGATCAAGAAATAGATGGGAGCATATCCAGTTAGATCTGTCGCAAATGCTTACAGCAGTTACTTCCCTTATTGCACCCTCGCCAAGAAAGACCTCGCAGCCTTCAGCACTCTTGGTTAAAACAACAAAAAGAAATGATAGATAGCCTAGAATGAAATGAAAATATTACGGATAAAGCAGGTATGAATGAGAGGTAAATAAACGGAGGCATTTTTGTGTTAACAGGAAATAGGATCCTAAAATGTAGAACTCGACAACAACAACAAATCTTGGCCTGAAATGTACTACTACTACCACTGCTGCAGAAACTGCTGCAGCTACAACAACTACTGCTACTACTACTACTACTACTACTGCTACTAGTACTACTTTTATCATTACTACCACCACCTCTACTTCTTCCCCAACTACATCTGCTGCTACGACTACTACTGCTGCTGCTGCTCCTCCTCCTCCTACTACTAGTACTACTACTACTACTACTACTACCACTACTACTACTACTACTACTACTACTACTACTACTACATACTACTACTACTTGTACAACATACTGTCCGGCCAAAAACGGTTGAAGGAGTTTTACCCCAGAAACAGTAATACATGTATACACTATGCATAATGTTTCTACACAACACATTATTTCAATATGTTATTCGTTTTGTTGATCTGTTCGCGCTACGCTGGCCGCCTGCCCAGGTGCTCTCTCTCTCTCTCTCTCTCTCCCCTCTCTCTGGCAGTGACGCATGCTCCGTATCTACCTACACACCAGCTGTTGCCGCTGTCAACGGTACAAGTCACCGTGTGATGTAAAGGGATGACGAGAGATAACAGTGTCCGGCACATCCCCCTTCAGTGTGTGCATGACTGTGTGGCGACAATGGCAGCAGCAGCCAAAACAACAGCCACACACACACACACACACACACCACACACACACACACACACACACACGCACGCACGCACGCACACGCACACAACACACACACACACACACACACACACACACACACACAACACACACTCACACACACACACACACACACACACACACACACACACACACACCACTCACACAACACGCACACACACACTCACACACACACGCACGCACACACACGCATGCACGCACGCACGCACGCGCGCACACACAACACACACACACACTCTCTCTCACCCTCTCTGTCTGTCTGTCTGTCTGACACACACACCACACACACACACACACCACACACACACACACACACACACACACACACACACACACACACACACTCATCGCACCTCACACCACATCACCAGCGCGCGCGCATATGCCCAACACGCACCATGCAACACAACGCGCTGCTGACAACTTGATGTGTGTCAGCACATTGACTCACTTTTCCATACACACTGGCCTGCAACTTTTTTACTTGTTTTTATTTTCTTGTCTTTTCATACAACCTTTTTTGTCTACTTCTTTGTTCTGTTATCTAAGTCCATTTCCACTTGCTACTGGGGTTTTTTACCTACCTTTTCCTTTTTTTTAAAAATAATCAACAAAAATTCTATCTTCACTTTTTTTTTCACGTGTCCCGTATTTTCGTAGTTCTTTTTTCCTATTGTGGCCTTGATTTTTTCTGCCTTTCTTGTTTTTCTTGCTTTCCAAATTTTTCCTCCTTTTCATATTTTGCCCCTTCCTTTCTCTTCTTTCTTTCCTTTCTTTTTTTTTTTTTTTTCATCAGTCTCTCTCTCTCTCTCTCTCCTATCTCTCTCTCTCTCTTCTCTCTCTCCTCTCTCTCTCTCTCTGTAATTGTTTACTTTTCCTGCCAGCTTTTCTACTTGTTCCTACATGAACCTACTTAGTCCTTTTTTTCTGCTTGCTCCTTTCTTGTCAGTTTTTTTTTCTAACCTCCTTCCTGCTTCTTGCTATTTTCACCTTCCCTTTATAGCTTGTTTGTTCCTCACCTTGTCGTTTGTTCCCTACCTTTTTCCTACTTGTCCCAACTTTTTCCTATGTTTCCAACCTCTTTCTACTTGTTCTACCTTACACCAATTTTCTTCCATACCTTTTCCCACATTTTCAAACCTTTGTTCACCTTAAGTTTTTACTTTTTACCCGGTTATTTCTTTTCTTCTGCTTGTCTTCCGACATTCTCCCACTTCCTTTCGCCATTGTTACCTACCGTTTTCCATTGTTACCTACCGTTTTCCATTGTTACCTACCGTTTTCCATTGTTACCTACCGTTTTCCATTGTTACCTACCGTTTTCCATTGTTAGCATTGTTACCTACCGTTTTTCCATGCTACCTACCGTTTCCATTGTTACTATTGTTACCTACCGTTTTCCATTGTTACCTACCGTTTTCCATTTTTTACCTACCGTTTTCCATTGTTGCCTACCGTTTTTCCATTGTTACCTACCGTTTTCCATTGTTACCTACCGTTTTCCATTGTTAGCATTGTTTACTACCGTTTTCCATTGTTACCTACCGTTTTTCCATGTTACCATTGTTACCTACCGTCTTCCATTGTTACCTACTGTTTTCCATTGTTACCTACTGTTTTCCATTGTTACCTACCGTTTTCCATTGTTACCTACCGTTTCCATTGTTACCATTGTTACCTACTGTTTTCCATTGTTACCTACCGTTTTCTTCCATGTTACCTACCGTTTTCCATTGTTACCTAACCGTTTTCCATTTTCTCCAACCTGTCCTAACCTTTCCGTACTTTCGATGCCTCTACCTTTTCCATCTTTCCCCCCCGTTTTTCCTAACACCCCCACTTTTTCCAACCTTTTTCTCATCTAAAGTAAGTCTTTTTTTCTACTTTTTCCTAGCTTTTCTCGCTTTTTCCTACCTTTTTCTCACTTTCCCCTCCGTATTTCCTATCTTTTCTCACGTTTTTCCACCTTTTCGATCTCCCCCCCCCCCCCCCCCCCCCAACTTTTTCTGTCACTACCTTTTCCTACACATCTTATCTTTTTCTGCTCTGTCCTACGTTTTACCACCCACCCACCTTTTCTCACTTTTTCCTACTTCCCCTAACTTTTTCCTATCTTTTCACACTTTTCACTGCCTGTTTATCCCCCTTTCCTACTTTCCTTATCTTTTTCAGACTTCATTTTTGCTGCATTTCTTTACCTTTTCCACGTTTTCCTAGCCTTTTTTCCGTTACATTCTTTTTTTCATGTTTTCCCACCTTTTTACCGCTACTTTCATTTTCACAACGTTTTCCTGCCTTTTTTTTATTTTTTTTTTTACAAGTTTTCCCTATTTCTTATTCTTTTTTTCTGCTTTCCTGTTTTATTCCCACTTTCCCCATTTCTTTTCTAGTTTTTATCTAATTACCCTACATTTCCCACTATTCCCTACATTTGCTGACCTTCCCACTTCTCCCGTTTTACCTACCTTTTCCCATTTTCCTCTACACTTTCTTCACATTTTACCTCATTTTTCCTACTTCTCTCCATTTTTTTCTGCCCCTCCCCCACCCCCTCCACTTCCACCCCTTGTTTCCTGCGAAGGGCAAAGTGATGTGAACTGAACGCATGTCGCTGGCACATGCAGCGCAGAGAACTATCGGAGCGTTTGAAGGGAAGCGACAGGAGGGTTGGATGTCCACCATCACGGAGGCACGAAGGCCTTTGAAATCCACATCACTAACGAGCATCGCACACACGTCACACGTCACCGCCCCGCACCCCAACTCTGCCCATCTTCCCCCCACGGCGAAATAGTGTGGGCAGTTCAGTGTTGTTCAGCGGTCTACTTCGTTCTACTGACATGTATGCTACTATCATTGGTCTGTGCTGGAAGATTGGTCCCTAGTCGAACTAAGCGGCAGAAACAAAGCTTGGCAGCTACATGTTGTTACATGTTGTCAGTTCAATCTAAAACTCGGTGTTTTCACCGTCCATCGTGTTGTCATTCAGAGGAAGAGGAGTGTGGGTGGGGGCGGGAGGGGAGGGGGGAAAGGTGTGCAGCGTGCGAGAGTTAGAGCCGTTTCATTCCCACCCGATCGCTATCCTCACCCACCACCACCACCACCATCCCATTCCCTACTACTTTCTCTTCCTCTTTCCTCGACCCCACCTCCCCCCCCCCCCCCCCTCACCCCAGTCGCCTCTCCCCCTTCCTTCCCTGTCTTACTCTCCACAGATGGATATATTTCAACTGCCATATCCCTTTTGGCAGGTACGTTACCTGTCTGGGGTCTCCAAAACTGAAAACGTTTACACTGAGATCATGAGTTTAGTCTGCATGAAAAGCAGGATTGGAAAAAAAATGAATAAAGAAGAAGCAGCTTTGCGCGATTTTCAAAGTGGATTCACGCATAGGTGATTCTTCAGGATTATTTCTCGACGCAGGTTTTCCAGGTGTGTTTTCGTTGAACCTGATGTAACCTCAATGTAAAAAAGTGACCTCATTAGTTTATATGTACAGGTTTGTGCAATGAGGGTGTGTGTGTGTTTGTGTGTGTGTGGTGTGTGTGTGTGTGTGTGTGTGTGTGTGTGTGTGTGTGGTGTGTGCGATGCGTGTTTTTGGTGCGTGCGTTTGTGAATGCATATGAAACTGACCAGGAGTGTTCTCCAACCTTGAGAACGCGCCATCACAATTCAGTCCTACGCACTATTTTCGTTCTGATTTCAAACACAATGGTTATCAGTTCTGATTTTAAACACAATGATTGTCAGTCCTGATTTCAAACACAATCAATGTTAGCTAGAAATGGTTTTAAATCCAAGAGAACAGCACGTTCTGATGTTTGGGGGAAGGGAGTGTGGAGGGACTTGGAGGTCGGTGGATGGGTGAGAAGTGGTGAGGCTGAGGTGGCGGGGAGATCCGTGATGTTGCTGCAGCTACGATTGCTGTCGCTGCTGCTGGGGCTGCTGCGTTACTGCTGCGCATTGTATGTTCTGTTGCTGCTGTTGCTGTTTTTCCCACTGATAGCCGCGCCCCACCCCTTCTCTCTCTCTCTCTCTCTCTCTCTCTCTCTCTCTCTCTCTCTCTCTCTCTCTCTCTCTCTGTCTGTCTGTCTGTCTCTCTCTCTCTGTGTCTGTCTGTCTGTCTGTCTGTCTCTCTCTCTCTTTCGCTAGTCATGTTTAGTTATTCCCTTAGCGGGGCAAGGGCCGGATAAAAAAAAAAAGCATGTGGTTGCTTTATCTGTTACGCTTGGAAATAAATCATCATCAGCAGCATCATCATCATCATCATCTCATCATCAGCATCATCCTCATCTCTCGCCGGGGGGAATAAAATTAAGATAGGAGTCATTCCATCCTTCCCACCCCTCACCCCCACTCCCCGTCTTTCCATCACGTCCCCCCCCCCCCCCTACTCCCTTACCCTCTATACCACTCCCACTCATATATACACACACACACGCACTCGCTGGCCAAGAACGCTGGCCAACTCATGCTCCCCCTCCGGCGGGCACGGCTGAGTGGACCAGGGGGTAACGACCCGTGACATTCACCCTTAAAGGTCCTGTGGTTCAGAGTTTGATTTTACGTTCTTTATTATTTTTTCCATTTGTGAAGGCTGATAAAAACTAGCAATACTACAAAATGGAACCAAAAGAACACTCTCAACTCCTTGACAAAAACATCCAGAAAAACTACAAAAAAGCCGACAAAAATATACATGACAGTATCCGCACTAAAGAAAAAGAACTTGCAGAGCGCATAGACCTAAGTGACAGGATAGAAGCGACAGCAAAAAAAGAAGCTTTCATTACACTCAAAGACCACAAGCCCAATTTTCATAACAATCCAACATGTAGACTAATAAACCCATCAAAATCTGAATTAGGCAAAATAAGCAAGAAAATTCTGGAAAAAAAAAAAAAGAAAGTAAAATCAAAACTCTGAATACAACCTCTGGAAAAAACACATACGAAGTTATCCAATGGTTCAAAAAACTCAATAAACAAAGTAATACAGTATTCATCACATTTGACATAGTAGACTTTTACCCATCTATAGATGAGGAACTACTCCCAAAGCCCTGAATTTGCAGTAACCACACTGACATAACAGGGTCAGAAATGGAAATCATTCTCCACACCAAGAAAACATTACTACACAGCAAAAATGAAACCTGGATCAGGAAAACCAACAAAACTCAACATTCGACGTAACCAGGGGATCATATGATGGGCAGAAACAGTGAACTGGTCGGACATTCATGCTGTCCAACATCAAAAAAAAAACTCGAAAACAAGTCGGACTATACAGAGACATGGCCTTGCTGTACTAACCAAAAATCCAAGAACCATCGAAAACAAGAAGAAAGAACTATGCAAAATCTTCCAAAACCACAATTTAAAAGTTTAACCATTGAAGCAAACAAAAAGGTAGTGAACTACTTAGACATAACACGGATCTCAACAATCACATATATAAACCATACAAGAAACCCAACGATACACCTCTTTATGTACACACCAAAAGTAACCATCCCCCCACTGTATTAAAGACCATACCCCATGGCATAAACAAGAGACAAATCAAACCTGTCATGCAGTGAGAGAGTGTTCAAAAATTGCAGCAGTAGAATACCAGGAGGCACTACAAACAAGTGGATACAAAACAAATTACAATACAACCAGACAAAAACACAAATAAAAGCAGAAAAATAGAAAAGAAAAATCATAGGGTTATAACCCCCCCATACGACGGGAAACTCAAAACAAACATGGGGGAAAAAAATTCTTCAAAATCCTAACAACTTCATTTCCAAAGAACACAAACTGTCCAAAATATTTAACAAAACACTGTCAAACTATCGCACTCATGTATGCCCAACCTCAAAAACCTAATTGACGCATCCAACAAAATGAAAATCAACACAGAAAAGAAGGGTGAAGAAAGGAAATCTTGCAATTGCACCAGAAAGGAGCAGTGCCCACTAAACAATAAATGTCTTCACAACAACATTGTATACCAGGCTACTGTGACATCAAAAAATGAAAAAGAAACATACATAGGGATCACTAAAAAACCCACTTCAAAACCAATATGCAAACCACAAACATCATTTAATAAAGAAAAATATAAAAACCAAACAGAACTGAGCAAATATATCTGGAAACTTAAAGACGCAAAAACAAGCTACAATATATCCGGGAAAAATCATAAAAAAGCATCACCATACAGCAATGTTTCAAAAAGGTGCAACCTATGTTTAACTGAAAAATGGTTAATACTATGCAAACCCCCTTTAGCAACTTAAACCCCAAAAACAGAAATAAGTAAACAACTGCGGGCATAAATGGAAATCGTTGTTAGTGATACACCCAAAACAAAAACCTGAAAGCCCCCCAAAAACACGTGCAGGCCAACCCGCACGTGCAAACAACCGCAAAGGGGAGCCCACAAAACCATATAACATCGCGGTGGGCAACCAAAAACCACCCCTATGACACGCAACGCGCTCGAAACAAATTTGTAGATAGTTTTAAGATTCCTCTTTTTACTTGTTTTAACTATATATATATATATATATATATATATATATATATATATATATATAGAAAGTAGTAAGAAACTCGTGGAGAGCGTGCAGCAGAGAGTCCCAGAAGAGAACCCCCTTCAAGCAAGTGTTTCGTCCCTTATCTCCTGACACTCTAGGGGGTTGGGCCACACCCGGTTCATGACTCCGGATGTCCCTCTGCTGCCCCCCTTTTTTTCCCCCCCATCTTGGGACGAGCCATGGCTGGGATTCGAACCCATGACCCTCTGGACATGCTCATTTTCTACTTTAATGACCCCGCTTTTTAAAACCACTGAGCCACAGGGACACCCTGATATTTGTAGGGAAATTAGCCTTATGAAGTTCACTTTTGTTCCTCCTGACCAGATCCAGCTTGAACACCTCTCTGCCGCTTCTCCCATTGCTTTCAGGGCTCTGGTTTTTTCCTTCCCTGCAACTGAAAAACTGTTTCATGAGGCTGATGCAGACTTCCTACAAATCCCCTAGCTCCAATTTCTGCAGTGAGGACTTTGACCTGATAGCCTTCTCTCCTCAGGCTGTTTGCCAGATCAGCATACTTTCAGTCTTGTAGATTTGAGCTGCCTCCATTCTGTTCTCATATGGCCCCGTGAGCCGATCATGATCAGCGCGGGTTGACTTAAAGTGGACTACTATGTCTGGTCTCATGCCACTCTTGCTGATGATCTCGGGGTGACTCTTCCATTCTGGGAGGTCTGCAGTGCACTCCCAGTCACTGCCCCCATCCACAGACTCTGCCTCCCATGTTTCGAGTGGCACTGTTGTTCTTGGCCATATTTTTTTTTTTTTTTAGCTTTTGAATATCATCTGTATCAATAAACCAACAAATAAAAAAATAGACATCTTACAAGGGAACTGTCGATCAGTGTCAACCATATCGCGAACTTTCAAGAACACGAAGAGAATAACTCCTATACAGTGTTTTATTCTTCAGTCACTAAATGTGTCCAAGATGAACTTACCACGTCTCGATCTTTTCTTCTACCCTCCAGTGTACCCATCTCTCTGACGAAACAGGAAAAGTGAACTGTGCCACTATATACATGAAAAGCTATCTTACCATCCAATTTCAACGCCAGTACCATCGACTGCGCCAAATATCCACTCTTGTGCAGCTTGTGTCAAATTGATAACTCATTAACTTAAATATTTTTTCTGTTTACCTCCTTAAAGGTGTTAATGATTGTAACAGTGACTGGCTACGTACCCTGGGTACCCAAAATGAAAAGTGGCTAGTAGCCGGTGACTTTAATGAACACGCCCCATTTTGGGATAGTAGCTGCCCTAAGGTAGCTCCAATCGTCTAGTGGGAATATTTCGGACTCGGCAGTCTTTCTTCTAAATGATGGAACCATAACTAAATTGCCTATGTTCCTAGCCAAAAACGATCTGCTATTGACCTGTCTTTGATTTCGCCATCACTAGCGACAAGCTGTACTTGGTAAGTTCATAATAACACTTTAGGTAGCGATCACCTCCCAATTCATTTCCTTAAAGGATTACAATTTTGGCATGATGATACAAGGGATAAAACCCAAAATTTAATTATAAAACGAGCTGACGGGATAAATTCAAGTCCATTTTAATGTCATTTAATGTTAGTATGCTGGGGGAACCCAGATATTGATAAAATGTATTGTAACTTTTCTGAATCGGTCTTGAAAGCGGGCAACCGAGGCAATCCCAAAATTTATTCAGACAAAATCCTCTAAACATGCTGGCAAGCTGGGTGGGACTGAATCCTGCAAAGATGCTGTTAATAAAAAGAAACTAAGTTAAAAAATACCGCAAAAGACAAAAAAGTAGATGATACTCCCCATGAAAGGGGCAAAAAATGAAAGTACTAGGATTATAGAGAAAGCAAAAGCGATTACTGGTCATCTTTTGTGTAAACGAAGTTAATGTAACAAAGATATTAAAAAGGTATGGACAAAGATACACGAATGAAACATGGAATACATTTACCCGCTTATCCAATCACATTAGCGTATGAACAATTCCAACATTAGCTCAAAAAGCTAACTGTTTGCTGATTTTTTTGCCAAATAGCTCCAAAATTAGTCTCCCCAGACAAGTGTATACTTGAGGGAAGACCAATCAAATTTTTTCTTTCTTTCTTTTTCTCTCTGCGTACGCAGGCTGATACTCCCCGCGGACACTCCCTGTATAGCCAGGCAGTGGAGTTTGTGTGTATGACCCTTTTTTATCCCGCCATTAAGGCAGCCATACTCCATCTTCGGGGAAGTGCATGCTATGTGTCACTGTCATCCATACCAACGGCCAAACTGGCCTTCTCTTCCGAAAGTTGTGATGGATTTTACGTGTGTGCAAGATGTATGCGTGCGTTCACAAAACGGGAAAACCCCGGTTTATAGTCTCATTCGAAGGACTATATGGGGAATGAGTCAGAACCCAAAGTTAACTCCGGGGGTAAAATCCCCTACAACCGAAATTCGAACCCGCAACCCCAGGATCACGAGTCCGGCGCTCTACCAACGAGCTACCGGCCCCCTGCCAATCAAATAAACAATGAACATTAATTTAAATGCAGAAATAACCATTAGAAGAATTAAAAAATGCTATATCGTATTTTGGGCCCAAAAAAGAAAACATCAGTTGGTTTAGACACAGTCCAAACGAATGTTAAGAACCTTCCAATCAATTTACAACATTTCTGTATACCATTATGAAAAATGTTGGATAGATGGGAAGGCCCGTCTGTTTGGAAAGATTCTGTCAATTGTGCCCATTACCAACAGGCAAACCTACTCTGAATTAATAGTTATCGTCCTATCGCTCTCACCCTCTAACTGGTAAACTAATGGAAAAAATTGATTAAATAGACTTACTTATCATTGTGAAAAAAACGGACTTATTCCCACGCTCAGGCTGGGTTAGAAAAGGGCGTCGACTGTTGATCACCTTTTAAAACTTACAACTCAGATAAAACGTCCCAAATTTGCCCGGAGAAAAAAATGTACTTGCAACTTTTTTCGATGTCAAAAGGCGATGAAACAAGTCGGCATAGCGACTTTTATATAAACTTTAAAATGATAGGTCTCTTTTGGTCACATTTATGATTACTTCAAAGAATTTCTTGCTAACAGAACAATTCAAACCCAAAATAGGAAAAACTATTCTAGCAAGAGATTTGGGAGATTGGCATCCCCCAGGGTTCTGTAAATTGCCCCCCTGCATTTTTTAAAATCCTAACGCACGATCCCCACAAAAAGTATTTATAAAAATTTAGTTTAATTCAATATGCTGATGACATAGTTTATGGATGAATGTTACTTTAAAAGAACACAGCTTTAAGTCAATTACATACAGAAAAAATTAAAATCAAAGAGACTTAGACAGTAAAAAGCCAGATTTATGTTTGAGAATGGGGTTTTGTCTGTCTGCTGAGAAATCTCATATGATGCTTTTGATGCTTTGGTGGAAATTCTCATGATCTCCCTACTTTTAAGATGATGACACAGTGCTTACCACACATCTTTTCATAAAGTTTTTAGGTGTACATCTTACTTCAAAATTATCATGGAACATAAATTTAGTATATCTAACTCAAGCAGGAAAACTCTATAATCTTCTAAAGTTGTGAGTTACCAGAGTTGGGGGCAGGATACGTGCACTTAATTCATTTATCAAAATTTTCTGGTCGGACAAGGATTTCATATGCACAGGGAAATATAATTTTCAGCTCCTAAGTATCTTCTAAAAAAGCTACAAAGCACAGATTGCAAGGCTACAGAATAGCCCTAGGAGTTCCCCTTTTCGCTTCCTTATAGGGACATATCAGAAGCTGGCGTTTTGGGCCCCTGGAACTTATCGAAAATTAGCTTGTGCTAAAACTTCAAGATGTTCTACTGTTTTATAATTCAAATGTGGATGAACTTGATATGCATCTGATTTAGATTTTCCAAAGCGCGCAAAAACAATACGATCAAATAAAACCCATCCTTACGTACTCCTCAAACCTGTTGAAATCTGCCAAAATTGATCACAAACCATAGCCCCACGTTATCCCGTAGGTCCATTCCTAATTGGGAACTTATCCCGGCAAGTTTTGATTATAAATACATGATTTGCAAAAGAATGTTATTAATAACGTCTTAGGTGCTATGGCCCAAATCACATATTGACGACAGTTATCCTAATCACTTAAAATTTATACAGACGGATCCCTATTAAATGGCAATGCTGGTTCCGGGTTTGTTATTCCGCTTTGAAGCAGATAAAATCTTTTCATCTGAAAGGGGTTTTCTGTTTTTACGGCTGAATTGATAGCAATCGAATGGCTCTGCATTATATTACTGACATTCCACGTGATTTTCCAGAAAAAACTTTTTTGTGTTGATTCCAAATCTGTTCTTCAAGCAATGGAATCTATTGCTGCTACCAATCGCCCCGAGATATCACCGAACTAAAAATTCTTATCCATTTCCTTACATCTAGAGGGATAACAGTGGACTTTGCTGGATTCCGTCACACTGTGGGATGTAGGAAATGATGGGCAGACAGAACTGCCCGTAGGGACCAAAAACTCTGAAAATTCTGTCCATATCAAAATACCTTTGAGTCTTCACGAAGCCTATGGACTCTTAAAAAGAGACTCTTTTGAGTCTTTTCATAACCTGTACAAAGATTCAGTACTCTTTAAAATACATGCACAAGATTCTCCACTGATTGCTGTCAAGAATTCAAAACTTTTCCCTCCATCTAACGCGTCCATTCAAATTCGTAAACTGTATACAAAGACGTATGTGCATGTACACAAATTTCGGAAACTGGGAAACTCTCTTTTACAGGCTTAAAGTCAACGCTCTTTTGAAAAAAATTTTTACACAAATTTACAATGCGCTTGTGGAGCAGTCGACAGTTTCAATACCTCATTTTCTTTTGTAATTGTTCCTATTTTAACCATCTCTCCAATTCCGACAAAAAGATTCCCTGTGCATTTTCCAGAATCTTCATGCCTTTTTTACATTTGTAAATTCGTTGATGTAAGCCCAGTGGCTCGTTGTGTTAAATATTTTCAGTTTTTTGTTTGTTTGTTTTTTTAATGCTTTTTAAACTGTCAAAAGTGTTACATTTAGAACATCTTTTTCATTTCAGTTGTCAAAGTCGCACACGCACACACACACACACACACAACACACACCCCACACACACACAAACACAAAACACGCACACACACACGTAGGCCTTTAATACAAGTTGCATACACAATTTCCATTTCTCTCATCCACTCATTCTGTATTATTTTGTCTAATATCACTTAAAGTGAACAGACGTTAAATTGAAGAACTAACTAACACACACACACACACACACACACACACACACACACACACAAAACACACACACACCACAAATATATATATATAATTTTTATTATTATTAAAAATATATATTATTATATATATAAAAATATATAATATTATATATATTATGAATACTCGCTGCACTTCACTCCCCGTCAATCAGCGCCAAGAGGCCCTTAATTCTCAACACTCCACGGAACTGTACACTCCGGAAGACTGTCAAGTGCTTGGACCTGTTTTTGACCCAGACCAGACCCACGTGCAAGACTGCTAAAAACCCCCAAACACAGGTCGTCGTTCATACAATATGAACGCCCCCAGTTACTGAATGCCTTCCCTGTGTAAATAATGATGTCCGGTGTTTTGTACTTTTTGCCCCCCCCCCCCCCCCCTCCTCTCCAGAGGAAAAATGTCCAATTTGTTTTATGACTTTCTGGCGTGGAAATAAAACTACCATAAGTATTGCCATGAAAACGTTTGCCTTTATTGTCTTTTAGATTAGAAAGATTCTGGTGGATACTCTTTATTGCTAAGGAAAACAGATGAGCAAAAAGAGCTTTTTTAAAGCTTTTTTTTCAAACTGGGTTTTGTCCCTTCTGGGACTAAGAATACACATACATTAACACATAACAAACAGTATAAGAAGAGAAAAGAGAAGAGAGAGTGAGAGAGAGAGAGAGAGAGAGAGAGAAGAGAGAGAGAGAGAGAGAGAGGGACGTATACAAATACGAATACGAATGTTTCTTGTTGTTAATCTCGTTTAAAAACCCATGCACAAAATTGGATGGAGGAAAAGGAGTATGCGAGAAAAAATTTTCAAATCAAATAGATAAAGGAATAACACGAAGGCTACTGAAGAAACGATCATCATGGCATGGAGATTAAAACACGGAATTATGTACCAAAATAAAACCAGTGCTAAAATACTAACAAGTCAGTGTCAGCACAGTATTTCCGTCGCCGTGGTTAATGAGTCATGATATCTCCTATGGGATCGCTTTCTCTACACCACTCCTGTGTCAATAAGATGGCCGCTTCTCCCCGAAGGCGGAGTGAAGGAGGCTGTCCATTCTTTCTGTCCTCTTCTCCAGACAATACCATACTTGCAGGGCAGGGATGTGGAGCTTGTTGCTGACAATCATCATGTTGACAAACTAAAGGCGACCCGCAGACGAAGGAGAATTTACCGCGTTGAGACAGTTTCAGACATGGCACTCGCTGCAAACATACCCGCACCGCGAAACACATTGGGACATTCGCATACCTGACGCTCGTGCACACTGCGCATATGATACCGTTCAAACGAAGGAATGGAAGTCATTGTGAGATCGAGGCAGGATACAATTTGCTCGGCCCGTCAAGCCCCGAACTTGCTACGTCTGCGGGCCACAGAACGTTTGGTCCACACAGTCAGAACATGTCTCCTCCTCATCCACGCTTTCCTGTCTGTCCACGACCACCTCGCTACTTCATCACTGGCACATGAGCATAAACGTTAGCACTGCGCCACCAACTCTTCTTCTTCTTCTTTCTGCGTACGCAGGCTGATACTCCTACGGACATTCCCTGTATCGACAGGCAAGTATTAGACCCATCTGCCCAACAAGGGGAGTGGAGTTTTGTGTGTATGACCGTTTTTTATCCCGCCATTAAGGCAGCCATACTCCAGCTTCGCGGAAGGTGCATGCTATGTGTAATATGTCATCCATACCAACGGCCAAACGGCCTTCTCTTCTCTCGAAAGTTGGTGATGTGATTTTACGTGTGTGCAAGATGTTTATGCGTGCGTTCACACACGGAACCTCGGTTTATCGTCTCATTCGAAGGACTGTATGGGAAGGGAGTCAGAACCAATGTCAACCCGAGGGAAAAATCCCCCTGTTACCGAAACGGCTCGGCGGAGATTCGAATCCGCAATCCCAGGATCACGAGTCCGGCGCTCTACCACTGAGCTATTCCGGGCCCCCCGCCACCATACGAAAGAACAAACAAATCGCGAAACAAACACGACGCGTTTCGACCTGTTTGCTCTTCTTCAAGCTAGACAACTAACTTTCAAACATGAAAACAAAGGACGGACAGACAGTCACTGACCTCGTGGAACTGGGTGCGAAGTTTACAATGTGTCTCTTCTTTCGTTCGGCGGCGCAGTCATTCTGTTTTGCTCTTGGTTCAATTTCCCGCCCGCAGTCACCTCCCTTTGATTCCTTTATCACTGGCATGGTGGGGCCCAGCACGAAACAAAGCGGTGGCGTGGGCACAAAAATACACCTTTGGGGACGATGATGATGATTGTGGACTTGCCTTTTTTCTGCTGGTCCAGTCAGTGTAGTTCTGCTTTCTTTTTGTCACAATTCAATGGAGACTACAAGTACCTGACTGTACAGAACACAGTGACTTGCCCTGGATGACGAGGGGTTGGCCGGTACTCGTCAGTCTGAGGACGATGACAGGTTGATTGCCTGGGCCTTCAGTGTTCAAACAGGGGAACGACGTTTCATGTGGCGCTGCGTTCACTCCGGGAATTCCAAGGTAGAGGGGGTACCTCGACAGACATGTTGAATGAACTCTTTGTGAATAACGGCCATATTTTCCTGCTGTTGAAAAGTGGATCTTGCTTCAGGCCAAACATTGAAGTCTACTCCAGAGAGAGAGAGAGAGAGAGAGAGAGAGAGGGAGAGAGAGGGGGAGACAGAGACAGAGGGAGACAGACAAACAGACAGAGAGAAGGGGAGAAGGAGGGGGGAAGGGAGAGAGAAGAGAGAGAGAGAGAGGGAGAGAAAGAGAGGGGGAGAGAACTGCACTTCACCTCAATTCATTTATTTATTTATTTATTTAATCTTATTCATTTGTTTGTCTATTCATGGTTTTATTTATTTAAACCAAAAGACTATTAATTCGCATGGCACCTACATCATCATCATCGTCATCAATCAATGCATACAAAAGGTTGAATACAGAAAAAAAGACACACACACATGTATATATTGAATGCAGAAAAAAAAGACACACACACATGTATATATGTATATACATGTCCAGCATATTGTAGGGTTTTATCTTCATTTTGTATATATATATATTGGATTATAAACAAAGCTTGCTCTTATGTCTTAGATTGAAGAAATAGGGGGAGATAAGCATTCATATCTGCAGTGGTAGTTAATACTGCCTAACTACGAGTAACAGTATGTGCTCAAGTGGGTGGATGGGGAAAAATAAAATAAATGCTTCTCAAAATGAGCCTTCAGCAAGCTTATAATCTCCAATAGGGAGGAAACTCACTAACACATAACTCCTGGTCATATACCGATAACACATAACTCCTGGTCATATACCGATATTTCGAAACCTGGTTGTTTCTCCTCAGTGACCGCGGAAAGTGGTAATTTGACTCCTCTGCCTTTTCGGTTTTAAGAAAAATGCTATCCCAGAAAAGGCTGGTGTGCAATACCGTAGTATGTTTGTTGAGTATTCAAAAAGCCAACCAAAGGTGCCACCTAAGAAGCAAAAGAAAATCATGAAAGAACAAAACAA
>CM031596.1:77189244-77196744 GCA_018398815.1 Conus ventricosus | reverse complement strand
CATGTCTTGATGTGAGGCTACGTCACATGACACCCCCCATCCTGGGATGAAAAAATTTTCTCCAGAAAATTTTTTAAAGGATATACAACTTCACTTAAACACATCTTCAGCCATGAATCTCAAAATGTGTAACCATCGCACATGATTCACCAAATTAATAATCAACGTATAGAATCAATCACCATGATCCACCATAAATAGCATGTTTCAAACTTTCAATCTTTCTTTAAAAAAAATTCATGATTGATCACCATATTCCACAAGATACATTTCACAAATTACATGGATAAACAATTAGGATATCAACAATTCAAAGCACAAATTGTGTTCATACATTAAGATGTGAAGCACATTTTCCCTTGATCTTTGTCTCACATCATATGTTTCAAAACCCTCATGAAAATGAGAATATTTCCAAGTGTACAGTTTCTCAATAGACAGTAAACAAAATAAACATAGTTATAAACATAATTTCTTTTTCCCCACATATAATGTTATAGTCATTGAAAAGTCACATGCTTTCCATTGTTGACAATGACAAATGAAAACAATTGGTTTGTCTCATTGCACAATCAAAACATGTATATATACATTTCTAAGAGTTATTTGCTCATCACACATACATATAGATTCATCGTCACAAGCAAGTTAGACATAAATAGTACTTGATTTTTTCCCATTGTTTACCAAAGAATAGATATGTATTACATCAACATCAAGTAGTTGTTTGCTTGCAAAACATATAGTCACTTCAATAAGCAAATTATGCATAAATACCACTTGATTTAAATCGTCAGTAGCATACAATGCACCGTCAAAAGTGATCACACCGTAATCATTAAGAAAGACAAAAAACAGGAATAGTCTTTCCCTTGAAGACAGTTACATTTGTCCATGAATATTCACGCACGTGACAACAAATCTGCCATGACATTTTGTGTTCCAGGCACTGGTTCAACATAAAATTGGAATTCCTGCAATCAAGTATACTTTCACAAAATAGTTTCCTTCTGAGAGCTGACACAGAAGTTCTTCAATGTCTGGGATGGGCTCGGCATCGAACACAGTGATCTTATTCACTTTTCTGTAATCGATGCAGAAACGCACCGATCCATCAGGTTTGTCCACCAATACAACTGGTGAGCTGTACGGAGATGTAGAAGGTTCTATCACCTTTAAATCCAGCATTACATTGATTTCTCTCTCAACCACCTCTTTTTTTGCAAATGGAGAGGGGTATGGTCTGGTTCGCACTGGTATTTCAGAAGTTAACTGAATACTATGGGGTTCAATACCAGTTACTGTACCTGGGGAATCCGTCAACACAACCTGAAAGTCTTTCAAAATGTCTTTGAGCTGTTCGTTTGAGTAGTAGACAAATCATTCGACAGAACACATCCTCATAGGTTTCACCTTTGATAGACAGAATAGGAAGGGGTACAACATCATCTGCACTGGTAGATGTTAACACTCCTACATTTGCTGTTTTCAAACCTTTGATCTGTCCCTGTACGTTACATTGGGTACAAATTCATCACTGATAATGTCTGTCATGTGACATCAGTTTCTGACACAGGATATATCCATCAACCGACTGGTTGATGGCAACATTTGTACGTTCAACATACTTCTTCAACATGTTCACATGAAATACCTTCTCAGTGTTTGCCATTTTGATCTTATAATTTACTTCAGAAAGTTTTTCGACCACCTGAAAAGGACCCTTCACATAACACGAAGCTTGTTTATGTTCATCAGTGAGTAATACAAGAACTTTATCCCCTACACTGAAGGAACGTGCCTTTGCTTTCTGTCTGCAAAGACCTTGTAACATCTGTTTCCTATCAGCTGACTGTTGAGCAAGCTCACATGCATCCTTCAAACGATTATGGAGTTCATAAACGTATTGGTAAACAGTTTTACTGTCAGGTATGTCCGTCTTCTCCCGTCCATTGTGTCATCAACAGATCCAAAGGTCCCCTTGGTGAGTGTCCAAAAAGAAGCTCAAATGGTGAGAATCCCAGCGTTTTCGTTCGGCATTTCCCTGAAATGCAAAAAGCAAGCGGTACGAAACGATCCCATTCCTGGGGCTCTGCCTTGCAACCTTTCTCAACATGGACTTTAACGTTCCATTGAAACGTTCAACCATGCCATTCGATTGGGGATGATATGGCGTGGTTGAAAATGGAAGAGATTGACAACAGTCTGTAAATTTCTCTCATGAGATCAGAAATGAATTGCGTTCCACAATCCGAGAGAATTTCGTCTGGAAGACCCACTCTGGAAAAATTGCAAGTAAGGCTTCAGCGACAGATACTGTATCAATTTCTCAGTGGAATCGCTTCTGGATACCTTGTTGCTGTATCCACCAAGTCAAGATATAGCGATATCCGGAAGAAGACAGTGGTAGCGGTCCAACAAGATCAATAGCTACCTTCCGAAATGGAACAGAAATGAGAGGCATTTTGTGCAAAGGTGCACATGGACGCGACCTTTCTGAGATGTCTTTGGCAGATGTCACATGAGCGGCAGTATTTCGTAACTTCCTTTGTGACACCCGGCCAATAAAAAGAATCAAGAATCACTCTTTGATGTTCTTTTGATCCCACAGTGACCAGCGAACAATGCATCATGAGCCGTGTGCAGCACTGTTTCTCTAAGTGGTTTTTGGAACCACAACCTGTCTGTTGTCCTGTCCAGGTACACACCTGTAGAGAATGTCAGAGTCCAGTATGTACGTTGGTTTGTCCGTTTGTACGTCAGTGACAGTCTGTTTAGCAGCAGAAAGTATTGTCGTCAGCGTCTCGTCTTTTCCTGCATTTCTTTTAAATCATCTGGGTAATCTGGAGTTCATCCAGTTTTGAGACTTTTAGCGGCTTTGTAGCCTTTCCCTGCTCTATGATGTTTGATCTAGTACTCACAAGACAAGGAACAAACGATCCTCCAGCACCACCATGTACTGTAGCGACACCTGGCAAATTGCCCAAGATCAAGTCGCGACTGGGTTATCAATAACACAGGCGGTAAGAAAACCGGAGTAGTACGGTGTATCGACTGAAATTTTTCGCCACGGAAACGTTTCAATCTTGCCTCCAAACGACCTACACTTTTGGACAGTGTTGAGATACTGGTCTTGAAGGACGAAAGATTTCCGTACACCAGCAGTAGTGCACCCAGTGTCTCGCAAAACCGAAGCTGCAATCCATTGATGGCTCCGTTTTCTACACCAGTCCATCAACAGATTGATCTGGTGTCAAACAAGGCCTTCTTCACAATCAGTGGAGACTAATGCGGGTTTTGAATCACCCGGTCTGAAAGGGCAATTCTGTTCAGATGGAACTTGCCATCACAAAAGAAACAGCGCATTGTCTGATCGGCAGCTGACTGATTTTGTGAACTTCTGTTCTGGCCACGAACTGGCCCAAAAGGTCTACGTGGTGGTCGTTGTCCACGACCTCGGAACGTTTGCTGAAGAGTAACGGGTCTGTCCGGCGGTGAGTACTGGTATTGACGAAAGTCACTCGAACCGCGGAAAGATCCCTGTCCGTTCCTAGGATAGGTATATCCTTGAGGACACAAAAATGACCCCGATTTCCTTTCCTGTAACTTCCTGTCCTGATGGGATAGTACATGACGCATGAGACTCAAAGATGGAAAATTCTCCTTCCTAGCCACGCCTTACTGGGTGAGCGACACAATACTGATCAGCCTCTGACACATTTCTCCACGTTTTCAAATTGCCTTTCTTTAAGGAAAGTGGCCAGATCTTTGCTCACGCTCTGGAAAAGTTGTTCTCTAAGAAGGAGATCTCGCAGTGACTGAAAAGTCTTGTTCGTTTTAGATAAAATCGATCCATCGATCCAAACAATGACCATACGGATCAGAAAAGACGGAAACGATTCTCCTTTTTCAGGGCGCACAGAACGGAAACGTTCGTGAAAACGATCAGCAGAACATGTGAAATTTCTTGAGGAGTTCTTCTTTCAACTGATCCAAGTTAAATTTTGTTTCGCTGCAAGTGAGTGGTACAATGTCAAAGCGCTACCCTTAAACAACGACGAATATACAATGTCCACTTTTCCTTTGGCCAACCACAAGACGTTGCGTGACTTTCAAATCGAAAGAAAACTATCAATGTCATCCGTTTTTTTCCTCAAAAGGCGGCAACTTTGGAATATATGCCGCTTTGGTTGAGGCATGGCTGCGGAACCGACTGGTGGAGGTTCTCTCGATGCCTGGATCTTTTAATTTCAGCATCAGTCTCTAGTTCTAACTGCCTAACTTAAATTGACGTTCTTCAGCTTCAGCTTCCCTCTGTAGTCTATTTGCTTCAGCTTCCCTCGTAATTTATTTTCTTCAGCTTCCCTCTGTAGTCTATTGCTTCAGCTTCCTCTGTAATTTATTTTCTCAGCTTCCCTCTGTAGTCTATTTGCTTCAGCTTCCCTCTGTAATCTTTTTTCTTCAATTTCGGCTTCCCTCTGTAATTTATTTTCTTCAGCTTCCCTCTGTCTTAGCCTGTCTGCCCTAATCTGTGCATTGTTGCACATAGTTAGTAAGTTTTTCTCCATCAAAACCCAAGCGTTCCGCTTGTTTAACATATCTATCAAAATCATCCATAATGACCGTCAGATATAAACACCAAACAATCTCAAGTATGAATAAAATAAGGCGATATATGATAAGTTATGTTTCACAAAACCGTAATTATAGTAAATACAAATACAGAATTCAATTTCCGGTGTAAACAGAAAACCGCTTACTAAAACAGGGTAGATATAAATCAAGGAATGTAATTTTCCAAAAATAATTTGCAACTGCTATCAATTTGGAATTAAAAAACAAAATGAAGTTTAATACAAAACTGTTTTCCCTAAGAAAAAAAATAAACACAATAAAGTTTTCTGAAAATAAATTCTTTATAAAGTTTTAGTTCTTAAATGTTCTTGTTGTCAGTCTTTCTTTTCTACTTAATTTCAAACGAATTTACAAAACAAATGTACCTCTTATACAAAAAATGAATATAAATTTACAAAACAAATGGAATCACAAACAATTAAAAAGAGGGAAGAAACACAAACTACCGGAAAACTTACCTAAAAGATGAAAATGTTGAAAAGAAAACTAGATAGGAGCCTATTGAGGAGAAGGTTTAAGAGGTTTTGAAAAAGGGGTGAAAAGGAATGAAAGGATACACAGGACCGGAATAGTGAGCAGAAATCAAGAAAACAAAAGAGCCCACAGACAGCACCCTAGTGGTCACTGTCTCCCGTGAAACTGGAGACGGGAAAAACAAATCACTGCACAATATACACCAACTACAGTAATAATACAAAATACAAAAAAATCAATCAATAAATGCACATTCACCCAAACTCAAAGAAAATCTCGCACCACACCAAAAAAAAATGATCAAAAGATAAAGATGTTTATTTGGGCAGGAGCGGTAATCAACCTCACCACCTACACTATTAGCGTGACGGAGGAGAAGTTGATCCCACACTCTGAGGGCAAGGGGAAAAATCAAACTGAAACAATAGGAAAGCGAAAGAAATAGATATTTATGGAAGGGAAAGACTATTGACTCCCCAACGCCATGTCCCCTGCTAAACGCAGGAAGGTTGGGCTATCAGTCCTGGGAAAGGGGACAAAATTTCTAATTCTCTGAGGGAAGGACAACAACTCCTCAACGCCCTGCCCCCTTGCTGCCAGGTTCGAGCAAGAGGAGGTTGAGGCTATCGGTCCTGAGGTTGGGGAAGGTCAAAAAGAAATCCTACCAAAAAAAAAAAAAACCTTAACGGAGTAGAGCAACCAAAAGAATCTCAACCACCTTAACCACACATAGAAATAGCAAAACAACAACAAATGCAAATATTATACACAATCAATAATCAACTAATTTCTTTTTTTTTTCTTCCCTCAAACCCTTGAGGGCACAAATAGAAATCCTTTTTTTTTTTTCCTTCCTCAAACCCTTGAGGTACAAATATAAATCTCTCTTTTTTTTTTAAAACCCCAAGGGCACAAATAGAAATCTTTCTTTTTTTTTTTCCGGGAAAACAAACGGCAGCTACGCCGGTGAAACTGGAGTCGGGGTCACCACTGTCACACTGTCACTATTGCATACCCGCATTCATGACAGCATTTACTCCATACGCACACGCAATCTTTCCAATCACCCAAAAGGAGCACTACCGAATGTTTTTCTTCTCCCCCTCTCCTTCAGGGAAAACACTTTACTAATCACATACAACTTGTAAACAGATTTCACCTCTGTATCTCTCTCCACACTGAGAGACAAATAAATCTGCACACAGGTATCTCTCCTCACGTCGGGAGACAAATCAATCTTCCCACATGTATCTCTCCTCACACCGAGAGACAAATCAATCTTCACACATGGATCTCTCCTCACCACACCGAGAGACAAAATAGTCTTCACACTTGTATCTCTCTCACACGAGAGATAAAATATTCTAGTTCCGCTGCTATAGAGCTATGGCCTTCACAATCCGTTATCCAAAAAAATCCGAACCAGGAGAATACATAACTCCCGTAAATCACTGAGGACCTGCCTGCCTCAAGAAAAAGCTCCCCTGCTTTCTCAATTCCCTGTCTCTCTGAGACAATATACTGCCCCCGAATTCTCCTGTCCTGGAGATACGAGTCTCGACTTCTCTTCCTGGAGTTCTTCTGTCTCTTGAGAAACGACGAGCTTCAACTCCTCTCCCTGGAGTTGGTACCTGCTGGGGTGAACTACCAGTGTGTTCCTCACACCATGTCCATCTTCAACCACCTCACGGGGTGAAAGAGGAAGGGTGAAGGGCGAAGGGTAAAAGGGTGAAGGGCTGAACACAATAAGGTTTCGTGTAAGTAACCTGCTTCTCAATTCAACATATGAATTCTTTCTCTCTTCTTTAAGTTTTCCCCCTGTAGCTTTCCCCAACTATCTATCGCTCACCTGGTAATGACTGGTCAGCAAAGAGGACCACCGTCCTGACAGGTTCGAGTCTCTAGTGCCATCTGCTGGGTTAAAACTGACTCTTTCCCCCTTCTCCTAGTGAGTGCATACTCAGTGTTCAAAAAAAACACATGACCAGCACCTACCTTACCAGCCCTTGTTAAACTCTCACTCAGTGGTCACTTTCACCCAATGAACCACATTCGTTTCTTGAATGAGTCATACTCACAATTATTTTGGGGACGCCCGCTACACTAGTCAAGCCAATGAATATTCTTCCTTTAATTGTGGCATGGGGAAATGATTCATATCACTAACTACATGTGATGGAGCGTCACATGTCTTGATGTGAGGCTACGTCACATGACATTTTGTAAACGGCATTCCTGAAACAAAACACCACAGAGATTAAAACAGAGACAGAAACAAACAAACAAACACAGAAACACAACATGATACGTTTTTCAGTTGCTATTTCCTCCCAGCCATTTTGTGTCTTGACTTCATCGTGCATTCTAAACTATTCTTCATCGTGCATTCTA
>CM031596.1:77179244-77184244 GCA_018398815.1 Conus ventricosus | reverse complement strand
CGAACTGTAGGTGGGACACATACGTGTGAAGCAGAATCTGCACGTTGGTGGCGGTGCATCTGAAACTTCACACAATCACGTCTCGCTGAAGTTCGTTTTGCCTTTCCACGTTTCGTTTACAGTGTCTTTATTTCCACACTTCTTTAACATCCCCCTCCCCCCTTCCTACACACTCTCCACAGAGGTTAAAATCATGTGATAGGAAATAACTGATTATGACACACACACACACACACACACACACACACACACACACACACACACACACTCTCTCTCTCTCTCTCTCTCTCTCTCTCTCTCTCTCTCTCTCTCTCTCTCTCTCTCCCTCTCTGGTATGTTTAAACCCAGAGACAGGGAGACCTAACGACAGATGAAAATTCGGCGAATCACATCAGTAACACGAACTATACACTTGCTGGCTTTGTACGTAAACAAAAGAGATGGAGACGACTAACATGAAGAAAGTCAAACAATCCAGACTCTGATTCACACTTCTGTTTCTATCTAAGATCCACTTCAAGCTCAGTACAAACAAGACAAAAGTCGCTAGAGACCAGAATAGAAATCCTTTCCAATCATGTCCAGCCTTTTTTTTTCTTGACGAACCACAAGTAATAACAACTTTCGATCGGTGTATCACAAACACTGACTGAGTGAACCGTGCGTTATAACTGTAATTTCAAGAACTCGGGAAGAGTACCCTCACAAACAGAAGCAAGAGAACAAAAGATTTTTTTTCATGCTGATCGATGGAGATGAAGATTATGAAGATGATGCTATTGTGTTCTACTCTGGTCTGAGACGTGTTGTGACAGGGCTGTACTGTCCACTTACTTTCATAATATATCCTGTCATCAACCAGTCCCGCAAGGTTCAGCACATGCAGTGTTGGTCAGAAAATTTGAAGACACTCGCAGAGACGTGTCCATTGAATGATGAAACTGGACTGTGTGTTTGCAGTCTTCCCAGTCAGAAGTTATTGAGCCCGTAGCAAACTCAATGGTGGGCGAAAGGTGGTATATCCATTTCTGGGCGAAAGGTGGTGTATCTATTGGTGGGCGAAAGGTGGTGTATCCATTGGTGGACGAAAGGTGGTGTATCCATTGGTGGACGAAAGGTGGTTTATCCATTGGTGGGCGAAAGGTATTGTATCCATTGGTGGGCGAAAGGTGGTTTATCTATTGGTGGGCGAAAGGTGGTGTATCCATTGGTGGGCAAAAGGTGGTGTATCCATTGGTGGGCGAAAGGTGCTGTATCCATTGGTGGGCGAAAGGTAGTGCATCCATTGGTGGGCGAAAAGGTATTGTATCCATTGGTGGGCGAAAGGTGGTTTATCCATTGGTGGGCGAAAGGTGGTGTATCCATTGGTGGGCGAAAGGTAGTGTATCCATTGGTGGGCGAAAGGTGGTGTATCCATTGGTGGGCGAAAGGTAGTGTATCTATTGGTGGGCGAAAGGTGGTTTATCCATTGGTGGGCGAAAGGTGGATACACTCTTAGTGGCCTCAGTCAAAAGATGGAAGTTGGGTGGTCCGGCCATCACTCACTCTCTCTCTCACACACACACACACACACACACGCACACGCACACGCACGCACGCACGCACGCACGCACGCACACACACACACACACACACACACACACACACACACACACACACACACACACACACACACATTGCCATGTCGACGCCGTTCAATCTTCCCACGAACTGTTAGGTTAAGGGACTGAACTGAGCTGAACGAATTATAATCTCACCACCACAAATACCATCCTACTCCCACCCTTGTTTCTCTCTCTCTCTCTCTCTCTTCTCTCTCTCTCTCTTTTCTCTCTCTCTCTCTCTCTCTCTCTCTCTCTCTTACATGAGGACAAAATGGTGGACCTTCTTTCCTTCATCAATAGCGAAAGCAGTCACCTCTACAGCCCTCCCCCCCCCCCTCCCTTCACTCCCTCTTCCACCATTCCCTTGCCACTGCAAGCCCAATTGATCAATGAAGGTTGGTGGGTTTTCTTTGTAAAGTTCTGTACAGTGAAGGCTGGGTTAAAGTTTGGGATTAGATTTGGGTTTGATTTAAGATCAGCGTTGGCTAGAATTAGTGTCATGTTAGGGTTAGTGTCATGTTAGGGTTAGTGTCATGTTAGGGTTAGTGTCATGTTAGGGTTAGTGTCATGTTAGGGTTAGGGTTAGTGTCATGTTAGCGTTAGTGTCATGTTAGGGTTGGTGTCATGTTAGGGTTAGTGTCATGTTAGGGTTAGTGTCATGTTAGGGTTAGTGTCATGTTAGGGTTAGGGTTAGTGTTATGTTAGCGTTAGTGTCATGTTAGGGTTAGTGTCATGTTAGGGTTAGTGTCATGTTGGGGTTAGGGTTAGTGTTATGTTAGCGTTAGTGTCATGTTAGGGTTAGTGTCATGTTAGGGTTAGTGTCATGTTAGGGATAGTGTTATGTTAGCGTTAGTGTCCTGTTAAGGTTAGTGTCATGTTAGGGTTAGTGTCATGTTAGAGTTAGTGTCATGTTAGGGTTAGGGTTAGTGTCATGTTAGAGTTAGTGTCATGTTAGGGTTAGTGTCATGTTAGGGTTAGTGTCGTGTTAGGGTTGGTGTCATGTTAGGATTGGTGTCATGTTAAGGTTAGTGTCATGTTTGGGTTGGTGTCATGTTAGGTTTAGGGTTAGTGTCATGTTAGGGTTAATGTCATGTTAGGGTTAGTGTCATATTAGGGTTAGTGTCATGTTAGGGTTAGTGTCATGTTAGGGTTAGGGTTAGTGTCATGTTAGGGTTAGTGTCATGTTAGGGTTAGTGTCATGTTAGGGTTAGTGTCATGTTAGGGTTAGGGTTAGTGTCATGTTAGGGTTAGTGTCATGTTAGGGTTAGTGTCATGTTAGGGTTAGTGTCATGTTAGGGTTAGGGTTAGTGTCATGTTAGGGTTAGTGTCATGTTAGGGTTAGTGTCATGTTAGGGTTAGTGTCATGATAGGATTAGTGTCATGTTAGGGTTAGTGTTAGTGTTATGTTAGCGTTAGTGTCATGTTAGCGTTAGTGTCATGTTAGGGTTAGTGTCATGTTAGGGTTAGTGTCATGATAGGATTAGTGTCATGTTAGGGTTAGTGTTAGTGTTATGTTAGCGTTAGTGTCATGTTAGCGTTAGTGTCATGTTAAGGTTAGTGTCATGTTATGGTTAGTGTCATGTTTTTTTCTCCCTTTCTTTCGAAATTTTTTGTCGGGGAAAGGTGAGAGGGGGGCAGCGAGACGGAGGGGGGAGAGGGGGGGGGGGGCGTGAGGAAGGATGGGAGGTAGGTGATCTGGAGCGTGAGGGGGTCGGGGCGGGGTGCGGGTGGGCTGGCGTTCTGGCGTTTAGGGCACTAAACATGTTCGCACAGACCAGCACGTATGATATAAATGACAGCTGATCTTGGGATATGTGCCAAAATACTCACACAGTACGTCTTCGATCACACCGGGGAGGTTTGTACAGACGAGCACGTGACTCATGAGTCCGTAATAAATTGTCAGATATATACCCAAAAGCTCATACAGATACACATTATATTCATATGCAGAACCACTCTCTCTCTCTTCTCTCTCTCTCTCTCTCTCTCTCTCTCTCTCTCTCTCACACACACACACACACACACACACACACACACACACACACATACACACACACACACACACACACACACACACACACACACACACACACACACACACACACACATACACACCACCACCATTACCGCCGCCACCACCATAACTAGTCGAGGTGTTTACAAAATAATTGACCTCCGCCACACATGCACAATATCTATCAGAAAAAAGAAATTGCTCTCTCTCTCTCTCTCTCTCTCTCTCTGTCAACTTCAATAATCTGACTCACCATCCAGTAACACGACCCTGTGTGCCAGCGGGGGGCCATCCGCCTGATGTATTGCTATGGTTTGTTGTCCCCCCCCCCCCCTCCCCCACCCCCAAGATTTAGTGTAAGGTTTTTAATACCACACTGTAGAATGTGTGTACGTGTGTGGGACTGTGTCACCGTGTATGTGTGTGTGTGTGTGTGTGTGTGTGTGTGTGTGTGTGTGTGTGTGTGTGTGTGTGTGTGTGTGTGTGTGTGAGAGAGAGAGAGACGGGTTAGAAGCAGGTGCAAGCTTGTGTGTGTGTGTGTGTGTGTGTGTGTGTGTGTGTGTGTGTGTGTGTGTGTGTGTTGTGTGTGTGTGTGTGTGTGTGTGTGTGTGTGTGTGTGTGTGTGTGTGTGTGTGTGTGTGTGTGTGTATGTGTGTGTGTGTGTGTGTGTGTGTGTGTGTGTGTGTGTGTGTGTGTGTGTATGTGTGTGTGTGTGTGTGTGTGTGTGTGTGTGTGTGTGTGTGTGTGTGTATGTGTGTGTGTGTGTGTGTGTGAAGGACTGGGGGTGGAAGTGGGTGAGAGGGAGTAAGAGGGGTGTAGTATTGTGGGGGACAGGAAATGTCACAACAGCAGGGGGTGTGCAAGCCAGGCTATTATGCGTGCTGTCTCAAACCAGATATGACAGAGTGTGTTCCATTGATAGGCTAGTGTGAAGGGCTTGGAGCTGTCGGAAAGCGCCTTAAAACTATTGCACTTCAATATGGAGGGCTGCTAGTGTCAAAAGATCTACATTATATTTTCCTTCATGATGAAACTAAATGTGTTTCTATTAGTAGCATGGGCTGGGTTATGGCCATTGTCTGGGCTTTTAATGATGACCATTGTCTGGGTGTTTGATGATGGCCATTGTCTGGGTGTTTGATGATGGCCATTGTCTGGGTGTTTGATGATGGCCATTGTCTGGGCTTTTAATGATGGCCATTGTCTGGGTGTTTGATGATGTCCATTGTCTTGGTGTTTGACGACGGCCATTGTCTGGGCTTTTAATGACGGCCATTGTCTGGGTGTTTGATGATGGCCATTGCCTGGGCTTTTAATGATGGCAATTGTCTGGGTGTTTGATGATGGCCATTGTCTGGGTGTTTGACGACGGCCATTGT
>CM031596.1:77156744-77169244 GCA_018398815.1 Conus ventricosus | reverse complement strand
AAAGCAGAGAAAAGGACCTCGACGTGGTTTGGCTCGATCTGACAAATGCATTTGGATCAACTTCACACACAAAGATTCAACTGGCCCTCGAAATAAATCATGTTTCAAGAAAACACGAGACCTGCTGAATCTACATCACTACACAGCTGGCTTTTAGAGGGGCATTATGTACCCCTTCCCCAGACCTGCTGAATCTACATCACTCACAGCTGGCTGTACTGGTTGTGTTGGTAATGGAGGTCATGTTGAAAGCAGCTGTGAGTGATGTAGGTTCAGCAGGCCTCGGGAATGGGTATTAATGCCCCTCGATGTTGTTGATGTCCGTTGAAGTAGTTGATGTCCGTTTGCTGTTTCGGAGGACACTCCATCATTTAGCATCCTGTGGTTCCTGATCTTCATGTTCCTCCATTTTATCATTCTATGGAGCCACTCAAGGACGTTTTCAACATTTCTTATGTAGCAGATACGGTATTCCATTAGATCCAGGCGAAGCTTTTCCAGACTAATCCAACACATTGTGCATTCGTTTGTGGAGAATCTCAGTCAGAAGTCATGGAAACAAGTTCCTCAACATTTCTCGTGTTTTCTTTGAAACATGATTTATTTCGAGGGCCAGTTGAATCTTTGTGTGTGAAGTTGATCTAAATGCATTTGTCAGATCGAGCCAAACCACGTCGAGGTCCTTTTCTCTGCTTTAGCTCTTTGGATTGCGTTTTTAAAAGATAGCGGCATGTTCTACACAGACAGACAGTCCTGAAATGTTTCCGTTCTGGACTGACAAATTCAAGTACTTCTTTTCATTGATGTATCTTGTCGGCCTAACCGCCATTATAGAGAAAAAGATTTCCCTCTCGATGTTGTTGATGTCCGTTGAAGTAGTTGATGTCCGTTTGCTGTTTCGGAGGACACTCCATCATTTAGCATCCTGTGGTTCCTGATCTTCATGTTCCTCCATTTTATCATTCTATGGAGCCACTCAAGGACGTTTTCAACATTTCTTATGTAGCAGATACGGTATTCCATTAGATCCAGGCGAAGCTTTTCCAGACTAATCCAACACATTGTGCATTCGTTTGTGGAGAATCTCAGTCAGAAGTCATGGAAACAAGTTCCTCAACATTTCTCGTGTTTTCTTTGAAACATGATTTATTTCGAGGGCCAGTTGAATCTTTGTGTGTGAAGTTGATCCAAATGCATTTGTCAGATCGAGCCAAACCACGTCGAGGTCCCTTTTCTCTGCTTTAGCTCTTTGGATTGCGTTTTTAAAAGATAGCGGCATGTTCTACACAGACAGACAGTCCTGAAATGTTTCCGTTCTGACTGACAAATTCAAGTACTTCTTTTCATTGATGTATCTTGTCGGCCTAACCGCCATTATAGAGAAAAAGATTTCCCTCTCGATGTTGTTGATGTCCGTTGAAGTAGTTGATGTCCGTTTGCTGTTTCGGGAGGACACTCCATCATTTAGCATCCTGTGGTTCCTGATCTTCATGTTCCTCCATTTTATCATTCTATGGAGCCACTCAAGGACGTTTTCAACATTTCTTATGTAGCAGATACGGTATTCCATTAGATCCAGGCGAAGCTTTGACGATAGCTTTTTTAAACCACTTTCCTCACCTTATCTAGTGTTGGTGTCACACACACACACACACACACACACACACACACACACACACACACACACACACACACACACACACACAGGCGCACGCGCACGTGCACGGCACGCGCACGCGCACGCGCATGTACGAGCGAGCATAAGCACAAATATCTTGCCCGTACATTTCATTTCGACAGCATCCCGTTATCGAGCGTTAGCTCACCTTTTGCTTCCCAGTGCAAAAAATCATCAGTGTCATGTGACGTACCTCACATCAAGGCAAGTGACGCTCCATCACATGTAGTTAGTGATATAATCTTCCCCAATGCCACTACTGAAAAGGAAGGATATTCATGGGCTTGACAGTGTAGCGGCGTCCCCAAATAATTGTGATATGACTGGGTAAAGAAACAAACGTGTCATTGGTGAAAGTGACCACATGAAGATAGTTTAACAAGGGCTGGAAAGGGTGCGGTCATGTGGTTTTGAACACTGAGTATGCACTCACTAGGGGGAGGGAAGAAAGAATCATTTTAAACCCAGCAGATGGCCTAGAGACTCGAACCTGTCAGACTTTGGTCCTCTCTGCGACCATCATTACCAGTGAGCGGATAGATAGTTGGGAAAGCTACAGGGAAAACTTAAGGAAAAGAGAAAGAAAGAATTCATATTTAATTAAGAAGGTACTTACACGAACCTTATTCGTGTTTCACCCCTTAAACCCTTTTTACCCTTCGCCCTTTCACCCTTCACCTTTCACCCCGTGAGGTGGTTTGAAGATGGCCATGGTGGGGAACACACCGTAGGCACCCCAGGAATTAAGGACTCCAGGGAGAGGAGTCGGGAACTCGTCATCTCTCCAGGGACAAAAGAAGACGAGGGAAGGAGTTGGAACTCATCTCTCCATGACAAGAAGAGTCGAGGGAGAGGAGTCGGAAGTCATATCTCCAGACGGGAGAAATCGAGGGGGCGAGATGATGTCTGAGAGAAAACAGGGAATCCTGAAAGATGGGGCCCGATTTCGTAATTCGGATGCAGGCATAGCATCAAGGAGTGAGAGAATAAATTTATTTTCCTGGTCTGGAGTTTGTGGGCCAATGTTTGTGTGAGGCCGTGACTTAATGAAGTCTTGAGTGAGTTATTTTGGCCTCTCAGTGGAAAGAGTGCTACATGTAAAAATTTGTTTATAACGTTTTTTGATGTGTTTTAGTAAAGTGTTTTCCCGAAGGAGAGGGGGAGAAAAAAAAACATTCGGTAGTGCCCCTTTTTTGTTGATTGGAAAGATTGCGTGTGCGTATGGAGTAAATGCTGTCATGAATGCCGTGCAAATGACAGTGTGACAGTGGTGACCCCGACTTCCAGTTTTCACCGACGTAGCTGCCGTTGTTTTGTTTCCCCTAAAAAAAAAAGAAAAAGATTTCTATTGTCCCTTTCAGAGGAAGGATTTTTTTTTTGGGCCCCTTTGGGGGCCTAGAAAAAAAAGATTTGATTTTACCCTCAAGGTTTGAGGAAAAAAAAAGAAAAGAAATTAGTTAATTTTTTATTGTGTAAAATTTATTTGCATTTGTTGTTTTTTTTCTATTTTTTATATTTTTTCGGGGTTGACATTTCTTTTGGTTGCTCTACTCCGTTAAGGTTTTTTTTTTTTTGGCAGGATATTCTTTTTGACCCTTCCCCCCCTCAGGACCGATAGCCTCAACCTCCTCTTCCTACCTGGCAGCAAGGGGGCGGGGCGTTGGGGAATCGCTGTCCTTCCCCTAGAGTTTTAAGATTTTTTGTCCCCTTCCCCAGACTGATAGCCCCAACCTTTTCCCCTGCGTTTAGCAGGGGCATGGCGTTGGGAGTCGATAGTCTTTCCCTCTCGTAAATATCTATTTCTTTTCCCTTTCCCTATCTTTCCATTTTGATTTTTCCCCTTGCCCCTCAGAGTGTGGGATCAGTTTAAACCTCCGTCACGCAAATAGTGTGGGTGGTGGAGTTGATTACCGCTCAGCCCAAATAAACATCTTTATCTTTTGATTATTTTTTTTTCTGTGGGGTGGTGCGAAAATTTTCTTTGAGTTTGAAGAATTGCATTTATTAATTGATTGTTTATCATTTGCATTAATACTGTAGGTTGTGTATATTTGAGTGATTTTGTTTTTCCCTCTCCATTTCACGAGACATGCCCACTAGGTACGTCTGAGGGCTTCTTTGCTTTTCCCTTGATTTCTTCTCACTGTTCGATCCTGTGAAATCCTTTCATTTCCTTTTCACCCCCTTTTCAAAACCTCTTAAACCTTCTCCTCATAGGCTCCTATCTATTTTCTTTTCAAAACATTTCACTTTAGGAGGATTTCCGCATTTGTGTTCTTCCCTTTTTTTAAATTGTTTGTGATTCCAATTTTGTTTTGTAATTCATATTCATTATCGTAAGGCGATACATTTGTTTTGTAAATTCTTTTGAAATTAATAAGAAAGACTTGACAACAAGAACATTTGAGAACTTAAATTTTCTAAAGAATTTTATTTTTCAGAAAACTCAAATTTTTGTTTTTTTCCTTTCTAGGAAAACAGATTAGAATTGAACGTAATTTTTTTAAAAAAATTACAAATTGATACCTTTTTTTGAAACAAAATACTTCTGGAAAATACATTCTTGTGTTTCATACTACCCTGTTTTAGAGCTGTTTTCTGTTACACCGAATTGAATCTTATTTGTAAAATAAAAAGTTGTGAAACATAAAACGCCACATATATCGCTATTTTATTCTCTTAGAAATGTTTTGTGTTATATCTGTTGACGGTTCATTATGGATGATTTTGATAAATATTTTTCAACAAGGGGAACGCTTGGGTTTTGATGGGAAAAACTTCCAACTATGTGCAACAATGCATAATAGGGCAGACAGGCTAAGAGAGAGAGAAGACAATAAAAGGAAACTAAAAAAGTGAAGAAAATCTAAGGAAACTAGAATAAAGAAAAAAGACTACAGGGGGGAATTGAAAGAAAGTAGACTACAGAGGAAGCTGAAGAAAAAAGACTACAGAGGAAGCTAAATCTGAAGAAAAAACTACAGAGGGAATCTGAAATTGAAGAAAAAAGACTACAGGGGGAAGCTGAAGAAATAGACTACAGAGGGAAGTTGAAGAAAATAACTACAGGGGGAAGCTGAAGAAAAAGACTACAGAGGGAAGCTGAAGCTAAGAACGTCAATTTAAGTTAAAACAGTTAGAACTAGAGACTGATGCGAAATTAAAAGTTTACAGGAAATCGAGAGAACCTCCACCAGCTCCACCATCGGTCCGCGAGCGCGCCTCAACCAAAAGCGCATATATTCCAAAGTTACCGCCTTCGAGGAAAAACGGATGACATCGATAGTTTTCTTTTCGCTTTGAAAGTCATGCAACGTCTTGGGTTGGCCAAAGGAAAAGTGGACATTGATATGCGTCGTTGTTTAAGGGAAGCGCTTTGACACTGTACCACACACTCGCGGCAAACAAAATTTAACTGGGATCATTGAAAGAAAGAACTCCTCAAGAAATTTCAATGTTCGGGGCTGATCGTTTTTCACGAACGTTTTCGTTCTGTGCCCCCAAAAAAGGGAGAATCGTTTCCGTCATTTCTAATCCGTATGAGTCAATGTTTGGATCGATGGATCGATTTATCAAAACGAACAAAACTTTCAATCACTGCAGATCTCCTTCTTAGAGAACAACTTTCCAGAGCGTGAGCAAAGATCGGCCACTTTCCTTAAAGAAAGGCAATTTAAAAGCGTTGAGAAATGTGTCCAGATGGCTGATCAATATTGTACGCTCACCCAGAAAAGGGCGTGGCTAGGAAAGGAGAATTTACCATCTTTGAGTTTCATGCGTCTGTACTACCCCCAATCAGGACAGGGAAAGTTACAGAAAGGGAAAATCGTGGGTCATTTCTGGGCCTAAAGGGATAAACATAACCTAGAACGACAGGGAAACTTTCCGCGGTTCGATGACTTTCGCAGTTACCATACTCACCGCCGGAAAAACCCTTTCCCTCTTCAGCAAACGTTCCGAGGTCGTGGACAACGACCACCACGTAGACCTTTTGGCCAGTTCGTGGACAGAACATAAGTTCACAAAATCATCAGCTGCCGATCAGACAATGCGATGTTTCTTTTGGATGGCAAGTTCCATTTGAGGAAAAATTGCCCTTTCAAACCAAATGATTCAAAACCCGCATTAGTCTCCACTGATGTGAAAAAGGGCCCTTTGTTTGGCACCACATCAAGCTGTTGATGGACTGGTGTTAGAAACGGAGCCATCAATGGATAGCAGGCTTTGGTTTTGCGAGACACGGTGTCACCACCGCGGGTGTACGGAAATCTTTCGTGTTTCAAAACCAGTACTCAACACTGCCCCAAAATGTAGTCGTTGGAGGCAAGATTGAAACTTCCCGCTGGCGAAAATTTCAGTCGATACACCGAACTACTCCGGTTTTCTACCGCCTGTGTCATTGATAACCCAGTCTGCGACTTGAATTGGGCAATTTGCCAGGGCGCTACAGTACATGGTGTCTGGAGGAAATCGTTTGTTCCTTTCTTGTGAGTACCAGATCAGACATCGTAGAGCAGGAAAGACTACAAAGCCGCTAAAAGTCTCAAAACGGGATGAACCCAGATACCCCAGATGATCAAAAAGAAATGCAGGGAAAAGACGAGACGCTGACGACAATACTTTCGCTGCAAAAACAGACTGCACTGACATACCAACGGACAAACCAACATACATACTGGATTCTGACATTCTCTACAGGTGTGTACCTGGACGGACAACAACAAGTTGTCGTTCCAAAACCACTTAGAGAGACGGTACTACACACGGCACATGATGCATTGTTCGCGGGTCACTGTGGAATCAAAAGAACATTAAAGAGAGTTCTTGATTCTTTTTATTGGCCAGGGTCAAAAAGGAAGTTACAAAAATACTGCCGCTCATGTAACATCTGCCAAAAGACATCTCAGAAAGGTCGCTCCCATTTGCACCTTTGCACAAAATGCCTCTCATTCCGTTCCATTTCGGAAGGTAGTATTGATCTTGTGGGCCTTACCACTGCTTCTTCCGGACATCGCTATATCTTAACTTTGGTGATACAGCGACAAGGTATCCAGAGGCGATTCCACTGAAGAAAATTATACAGTGTCTGTCGCTGAAGCTTACTTGCGATTTTTCAGAGTTTGGGGCTTCCAGACGAAATTCTCCGGGTTTGGAAACGCAATTCATTTCTGATCTCATGAGAGAAATTTTCAGACTGTTTGTCAATCTCTTCCATTTCAACCACGCCAATCATCCCCAATCCCAATGGCATGGTTGAACGTTTCAATGGAACGTTGAAGTCCAAAGTTGAAAAGTTGCAAGGCAGGAACCCCATGAATGGGATCGTTTCATACCGGCTTTTGCTTTTCGCATACAGGAAATGCCGAACGAAACGCTGGGATATCACCATTCGAGCTTCTTTTCGACACTCACCAAGGGGACCTTTGGATTTACTGATGACACAATGACGAAAAAAAACGGACATACCTACAGTAAAACTGTTACCATACGTTTATGAAATGCATAATCGTTTAAAGGAAAGCATGTAGCTTGCTCAACAGTCACTGATAGAAAAACAAATGTTAAAAAGGTCTTTGCAGACAGAAAAGCAAAGGGACGTTCCTTCAGTTAGGGAAAAAAGTCATTGTACTACTTACTGATGAACATAACAAGCTTTGTGTTAAGTGGAAGGGTCCTTTCAGGGGGTCGAAAAAATTTCTGCAGTTAATTATAAGATCAAAATGGCTAACACTGAGAAGGTATTTCAAGTGAACATGTAAGAAGTAAGTTGAAACGTACAAAATTTTTTCCCTCAACCAGTCAGTGAATGATATGTCCTATGTCAAAACCGATGTCAACATGACAGACATTACATGATGAATTTGTACCCAATGTGACGTACAGGACAGATCCCAAAATTTTTTGAAAACAGCAAGTGTAGGAGTGTTAACATCTACCAGTGGCAGATGATGTTGTTACCCCTCCTACTCTGTCTGTCCCAAAAGGTGAAACCTATGATGATGTGATTTTGCGAATGATTTTTCTTCAGTCAAACGGAACAGCTCAAAGAAAATTTGAAAGACTTTCAGGGTGTGTTGACAGATACCCCAGTACGTGACTGGTATTGAACCCCACTTTTTCAGTTAACTACTGAAATACCAGTGCGAACCAGACCATACCCCCGCCGTTTGCAAAAAAAAGAGGGTTTTCGAGAGGGAAAATCAAAGTAATCTGGAATTAAAGGTCATAGAACCTTCTACGTCTCCGTACAGCCACCAGTTGTATTGGTGGACAAACCTGATGGATCGGTGCGTTTCTGCATCGATTACAGAAAAGTAAATAAGATCACTGTGTTCGATGCCGAGCCTAAACCCAGACATTGAAGAACTTCTGTGTCCCCTCTCAGAAGGAAACTATTTTGTGAAAGTAGACTTACTAAAGGGTACGGCAGATTCCAATGGCTGAAGCTGACAGGAAAAGACAAACAATTCAAACACCTTTTGGTCTTTTCCAATGGACGAAAATGCCATTCGGTTTGCAAAATGCCCCACTTTTTTTGCTAGAATGATGCGAGCCGAAACTCCATGAATGTGGGCAGTCATTTTTTTTGACGTATTTTGTTGGCTGCAAAGTCATTGGGGTGACCTCCTTTCAAAATTGCGAGCTGTTTTTTTCCAGACTCAGATCTTTGGTTGACGCGAGACCATTTCCCAAAAATTTGTGCCGGTTTTCAAACTCTCGATTTTTTGGTCACACTATATCAGTGGAAAATGATGCCAGAGGGGAAAAAAAGTGGAAAAGAAATTTTTTCTTTACTTAAACCCACTAAAAAAGAAACAGATCAGGTCACCTCATCGATGTTTTTCTTACTATAGACATAATGTACCCCAAATTTGCGTCCCTGACGCCCCCTTTTACTGAACTGACGAAAGGGACAAAGAACAAAAGTATTTTTGGTCTGATGATGCCAGAAGGCTTTGGAGTGGTTCAGAACCCCTCAACCCCATTTCCCTGTCTGTTGTTACCCTCCCCTCTCAAAGACTTTATTTGAGAACTGATGCCAGTTCCAAAGGAATGGGAGCGGTACTGTTGCAGGAAAAATGTGCTTTGTTACATCCATGCAATACGCCAGTAAGAAGTCTCAAAGACACAGGAGAAATACTCCACTATTGAGAGAGAGTGCTTGGCTATTGTATGGCATGTGAGAAGTTTCGCCAGGTTCTTGACTGGAAGAAAGTTTCGGTTACAGACTGACCATAGCCACTGACGTTCTTGAAATCGTCAAAGACTAAGAACAGCAATTACTAAGATGGTCTTTGGCATTGCAGGAATTCCAATTTTCCATTTAACCATTTCCTGAACACAAAATGTCATGGCAATTTATTGTCACGTGTATGAATATTCATGGACAAATATAACTGTCTTCAAGGGAAAGACTATTTCCCGTTTTTGTCTTTCTTATGATTACGGTGTGATCAAAATTGACAGTGCATTGTATGCTATTGACTGTTTTAAATCAAGTGATATTTATGCATAATTTGCTTTTGAATGACTATAAAGTTTTACAAGCAAAAACACTTGAGTTGATGTATTACATATCTATTTTTTTGCTTTATTCTTTCGTAAACAATGAAAAATCATCATGTACTATTTATGTCTAACTTTCTTGTGAAGATGAATATAAAATGTATTGTGAAGAGCAAATTACCCTTTAGAAATGTATAAACACATGTTTTGATTGTGCAATGAGACAAACCAATTGTTTTCATTGTCACTGTCAACAATGAAAGCATGTGACTTTTCAATGGACATAACATTACATTGGGAAAAAAGTATGTTTAAACTATTTTAATTTTGTTTTACATGTCTATTGAGAAACATTTACACTTGGAAATATTCTCATTTTCATGAGGTTTTGAAACAAATGATGTGAGACAAAGATCAAGGGAAAATAATGCTTCACATCTTAATGTATGAACACAATTTGTACTTTGAATTGTTAAAATCCCTAATTGTTATATTCCATTAATTTGTGAAATGTATTTTTGTGAAATATGGGATCAATATGAACTTTTTTTTTAAACAGACTGAAAGTTTGAAAACATTTAAGGTGGATCATGATGATTTTATTCTATACGTTAATTATTAATTTGGTGAATCATTGTGATGGTTACACATTTGAGATTCAGGCTGAAGATGTTTTTTAAGTGAAAATTTTTCTATCCTTAAAAATTTTCTGGAGAAAAATTTTTCATCCCAGATGGGGGTGTCATGTGACGTAGCCTCACATCAAGGCATGTGACGCTCCATCACATGTAGTATGATATGAATCATTTCCCCATGCCACTACTGAAAAGAAGGATATTCAAGTGGCTTGACTAGTGTAGCGGGCGTCCCCAAATAATTGTGAGTATGACTCGGTAAAGAAACAAACGGTGGTCATTGGGTGAAAGTGACACTGAGAAATAGTTTAACAAGGGCTGGTAAGGTGCTGGTCATGTGTTTGAACACTGAGTATGCACTCACAGGGGGAGGGAAGAAAGAATCAGTTTTAAAACCCCGCAGATGGCCTAGAGACTCGAACCTGTCAGGACGTTGGTCCTCTCTGCTGACCAGTCATTACCCGGTGAGCGATAGAAAAGTTGGGGGAAAACTACAGGGGGAAAAATTAAGGAAAAGAGAAAGAAAGAATTCATAGTTTAAATTTAAAAAGGGTTTCTTACACGAACCTTATTCGTGTTTCAGCCCTTCACCCTTTACCCCTCGCCCTTCACCCTTCACCTTTCACCCCGGAGGTGTTGGAAGATGGCCAAGGTGTGGGGAACACACCGGGAGGCAGCCCCAGAATTAAGGACTCCAGGGGGAGGAGTCGGGGGAACTCGTCACTCTCCAGGACAGGAGAAGACGAGGGAGAGGAGTTGGAACTCATCTCTCCAGTGACAAGAAGAGTCGAGGAGAGGATCGGAAGTCCCTATCTCCAGACGGGGGAAAAACGAGGGGCGAGAAAGATGTCTGAAGAGACAGGGAATCCTGAAAGGATGAGGCGAGTCCCTAATTCGGATGCAGGCAAGCATCAAGGAGTTAGAGAATCATTTATTTCCTGTCGGAGTTTTGGCCAATGTTGTGTGGAGGCCGTGACTTTATGAAGTCTTGAGTGAGTTAGTTGGCCCTCAGGGGAAAAAGTGCTACATGTAAAAATTTGTTTATAACGTTTTGATGTGATTTAATAAAGTGTTTTCCCCCAAGGAGAGGGGAGAAGAAAAAAACATTCGGTAGTGCGCCTTTTGGTTGAATGGAAAGATTGCGGGGTGCATGGAGTAAATGCTGTCATGAATGCGCGTGTGCAAAAGTGACAGTGTGACAGTCACTTTATCTTATGTATAAACGAGTTCACAACCATGGGAAAACACACACACGCACACACGCCCCGCACGCACGCACCCACGCACGCACGCACGCACGCACACACGCACGCACCACGCACGCACGCACGCACGCACACACACACACACACACACACACACACACACACACACACACACAAAAAGGCGCAGGCGCACGTGCACTCGCACGCGCACGCGCATGTACGAGCAAGCATAAGCACAAAAATCTTGCCTGTACATTTCATTTCGACAGCATCGCGTTATCGTAACCGTTTAGCTCACCTTTTGCTCTCAGTGCAAAAATAAGTCAGTTTTAAACTTATGTATGTTTCAGAAAGAAAGGTGGCAGAGGGGGTTAAGACGTTGGCCTGCCAATCCAACTTGTGAGAATGCGTGGGTTCGAGCCTTGCCTTTTCGCCCTTTCTTTCCCATTTTTAAAAGACAAATCGAACTGAACGATTAACCCGTGTCTTTCCTGGCCTCCTGCACAAAGTTAAAGAACCCTCGGCATTGAAATCGAAAAGAGCAGGGGTTCCCCGCTGCCCTGGCAAAATTGATGTAGATTGAAGATAGCCGCCTGGTATTTCTTACCAAGCCACAAAAATTGTCACTTACTGTTGTCGTGTGCCATCGTGTGCGGTGGAGATAGAGGACACTTATAAACATCGCATGCATCCTATGTGAGAAACTGGAATAATAAATGAGATTAATGAAAATCAGTGACTGATACTTGAATGGTACGGGAAACGACTGAATGAGCGCCAGTAGGCTGCTCTTCGGCCGGCTCTACCTGGGTAGGCAGCCCGTTGAGTGAGTGAGGTAGTGTGTTTATTGTAAAGCGCTTAGAGCTTGGTCTGTAACCGAGGATAGGCGCTATTATATAAATACCCAAAATAATAATAATATGATAACGAGTTCACCAACTCATGTGAACGCGCACACACACACATTGACTCTCTGTCACACACACACATACACATACGCACACACTGGCCATGGCAAAAGCACACAAACGCACGCATCCATCAGCAGTTATCAGCCGTTTGACGCAGATATGACATCGTCAGCGTTCCCTTCATTTTCCCTTCATTACACACGGTGTGGATTCCACCCAAGGTACCAGAGATAAAGGAACAGCAGTGGTAGTGAGGGTGGTTTGTCCATTTATTTGTTGTGTTGCAGTATTTGTGATTGATGTTTTCTGTGTTTTGGCTAGTGGGAAAAGGGGGTGGGGATGGGAGAATGGTTTGATTGTTTGTTGGGTTTACCGAAGTTGGCGTTGTTGTAGCTGCTGCTGCTGCTTAAGTTGATGACAGAGATAATGACGATAGTGATGACCGTAACAATAGAATGGCTCCGATTATTTTCTGGTGATCGTGTTGTTGTCGCTGCTGCTTCTGATGTTGCTAATGAAATTCTGCTGCTGATGATGACGACGCAATCATCATCATCATCATCAT
>CM031596.1:77139244-77149244 GCA_018398815.1 Conus ventricosus | reverse complement strand
CGATCTTTCTGAAACTTTGTAGGTATGTTCATTATGGGTCAAGGATGATGCCCGACGTTTTAGTTTACCGTTACAGCCGTTAGTAACGGCTGTAACGGCCTGTAACGCTTTTTTTTCTTTGTGGAATATCTCCGAAAGTACTTGGCCGATCTTTGTGAAAATTAGCAGGTATGTTCATTATGGGTCACGAATGATGCCCGATGTTTTAGTTTACCCCGTTATAGCCGTTACTAACGGCTGTAACAGCATGTAACGGTTTTTCTTCTTTATAGAATATCTCAAAAAGTACTAGGCCGATCTTTCAGAAAATTTGTAGGTATGTTCATTACGGGTCACGAATAATGCCTGATGTTTTAGTTTACCGTTATAGCCGTTACTAACGGTTGTAACGGCCTGTAACGCTTTTTCTTCTTTATAGAATATCTCAGAAAGCACTTGGCCAAATTTTCTGAAAATTTGTAGGTATGTTCATCATAGGTCACGGATGATGCCCGATGTTTTAGTTTACCCCGTTATAGCCGTTACTAACGGCTGTAACGGCCTGTAACGGTTTTTCTTCTTTATAGAATATCTCAGAAAGCACTTGGCCGATCTTTCTGAAAATTTGTATGTATGATCATTGTCACGGGTTTGTTACGAGGCCTATGACGATTGGCCCATCTAGGGTAGTAGAATTGTTCATTTGGTTGTTGTCGTCGTTGTTGTCGTATATCCGTCCCTTAATGTGGCTTGTGGTGTGGTTGCACCTTTGGTGTAGTTCAGCCCAGGTTAGGTTTACTTTTTCTCTCTCTCTCTCTAATTCCACTGCCCGTGCAATTCATCCTGCAGGTTCACGGGTGGCTGGTATCTTTTTCTTGTACTGGCTGTCTCTATCGGCCTCTCACCTGTCTTTCCACCTGCCGCACGTGCAAGGTTCCTCTTAGGCTTGAGGTATTCTCACCGTGACGTAGCGTGGCATGTTGGCCGCCATCGTTTAGGCAAGTTTTCTCTTCACTCGAGCGGAAGATGTCTCTGGGAGCGCCTGCTCCGGTCCTGGTTCTTCACCTTATCGTCGAAGGTACAGTCGGTACCTTCACTTCCTACAGTCGGCCTGTAGGAGAGAGACATCACTTCATCTTTTTCCGCATCTGCGCTGCTGTCCTCTCGACTGGACAGAGGGCAGAGAGAGTCGTTTGACCCGCCTCTTTGGGTCACCCACGGGTAGCTGGTAAGCATCAGTTTCGTGGTTTATTTGTTGTTGTGTTTTTTTTTATGTTAGCCGGCTAATTCTTCTCTTTTGCGCATTTGTTTTTGGTTTTCAAAATTATAAAAGAAATATTGTTTGAGACCACTTTTTCTGGTTAATTCAATCTTTAACCTGGCCAGTCAAAATTACATCTTAAAAGTCTTTCTCCTTTTTATGCATTTGGTGATGCGGTAGTCGGCGGGGATGGGAGAGAACCTGGTGATTCAGGTTGGTACTTGCTTGGTCTCGCTCGTCCGCCCCTGTACAATTGCCGGGCTCACATTCTTCGGCCACCGTCTGTTTGTGTGTGCAAGGAGAACGAGTTTTATGTTCGCGAGCGTGCGTACGCATGATTTGTCGTTTGGATGCGTGGTTGGAGATTTGTGTTATTTTGAAATGTGGCTATAAAATGTGATAATTATGCCATTGAATTATTATTTGCAAATGTGGTGGCAGTTATAAAGCGATGGTTGCTGTGTTGATTCATTTCCTAAGAAAGGAAAATGTTAAACGTGAGTGAGAGAAGGATGAAGATAATTCATATTTGTTTTATAGCCTGTTAATTTAATGCAGTCTCTTACCTGCTTCGTATGAGAAGGCTTTAACGAACATTCCTGATTTGGTTGGTTTGCTGTGTTATGCTCAGGCCTGTGTTGAGCTGGTGTTGTTGGTGTATTTAGTAGACCTCCCCTCGCCCATCATGCGAGTGGCTGTTAAGGTTTAACAGCATGTGTCAGACAGTACTGACTGGGGGGTTCCAGTGCCCGTCTTTCTACTTTCCTCCCAGTTACCTTTTCCCTCCTCCGGAGACTTCACCCGGAGCACGCACTGGTTGGGAACGCGCACTGGTTGGGGCCACGCACTGGTTGGGGCCACGCACTGGTTGGGACTGCCCACTGGTTGGTAACGCACGCTGGTTGGGACCGCGCACTGGTTGTAACGCGCACTGGTTGGGGCCACGCACTGGTGGGGACCACGCACTGGTTGAGGCCACGTACTGGTGGAAAAGCCCGTGGACTTGGCTGGACGGTCCTGATCCCCGTCTAGGACCTCCGGCAACAACGCCCCGTCCCCCGAGACGCGTTCTCCACCGTCTGTTTGTGCGTGTCAAGGGTGTCGGCCTTGCACAACTCTCTTCAAGAACCGACCCGGTTTGGGGCACCTAGTGCGACAGGGTGCTCCCAGTAGACTTTGGAGAGGCAGGAGTGTGAGGGCACTACCTGACAGGGAAAGGGATGGGTGCTGGAATTATTTATTTATGATTATGATTGTGTATGTCGTGTATTGAGATGCTTGATTGTGATTGTGCATGTTGTGCGTGTTGAAATGCTTGATTGTGATTGTGCATGGTGCGTGCGTTGAAATATTTATTTGTGATTGCGTGTGTTGATGTGAATAAATGGGGTGTTGTATCGTAATCGTTCTTGTGTGGTCTCCTGCGAGGCGTGTGAGGTCAGTCACTCCTTTCACTCCCAATTAGACCGATCCTGTCAGGGCAGACCTCCAGGGGTCGGTCGTGACAATCATTATGGGTCACAAATAATGTCCAATGTTTAGTTTACCGTTATCCTGTTACGAACGGCTGTAACGGCCTGTAACGCCTTTTCTTCTTCATGGATTATCTCAGAAAGTACGTGGCCGATATTTTTGAAAATTTGTAGATGTGTTCATTATGGGTCACGGATGATGCCCGATGTTTAAGTTTACCGTTATAGCCATTACTAACGGCCCATAATGGTTTTCTTCTTTATGGAAAATCTCAGAAAGTTCTTGGCCGATCTTTCTGAAAATTTGTAAGTATGTTCATTTTAGGTCACAGACGATAGCTGATGTTTACCAGAATAGCCATTACTAACGGTTACACCAGCCCAAGACGGTTTTTCCTCTTTATGGAATATCTCACGCGTATTCAGGATAAACTGGGAGTACGTTTATATGCTTTGCATCTTGTTTGTTTTTAGATCTACAGCAGCCAAAACGTTACTGAATTGGAAGGACGATGAATGAAGGGCGAGAGAGGGGAGGAGGGTGGTGGGTAGCAGCAAAGTCTGTTGTTGATAACTGAATGAAGGACTGGGGATGGATGGCCCGGCAGGTGGGAAGTGTAGAGACTTTCCGTTTGGCGAATGAAGGACTGGGGATGGATGGCCCAGTAGGTGGGAAGTGTAGAGACTTTCCGTTCGGCGAATGGGGATGGATGGCCCAGTAGGTGGGAAGTGTAGAGACTTTCCGTTCGGCGAATGGGGATGGATGGCCCAGTAGGTGGGAAGTGTAGAGACTTTCCGTTCGGCGAATGAACTGAACTATCGGGAGAAAAAGAGAGGGGGAGGAGAGAGGTCTGTGGATGGGCAGTTACCTATGGATTGTTTACACTATTTGCTGATTGTACGCGTTTATGATGGTTTGTGTGTGTGTGTGTGTGTGTGTGCGTGCGTGCGTGCGTGCGTGCGTGCGTGCGTGCGTGCGTGCGTGCGTGCGTGTGTGTGTGTGTGTGTGTGTGTGTGTGTGTGTGTGTGTGTGTGTGTGTGCAAGTGAGGAGGGGAAGGGGAAGTGCGAGAGGGGCTACGAAGAGGACAGAGAGAACCCTTTTTTTCGGGGAAGGGAAGGGGAGGATTTGAATTGCGCTTTTTAAGATACTTTTACATGTTAAAAATGTTCTCACTGTGGATCCGTAGGGACAGCTGTGGGCCAAGGAGAGCCAGGGACAGGTGTGGAGCGACAGGTGTGGAGGGACAGGTGTGGAGGGACAGGTGTGGAGGGATAGGTGTGGGCCAAGGAGAGCCAGGGACAGGTGTGGAGCGACAGGTGTGGAGGACAGGTGTGGAGGGACAGGTGTGGAGGACAGGTGTGGGCCAAGGAGAGCCAGGGACAGGTGTGGAGGGACAGGTGTGGAAGGATAGGTGTGGAGGGACAGGTGTGGAGGGATAGGTTGGAGGGACAGGTGTGGAGGGACAGGTGTGGAGGACAGGTGTGGGCCAAGGAAAGCCAGGGACAGGTGTGGAGCGACAGATGTGGAGGGACAGGTGTGGAGGGACAGTGTGTGAGGGACAGGTGTGGAGGGACAGGTGTGGAGGGACAGGTGTGGGCCAAGGAGAGCCAGGGACAGGTGTGGAGGGACAGGTGTGGAAGGATAGGTGTGGAGGGACAGGTGTGGAGGGATAGGTGTGGAGGGACAGGTGTGGAGGGACAGGTGTGGAGGGACAGGTGTGGCCAAGGAGAGCCAGGGACAGGTGTGGAGGGACAGGTGTGGAGGGACAGGTGTGGGCCAAGGAGAGCCAGGGACAGGTGTGGAAGGACAGTGTGGGCCAAGGAGAGCCAGGGACAGGTGTGGAAGGACAGGTGTGGGCCAAGGAGAGCCAGGGACAGGTGTGGAGAGACAGGTGTGGAGGGACAGGTGTGGAGGGACAGGTGTGGAGGGACAGGTGTGGTGGGACAGGTGTGGAAGGACAGGTGTGGGCCAAGGAGAGCCAGGACAGGTGTGGAGGGACAGGTGTGGGCCAAGGAGAGCCAGGGACAGGTGTGGGCCAAGGAGAGCCAGGGACAGGTGTGGAGGGACAGGTGTGGAAGGACAGGTGTGGAGGGACAGGTGTGGGCCAAGGAGAGCCAGGGACAGGTGTGGGCCAAGGAGAGCCAGGGACAGGTGTGGAAGGACAGGTGTGGGCCAAGGAGAGCCAGGGACAGGTGTGGATGGACAGGTGTGGGCCAAGGAGAGCCAGGGACAGGTGTGGAAGGACAGGTGTGGGCCAAGGAGAGCCAGGGACAGGTGTGGAGGGACAGGTGTGGGCCAAGGAGAGCCAGGGACAGGTGTGGGCCAAGGAGGGCCAGGGACAGGTGTGGAAGGACAGGTGTGGGCCAAGGAGAGCCAGGGACAGGTGTGGGCCAAGGAGAGCCAGGGACAGGTGTGGCCAAGAGAGGCCAGGGACAGGTGTGGAAGGACAGGTGTGGGCCAAGGAGAGCCAGGGACAGGTGTGGGCCAAGGAGAGCCAGGGACAGGTGTGGAGGACAGGTGTGGGCCAAGGAGAGCCAGGGACAGGTGTGGAGGGACAGGTGTGGGCCAAGGAGAGCCAGGGACAGGTGTGGAGTGACAGGTGTGGGCCAAGGAGAGCCAGGGACAGGTGTGGAGGGACAGGTGGAAGGACAGGTGTGGGCCAAGGAAGCCAGGGACAGGTGTGGAGGGACAGGTGTGGAGGGACAGGTGTGGAGGGACAGGTGTGGGCCAAGGAGAGCCAGGGACAGGTGTGGAGGGACAGGTGTGGGCCAAGGAGAGCCAGGGACAGGGGCCAGAGGGTGGGTGGTGGTCAGCAAAGGAACCTCACTATCCAGAGAGAAGGAGTGTGAAAGGGTGGAGGGAGGGGATGGGTTGAGGATGGGAAGGGGGGATGGGGTGAAGTCCGCGCACCGTCTACATTGTTTACTGATGGCAGGGTTCTATGCGCGTCTGCAGTCCCTGTGGCCTTCACCTTTACCTACACTACCTCCATCCACCCCTGCCTGCCACTCCACCTCCCCTCATCCCCCTTCAACACTAGGATCCGCGATCGCTTTCTTTTGTCTTTTCTCTCCTGAGCATTGTAGGCAAAGTATTTGCAAGAGTCGTCCTGAACAGGCTGCAGAAGCTCGCTGACAGAGTGTACCCAGAGTCGCAGTGCGGGTTCCGCTCGGAGAGATCAACCATCGACATGGTCTTCTCCATCAGACAGCTGCAAGAGAAATGTAGAGAGCAGCACAAGCCCCTCTTTCTGGCCTTCATTGACCTGACCAAGGCATTTGATCTTGTCAGCAGAGATGGTCTCTTTAACGTCCTAGCGAAGATAGGCTGCCCACCAAGACTTTTGAGTGTGATCCAGTCTTTCCACGACGACATGAAAGGCACAGTGCAGTACGACGGCTCGACATCAGATGCCTTCAACATACGCAGTGGAGTCAAACAGGGCTGTGTCCTCGCTCCCACCCTCTTCGGCATCTTCTTCGCTGTCCTGCTGAAGCACGCCTTTGGAACATCAACTGAGGGTGTTCACCTTCACACCCGATCAGATGGCCGACTGTTCAACCTGGCTCGGCTGAAGGCAAAGAGCAAAGTACGGGTAGTGACCATCAGAGACATGCTGTTTGCAGATGACGCTGCTCTGGCCACCCACACCGAAGCAGAGTTACAGAGTCTGATGGACCGTTTTTGCAAAGGCTTGTGATGAGTTTGGCCTGACAATAAGCTTGAAGAAGACGAACGTGATGGCTCAGGATGCTGAACAACCCCGCATCACCATCAACAACCATCAATTAGAGGCCGTTAGCCAGTTCACGTACCTCGTTCCACCATCACCGACAACCTCTCTCTGGATACAGAGATCAACAGAAGGATTGGCAAGGCCTCTACCACCCTGGCCAGACTATCTCAGAGAGTGTGGAACAACAGCATGTTAACATTGAACACCAAGATTGCTGTGTACCGAGCCTGTGTGCTAAGCACTCTCCTGTACGCCAGCGAATCCTGGACCCTGTATGCCTCACAAGAGAAGAGGCTGAGTGCCTTCCACATGCGCTGTCTCCGGCGCATACTTGGGATCACATGGAGTGATCGCGTGACAAACAACGATGTGCTTGAGCGTGCAAAGATTCCCAGCATGACCACTCTTCTCCGTCAGCGTCGCCTCAGGTGGCTTGGTCATGTGCGTCGAATGGACGACGGCAGGATCCCCAAAGACATTCTGTACGCAGAGCTTGCCTCTGGCAAGAGAACAACTGGAAGACCACAACTCCGCTTCAAGGATGTTTGCAAGCGCGACCTGAAGGCTCTCGACATCGACATCAACACCTGGGAAGAGCTTGCTCAGGACAGATCCAGCTGGAGACACACTGTGAACACTGGGCTGGAAGCTGGCGAAGAGAAGCTCCGGAAGCTTGACGACGCAAAGCGTGCACAGAGAAAGAACAAGCAGCTGCTGCCAGCAGCTGACTCGGCCTTCAAGTGCATCAAATGCAGCAGAGACTGCCACTCCCATGTGGGTCTATACAGCCACAGCAGACGCTGTATGACCAAAGGAAACATTTGTAAAGGGCGCAAATCCATCGTCTCCCGAGACTAACGGATGCCAACAACACTACCTCCATCCACCCCTGCCTGCCACTCCACCTCCCCTCATCCCCCTTCAACACTAGGATCCGCGATCGCTTTCTTTTGTCTTTTCTCTCTTCTTTTTTTTTTTTTTTTCTCTACCCGCTGAGACTGAGACCAATCTGCTTCGACAAAACGGGCAGGGTAGGAAGGAAATTAAAGTGTGTGTGTGTGTGTGGGGGGGGGGGGGGGGGGGGGGTGCTTGCGTGCGCGCGAGCGCGCGCGTGTGTGTGTTTGTGTGTGTGCGTGCGTGCGTGCGTGCGTGTATGGGTGTGCGTGCGTGCGTGCATGTGTGTGTGCCTGCGTGCGTGCGTGCGGGCGGGCGGGCGCGCGCGCGCGCGCCCGCGTGTGTATTTATGCAGAGAGAGGGGTGAGTTCAAGACACTTTGGACTGGCTCAAGCCCAGAGCTGAAGGGGCCAAAGCCTGACATACGAGGGGCAGGGACTGGGCTGGCTGACAAAGGCGATGAGGAACGTCACGACAGCAGAATAAATTGACATCCCATCACAAGAGGCAACAGCGGGTGGATCGGGAGGGAAATTAAAGTGTGCGTGTGTGTGGTGGAGGGGGAGAGGGGAGTGGAAGTGACAGACGCCTGCAAAACAAGCAAAGCGACCAGACCAGTACAGCGGGATGGGACAGGCTAGATAAGATGAGGTTACACTGGGGTCTAAGGTCCACAGTCGTGATGATGACCCAGACGGGAATCTTCATCAGCCCAGTGCGGTGGGGCCAGTGTTTGATTGGGGGTGGGAACGTGCAATACTACACTGACCCCACCAGACAGACAACAGGTCAAGATTTGTTTTCACTAGGTACCCGCGGGATTCGAACGCGAGTTAGACTGACTGCGAGCTCGCACGCATGCACGCACGCATGCATGCACGCACGTACCACACACACACACACACACACACACACACACACACACACACACACACACACACACACACACACACACACACACTTAAGTGCACACACACACAGACACACACACACAGACACACACACACACACACACACACACACACACAGACACACACACACACACACACACACACACACACGCACACACACACTCGTGCGCGCACACACACACACACACACACACACACACACACACACACACACACACACACACACTAAAGCGTACGGTCACACACACATACACATACACGCGTGCGCGCGCGCGCGCATGCACGCACGCACACACACACACACACACACACACACACACACACACACACACACACACACACACACACACACACACACACACACACACACACACACACTCGTGTGCGCGCGCACGCGCACACACATACACACACATACATACACGTGCTCGCGTGCGCACGCACACACACAGTAACACACACACACACACACACACACACACACACACACACACATGCAGAAAAGAGAGAGAGAGAAGAAGAAGAAGAAGAAGAAGAAGAAGAAGAAGAAGAAGAAGTTACTCCAGAAGGTGCGAACAAACCAGCTGGAAGCAATCCTGCACCACCTTTGGAACCCTGCGCTGTGTTCACATGGTGTGCAGACACGCACAGGACATTCCATTAGGACGTCAAGAGACATAATTGCTCCCTGGCAGATGCCATTGTGTAATGGCCACTGGATGTGACACGACAGAACCTCCACGGGAGCGTTCCCATCGGTATACCAGCCCATATTCATGACAGCAGAGCCCACCAGCGAAGAACGCCACCATCAAGCAACTGCCGTATGCATCACGCAGCCTCACTCGTTGCTGTTCCGCTGACAGGTGAAGATAGTACAACTCCAAATACAGCCAAGCTTTCGCCATGAGGTCTTACATGCCCTCTGAAGAGAATACCGGGTCACAGTCTTTCCTGCTGTCAACAGGACTCTCCCTGCGGTCAATGGATCTCTCCACACCGTCCCTGGGCCGTAGCCAGAGTCGGCCAAAAGGCAGACAAAGTAAAGATACACCCGAACGTGCGGGTGCGACTCAAAGAAGTACTGTCCTCAACTGCCGAACAAACCAGCTGAGAGCAAACCCATGGAAGCCTGCGCTGTGTTCACATAGAGCGCAGCACGCTCAAGGTAGTTTCTTAAAACATCAAGGGACATAACTGATCCCTGGCAGATGCCATTGTGTAATGGCCACTGGATGTGAGACGACAGAACCTCCACGGGAGCGTTCCCATGGGTGTACCAGCCCATATTTCATGACTGCAAAGAGCCCACCGGCTAAAATCGCCACCGTCAAGTAACCGTCATGACAGATAGATAGATAGATAGATAGATAGATAGTAGATAGATAGATAGATAATAGACAGATACACAGATAGATAGATAGACAGATAGATAGATAGATTGATAGAACGATGGATAGATAGATAGACAGATAGATATGCATTTTTGTTTGGTTGCACCAGTTTGAGTACTGTGTCTGAAGAAACCAAACTGACCGCAGGGCATTTCTGGTTGGGGGACCTTCCTGAGTGGTGTCGATCCATGCTGTGGTGGGAGGGTAGTAATGGTGCGGGAGGGAGAAGGGAGAAGGGGAGGATTAGGGGCGGGGGGGGGGTGTTATTGGAGACCATTCGAGTGGACAGTTTCTTTTTTTAGTTACGGTGTGCGTAAGTAGACAGGAATGTTTTTCACAACCTGACCGCCA
>CM031596.1:77126744-77134244 GCA_018398815.1 Conus ventricosus | reverse complement strand
TTTAGTTCTGAGAACTTGCTTGATCAAGACTGATTGGTAATAATCATTAGAGCCGATCACCCGCGAAGAGAATGACACTGGTGCATCGAACACAAACTTTGTTCTTTCCTGAAACGAGAGACATTCATAATTAGTGAAGCCCGTTGCACTGTCTGATAGAATTAGTGAATCATTATGTACGCCAGCTAAATACCGTTCGTCATATAGATCTGTGTTAAGCAGACCAACTCTTAAAAAACAGCATTATGAGTCATGCTTCTAAATCCTGAGTTATCCTGTTGACTTGTTGTTGTCGTTGTTGTTGTTGTTGTTGTTGTTGTTGTTGTTGTTGTTGTACCCTGGCTAAAAGACTCCAGGGATCATCCGAACAGCCAAAGTACTTGAACACTATGGTACAAATGCATCAGCTGGGGATGAGAACAGTACATGTGTGACCGTTTTCGATTACCCCGCCATGTGGGCAGCCACACTCCGACTTCGGGGGATTTTGGAGACTGATAATGTTATGCTAGGAGCTTGTCACAACTGAAGACAATCCCCGCATAACTATGCAGAGCATAACAACATTTTGATGTGGCCTTGGTGTTCTGGCCTATGTCAATTGGCCTAACACAGCCTTGAGCCAAGGCGGAATCCTGTTGACTGAAATCTTAGGCGCAGTGGTACAGTTCTGAGATTGCAGTGAGACTTTGCGGGGTTCACCCGCTGGCACCGCCATGAAAGTTGAAACTATCACTGCTGATTTCAACGTGTTCGGGAGGCGTTAGACAGGTTCCCCCCCCCCACCCCACCCCCTACCCTCATGCCACCCACATTCTTCTGGAATAGTTTCGTCGCCCTGTGCGGGGTGCTGGTGAGCCTTGGGGATAAAGTGTTCTTCTGTTGTCCTGAAGAGTCCTTGGTTCAATTCCCGTTGAACACCGCCAGGTTACAGGAGATTTTCTCTACAGGGTCCACCTCCGTGTAGACTGCAAGCCTCCTTCACGTCCTTCATGTGAAACTGTGAACGGAGAGCCGAGGTATTGACGCACGTGGGCACACATGGAAACAAACTAAACACCGACCAACAAACAAACAAACAAAACTTTTTAAGTACATATATCCCATTCCATCCTTCGTAGAAGTATTCTCCAATGTATGGCCGCGAGACGGATGACAGCAAGAAGAAAATCTCTCTCTCTCTCTCTCTCTCTCTCTCTCTCTCTCACACACACACACACACATAACACACACACACACACCCCACACACACACACACACACACACACACACACACACACACACACACACGCACGCACGCACGCACGCACACGCACGCACGCACGCACGCACGCACACACACACACACACACTCACGCGCGCGCGCACGCACGCACGCACGCACGCACGCACGCACGCACGCACGCACACACACACACACACACACACACACACACACTGGAGTTGTGTTCAAAATCATCCGCGAAGACTGAATGTGGCTACTGAACTTTGAAATATAGATGTCACAGGAGCAGAAATCTCACCAATGAGACACCTCAGTGTTCTGGTGGAGGAACAAAGAACGACATCCCTGACTGACCTATCACCCGGCCTAGGCGGGGACGTTAAACAGAAATGCTGCTAGCTGAACAACCGACTGAAATACGAGTTTTCAAATCTCTGAGTAAATAAGTACATAACCTTCCATCCTACCCCACCCCCGCGCCCCTCCCTCCCTCCCCTCTATCCCCTCCTTCGCCACCACTGTTCCTCTTATCTCAACTTCCCATTTCTTTTCTCGTTAAAACACACACACACACACACACACACACACGCACGCACGCACGCACGCACGCACGTTCACGCACGTACACGCACGTACACGCACGCACGCACACACGTACATGCATGCACACACGTGCGCACGTACACTCTCTCTCACACACACACACACACACACACACACACACACACACACACACACACACACACCACGCACGCACGCACGCACGCACGCACGCACGCACGCACGCACGCACGCACGCACGCACGCACGCACACACACACACCCCACACCACACACACACACTCACACACTTCTTTCAGTATGTTACCGTTTTAGCTTCACAGTCGGGGCTACGAGTTGATCTTGAGTTTCCCTCTCTACAAGTATGATCTTCTCCAGTCTGATGAAAGCAAACATGCGGGAGGTCAGCTAGCCAGGGTGTGTGTTGACTTTCGCCAGCTGTATTGTTTAACGTGCCATCTAGGGATACTCACAGCGGTACATGTACCTCTCAGCCCCGTGAGCCGTACTCTCTCCAGCCTTTAGTATCTTATCTCTGAAGATCTAATGCGAGGTCTGAACTCAAACTCCGGCCCGTCCGACACCCGCTCCTCCCTCACCAAAATGGATAGCAGTTAAACCCGAGAATTAGAAACCACTTGAATCACTTCTGTAGACTAACGCTGAGGTGAAAGATGATTCAATGCCATATGCTGTGCATAGCAATTTATGTTTATCATTACGGAAGACACGACTTGACGTTGAAAAGTGTTGTGGTTTAGTGGTAACAATACGTACGACTTAATAAAGCATAGAATCATAGCTTAATGCCGCAGAACGTGCAACATAACATTGCAAACACTGCGAAGTATCATATCTTAATGATAACAGAGCCATACGATTTACGATTGCATAGTATCGTCATTTTATAGGCACGGAAGACATAGCGTGACGCTGCATAGCCTCATAGCTCTTTGGAAGTAGGACACGAAACACGAAATTGCATAGCATCGTAGTTTTATGATAAAGGTATACACAATATAGTATTATATGGTATTATAGCTCAATACTAACAACACACGAAATGACCTCGCCGTAGCACTACAGATTAATGATAGAGAACACACAATATAACATCGGATAAAATTAATGAAAATTAAGACAATCGAACTCACGATGTAACATTGTAAAGAATCATAGCTTAATAATAGATAATCCCCCACACCATTGCATATAATCATAACTTAATAACAAATACGTAAGATAGTGTTACAAAGAATCATAGTTTAATGTTAATAGACCATACAATATAACATTACATAGTATCATGGCTTGATAGTAATCAAACTCACAATATAACATTGCGTGTAACGATAGCTAAATTGTAATAGAACGCAACTTAAAAGTGCGTTGCATCATCGATTAATAATAGCAGAACACGTGACTTAATAGTGTATTATTTCATAGCTTAATGCTGATAGAACACGAAACATGATATTGTATATCATAGCATATAGAACACGAAACATGATATTGTATATCATAGCATATAGAACACGAAACATGATATTGTATATCATAGCTTAATGCTGATAGAACACGAAACATGATATTGTATATCATAGCATATAGAACACGAAACATGATATTGTATATCATAGCATATAGAACACGAAACATGATATTGTATATCACAGCTTAATGCTGACAGAACACGAAACATTATATTGTATATCATAGCTTACTGATGATAGAACACGCAACATGATATTACATATCATAGCTTACGATGATAGGACACGCAACATGATACTGTATATTACAACTTACTGATGATAGAACACGCAACATGAAATTGCATATCATAGCTTACGATGATATGACACGCAACATGATATTGCATATCATAGCTTACTGATGATAGAACACGCAACATGATATTGCATATCATAGCTTACTGATGATAGAACACGCAACATGATATTGCATATCATAGCTTGATGATGATAGAACACGCAACATGATATTGTATATCGCAGCTTAATGCTGAAAGAACATGCAACGTGATATTTTATCTCATAGCTTAATAACAAGAGAGAACTCAACATAACATGGCATAGCAACATAGTGCTGCACATTGTAGAGCTGCATAGCATAGTGTATCACAATATAGCGTTGTGTAGCACTGAACAGAAGTATAGCGTAGATAAGACTATAACATCAGTAAACAACATACTTCAACATTACATTGCTAGAGACAGCAGAGCCAAACATGGCATTGCACAGGGCATAACAGTTTAACACTGCATACAACAACACAGCAAAGTGTCTTTGCATGACATTGCACAGGACAGCGTAGCATGGCACATGATAGCATAGCATTGCACAGATATAGCATAGCTTTTGCATTGCATGGCACAATACAGCATAGCTTAGCACTGCGCCGTTCAGGACAGCACAACTTATCATTATACTCCAAAGAATTAAATAGTTTTGTGCAAAAATCGCATAGGACAGGTTAGCATTACATTGTACAGGACAGCATAAAATTAGAATGGCATTGTACCGAACAGCATAAATTAGAATGGCATTGTACAGAACAGCATAAATTAGAATGGCATTGTACAGAACAGCATAAATTAGAATGGCATTGCAACCGGACAGCATATCTTTATATTGCATTGTACAGCACAACATAGGTTTGGATTGCACTGCATCGGTATTATTTGTCATCGTATTGCACATGACAGCCTAGCGTTGCATTGAACGGCTCAGCATATGTTAGTATTGCATTCTTAGCATTACACTGCACGGCACAGCATTGCACAGCATTATTGCATTGCACCGGTCAGAGTAGCTTACATCTTGCAGGGACAGCATAGCTTGACATATCATTGTACAGTTCAGCACAGCTAGCATTGCATCACATAGGGAATGGCATAGTGTAGCGTTGCATAAGCCAGCATAGGCTAGCATAGCATTGCATCACATAGGGAATGGCATAGTGTAGCGTTGCATAAGCCAGCACAGGCTAGCATAGCATTGCACAGGACAGAGCAGCATAGCGCAGAGAAGTGTGGCAAAGAAGATGAGGTTGGCTGCGTCTGCGGACCTTAAGTCTGTGGACCTGAAGAGTTCATTTCTGTTCATGGTAAATTCCTCTCTGAGCATTTCAGTCTTTTAATGCAATCATCTATTACCAAATGTAAAGTCTGAGAGAGAGAGAGAAGAGAGAGAGAGAGAGAGAGAGAGATAGAGAGAGAGAGAGAGAGAGAGAGAGAGAAAGAGAGAGAGAGAGCAGAGAGAGAGAGGAAGAGAGAGAGAGAGAGAGAGAGAGAGAGAGAGAGAGAGAGAGAGAGAGAGAGAGAGAGAGGCACGTGCAAAAACGAATGAGCAAATGAGGGAAGGAAAGAACGAAGAAAAGAAAATACTGACATCAGCAACACAAACATGAAGGATGTAAACTAAGTACACAAAAACAAAAGCAAAGACAGAAAATAGACATGTTCAGAATAGACACTCCTCTGATTCATTTTCTCCAGAGGGGTCTCAGGGGGCTGGGGATCGAGTGGGGGTGGTGAGGGTGGGGGGGAGGGAAGGGCAGGCGACGGTCAGCGATGTCTTGTTAGTTGTTTACCCAGATCCACTGTGAAGATGGAGCCGCCACCAGGGAGAAATGATGTAGAAGTTGTATGTTCATGTCAGCGACGCGATAGGAGTAAAAAAAAAAGTTTGTCTTTATTCCTGTCTTTATATGTTCTTTCTGAGTCTCTTTCTGTACGTGTGGCTCACTGTGTATCTGTCGCTCTCGCTTTCTCTGTCTGTCAGTCTGTCTGTCAGTCTGTCTGTCTGTCTGTCTGTCTGTCTGTCTGTCTGTCTGTCTGTCTGTCTGTCTGTCTGTCTGTCTCTCTCTCTTTTCTCTCTCTCTCTCTCTCTCTCTCTCTCTCTCTCTCTCTCTCTCTCTGTGTTTCCATTTCTATCTATCCCCTCATACTATATAGATATAGCACTATGAATTGTGAACACAAAACGTCCATGACGCGATCCGCGAAGATCCAGCACATTATTCGACAAGCCATGAAAGTCTCAAGGCTAATTGGTTCTCCTTTTTCTTCCCGTCCAATCCTCAGTATGTATAACCATCCCTCTGCACATCAACGGTCTCTAATGATAACAGCAGGAGGCATCGTCCACCTGCATGTGGATGTTGATGTTGTTCGTGCCACTCCCTTTTTTTTTACACTGTTTAAGAATAAGCATTAGCGAAGCGGCATTGTGTCAAATGTTCTGATCACATTTTCTCTAGCAAACACACACACATACTCTCTCTCTCTCTCTCACTCTCTCTCTCTCTCACTCTATCTCTCTCACTCTTTCTCTCTAACACACACACACACACACACACACACACACACACACACACACACACACACACACACACACACACACATTCTCTCTCTCTCTCTCTCTCTCTCTCTCTCTCTCTCTCTCTCTCTCTCTCTCTCCTCTCTGTCCTCTTCGTAGCCCCTCTCGCACTTCCCCTTCCCCTCCTCACCTGCACAACACACACACACACACACACACACACACACACACACACACACACACACACACACACACACACACACACACACACACACACACATTCTCTCTCTCTCTCTCTCTCTCTGTCCTCTTCGTAGCCCCTCTCGCACTTCCCCTTCCCCTCCTCACCTGCACACACACACACACACACACACACACACACACACACACACACACACAAGCGCGCGCGCGCGCGCGCGCGCGCAAGCGTCCGTATGCACGGCCTCTGCGCCCCACCCCCACCCCTTCCCTGTTCACCCTTCACCCCCCACCCCACCCCCTTCCTCTTCTTCTCCTTACCCGCCTCCTTCTACCACAAACACAGGCCTACATATTCAAGCACGCACGCACAACTTCACGGAGTGCTGTAGTCATCAAGTGTTCCTACATTGTTGTTTTTTCCCTTTTCCTTTCCTGATATGCTGGCTGCGTCAGTGGACTTTCGGACGGTGCAGATCTATGTTAATACACGCACCTATTGTTCGCTGCCTCGGGGTCGGCTTAATGTAGTCTCCTACACCCCCCCCCCCTACCTCCCCCACCCCGCTCCCCCGTTTGCCCTATCAGTTTGGTTGATCCGTTTGTCTCTGTGTACCTGTCTGTGTGTTTATGTGTCTGAGTGTCTGTGTCTGTCTGTCTGTCTGTCTGTCTGTCTGTCTCTGTCTCTGTGTCTCTGTCTGTGTGTGTATGTGTGTGTGTGTGTGTGTGTGTGTGTGTGTGTGTGTGTGTGTGTGTGTGTGTGTGTGTGTGTGTGTGTGTGTGTGTGCCTGTCTACATGTCAGTCTGTCTGAATATATCTGATTGTCTGTCTCTGTCTATCTGTCTCTCTGTCTGTCTGTCTCTGTCTGTCATCTGTCTGTCTGTCTGTCTGTCTGTCTGTCCGTCTGTCTGTCTGTCTGTCTGTCTGTCTCTCTCTCTCTCTCTCTCTCTCTCTCTCTGCCTCTCTCTCTCGCTCTCTTCTCTCTCTCTCCTCTCTCTCTCTCTCTGCGTTGTGTGCGCGTGCGCGCGCCGCGCGCGCGCGCGCGCGCGCGTGTGTGTGTGTGTGTGTGTGTGTGTGTGTGTGTGTGTGTGTGTGTGTGTGTCTGCCTGTCTACTTGTCTGTCTGTCTGATTGTCTGATTGTCTGTGTCTGTCTGTCTGTCTCTGTCTCTG
>CM031596.1:77121744-77124244 GCA_018398815.1 Conus ventricosus | reverse complement strand
AGAGAGAGGAGAGAGAGAGGGGAGAGAGAGAGAGAGAGAGATGAGAAAGAATTACTTCCCTTTTGTAAAAGATTAACATACAACAACTGCTAAGAATAGTAAACTAAGACAATTACAATGCATCAATAATATCAACATTTGTTCTTTCTTTACATTTATATGATATGGTTATAAGGCAAAACGAGAACGAACAATCAATTATCAGTAAGCAGCAATAATTCCTAGCATCAATAATTATAACATTTATATTTCATGATGCGTGCGTGCATGTGTGTGTGGTGTGTGTGTGTGTGTGTGTGTGTGTGTGAGTGTGTGTGTGTGTGTGTGTGTGGGGTGTTGTGTGTGTGTAGTGCGTGTGTGTGTGTGTGTGTGTGTGTGTGTGTGTGTGTGTGTGTGTGTTGTGTGTGTGTGTGTGTGTGTGTGTGTGTGAGAGAGGAGAGAGAAGAGAGAGATGGAGGAAGAGAGAGAGGAAGAGAGATGCCATTATTATTTACCTTCCCCCATCTTGTTGTTTTCTTCTTTACCATTCATACACTACCCCAAATTTATAATTTTTAAAATTTAAGCGACAATCCATCGAAACGCAGCCGTAGTTTAACGAAGAGAGAGGAGAGAGAGAGAGAGAGAGAGAGAGAGAGAGAGGGGAGAGAGAGAGAGAGAGAGAGAGAGAGAGAGAGAGATATTATAATTTCATTTTTTCTATCCAAAATATCACATGCTAAACATTACTATAAATTTGAATAAAGAGCAATACATCAATATGATCAACAGTAATCCGGACACACATTATCACCTTGCAGTTACAGTGCTCAAAGAAATAAAAAGTATTAAGACATCAATCAATTCGTGACAATGCACGAATAAAACCAGCGACCACAATAGTCATTCATCATAATATGATTTCAATCATTAATAAAACCCAAATAGTAACCATATCTCTCATTTATCATTATCTGGTTTTAAAAACATCAGTGGAAAGGAAACGGCGTATCAGTTTCATATGCAGCAAAACAGAGGGTGTGCCCTGGTATATGTATTTTGTTCTAACAGCAATGGTCTGCTGTTGGAAATGTGTGATTAGTTTTTCCTGAAGGATTCTGTAATATGAGTACATCGGAAATGTAGTGGAAGTGAATTCCAAACCACGCTACCTGAGTAAGATAAGCTTGATTTGAATAGATCTATTCTAGGTGTGGGAACCTGGAATTTGGTTGAATCCCTAGGGTTTATGCTAAATTTGGACTGAAGAGTTTGTGGTGCTAAACCCGATGCAATTTTTTGCATTAGCTGACATTTGTTGACAGCAAACATTTCTTGTAACGGAAGAGCCCCCGCTTTAGTATAATCCCCTTCACTAAGACTAGATGATTTTAATAGGACTGCTTTAAGTGCTCTTTTGTAGACACTCTTAAGAGGTTTCATGGCATTAGCACTAGCAGAATCAAATAGTGTTGAACAATAATTGATTGAAGAGAGACATGTGCGTGTAGGAACAATTTTCTGGCATGAAGGTTTAAGAAATGCTTAATCTTGCACAGCTGATATGTTTGTCTGGATATTGATTTACATAAACTACGAAGGTGATGAGACCAAGAAAGATTATTATCAACATATACACCTAAAAACTCGATGGCTATCCACCACTTCAATTTCCTGATTATTAATAAAAAACAGATGGGGGCTGTGTGGTTATGTTTTGTCTTCTCTGCCTTGTTGTTATCAGCATTAGTTTTGTTTTGTTAGGATTCAGTGACATGTGATTTACATTGCACCAATTACTTAATTAAGATATTAGCATTCTTCTTTTAATGAAGTGAAACAGCTTCCAAGCTGGGGCTACTTGTATGGACAGTGGTATCATCACAAAAGAGTTCACATGAATCCTCAATATAAAGAGGGAGATCATTTTATATAAACTGAGAACAGCAAAGGACCTAACACAGAACCCTGGGGTACGCCATGTTGGATAGGTAACTTCTCTGATAAATTGTTGTTGACACAAACGATTTGTTGACGGTCTTCCGGGAATGATGTTATCAGTTGGAAGGTATTTCCTGTTATACCATATGATAAAAGCTTCCTGCATAACAGTTTGTGGTCAATGACATCAAAAGCCTTTGCAAAATCAACAAACAGTGCCCCACAATATTTATTCTCATTAACACAGGCTAGCCATTGATCTACTAGGTTTGTAAGCGCTGTATGACAAGAATGATTTTTCCTGAATCCCGATTGATTTTTATTTAGTAGGTTGGAGGAGTCAAAATGGTGGCAAAGATGCTTATTTATGTGTTTTTCCAAGGGCTTGGACAGAACGGGCAGAATGGATATAGGTCTGTAGTTCGAAGGTTCAGATTTGTCTCCAGATTTGAAAATGGGTATAACTTTTGCAACTTTGAACTGAGCGGCAAAGTGACATTTATCAATGCATAAATTGTAAATGTAGGTAAGAGTTTCACATATAACAGGTGCTGATAGTTTCAGTATTTTTCCATCAATC
>CM031596.1:77096333-77116644 GCA_018398815.1 Conus ventricosus | reverse complement strand
GATCATTACTATAGAGCACTCCTCGGCTGTAGACCACGCTCTATGACCTTTACAGTCCATGCTCACAACGGGCTGCCTACCTGGGTAGAACCGACTGAAAAGCTGCCTGATGGCGCTAACCATTCGTTCCCATTTAGTCGACTATCAGTCACTCAGACTTTCGCTCATTCCTTCCATTTTCACGGAGGATGCATGCTACGTGTATATCTGTCATCCTTACCAACGATCAAACTGGCCTGCTCCTCCGAAATTTGGTAATGGGATTTTACGTATGTGCAAAATGTCGTGCGTGCGTTCACACATGGATCCTCGGTTTACAGCTTCATTCGAAGATTTTTCGGGAAACGGAGTCAGAATCAACGTCAACAGCGAGACACACACACACACACACACACACACACACACACACACACACACACACACACACACACACACACACCTCTTCCTCCCCCCCCCCCCCCCCCCCCCGTTCCGCCCAGTACTGAAACAGCCCGGCGAAGATTGAACCCGCGACCCCCGGATCACCAAGATCACGAGTCCAGGCGCTATGCAGTGAGCCGTTCGGGCCCCCGTATTTTCCAGTGGATCTAGAGCCCAGTGACCACAGCTGTGGGTTTACCTGCAATGATGAACCCGACACTGGCTGTCACCTCTCTCTGTGACACACAAACAACAGTTCAGTTCAGTTCAGTTCAATTCAGTTCAGAGGTTTGTTTAATGTCTTTTCATCACCAGAGGATATTAGACACTTGTTTTAAAAAAAAAATCCCCAACCTTTTACACTCACTCAACTTATCTAGTTCTTTCAAACCCACATCTGACATATGCATATTTACATAAGTGAAATACCCTAAAGGTACACAAAGTTGCGATCTTTATAAAAGTTTTGCAACCTGTGACTGCGAAATAACCATGGCAATTTCAGCAACACATGAACCATATAAGACAGTATTGACATTATCAAAGTTATTCATCTCAATACCTTCCTCCTGATAGAGTGAGGTCAACACTGAGCATTCAAACAAAAGATGACGTACGGAAATGTTTTCTCCGCAGACACAAGTAATACCATGAGAATATTCAGTGTTCCAGGTATTCAGCCTTAATTTATGAATTAATCTTATAATGTGCCTAGGGCACGATGGTAAAGTAGCCACTTTTTTACTAAAATTCTGCTTATGTATGTACTTTTCCATAATTTGGATTAATTCACAAGAGGACAAATCTAAGGGATTTTGGGTTAAATTTTCAGCGTTTCTATTTGCTCCTTCTTTTGCAAGACTGTCTGCTATTTCATTCCACTTTATACCACAGTGAGATGGGACCCAACAAAAATCAATTCTTATACCTAGAGTTTTGAAACAATGCAATACATGCTTTATTTCAAAAAGCAAATCTTTTCTAGCTTTGCAGTCCAACGCTCTAGTGATTGTAAAACAGATTTGGAATCAACACACAGTAGGATTTTATATAAAGCAATTGGTGTATCATATATGTACATCAAAGCCTTCAGTATTGCATATAATTTGGGGTATAAATTAAAAACCCCCTTTTCCCTAAATGATATTTTTCCCGACTTTTTTAGAATTTTGGGTATTATAAACCCAGAACCATGTCAGGGGTTTTCCCTTTTTACCGCCCCGTCGAAAAACCAATTTTAAAAAATGATTTGGAATGCTTTTTTTTTAAATGTTCCGAACTTCAGTTTTTAAAGATTTTTTACATTATATTTTTTCTTTAAAAAGTGTATTCTTTGATCAAAAAAAAAGGCATTTAGGTGCCCCCCAAGGAGGAAATTGAAGGGTCCTTTGGGAAAATTTTTTGGTATGGGCAGTAATATAAATTTTTTTACAAGGGTGGACAAAAGTTCAATGTATAGTTTCAAATTGGTTTGGTTGGTTTGTTTTTAAATTTGGGTTAAAAAATTCCCAATTTTCTTAGGGAAAAGAAATTTTTAAAACCTTCTTTCTTGTTTAAAATTTTTTTGTTTAGTAAAATTTCCCGCCCCCCCCCCCCCTACTTTCCTTTTTCCCCTTTTTTTTAAACCCTTTTCCCCCACCCCCCCCCCCCCCTTTTTTTTCCACTTTTCCCTTCTTCCCTTTTTCAACCTTCCCCCCCCCTTTTTCCTTCCCCTGTCTGTTTGCCTTTGGGTTTCCCCGGTCTCGCCCCCGACCCCCTGTCTTTTGGTCGGGTTGTTTTTGTTTTTTCTGTTTTCTGCTTCTGTCTGTTTTTGTTCCCTGCTGCCCTGTCTTGTTCGCACCTGTTGTCGCCCTTCCTTTTTTCTTTTCTTTTTTTTGCCCCCCGTTTTATGCTTTTTGGGTTTTCGGGGTTTTTCTCCTTTGTCGGTGTCTGTCCGGGCTTAAACGTTTTCCCCTGGTTCCTGGTTCTTTCGTGGGTTCTGGGTTTCTCCCTTTCCCCTTTTCTCTCTCTTTTTTTCTTTCTCTAAATTTATTTTTTTTCCAAAAGGGTTAAACTTAATGGGGAAACTTTCCTGGTTTTATTTTGGTTGGGTGAAAACTAAGTTGCACCCCGGGGTTTCTTTTACGAAAATGAAATTTTAAAAATCACGAAGGGCCTGGCCCAAAATTTTTTTTCCGAAAAAAATTAAACATTCCCTTCTTTTTTCTTATTTTTTTTTTTCTCCCCTTCCCCCGGGTTTTAAAAATTTGTCCAAACGTTAAACAAGCTAAAGGTAAAGAAAAAGATTTTTTTTTGGTGGGTTTTAAAAAGGGGTTTTTTTGGGAAAGCCTGTTTTTTAATGAAAATAAAATAGTTTTTTGAAATTTGCACAAAACCTTTGGTTTTCCAACCCCCAACTTTCCCGTTTTAATTGAAAAAAAAATCCTTTTATTGCGTAATTTTGTTTTAAACTGAGATAAAAAACCCCCTTTCCGCCCCATTTTTAAAATTTGAGGGCCAAAGGTTAAAATTGCTAAAGTTAAATTTGGGGAGAAAAATTTTGGGTTTTTTTTGGAAAAGGGGGTTACTTTCCCCCAAAGGGAAATTTTTTAAGGGGAAAACAAAAATTGAAGGGGTTTGGGTAAACACAAACCTTATCCTTTTTAAAAATTTCACTGTTACGGTTTAAAAGAAAGGGCAAAAGAAAAAGGGTTTTGCTTATTTTAAAAATTAAATTGTTGGGGATAAAACCCCGCTTTTTTTAAAAATTTTCGGGGGACAGGTTCCATTTTGGTTTTTTCAATTTTTGGGGGGTTTTTGGATTTGGGGTTGAAAAAAATTGCTTTTTTGGGAAAAAAACTTTTCCCCCAAAAATTTTCCGGGGGAAAAAGGGAAAACACCAAAAATAAAGGGTTTTTGGGGAAACCCCCAAAAAAAAAACCGTTTTTTTAAAAATTTCCCAATTTATATTAAATCTTACGGTGTAAAATACTGGTTATAAAAAAATTTTGGAGGGGAAATTTAAGAAAAAACCCTTTTAAAGAAAATTAAAAAAAGTGTTGGGGCTAAAATCCTTTAAAAAGGGGCGGTAAGGGTTTGGAAGTTTTTTTTTTGGGTTTGGGTGGCCCGGGTGTGGGGGGTTAAAGGTAAATCTTTTTTGAAACAAACCCCGAAAATTGAAAAACCGGGAAAACTCCTGTTTTCCAGGGGGTGGGGGGGGGGGGGGGGGGGGGGGTTTGGGGGGGGGGGGGGGGGGGGGGGAAAAAATTTTATAAAAAATTGGGGGGGGAATTTCGTAAAGCGGGGGGGGGGGGGGGGGGGTTTTTGGGGTTGTTTTTTATAAAAAGGGGGGGGAAAAAGAGGGGGGGAGGGGGCCTGGGGGGGGGGGTAATAACCCTAAAATTTTAACCCCCGGGAATCCCTACCTTGGAAAGGGGGGGGGGGGGGGGGGGGGGGGGTTGGGGGGGGTTTATTTAGGGGGGGGGAAAAGGGGAATTTTATTAAGGCAGTTAAAGGAATCCAACCTAGTATACTGAGAGGCAAAATTCCGCAAAACAAAAAAAGCCCAGTCCCAAAAATTTTCATTTGTCATTTTTTTCATTGGAATTTTTGGTTTAAAAACTTAAAAAATCTCATTTTGTTATTTTTAAAGGGAAAATTTGGTAACAACTTGAACAAACCAAATCTCCATTAAAAAAAATTTGATTAAAAAATGGGGTGTTTTGGCAGTGTGAACAAAAAAAAAACGCCCTAAAAATAAAATTTCATAAACAACGGGTCAAACATGTTATTGCCCCAGAAAAATTTAAAAACCAAAATTCTTTCCCAAGGAGAAATGTTAAAACCCAATACTGGTGGAATCCCCCTTTGGCTTTTTTTACCCAGGGGCTGGAAAGGGCCCGGGGCATTCCCCTTCCCTTTGGGGCCTTTCGGTCCTGCCCCTTTCCTGGAGGGCCCTGTTGTTTTGCTAAAGGGAACCGGCATCCCCCCCACCCTTTCGGGGCCTGGCAGCTGCTCATCCGGCCAGGGTTTTTTGGGGTTTAAATGCATTTAAAAAAAAAAGGTGGTTTCCGGGGGGGGGGGGGTTACCCATTTGGGGGTGGAATGGGGGGGGGGGCCTGGGGGGGCAAACAGGCGGGGAACACAAATGTCCCTGTTTTAAAGGGGGGTTCAGGGGGTGGGGGGCGGGGACAAGGGCGGGGGGGGGGGGGGGGGGGGGGGGGGGCCGGGGGAGGGGGGGGGGGGTTTGTAAAGGCTGGGTTTAAAATTGGCGTTAAAGGCCCCCCACACCATCACTGAAGGGCCCCCAAAAAACATGTTGTGTGTGTTTTGGGGTGGTGTGGGGGTGTGTGTGGGTGTGTGTGTGTTTTGTGTATGAAAGGAAACGCTAAAAAATTTTTCACTTGTCCCCTCCCCTTCTGTCCCCAAATATCCCCCACTAAAAATTAAACCTTGTTTAGTTAGTTTATTTTAAAACAAAAGATAAAACCATGGGGGAGTGACTTTTATTATCATGGCCCAGTCAACCCAAATTTGTGGGTTTTGGCAATCATTATCATTATGCCCATCGCTCGCGGGGACCCTAGGCCATCGACGCCCCTTCGCCATCGCCTCGGGGGTTCTGGGTGTTCGGGCCCCAATTCCAGTCCAGTTGGTCCCTAGTTCCCTTCAGCTCCACCTCATGTCTCGCCTTCACCCTGTGCGAGGCCCCGGGTCTCTCTTCCTTTTCCCTGCGGATTCCGGGGTCAGGGCTTGGCGTTTTGGTCTGGACGCTGGTTTCCTGAGGGTGTGTAAAATTTCCACCCCCTTTTTCCTTCTCCAGTATCTGTTTCCCCCAAAGGGTTTCCCTTGCCCCGGAAAGGGGGGGGCCCCACAGATCTTCGTTTCGGATTTTTCCTCCTGCCATCGGATTTGTAGAGCCCTCAGACAGGGTTTGAAAAATGTCTGAATCTTTTTTTTGGCATCGCTTTGTTGTCCCCCAAATGCCCTCGCAAACGTAGAGCAGGATTGACTTCACTTTGGGATTTGAAGATGTGGATTTTGGGTTTTCTTATGTGATAACCCCCAGATGCCCAGATTTTCCCTTGGGCATGGCAAAAAGCTAAATCTTGCCTTCCCCGATTCTGGCTGGGGGACGCCCGGGGGCCGGGGGCCTCCCTTTTGGTCAACCACCTTCCCAGGTGGGACAAAAGATTTCCACCCCCCTAATGGGCTCCCCAAACCAATTTGTGAGGGGGGAATGGGGGGGGGGGGGGGGTTAAACAGTGGTTTTTGTTTTTTCTCAGCCCCGGTTTTTTTTTGTTGATCTGAGCCCGGGGCCCGGGGTTTTTTTTTGGGGGGGGGGGGGGGGTTCCGGGGGGCGGGGGGGTGGTCTTTTTCCTGATCTGGTTTTGGGGCTGTGTAAGGGGAAAACCCGGGGGGGTTCTTTCCAGTGAAGTCGAGGTCGTCGGCTGCGTCCACTGTAAGGGTTGGGGTTTCCCCCGGGGGGTAAAAGGGTTTCAGGGGGGGGGGGGGATATTGATAAAAAGGAAAAAAAGGGGAAACCGGGACAGAAGGCACCCCTGTGAACTCCATCTTCCCCTCGAAAACTTTGGGGACAGCGGGCCGGGGCGTGGGCAACCCTGCAGTTCATGCCCTGGTAGGTCCCACCCGGATGGGGGAGATGATTTCCCCCGCGCCCTCCTTAGTGCCTCGGTAGCTTCCACACTCTCCGCCACACGGGTCAAAAAGGCCCTTTCTCTTTTAATCTATGAAGCTGATGGAGGGGGGGGGTTCCACTCCAGCAAACTGCTCCCCCGATGATACGCATCGGCGATCTGGCGGCAAAATGATTTTTTTTCCGCCAAAAGCCGCCTGTTTGGTCTGGGAGCTTGGGGTCAAACAGCCCCCTTCCCTCCTTCCAGTAGAACCCTTTTGGGAAAACCCTTGGGGCTGGCGTTGACAAAAAAGCTTTACCCCCTGGGTAGTGCGCAGTCCCTGAGGCCCCCTTTTTTGGAAAGTTTGATGAGATTCCTTTTTTCCCCACTGGGCCGGTCCCTCCCCCTTTTCCTCCCCGATTTTTCCCGAAGGGGGCTGACAGCATATTGACAGCTTTTCTTTGTGTTTGGGGGGGGGTTTTAAGGTTTTTGGTATCTGCCCGGCCCTGCAGCCTTCCCTTTTTAAAACATGCATGAGGGCCCTTCGGGAATCTTTTGCCTTTAAAGGGTTTGTCGAAAGCGAGGGCATTTCTGACTCTCCCGGGGTGGGGGGGGGTCTGGTGGTGCTTTAGGGGGGGGGCCGGTTCAGCGGGCTAAATGAAGTGTTCCCCCCCCCCATCGTTTTCAGCTGTTTCTTCGGTTGTTGTCAGTGGGTTTTCCGTTTTTTGTCTTTCCCGGGTTTTGTCTGTCTGCGGGGAATTTTGGGCCCGCAGCTTTTTTTGGGTCCCCAAGGGTAAAAAAGGTCCCCCAAAAGGGTTCCCCGGCCGGCTGCTGCCCCCGCTTGATGGCCAGGCCCGTCAAACAAGTCCCTTTTTTTCCCCTTCTTGATGCCCTTTTCCCTTCTCTTTTTCGGCTGTTTGGTGCTTTTCCTGGGGCCTTTGCCTTTGCTGCTTTTGGGTTCGGCTCGGGTTCAGGTATTTTTCCCTTTCCCCCTTGTTTCCACCTTGTGGGTGGGGGTGGGCCCAGAATTCTTTTCCTTGTGCTGGGTCTTTTTCTTCCCAAGGGAAACCTCTTCCCCTGTGCCCCTTTGCCAGGGGCCTTCTTGCAGTGTTCCCACTGTGTCTCGATGTCAATCTAAACCAAATCTTCTATCAGCTTTTTTTGCGGCGGGAAACCCTTTTGGGAAAGGCTGATCTGGAATCCCTGTTTGTGTGTCCCTGTTTCTGAGCAGTCCAACCTTTTTTTCCTTGTCCCTGTTTTTGTTGGCGTTGGGTGAATCTTTTAGGCGAAGTCCACGTTGTTAAAAAAAAGGTGGGGTCTGATGACCCCGTCAGCACCTCTCATCACTCGAAAATCCCGCCATGATCTCCCAAACTTGCGGGGATGCAGAAGTGGTCAAAACTGGTTTCCCGGGGGCGTGGTTTTGGGGAACTCCATGTGGCCCCTTTTGGATGCGGATGGTGGGAAAATGCTTCCTCCTTTTCAACCAGCTGGTTCCAAGGGGGGGGACAGGACCCCGCCCCGCCCCACCCTTCTCGGTTTTATCTGTCCCAGGGCCCTGTGCCCCCCTGATGTCCCCCGTAGCCTGTGTTGCCATTTTTAAACTCCCCATCAGTAGGGGTTTTTCCTTTGTCCTCTTCTGGGCCCATTTACTGTCTGTATTTTCTTTGGAAAATTCATCGTTTTCTTTCTTTTTCCCCATCATTGGGGGAGCAAAGCAACCGGGTGATTTTCATCCCCGAGTCCCTTCTTCTTCGGGTAAACCCTTGGGGTGTGATGGCCGGGGGGGTCGAAAAGGTTTTCCCCTTTCCCTTGAGTGCCCCCCCGTGCCTCCGGTGGGCCGCCCTCAGGGCCACAAACCCCAGCGTGGGGGGGTCCATCCCCTTTTTGGGCCTGGGTACACAGCTGTTCTCCCCCGATGAAAGTCTCAGCTTCCTGACTGTAGCCCCCTTGTCTTTGCTCAGTCCCTTTGCACTCCCATCTTTTAGTTTTTTTATCTTTTTTCGCTTAAATGGGAAAAAGGTTTTTTTTTTGTTTCGTACATCGTCCTGATGTTCCCTTTTGGGGAAATCTCGTTGTTTTTTCCTGGGCGTTTTGAAGGCGAAATCACCTTTCAGCTTCTATTATTCCTTTCGGCTTTCGGGTTTCACTGCGTCACAATCTCCCGGGGGTTGGGGGACCCTTCCCTTTCCCCGGTAATGTTTTGGGTTCATTGTCGTCGTTTCTTCCCGTAAAATCGTCTTTTTTTTAAAAGGGAAAGGGGTTTTTAGCCCTACGCAAAAAACCTTTTTCCTCGGGGCGAGGGGTTGCCTTTTGTCGCCTCTTACCGGGCATGCCCTTGGGAGGGGGAGGGGGTCTATTCTATGCCCCCCCCACAGGGCGAGTAGGTGGCAAAATAAAGTTAATTTATCAAACACAGTTTGTTTTGGGGTGGGCTGGCAGGTGACGTGAGGCTGATGGAAGGAAAGGGGCCCGGCCAGTCCCCGCTGTGGGGGCCCGGGCCACTTGACGCTGGTTTCCCGCGCCGAAACTCCCTGACCTGCCCCGTTGTGTCAGAGGAGGTGAAGGGCGTTCACAAAACAACCTAAAAACATCCCGGAAATGGGACGGTCTGGTCCGCCGGTTTGGGAAACTTTTTCTGTGCCCCCCACACCCCACAACACACACACACACAAACCCCCCCCCCCCCCCAAAACCCCCCACCACACCCTGCCGCCGGGCGTTTAAAAGACTCCCCGGGGTGGAAAGTTTGCGGGTAGATTGGGCCCCTGCCCCGGGATTGCATGGGACAAAATTTCAACCGGGACCCCCGCCTGGACTGAATACAAAAAAAACGCCCCTGCCCCGCGCCACACAAAGTTTCACCCAAAAAAAACGAATACGCAAAATGCATGCGCGCCGCAGCACACCATACACACACAAAACACACACACAAAACCCCCACCCCCACACACACACAACAAAACACACGTCCGAAGCACGCACCCCACCCCCCACACACACCCACACACACCACCACACCACAACAACCCCCACACACACGCCCCGCACGCGCACGCACGCACGCACCCCACGTACCCCCGCAAAGCGCCCCGCGCCAACCGGGGGCCCCCGGAAAGCACGCACGCACGCCCCGACACCCCCACAAAACACACACACACACACACACCACACACAAACCCCCACAAAACACAATGAAAAGGGGGTTTAAGTTCATTTTTAAAGGAGGAGCAAAAAAATCATCAGATTCGCATTTTTTTAAACCTTCTCTATTTTCAGTGCAAGAGTGCCCCATACTTTTTTTAGAAAAAGCCAATTTTCCCCCCATTTTTTATTTGATAGAAAGAGAAAAGGGGGGTGTTTGGGTTTTAAAAAGTGAAATGAAAAAAAATGTATTTTAAATGTTAAGGGAAGTCCGACCAAAACATTTTTCCGTAGGGCGGGCAGATAAGTTCCTTGATCTGTAGATGGAAAAATTTGGGTTGTTTGAAAACAAAGTATGTCAAAAATACATTGTATAGGGGGGTCAAAAGGGATTTCAAAATTTATCACAACTTGGGGTGTAACTTAATGGAAAAAAAATTTTTCCAAATACGTTTTATAGCCTATTCAAAAAGTTTTTCCGTTAGAAAATGAAAAATATCGTTTCTTTTTGCACTTAGCTAAAAATCCCCAAATTGGGGAAAAAACTTATAAACGATAACAGTCCCAAATGGGGACAGAAAAAGAGTAAAATTTTTGATTTTTTTTTTTTGTTTGGTTGTGTGTGGGAAAATTTTTTTTTTTAATTTTCATTTAAAATTTTTATTATTTTTTTTAATTATTTTTTTTCCTTTTTTTAAAATTTTTATTAAGTGGATATTCTATTTTTGTGTTATAGTTTTTAGATAAGTTTTTAATTTTTTTTGACTCGTTGTGTTAACCCTTTTTTTTTCCCCGCCCCCCCCATTTTTTTTTTTTTTTCGTCTAATATCCGTAAGTGGAAAGACGTAAAACCAAAAAAAACAACAAAAACACACCACACCACACACAAACCCCCACAACACACACACACACACCACACACACACACAAAATACACACACCCACACACCCCACACCACACACCCACACCCCCCCCACAACACACACACACCCCACAACATATATATTAAAAATAATTTATATATATAATATTTATAATTTTTTATATTAATATATATTTTAAAAAAACATAATTATATAAAAATATACATATTAATAAAAATTATTTTATTTTTTATATTTTATATATATAAATAAATTTTTTCCTAAAAATATATATATATTTAAAAAATCAAAAAAAAATTTAAAAAAAACCCCAAAACAATTTTTTGAGTGCTCAAACCCCCTTTGGGGAGCAACATTAGTTTTTTAAAAAAGTTAAAAAAGGAATCAAAAACAACACCCAAAATTTTTTTCGGCGTGTTGCGCTGTCATCCCGGATGTTTCGAGGGTGTTTTCGGGTTCATCATCCGGGTGGACAGGGGCCCAAAACGCTCGAAAAAAATTTTTAGATAGTTTTTAAAATTCCCCTTTTAAAAATTTTTATTTTATATTCTATAAATAATAATATATATATATAATAAATATATTATATATATTTTTAAAATATAATAACAAAAAAATTCCCAAAGGGGAAAATACGAGGCACCCTTTTCCCGAAAATTACAGGCAGCTTGGGGGTTGCAAAACTGCAAGAAATATTGAATTAAAAAAAAAAGTTTGTTTTGGCCCTTTTTTGAAGAAATAGGGGGAGATACGCATTCAAATTTTCTATTTCTTTAACCCAAGAAAATTTAAAAGAAGTTTGTTTAAAAATTTAAAATATATATATTTTTTAAAATTTTATATTATATATATATTAAATTTTAAAATACATATGAAAGAGAGAGGGGAGAGAGAGAGAGCGAGAGAGAGAGGAGAGAGACTTTTAAGTCTCTAAAAAAATTTTTCCCTATGTAATGAGTTTTTTTCAAATCGCTGGCATCGGTTAAATTTCATGGAGTTTTTGTGTTTTTGGGCCATTTACCTTTTTTTATCGTTTTCCCCCTTTAAAGGGGGGGGAAGGAAAAAAGAAGGGGGGGGGGGGGGGGGGGGGGGAGGGAAGAAAAAGGGGGAGGAAGGCAATCGCCCCAAACGATCTCCCGCGACAAAATTTAGCTGTGATTGTCCCTCAGTAGGGGTTCAGATGGCGGTTTTCCTGCGGGGAAAGTGGATTTAAACAAGACACCTGGGTTTATTTTTCCAAAGTCAATCAAAGATAGGTTTTTCCCCCACCCGGGCGTACAGTCCCCTTTGGTCAGATGGATCCAAAATTTTTTTAACCCCCCTTAAGCCGTTACTAACGGCTGTAAGGGATGGGAACGGGGGTTTTTTTCTTTAAAAGAATATCTCAGAAAACACTTGGCCGATCTTTCTGAAAATTTGTAGGTATGTTCATCATAGGTCACGGATGATGCCCGATGTTTTAGTTTACCGTTACAGCCGTTAGTAACTGTATGACAGTATCCTGATGACAGCGCAACACGCTCGAAACAAATTTGTAGATAGTTTTAAGATTCCTCTTTTAACTTGTTTTAACTATCTGAAAGATATATATATAATAAATTCCAAGGGTAAGTACCGAGCACCGTTCCAGCAACTTACAGAGCAGCTTGGTGTTGCAATGACTGCAAGAAATATTGAATTATAAACAAAGCTTGCTCTTATGTCTTTGATTGAAGAAATAGGGGGAGATACGCATTCATTTCTCTATTTCTTCAATCTAAGACATAAGAGCAAGCTTTGTTTAAATTCAATATATATATATATATATATATATATATATATATACATACATACATATGAGAGAGAGAGAGAGAGAGAGAGAGAGAGAGAGAGAGAGAGACTCAAGTCTCTAAAAAATTATCATATGTAATGAGTTGTTCAAATCGCTGGCATCGGTTAATTCATGGAGTCTGTTGTGTGTTGGTCATCATATCGCTTTCCATGTCGTGAGGGGAAGGAAAAAAGAAGGGGGGGGGGGGGGAGGGAAGAAGGGAGGGGGAAGGCAATCGCCCAATCGATCTCCGCGACTAATTGAGCTGTGATTGTCATCAGTAGGGAGTTCAGTTGGCGGTGTCCTGCGTGACGTGGATTTTAAGCAAGCACACCTGGTCATTACCAAAGTCAGATGGATACAACATAGTTTTTGCTTGGGCCCCCAGACATGTGGCATTCGAGGCAACGAAATGGTTGATCAAGTTGCAAAGAGTACCACAAGGACAGAGTTGAGCACACTGTCTATCCCTCACACTGATCGGAAACCCAAAGGCCCAGGCTTACGTCAACGACCTCTGGCGACATGGATGGAACTCGCAGATGGATAACAACCATTCAAAATCCGTTCCAAACCTGAGAGAGTTTTTACCATGTTCCAGAGCGACCTACCCGTAAAGAAGAAAAAGTCTTGTGCCGTTTACATACAGGCCGCTTCTTTTTACACCCTTTCTTATCTTTTAAAAGGTGAAGAAGCTCCATGGTGCCTTCTATGTCATGTACCACTTACGGTGAAATATTCTTTGAGAGCGTTGGGACGTGCATGAAATGAGACAAACAGTTTACAGCAGGCTCCATGAAAACTTTGTATAGAGATGTCCCATCTGATGTGATCTTTGAATTTCTGAAAGATATCAACATTTTTCATCTGATCTAAGATTTCTGGTGTGTTTTTAGGTGTATTTTAGGGTTGTGTCAATGAGGTTTTTTATTTTATTTTATTCTATTTTTTGTTTACTTTTTTTACACGGTGACCAGCCCTGGTATGGCCCTTTGCTGGGCTACACGCAACATTACCTTACCATCACCAAAGGGTTTGGAGATCGCCTCATGATAGACACTGCCCCCTGTGTATTGCAGTGCTGGGGGAAAGACACGACGAAGGTGGGTGTGGCTGTGTATAGGAGTCCGGAATGAGCGGCAGTCATACGGCCACGGTGGAGGACAGGGAAAATGAAACAGAAAAACCCCACCATGTTAACAAAACAGACAACAAACAACAACAACACAACAACAAGAACGACGACAACAACAACAACGACGACAACAACAACAACAACAACAAGAACGACAACAACAACAAGAAGGAGAACGACGACAACAACAGCAACAAGAACGACGACGACAACAACAACAAGAACGACGACGACGACGACGACGACAGCAACAACAACAACAACAACAACAACAACAACAACATACCATTGACCTCAGCAAGACATAGTGACGGCATATTTGTATAAACTTAGAACAGAAACACCATGTTGTTTGTAGGCTTACAGTCTGTGTTGTGTAATGGTGTCTCTACTCCCAGTTCTTAAAGAACAGGGAGTACTTTAGAATGGAAACGAAGAAATGCTGTCTGTGTCTGTCTGTCTGTCTGTCTGTCTGTGTGTCCGTGTCAAATGTGTTCCACTCGCTCCAGACAAAACTACTGGGTCGATCTTTCTGAAAATTGTAGGTATGTTCATTATGGGTCAAGGATGATGCCCGACGTTTTAGTTTGCCGTTACAATGTTTACTAACGGCTGTAACGGCCTGTAACGCTTTTTCTTCTTTATGGAATATCTCCGAAAGTACTTGGCCGATCTTTGTGAAAATTAGCAGGTATGTTCATTATGGGTCACGGATGATGTCCGATGTTTTAGTTTAAACCCGCTACAGCCGTTACTAACGGCTGTAACAGCCTGTAACGGTTTTTCTTCTTTTTAGAATATAATTAAAAATTACTTGGCGGATCTTCCTGAAAATTTGTAGAAATGTTCATTATGGGTCACGAATGATGCCCGATGTTTTAGTTTCACCCCGTTTTAGCCGTTACTAACGGCTGTAAGGGCATGTAACGGTTTTTCTTCTTATAGAATATCTCAGAAAGCACTTGGCCGATCTTTCTGAAAATTTGTAGGTATGTTCATCATAGGTCACGGATGATGCCCGATGTTTTTAGTTTTACCGTACAGCCGTTACTAACGGCTGTAACGGCCTGTAACGCTTTTTCTTCTTTATGGAATATCTCAGAAAGTACTTGGCTGATCCTGTGAAAATTACAGGTATGTTAAATTATGGGTCCGTTTATCCCCGATATTTTATTTACCCCGTTATAGCCGTTACTAGGGTGTAGGCCCTTTAAAGGGTTTTCTTTTTTAAAATTTTCCAGAAACCCTTTGGGGCCGATTTTTCTAAAAATTTGTAGTATTTCTTTTTGGCACAAAAAATTCCCATGTTTTTTTACCGTTATACCGTTTCTAAGGGCTGTCGGCCTGTAACGCTTTTCTTCTTATGAATATTCGAAAGTATTTGGCCGATTTTTCGTGAACATTCGGGTTGTTATTATGGGCACGAATAATCCCAGATTTTTTAGTTTCCCGTTATACCGTTACAAACGCGAACGGCCTTAACGTTTTTTTTTCTTAGGGAAATTTTCCCAAAAGTACTTGGCCCAAATTTTTGTGAAAATTAGCGGGTATTCATTTGATAAAGGATATCCTGATGTTTTAATTCCCGTTAAAACATTACTAGGGCTGTAAGGCCAAAACGTTTTTTTTTTTTTTATGGAATATTTAAAAGTATTTGGGCCGATCTTGTGAACATTCGGGTATGTTCACTATGGGTTTTAAGGATAGTAAAGGGAGCGGAAACCTCTCACAAAAGGCTTTTAGCGCTTGGAAAAAAAAGGGGACATTTACGTGGTAACAAATAGGAATGACCAATTAACCGGGCGCCGAAGGGTGGCCAGATACAAAAACACCTAGGGAGGTTGGGACCTCCCTGGGGGCAAAAGGGGGGAAGGGTTTAACCACTACACCTGGGCCCCCCAAAGTACGTAAAGCCGGTCAGTGGGTTCTTGTAAAACCCCAGTGAAGACAGGGCCCCTTGGTTTCGTTCGGGGGGGTTTCCCGGGGGTCCGTTTTGGTCTTTTTGTCAGGCGGCTGAACGTGTGGGGTTTTTGTAGCCCTCCTAAGAAAATTAGGGTTTTAAGTAACCACCGAAGTCGGCGGGAAGTTCGATGTCCTCGGGGGAAAGTGTGGTTTTGTAATAAATTTAGGTAGGGGGTGTTTAAATGCTGATTTTTTGGGGAATGTAGCGAGTGGAAAAATTCGGGGATTTTGAACGGGGGGGTTTTGAGAAGAGCGGGGAAAAAGGGCATGCCCGGGGGGAATCCTTTTTTTCCCCTCCCTTTAAAAAAGGGAGAACAACGGTCGTAGAACAACCCCAGGAAGAGAGAGAGAAAGAAGGACACAGGAGAGAGGGGGGAAGGAGTGGCGGACAGAAAAGGGTCGAGAAGACGTGGTTGGAGTAGAAAGACAGCAAGGTCTTAGATTTTAGAGACAAGTGGAAGAGAAGGAAACTAATTTTTTTAAGCCCGAGGTGGTGAAGACGACAAACTGAATTTAACCCAAGGTGGGGGAAAAAGACGAAGAAAAAAGATTCACTCGAATCCCAGGCGACCCCCAAGGGCCCCTCCCGAAGCCCGGGCCGTCAACCAAGGGGATACCCTAACAGTGCGAAAAAGACGTAAGAGACTTTTTCAGAACTGTGGTGTGGTGAAACGTGGTGGTGGTTTTAAAACCTGCCCGGGAAAAAGTCTTTCATTGTAACCCGGGGTTGGGATTTAACTTTAGTTTGTATTTCTTGGTGTGATTATTGTTCATGATTAAAATTTTTAATAGATAGAAATGTATTCTTTTCTCAGTTGTGTTAGCAGAGAGACGAAGGTACACCCATTCCGAGAGGGCGAAGGTTTTTGGATGAGTGGGGGATATGGGTTAGTGCAAAGATAATTGGTGGTTAAGCCTGATAATAAACATCAACTTGTGCCTTAAGCAATACCACACGATTTCCCCCTCCTGGGCAGATATGCCCGGTTTAGTTTCCGTTTGTTTTCAACGGCTGTAACGGCCCTAAATTTTTTTTTTTTCTTATCGTTTCGGATGATGCCCGATGTTTTTTGTTTACCCTTTAAAACCCTTTGTAACGGCTGAAAACGGCCTGAAACGTTTTTTTCTTTTGGAGTCTCAGAAGTATTGGCCGATATTTCGGAAAATTTTTAGATTATGTTATTAGGGTCAGGGATGCCCATGTTTAAGTTTACCGTTAAGCCCTTACTAACGGCCCATAATGGTTTTTTTTTTTTTGGAAAATCTCAGAAAGTTCTTGGCCGATCTTTCTGAAAATTTGTAAGTATGTTCATTTTAGCCACAGACGATAGCCGATGTTTATCAGAGTAGCCATTACTAACGGTTACACCAGCCCAAGACGGTTTTTCCTCTTTATGGAATATCTCACGCGTATTCGGGATAAACTGGAGTACGTTATATGCTTTGCATCTTGTTATCTTTCCCATGGTTGATAAAGAATTGTTGGGTAGAATCAGCCTAGATGCCGTGTATGCACAGAGTTCATTCTCTCCATGTCGTCAGTGCTGGCACTGCTCCGGGAGGCAGAGTTCATGCCAGAAGACCAGTTAACTTCCAAAAATAACTGTTATCTAATAGTGTCAGCATGACATGTATTTGTTTAGTTAGTGTTAAAAAAAAAGGGAAAGAAAGAAAGAAAGAAAGAAAAGAGCGTGCCAGTGGTTTGTAAATTGAGTTGATATCTGACTGCCATTTTAAACTTCGTCAAAATTAAGCCTAAACCATCAAACTTTAAGTGACATGATCAGCTAGTTTGAGTTCATTTTAAAGCCAACAGGCTTTCGTTAGTGTTTCTGGTATGATGTGGAGACCAGTTTTTTGTCTTGTGCAGATTACGGGCAATGTGGTGTGGCAACACCATTCTGACACATCGCTTATACATCGTTCTAACTGCTAATTGTTATACAGGTTGGATGTCCCTGTTACCACAGTGCACCGAGAGACAGACAGAAAAACAGACAGACAGACAGACAGACAGACAGACAGAGAGAGAGAGATTTCTTCGCTCTCTCTGTCTCTCTTACACACACACACACACACACACACACACACACACACACACACACACACACACACACACACACACTCAAACACACACACACACACACACACACACACACACACACACACACACACACACACACACACACACACACACACACACACATTCACATCACTCACTCACTCACTCACACATTCACACGCACACCCACACCCAAACGCACGCACGCACGCACTCGCACCCACCCCCACCCCCCACACCCCACCCACACCCACCCATCCACCTATAAACACACACGCACGTACGCACGCACACACGCACGCACGCACCCCCCCCCCCCCCCCCCCACACACACACACACTCTGTAACAGTGTCATCACGCGGTCTCCTATAGCACCTGAAGTTGATTAGCCTCCATCAAGACCCCCTCCCTCCACTAACCCCCCCCCCCCCCCCCCCCCGGAGTAAACCCAAGGCAACAAGTCAATACAATGCTCCACCCTGTCGCTACGTGGTGGACCTTAGCATCTTGTCTGGTTTCCATGGCAACTGCTGCCTCCTGCGCTTCGACAAACTCGATGCATGTAGGTTTTGACATATATAGATATATCCACGTTCTGCGTCGATAAGGTCAAACTATTATTCCTTTATCACGCGCATGTTGCAGCTGGTTTGGGGCGGAAGAGAGAGAGAGAGAGAGAGAGAGAGAGAGAGAGAGAGAGAGAGAGAGAGAGAGAGAGAGAGACAGACAGACAGACAGACAGACAGACAGACAGAGACAGAGACAGAGAAGGGAAGCCCAGAAGGTCAGAGACAGATAGATAGACAGACATACAGACAGACAGAGTTTATTCATCACTTTAACAGCCGATGCACTGCAGACGACTGTTATTGTTAATGGGTAGATGTCATAGGATATGTTTTTTTTTGTTTTTGATTAAGATCACACGCACAAAACACACACACGCACGCACGCACGCACGCACGCACGCACGCACACAGGTAGGCATGCATGCATGCATGCATGCATGCATGCAGCAGGCAGGCAGGCAGGCAGGTACGCACGCACGCACGCACGCACGCACGCACGCACGCACACACACACACACACACACACACACACACACACACATACACACTGCTATGCCTTCTTTTTTTTCCCCTTTTTCAGTAAACTTACTCGTCACAAAACCAATGCGCGCAAGACAGAAAGCAAGTTGTGATCGGCTCTGACTCCGAGTACACAGAGAAAACCCCAGAGAAATGGGGTCCTAGTTGACATCTCCCATTTCTCTGGAAAATTCCCGTGGGACCGCTGGATACCCTTCCTATCTGCCCCTCTCCCGTCGTCCGCTCCTCCAGCCAGCCTCATCATCACCTCAACGAACAAGAAGGAAAGGTCAACGACTTCCAGTGTTGAAGAAACTCTAGACGTCATTCACTTCGAAGAGATTTCATTTGATCAGCGCTGTGGTGTCTGGAATCGACTGTTACCCATCCCGGGTCTTGAAGACCGATGGGGCGCCACAGGAGACTTCGCAGCCAGCTTCCTCCACTTCTCCCGTTCTCAGACGCTCTTAGGCAGTGGCTGAGTGTGAGGCCAGTCCATTCACTGATGTTGTCCTCCAATCTCTTTCTCTGTCTTCCTCTCCTTCTGCGTCCTCGCACTGTTCCTTGTAGAATGGTTTTAGCAAGTCCTGTTGATCTTGATACATGACCATACCATCTCATTTCCCTTCTTTTCACGATGTGGACAACAGGAATAGCGTTAAAAAAAAGTCGGCATTAACTTTATTTTTAACCGCGCGCGCTAGCGCTGTGTAAATGTACATTGTCGATAAAACCGGCAGATAAGCGAACATCTTGGACGTAAGTGTCAGCAGACTAATTGATGGGAGAGACCGTGAATAACACTCGTGGCGCCATCCACCCAATACCATCCCCTCTCTCCCGAGAATTAAAAAAAATGCTCTACAATATCAACGATAATCATGGTTATGACGATTATCATACATTGCTCATAATAACGATAGTTACGTTGGTATCCTTACAAATATGTTGATAATTATAGCAACAACAGCAAGAGGAAAGGGGAAAGAAGGAAACAAGAGGAATCGGGGAAAATGATGGTGACGTTGATGGCGACGAAGACGATGACGACGACAGGATGACCATGTTGTTTTTGATGGTGATGATGAGATGATGATGATGATGATGATGATGATGATGATGATGATGATCACCACCACGACGGTGATGATGACGACGATGCTGATAACGTTGATGATGATGAGACAAAATTGATTATACTGCTAGTGGTGTTGATGAGGATAATTGATGACAATGAATCGGGTGATTAGATCAATAAAATTAATAGTTATTATAATACACCGATGATGACGACAATTAAGGGAAAGATACGTAAAAACAAACATATGAAGAGTACGAAGACCAACATCGATGTAAAAGTGAGCAAAACATAAAACTGGAAATAAGGAAAGATGCTCTCTTGACTCGGCAATCTTCGTGTCTTGATTAATTGATCACACTTCGTTGGGGATGGCTGCAGGCCTGTTGCTGCTGCTTCTGCTGCTGCTGCTGCTGTGCTGACTCTCTGTCCTTAAAGGCTGAATCCAACAGCGCCTGTTTGCTGATCACTTTTGGTATCTGTTTCAGATTGCATGGGAGTGTCTTGACCGCATTATCCTATATGTTTTGAGAGAGAGAGAGTGAGTGAGTGAGAGAGAGAGGGGTAGGGAGGTAGAGGGAGAAACTGAGAGCGAGAGAGAGAGAGAGAGAGAGAGAGAGAGAGAGAGAGAGAGAGAGAGAGAGAGAGAGAGAGAATATGCCAAGAGAGACAAAGGGCATGGAGAGACTTGGAGGAAAAGATAGAGTCAGAGATAGTCTCTCACATACACATTGGCTGGCACGCGTCTGAAAGAGGGAGGAAGTAAGAGAGAGAGAGAGAGAGAAAGAGAGAGAGAGAGAGAGAGAGAGGGGGAGACAGACAGACAGACAGACAGACAGACAGACAGACAGACAGACGGTATCAACTATTTGACAATTAGCAATTCGACGACGACGACGACGACGACGACGACGACGGACAGAGCAGTGATAACCAGAAACCAACGCACCTGCCTTGCTGTTTCCATCCCGACTGTCAATCGTCAGGCGTTGCTATGGTCACTCCATTGTGCTTGGTGCCAGCACAACTGAAGACCGTATACATCACCACATGTGTGCATATATTAAAGCAAAATGTACTAACCGCTGTCTCGGCTGAGTGTGGCCATAGTC
>CM031596.1:77086333-77091333 GCA_018398815.1 Conus ventricosus | reverse complement strand
GTTAAGCTAAGCGTACTCATACTCATAAACTGAACGTGACATTCAGAAACTGACACGATGGTACATTGTTTCCACTTTGTTCTGCATTCAGAGGCTGATATCATGTTACATTGTTTCCACTTTGTTCTGTCTTTGTTAATACTACAAGTATCTTACTAACAAAATAAACTGACACTGTATACTCCCCCCCCCCCCCCCCCCCCCCCCCCCGCAAGTTACACCAGTATTACAGTCCTTTGAAAACTACGTCAACACCACACAGAAAAGAAACGAAGCCGCATTACTGTTAGTGCTAGGGATGGGAGGAGGAGAGGGGGGAGGTTGTTGAAAAACCTATACATTCTTTTGCTATGCTGGCCAGTTACACTGACCACATATTCTTCAAATGTGAAGAACTCAATCCTGGCAATGTGATAGTAAAGAACATTCACAATGACAACGTAAGCCAAAATAAAATACCCCCAAAAACCCACACACTGAGTTTTTTCTGACGAATTATGGTTGGTCCCTGTCAAAAGACAAGCTGTGCCACTCAGGTCGAGGACGCTAAATATTTCGGCAAAAAGACAACGACAATGTTCCACCAAGAAACAAACATATGCATGTATTGACAATACAAGCGTGAAAACATGTTAAAGCACTGTTGTCTAATTTGCTGCATTTATCAACAGTCAGACACATTTGCAAAGTCTAAAAATGCAAAGAACATTAATTGATATGTATGCTATCAAATGCAGCAGAACACGAATACTGACTACGCACACACCATTATGTACGAAGAAGGCTAAAGCAAAGGCTTTTAAAATCAACAGCAAGAGCGCCCCTCTCAAAATACTCGACACATGGAGGCTTCAAACGCAAGTTTTCTACCGATCTATGACAGACCAGCTGAGTCAGGAAAAGATGGAAAAGCTATATCGAGGCACATATCCGATGCATAGGTCGCTGAAGAAATGCTCGATCGAAAATTATTTCAAGGGTGCGGGTAGGCCACATACATCATCAAACAGACCCAAATCTAAGCAGGAGTATACACAGACAGTGACAGCGGGTTCAACTGTCGCCCGATGCCCTACTGCATACGTATAAGTTGTATTTGATTGAAAACACAATGTATGTGAGAGGGAGAGGGAGAAGGAGAGGGAGAGAGAGAGAGAGAGAGAGAGAGAGAGAGAGAGAGAGAGAGAGATGGGTTGGGAAAGTGGGGGGTAGGAAAGGGAATTAGGGGGAGGAAAATGTAGAAAATACCCACACGATCTAATCTAAGTCAGTGAACGTGAATACAGTTTCATGTAGACAAATGCATACTGTTTATATCCAGTCCGGCCATGAGGGGCCATAGAAGGGCTCTGTCATCTTGCCAATTGTGTGCTACAGATGAGTCATGTGGAAAACATGAACAGCTGATCAATCAGTACCAATATGCTAAATGAATTATAAACAAATAAAACAAACAAACAAGGAAAAAAATCCCTAAAATTCTTTTCGAGATCATGAGCACCTGAATTGCTTTTGCATGCAAAAACTGCGCTCTTGTCGTCAGAATTTCAAACGTGACCTTCTTAACTGTTGTGCACTAAGATGTTTGATTCTTAAGAATTGAACCAAAAAGATTCTCATCAAACAAAGAAATGCCTCCCTAACCACCACTACCCCCTCCAACCACACCCTTCTTCCTAAATCTCCTCTCTTTTTCATTTACAATCTTTAGAGAACAAGTAACAGGTGAAATGTTTCCCACCATGACAAAACCATAATTAGGACCACTCAAGAACAGACTGGTCTTTTGGAAGTAGATCCCAAATACATCTATATGGTCAATCTGTAAAAGATTCCGTTCATAGCTAGGTTCGGTCCCATCTGCAAAAGATTTTAACTAGATTTCCACATGGGTCCATCTTTAAAAAGAGCCCAGTTAAATCTATATTCAGGTCTATGTGTTAAAGACGCCGACTTAACTATATATGGTCTGACTGTGAAATACCTAAATTAAAATATGTATGGTCCATCTGTGAAACAGTCCATTGAAAGTGTGTTCAACTGCATACGTCCGTCTGTGACAGACATCAACGTCCATCTGTGAAAGACATCAACGTCCATCTGTGATAGACATTAACGTCCATCTGTGAAAGAGATCAACGTCCATCTGTGATAGACATCAACGTCAATCTGTAATAGACATCAACGTCCATCTGTGAAAGAGATCAACGTCCATCTGTGATAGACAGCAACGTCAATCTGCGAAAGACATCAACGTCCATCTGTGAAAGACATCAACGTCTATCTGTGAAAGACATCAACTGCATACGATCCATCTGTGCAAGACATGGGCTGTCTTTGAAGGATTCCGATTAAAGCTGAATATTTTCTATCTGGGACCAATCCAGATTAAAGATAATTAAATGGTGAAGAATAAGTTCAGATAAAACATAGTCCCCATCCGTGAAAGAGCCTTATTGAAGCTACCTATGGTCCACCCATGACGTCCACTATACTCCCCCCCCCCCCCCCCCCCCCCTAAAAAAAACACCCACTTACACCATGAATTCGAATTAGACAGTGTTTATTTGAGAACGATCCAAATCACAACTAGACACTGTTCATGTGTGTAAGATCCCAATTACAACTTCATACAGTCCATGTGTGAAAAATCCCAACTAGATCTAGACACTCTCCATCTGTGTAAAATTCCAATTAAAACTAGATACGATCCACCTGCGAACGATCCTAGTTCAAACTAGATAGGGTTCCTCTTTAAGAGATCCTTGGTAAAAAGAGACACTGTCTTTCCGCAGCAAATCCTAATTAGAAACAGATACAGCCAAAAGGTAAAAGATCCCAGTCAAAATCAACTATGCTGTACCTACCGTGAAAGATACCAGTTAAAACTAGATAAAAGTCCAACTGTTTAAAAAATCCTCATTAAAACTAAATCGATGTGGTCCCTATATGTGATCAGAAATCTTTGATGGCATATGTCAGTAATGTTACACTGTTGATTGCAAATTATTAGATTATCAAATAAACCCGAATGTTAAGTCATCTTTGTATGGAGCAAGCCTGAAAGGTAACGACAGAACGGAGGCTCTAACATCACACAAGCTAGATAGAGTCAATCAACAATACAAGTTATTCTTAGAACCTGGAGGAAAAAAGCCACATTACAGACAAGTGAGAGATATAGCATTCACGCAAAAGGTTCAATTAACACATCACAAGAAGACATGAACACGGAAGATAACAATAATACAACAACTTGAACACAGATAATACCAACCACATAACAACGACCTGAATACAGATCGTAACATTGCACAATAACGATCTGAACATAGAAAATAACACACGGCGACCTGAACATAGAAAATAATAACACACAACGACCTGAACATAGAAAATAACAACACACAGCGACCTGAACATAGAAAATAACAACACACAACAACCTGAACATAGAAAATAACAACACACAACGACCTGAACATAGAAAAGAACAAAACAATCATATAACAACGACCCGAATAGAGATCAGTCACACAGCCACGACCCCAACACAGAACATAGCAAAAACACAACAACGATCCCAACACAGAACATAAAAACACAACAACAACCTGAACACAGAACATAACATAAAAACACAACAACGACCTGAACACAGAGCATAACATAAAAACACAACAACGACCTGAACACAGAACACAAAAACACAACAACGACCTGAACACAGAACACAAAAACACAACAACGACCTGAACACAGAACACAAAAACACAACAACGACCTGAACACAGAACATAACATAAAAACACAACAACGACCTGAACACAGAACATAACATAAAAACACAACAACGACCTGAACACAGAACATAAAAACACAACAACGACCTGAACACAGAACATAACTGTCCTAAAGCATAAACAGCCCACCATGTCTGCGCTAGAAAGGGTCGCTCATTTTCCATTTTTCTTTTTCATGTTTTAAGAGGAAGTACAAGAACAGCTTTTTTGTCTTTTTTTTTGTTTTTTGTTTTTTGTAAACAAAAGACTGCACATTCAAACTTGCCGACCCTTCACCTGGTGCCCATCGCACTGCAAGCCTTGTCAGTCAGCCGGCAGGTACAGTACAATCCATCAGACCACACTTCACATGGCGACTTCAGTCCTCAACTCTCCAGAAAGCAGGACGAGAGGGAATAAAGAAAAGAAAAAATAATCTCTAGCGCCAGTCCAGTCACACGCAACCATCAAGGCAGAAGAGGAGGAAGGAGGCGATAAGAGATCACACGTCTCACAGGTGGACCCTCCACCCGATCATGGACCCCACCAAAGAAGGACCGAGGACACAAGCTCATGAACTGCCTGAAGAACCAGCCGCGTCGACCACCAACCAGGACGTGGACCTTCCTGAAGAGCCGAGGTGTGCCTAGTACTCCCACAGGACGGCGGGCTCCAGGTCGTCAGCCACAGCCCGGAACAGTCCGTTCTGCTCGCCCTTGATGAAGCGTTGGTTGTCGCTGGACAGCAGGCTGAGAGTGCGGTTGTCGCGGCACTGGATGCGGAAGGGGGACTTGCCGGCGCCGTCGGCTGTGATGGAGCCGTCCCTGGACAGCGTCCAGTACTTGCCGTTGGAGGCTGGAACATGGGGCAGTGCATGCAGCGACTCAAATCATCAAGGTAGGAAAAAGGGATTGATTGACTGAAAGATCAAAACTGTTAACAGATACACCTTAAATTCTACTTCCCCTCAACTCAGATGCTTTTGGTTTTTATTAATGTAAATCTCTCTCTCTCTCTCTCTCTCTCCTCTCTCTCTCTCTCTCTCTCTCTCTCTCTCTCTCTCTGTGTGTGTGTGTGTGTGTGTGTGTGTGTGTGTGTGTGTGTGTGTGTGTGTGTGTGTGTGTGTGTGTGTGAACATCCAAACAAATAACTGAACAACAACCACATTAAATTTTCCCCAATATTTCGACCTCTTTGGTCTTCCTCAGTGTGTGTGTG
>CM031596.1:77073833-77083833 GCA_018398815.1 Conus ventricosus | reverse complement strand
TTATGCCTGCAATTGTTTATCATTTCTACTTTAGAGTTCAGGGATGCTAGGTGGGGTTTACATAATATCAGCCACTTTTCTGTAGTACATAAGTTGCATTTTTTAGAAATGTTGTTGTATGGTGTTGCTCTTTTTATAATTTTCCATGATATGTTGTAATCTATTTTCTTATTTTTCAGCTTCCAAATATATTTACTTAATTCTGTTTGGTTTTATATTTTTCATTTTTGAAAGACTGTTTATGGTTTGCATATCTGGTTTTAAAGTGGTTAGCCGTGATTCCTATATATGTTTCTTTATCACTGTCTGTTGTTACCGTAGCTTGGTACACAATATTGTTGTAGAGACATTCAAAGGGCACTGGTCTTTTTTAGTGCAATTACAATTAAAATCCTATTTTAAACTGGTATGTCGCTCCCTACATGGTTGAGCACTTTTTACGTCCTGAGTGGCTTTTTAACTCTGATTATATATATATATATATATATAATGCTGAACAATTAAGTAGTGGGGGAAAACAAGCGCAGGCTAACAATTCTTAAGTAGTTATAGTAATGACTTGGCAAAGATTTAAACTTATAGTTTTAAAAAAAATTAAGATTAAGAAAATGAGGAATGCATTATAAATATGAGAAACCCTTCACTAGCTGCCTGAGGGAACAATCGTACTCCCCTTTGAAGGCACATCTATTTGTATTGCCTGCTCCTAGGCCTTTCGTCCGCTGGATCGGAACTCATCAGGGAGACACGGCTGGTTGTGTCTGTGCTCTTGGTGTCAAATAGAGACACACCACAGTCCATAATTCTGTAGTGTTCTCACCGCCAAGGGTTCAAAAAAGAATCCAACAGCACCCCCAAAGCAGCCATATGTATATATATATGGATAATATCATTGGATATACGACATTTAATGTATGTATCTGTGTGCATGTGTGTGTATGGGTGATATCATTTAGGTATCCGATACATATATATCCCACATGTGTGTCTGCATGTGTTTTAATCCGAATGTAAAGAGAGAGAGAGAGAGAGAGAGAGAGAGAGAGAGAGAGAGAGAGAGAGAGAGAGAGAGAGAGATGAAATTCAAAAGAGCGTTCAGAATCTGGCACTTCACCAAGGTCGATCATTCATGCTGTAAGCTGGAAGGGTGCCAGTGACAATACAGACAGTAAAAGGCCGTGAACTCTCGCACAGAAATATAGTTACACCAGCACAGCTCCGTGGACGAAATAGTACTAATCTTTGTGATCTCCCCTGGCGGTCGCTCTCTACGCTTGGAAACCGTGCACATCCCTGACCTTGTCTGATGCCGACGATGACAATTCCGATCATTTCAATTATCAGTCAGAAGACTATACTATTTCTAGTGCATAACTGTTAACAGTTTATGGGGAACTAATGGTGAAATATTGTTAGGAAGGATGTTCTTTCTTAACTGCAGCCCTTAAAGACAATGTGTATCTTTTTTTTTTTAATCGAAGTGGAGGTGGATTTTAAACAAAAAGAAGCTGAATATGAGACTTCAAGTTGCTTAATTAAACGTCGTCTTCGGTTTTTGTTTGGTTTTGTTTTGTTCCCTGCCTGTTTATTTAGGCCTGCATGGACTGTATGTCAAACTATATGCCGAATACTGTTAACTCCACAGCGATTGGTACTTGGTAAGACCGCACTTCACCTGTTGGTCTTTGATTCAATGCAAATTCCAGCTTCAGTTCATTTTTCTCGGTCTTCATTCCTTTTTAAGCACACTGTGACGAGAGTTGGGGGTGGGTCAGTGTGTCCTCCAGGGGAAGGACTTAGAATGATTCTCTATTAGACTTAATTTAAACAGCCAATCTCAAATTATGATTCTTCCTTGCTTGCAATGCTCTCAACCTTCGCGATAAAGCAGATAACTGTTCTCTTAAAAAAATTAAAAGAGAGAGAGAGAGAGAGAGAGAGAGAGAGAGAGAGAGAGAGAGAGAGAGGGAGAGAGAGCAGAGAGGATATTTTCCTCAGTTATGTAGCCTACCATCATTATCATTTTCCACGCACCATAGATTACCCTGAACTCATTTCTAGCATTAAGCATCGAAGCACCCATTTCACAGTGACTGGCTTCTTGAGATTAATCCTTTAGATGTTACACCTGCAATATTGGCATTTTCCATGCCTGTCTTCATTGATGTCTAGACGTTCTGATGTAAGTATAGTGTCAGGCAAATCTGAGCTCCTCACATCCATCCTCGTCTTCTTCCTGGCTCTTCCTTTCTCTCAAGCTCTCTCTGAGTTTCAGTCAGCTGCTTTCTGTGTTTCTGTCAGCTGTTTTCAAGGTTTCTGTCAGCTGTTTTCAAGGTTTCTGTCAGCTGTTTTCAAGGTTTCTAAGGTTTCTTGTCAGCTGTTTTCAAGGCTTCTGTCAGCTGTTTTCAAAATTTCTTATGAGCTGCCTTCAAAGTTTCTTGTGAACTGCTTTCAAGGTTTCTTGTCAGCTGTTTTCAAAGTTTCTTGTCAGCTGTTTTCAAGGCTTCTGTCAGCTGTTTTCAAGGCTTCTGTCAAGGCTTCTGTCAGCTTTTTTCAAGGTTTCTGTCAGCTGTTTTCAAGGTTTCTTGTCAGCTGTTTCAAGGTTTCTTATCAGCTGTTTTCAAGGTTTCTTGTCAGCCGTTTTCAAGGTTTCTGTCAGCCGTTTTCAAGGCTTCTGTCAGCTGTTTTCAAGGCTTCTGTCAGTTGTTTTCAAAGTTTCTTGTCAGCTGTTTTCAAAGTTTCTTGTGAGCTGTCTTCAAGGCTTCTGTCAGCTGTTTTCAAGGTTTCTTCTCAGCCGTTTTCAAGGTTTCTGTCAGCTGTTTTCAAGGTTTCTGCCAGCTGTTTTCAAGGTTTCTGTCAGTTGTTTTCAAGGCTTTTGTCAGCTGTTTTCAAGGCTTCTGTCAGCTGTTTTCAAGGCTTCTGTCAGTTGTTTTCAAGGTTTCTTGTCAGCTGTTTCAAGGTTTCTGTCAGCTGCTGTCTGTGTTTCACACACACACACACACACACACACACACACACACACACACACACACCCCACACACACACACACACACACACACACACAACACGCGCGCGCACACACACACACACACATCCATACATACATGCACACACACATGCATGTACGCACGCACGCACGCACATATGTATACACACACATACACCTTCACAACAACAACAACAACACAACCACGTATTAACAAACACAACAGCAGGATATACCTTTCAGGTAGTAGATGCCTGGTTCTCCATGTTCCACAAAGATGACCTCATAGGTGGATCGGTTGCAGACTATTTCAGCCTTGGCAGCTCCTGGACACTTGCTGCCCACGAAGCCAAAGTCATGACGCAGCACCAGCATGGGTCGATTGGCCACCTGCAACACAAAGAGATAAGGTCATGTTGCCTATAGCCCAGCCGACCGCGAAGGGCTATGTCAGGGCCGTCACAGCGTTGAAGTCAACTCACAAGTCATTATCAAGAGAGAAAAAAAAACCCTTATTCACACAACGCTTTAAAACACACCTTCTAAAAACACACTTCTAAAAAATCTTTCCTCCGTAAAATCTTAGATGTAGTTGTGATCCGCCACCTGGAACACCACAGCTGGGTTGGCTGCTACGATGAGGATGCTGGTGATGAGGACGAGGGCACTGTGATTGGTAAATCACACTGCAAATAGCGCGGCTGGTCATGATGAGGATGGTATTAATGAGGATGCTGAGGCTGGTAACTTTGAACACGAAGTGACTGATAACTTTGAACACAAAATGATAATTTTGAACACGAAGTGACTGATAACTTTGAACACAGTATGGCTGCTATAATGAGGATGTTGGTCATAAGGATGAGGATGCTGTGACTGGTAACCTTCCACACAAACAGGATAGCTGCTATGAATTGAATACTGACGGTGAAGTCCCTGGTCACCTGCAACACAGACAAGCTTGTTGCTTTCTCAACAATGAAGTCATTAACAGAGACAACAACGACCACCAGCACGACCACGACAACGATGATGATGATGATGATGATGATGATGATGATGATGATGATGATGATGACGATGATGATGACGACGATGATGATGTTCATGACGATGATGATGTTGATAATCACGATGACGATGATTGTGAGGAAGATGATGATGACCGTGGCGACGATGACACCTCTGCAGCACCTGCTCCTGATGGCGACGACAGTTGGTCTCCTGGTGATGAGGAGGAGGAAGTGGTGAGGATCATGATGATGATGGCGATGATGAAATGATGATGACAACGATGAATTAACACAACGACAGAGATGACTGCGGTGTTGTTGTGGATAGTGACGACAATGTTGTTGTTGCTGCAGCTGTTGCTGCTGCTGCTGCTGCTGCTGCTGCTGCTGCTGCTGCTGCTGCTGCTGCTGCTGCTGATACTGTTGCAAGTGATGGCGAATGTTTCTGTTAACTGTATCATTATCTTTGAAAACTTGTTTTTTAGTAGCATCTCCATCTAACGCCAGAGAAAGAGAGGGAGGGCTAGGGGAAGAGAGAGACAGAGTGAGAGAGAGAGTGAAAGAGAGAAAGAGAGAGGGAGAGAGAAAGAGAGAGGCCGACAGACAGACGGACAGACGGACAGACAGACAGACAGACAGACAGACAGACAGACGGACAAACAGACAGACAGAGCAAGCGAGCCCTCACCTTCACCATGAACTTTTCCTTGTCGCCCACTGAGTCACTGCCGGTTATCAGACTTCCCGTGGGCTTGTTGTAGACGTAGCTGTTGTTGTTGGCCTTGATGCTGATGCTCCCGTCCGTCTGCCACTCCACCTCGAACAGGGTACTGGGGCATCTGCCACATCCGCCCACCCCCACCCCCACCCCCCACAGATCTCGGTTGAATCAGCAGCATCATTTGACAACATCGACACAAACTATCGTACACCTCCCTGAAAAATGATCAAAGTGATTTTGCAGCAGTGCCGTGTCTCCTTCGATGGGTTGCCTCGTGGCAACCTGACATTGACGGCTCCTTCGTGGACGGCCGGTTCTGAGGCTGCGACAGGACGAATCATGGTGAAGCTGTGTGTGGGAAAGCTGGAATGAGCGGTATGAGAGTGACGCCCATGAGAGGACACGAAGATGAGACCGGCCCCTGATGCCTTCGAATTCCAGTAAAGAAAATGGTAGCAAACCCAAACCATCTGCTACCCAAACCATCCGCTGTTATGTACAGTACTTCAGCTATGAGAGACTCACGCTTGGAAGCAGGGCATGGCAAAGAATCCTTCTCTGGTGCGTGCCGTGTATTGCTATCGTTCAGAGGATCAACAAGCGGCAACTGTTTCACTCTAGATCAAGAGCTGATAGGCTCGTTTGTGGGCCCTTACGCTAAGAGCTGACCGTAAGCTAACATCAATGCACACTCCCTTGCTGATGTAACCTACTCATTCTTTCCCACAGCCGCGTGCATTGCTCACATTTCTCCGGTTCCAGCCTTCAGCAAATTCCCACGTATTGAAAGATTCTGTTTATTACTGGCCTGCGCTCTCTGTTTGTCTATCTGTCTGTCTGTCTGTCTGTCTCTCTCTCTCTCTCTCTCTCTCTCTCTTTCTCTCCTCTCTCTCTCTCTCTCTCTCTCTTCTCTCTCTCTCTCTCTCTCTCATATAGTGACCAGGGACAGTGCGGACTAAGACACTGACCCGGTTCTCATTGGACGCGCGTAAAGCAGACCATGCTGTGTATGCACTGGTTCATCAGGTGGGCGAGGATGTATGCATTGGTTCATCAGGTGGGCGAGGATGTATGAACTGGTTCATCAGGTGGGCGAGGATGTATGAACTGGTTCATCAGGTGGGCGAGGATGTATGCATTGGTTCATCAGGTGGGCGAGGATGTATGAACTGGTTCATCAGGTGGGCGAGGATGTATGAACTGGTTCATCAGGTGGGCGAGGATGTATGCATTGGTTCATCAGGTGGGCGAGGATGTATGCATTGGTTCATCAGGTGGGCGAGGATGTATGCACTGGTTCATCAGGTGGGCGAGGATGTATGCATTGGTTCATCAGGTGGGCGAGGATGTATGCACTGGTTCATCAGGTGGGCGAGGATGTATGCATTGGTTCATCAGGTGGGCGAGGATGTATGCACTCGATCATCAGGTGGGCGAGGAAGCATTATTGTGTTTCATTACAGAAATCGTATTTCCTTTGAAACATGCTTTCTTTGCGGTGGATTCTATGCTCAGCGCACTAATTACAATACACGTGTTTGTGAATCATCGACAAACGTGCCGAAAACAAACGCCAGATGCTCTGTTTGGACGGCTGTCAGGATACGGTCTGCTGTTAGCGTAAGGGACCCACACTCATTACTGGCTCCTGGTTGCCGGCTGAAGAGACGCCCTTCCACAAGCTAACACGCAAACTCCTGAATGTGGGTAGACTCGTGCCCATGAGTCATGTTTCTCACACAGAGAATAAAAAACACTCATTAATGGGGGAAAATATTGAGATTTGAATAAGATAACAACGATTGGTATTAAAATCAAACGACGGAAAAATGACATGGTCGGCTTATTGGGGGGGGGGGGGGGGGGGGGGGGGGGGGGGGGGGGGGGGGGGGGGGGGATGCTGCATAGCGGAATGAACGAAGTACTCACGCTACGGGTTGTGCAATCTTATCAGCCCAGATGCTGCTACGAATCAGTGTGTTTCTTAAAACAGGCATAACATGGAGACAACATTCAGACCCTTGAAAACATGTGACAGCTCATTTTCAACCTGAAAGCGTGGTGTCTAGGACAAAAGGGAATAACTCGTAAAGACCTCAGATGTTTGAAACAGTACGTTTGAGCTCTCTCTCTCTTATGCACACACACGCGCGCGCGCGCGCACGCACGCACGCACGCACGCACACACGCACGCACACACACACACACACACACACACACACACACACACACACGCACGCACACACACATGGGTCTGAAATCATCTTGCGATGAAAAGACATTAAATAAAACTACTACTACTACTACTACTTAACTACTACTACACACACACACACACACACACACACACACACACACACACACACACCAACTCACATCTCGGTGCCAACAGCCTGTATTCCGCCCAGCGGTTCCAGAGACCACAGCTTGTTGTCCACGGTCCGGAACGCCCACTTTTGGCTGCTGGGTTCGAACTCCATTTGAAAGATCTCGCGGTCACTTTCCTCCTCCTCCTGATTGGCCGACACATCCACGCCTGCAAAAGACACACAGTGCACATGGCTCTTCACCTTCACTCGTATGCTGCTACCCTTTCTTGGGGGTGTCGTCTTCTTCTTCGTCCTTGACCTTCGCTCAGACAGCAGCTCCAGAAGCCTTGACAACATTTATCTAATGAACAAGTGGGGTAACTCTTTCTCATATGATAACATGATTACACGCCCATAACTCCAAACGAATTCTGCATACGACACCAAATTCTAAGCAGCATTAATTTGTTTGGAGATATGGGTGTGTAACTATTTCTTCATGGGAGCACGAGTTACCCCACTTGTTCGTTATTTTACTGTTCTATATTCCCTGACTCGTTCGAGATTTCCTCACATTTATCTAGTTTGTACTGACGGAAGATTGCGTGGATTTTACATGAAAAGAAACTAGACTGTGTATCCCTTGTTTCTTGTATACACATAGATATATACAATGACACATACATACATACATACATACATACATACATACATACATACATGTACATCATTCGCTCCCTTCGAGTTGGCATGCGCCGAGGGAGTTGAATGCGCCGAGGGAGAGGTGGTAGCTCTCTTTTGAGGGACACTGATGTGAGAGGTCAATGTCAGGCAGCGCAGTCAACCTTCCAGCCGTATGGCTGACGGTGGGTCTAGCCTGTGTCGCTGGGAGACGGCTCCTTGAGATGTGGGGTGATCGGCGATGGAGCGATGCCTGACTACGATTATCCGAGACCTGGAAACCACGCTTTGGAAGGGAGAGGGGGGGGGGGGGGGGCATGGTCGGCATCCATCCTGAGGCTGGGCTGGAAAATTGCCTCTCGGCCGTAGTCAACGACTTCTCTATCAGTCTTTTCAGAAAATTATGCAGCGCTCCAACAACTTTCGTCCTGCTTCCTCTTTGAGGCGGCCTTACGCGGCGCAGGACCATGGCCATCCGAACATGAAGAAGGCCGCTTGGTGGACCGAAGACAGGCCTTCTGGGAGGCAAGAGGCGAAGAAAACTGACGCCCGCAGTCGGCCAACCAACGCTGCAAAGTGAACTCCAGTTCACAGGGAACCAGAACCGAGAGAACAAGAGACGACAACCCCCATCCGAAACCAGACCAGGACTAGTGCAGCGATCAGACCTGCCATCAGACCAACACTACTGTAGCGATCAGACCTGCCATCAGACCAACACTACTGCCAGCGATCAGACCTGCCCTCAGACCAACACTACTGCCAGCGATCAGACCTGCCATCAGACCAACACTACTGTAGCGATCAGACCTGCCATCAGACCAACACTACTGTAGCGATCAGACCTGCCATCAGACCAACACTACTGTAGCGATCAGACCTGCCATCAGACCAACACTACTGTAGCCATCAGACCTGCCATCAGACCAACACTACTGTAGCGATCAGACCTGCCATCAGACCTGCCATCAGACCAGCCATCAGACCTGCCATCAGACCAGCGATCAGACATGCCATCAGACCAGCCATCAGACCAACACTACTGCAGCCATCAGACCTGCCATCAAAACACAGACTTCCGTCTGTTGGGCACCTTGTCCTCAAGGGCCTGAGGCCGAGAGGACGTTAATCTCACCTGTACGTGGATTCGCCCAGATTTGTTAACTAACTTTGTGACTGAGAGCAGAGCACGTGCCATGCACCTGTTGAGACAGCGGGCTGTCATGACGCCTGGCTTTCCTGCTCCTGTCTTTCTCAGGCCTCTGGGCAGAAAATCCATTTCGTCATAGGGACTTTCCTTGGCATGCTGGTGTGGAAATGTCACGAGAGTTCGTATTTGAAGTTGAAGCGAACGTGATAACGATCCAGTTCTCTCCCTCGCCCCACCAGCCTAGCATTGCTAAACAACCCCATAATAGAAAGTCGCATACGAAGTCCTCTCTCTCTCTCTCTCTCTCTCTCTCTCTCTCTCTCAAACACACACACACACACACACACACACACACACACACACATATATATATATATATATATTTATATATATATTATATATATATATGCACGAGCGTGCGTGCAAACACACTGCATACACACACACACGCGCACACACACACACACACACACACACACACACACACACACACACACCACACACACACACACACTCATACGAACTCACACTCACAGTACAGGCAAGGCACGCACGCACACACACACACTCTCTCTCTCTCTCACTCACACACACACACACATACACACACACACACACACACACACACACACACACACACACACACACACACACATATATATATATATATATATATATATATCTACGCCAGAGAGAGAGAGAGACAGAGAAAGAGGAGAGAGAGAGAGAGAGAGAGACGTGGGATATTCGGAACGCAGTCCAAGTGTGGTGACCACAGGCGTACAGACAATGGTGACCAGCACATGAGTTTGTTGACTGAACATCGATTCTTTCTGTCTGTGTGCAGCGGCATTCTCCAGCTGTGGGAATGATGGCGGGAGATTTCTGCACACTGTCTTTTCGCTTGCAGCACACTGGGAAATCCGACCTGCTCGCATCCCACTTGGCCGAGGTTATTAAGAGGTGAAAAGGTTAAGCGCAACGCGCGTGCGCGCGCGCGCGTACACACACACACACACACACACACACACACACACACACACACACACACACACACACACACACACACACACAGCGTGTGGCTGCTACACGGGAATGAAGAGAAGTTACCGTTCGGCAGTCAAGCGAAGAAAAGCAGTT
>CM031596.1:77051328-77058828 GCA_018398815.1 Conus ventricosus | reverse complement strand
GAAAGGCAAAGAACATTGATAACAACACACCCACCTTATCATGAAGGGTAAAGGTGGCTTTTTGAAGACATTAGAGGCCTATTGTTAAGGATGCAGAAGGCTTATAGAAGAGAACACGAAACCTATGAAGAAAAGCACAGAGGACTACACTAGCCTTCAACAACAAAAAAGTAACAAAAACAAAAACCAACGAACAAACAAACAAAAACTGGGCAGAAGGATTATAGAGAAGATTGCACAACCTGACAAGGTCAAGGGCTAGGCCTATATAGGAGGGGGATATTTGTAAAGATGGGCAGACAAGGAAAAAAAAAAGGGGGGGGGGGGGATGGAGGAGAGGGGAGGCATACGAGGTTTAAAATGAGAGGCAAACAGGGTTTGTAAGGGTACACGAGATTTGTCAAGGACACACTAAGTTTTAAAAAAAAAAAAAAAGGGGGGGGGGGGGGGGGGATTACAAAAGGTACATAAATATACGAGATTTAATTGTAAAGAACGGGTTCTTGAGCTATATTTTCAAAATAATAAATAGATAGATGATACAGGTTTAAACGGTAAACAAGTTTTTAAAGAAAGCATACATGGCGATTCGTTATTGATCAGTACACTCCCTACCTTGCTTGATGGAGACCTTCTTGCCGTTGTTGGCGAAGAGCACGACCTGGGGATGGGTGTCCTCCAGGGTGAACAACTCGTCCTTGCCACCGTCTTATTGCGGCCCTTCATCACTGCCGTGGCCCCCGCCCCCGTCAGGTAACAACCGTTACAGTCCCGGAACGCCAGCCCCCAGCGGGTCCTGCCCGGATCTCCAACGTGAACTTGGCCTCCTGGGTCAGCTGGTCCGACAACTCGCCGCTGGTCTGCAGGTACCGGTTGTCGAAGGTCCGCAGCGCGTACTTGCCCTCCACAAAGTCCAGAAAGAGCAGGGACTTGTCCGCCCAGGGGATGGTCTGGGTGATCTGAAGCTGGTCGTCGCACACGTGGGCGTAGCGTTTGCGGTTGACGTTGCGCAGGTGGACTTGCGGGTGGACTGAGAGATGCACGGTCCACAGCTCCTGCTCGGAGAACATCGTGGCGATGCAGGTGAGGCTGTCGTCAGTGCCTCCCAGGTAGGTGCTGTGCCCCATGTTGCGGAAAGCCCACCGTCCGGAGGACGCCTTGTCGTACTCCACCGCAAACTTCTCCGTTAGCCCTGGCTCCTCGGCCTCGCAGGTGACGTTGCCATACTTGTCAGCTGACAGGTAACGACCCAAGTGACTGCGGATAGAGACCACCACTTCATCGTCCGGGTCCTGCACCAAGGTGAACGTCTGCTTCTTCTTCAAGGCCTGACCTGACACGTTGATTTTACAGCCGAACGACTCGGCAGTTAAATACTTCTGAGCGTAATTAATCAGCCCCACCTTCCATCCCTTTTCCGAGACTTTCTTAACTCCGTTTACGCCGTTCACTGCCATTTTGGTTCCGAAAAATAATTCACACACTAGCCTAATATAAGCAGTGAAAACTTGGAGGAAGCAATGTGGGCTTACCGCCACCGTCCAGATCGGCTGCGTGTCTTCTCACTGACTCCGTGTGCCTGCGCGTTAGGCTAGGCTACTAGGCTAGAGACCCAGCCGGCGAATGGCCTCTCCCCTTGTGAAACCGGCCGACGATGGATGCGGCAAAAGATGGAGGCACACAGCTTTCGCTCGGTGCCAGAGCAGCAAGCCAGCTGTCCTTTGATTGGCGGAGGAGGAAGATGTGTAGAAGACGCCTTTCATTGATTGGTCGCCGCCTTTCCCTTTGTGACTCGCGCGCGGGCCGACCTGCTGATATCAAACAAGACAGTGGACTTTAGATGCACTCTGCCTGTAGAGGGATGGTGAATTTTAGTTATCCTGTTCTCTCGTTGAAGCCATCACGATTCTGACGGCAAACTAATTGACGAGTGTCGTTGAGATGCGGGCAGTCCACTGGGGTTAGGGTCGGAGGTACTGGCTCGTGTCTGTTGGCGCAGAATACACACCGACTCACTCGCTCTACGTCACTCCGTTATTTTTACACTAGCATCATCACTGAACGGTTTCGCGTCGCTGTCGTAACTGGTAGCAGAATGGCGGACACGAGTAGGGCCTCTTTATAAGAGGAAACAGGTGAACGGGTTAAGTTCCTTCGACAAAGATGTCGAAACTGTTTTACAGGTGTTGGAAGGAATAAACATGACATCTTTGGTGAGGTGGTAAATGCCCACACTCTAGTTTCACTTTTTCACTACAATCAGTGTTGCACTAGGCCTATGTGTCATCCAGTGGCAGTGACTTGATACTGGATGGGGAGGGAGACGTTTACGTTCATCAGTGAATAAGTTTTGTCTTACTTATGTAAGTCTTTTACACGCACACACACACACACACACACACACACACACACACACACACACACACACACACATATATATATATATATATAATATATATATATATATATATAGAGAGAGAGAGAGAGAGAGAGAGAGAGAGAGGAGAGAGAGAGAGAGAGAGAGAGATAGATATAGATATAGATTTTTTTTAACATTATACCAATAAATTTTGAAATACAAAATTGTATTCTGTCTGTAAAATCCATTATGATAGAAATGTTCAAGCAAGACAACTGACAGCTCAAAAGACTTTGTTTGATAACTCTGGGAGTGGTATGATAGCTAGCTGACACTTGGAAACTAGCATGAGTTAAGAAACGAAACTGACATTGACGGACTTGTAAGTCTCACCTCGGTTGTCTGCAAAGCAAATTTTATTCCAGCTTTCAATGTTGGTTTACATCTAATAGGTAATGAACAAAACAATGTTCCAGTTCAACTCAGCATTAATCAGCTTTTGACAAAGTCGCAATTAAGATTTGTTAGCATAATCCTAGTTAATTAAGAAGCCAGATATACAATGGTATCACTTTTTGACCTTCTATACACTAATCCTGGAATATGGGAATGTGATGCGGCCCCTTAATCTGAGGGAGCATATGTGCAGAGGAGATTTTAACAACACATTGGCTTAAGTAAACAACTGAATTTACAAAGAACCGTTAAACTCACTGACTATGAGCAAGAGGTCATATGATAGACACTTGTAGAGTTCTTGATGACTATTATCATGTCAATTCCACAAACACTATTACCTGTAAGAAATTTTATGAAAATGAACTCGTTAAAAACACTTTTCTCCTAACTTGTGGGGTTATCAATATTTAGAATTCATTATCAGCCTGTTACAGCAGGGACGCTCCACAATTTTAAGAAACCAAATGAAAACGGAAGAATATTGCTTTAAGATTCAATCTTAATATTTAATCTTGGTCAAAAATACTTTTTTATTAATAATTGCTTTCTCATTCAACAGTTTAAGGGATGTTACTGCTTTTTAAAGTCTGAAAATAACACATGGTTACGTCCCTTTAGTTCTCTTCAGTGCTTTTTCTCATTTAGTGAAAAACACCCACTATGTTTTGTTCTTGTGATAAAGTTGGATTGAATGTGAAAGTTAGTGATTTTTCTAAAGTTCAGGATGGCAATGAGAAGTGCATCAGACCATGACATACCAACTTCATTTATTAGTAGTGAGGCCATGCTAACATTATTTGCTTTATATCTAAAATGAAGTTTAGACCCAGGATAACAATGCTGTATGCTGTGTCATATGTCACATTGTCAGCGTCCATTGTACTATGTTGTGTTGTGCCAGCTGTCACATTGTCAGACGTGGTGTTCTGTGTCGTACCAGCTGTCACATTGTCAGACGTGGTGTTCTGTGTTGTACCAGCTGTCACATTGTCAGACGTGGTGTTCTGTGGTGTGCCAGCTGTCACATTGTCAGACGTGGTGTTCTGTGGTGTGCCAGCTGTCACATTGTCAGACATGGTGTTCTGTGGTGTGCCAGCTGTCACATTGTTAGACGTGGTGTTCTGTGTTGTGCCAGCTGTCACATTGTCAGACGTGGTGTTCTGTGGTGTGCCAGCTGTCACATTGTCAGACATGGTGTTCTGTGTTGTGCCAGCTGTCACATTGTTAGACGTGGTGTTCTGTGGTGTGCCAGCTGTAACATTGTCAGACATGGTGTTCTGTGGTGTACCAGCTGTCACATTGTCAGACTTGGTGTTCTGTGTTGTGCCAGCTGTCACATTGTTAGACGTGGTGTTCTGTGTTGTGCCAGCTGTCACATTGTCAGACGTGGTGTTCTGTGTTGTGCCAGCTGTCACATTGTCAGACATGGTGTTCTGTGTTGTGCCAGCTGTCACATTGTTAGACGTGGTGTTCTGTGGTGTGCCAGCTGTCACATTGTTAGACATAGTGTTCTGTGGTGTACCAGCTGTCACATTGTCAGACGTGGTGTTCTGTGTTGTACCAGCTTTCACATTGTCAGAGGTGGTGTTCTGTGTTGTGCCAGTTGTCACATTGTTAGACGTGGTGTTCTGTGTTGTGCCAGCTGTCACATTGTCAGACGTGGTGTTCTGTGGTGTGCCAGCTGTCACATTGTCAGACATGGTGTTCTGTGTTGTGCCAGCTGTCACATTGTTAGACGTGGTGTTCTGTGGTGTGCCAGCTGTCAAATTGTTAGACATGGTGTTCTGTGGTGTACCAGCTGTCACATTGTCAGACGTGGTGTTCTGTGTTGTACCAGCTTTCACATTGTCAGAGGTGGTGTTCTGTGTTGTGCCAGTTGTCACATTGTTAGACGTGGTGTTCTGTGGTGTGCCAGCTGTCACAGCTGGCACACCACAGAACACCACGTCTGACAATGTGACAGCTGGCACAACACAGAACACCACGTCTAACAATGTGACAGCTAGCACACCACAGAACACCACGTCTAACAATGTGACAGCTGGCACACCACAGAACACCACGTCTAACAATGTGACAGCTCGCACAACACAGAACACCACGTCTGACAATGTGACAGCTGGTACACCACAGAACACCACGTCTAACAATTGACAGCTGGCACACCACAGAACACCACGTCTGACAATGTGACATCTGGCACACCACAGAACACCACGTCTAACAATGTGACAGCTGGCACACCACAGAACACCACCTCTGACAATGTGACAGCTGGTACACCACAGAACACCACGTCTAACAATGTGACAGCTGGCACAACACAGAACACCATGTCTGACAATGTGACAGCTGGAACACCACAGAACACCACGTCTAACAATGTGACAGCTGGTACAACACAGAACACCATGTCTGACAAAATGACAGCTGGCACAACACAGAACACCACGTCTAACAATGTGACAGCTGGTACAACACAGAACACCACGCCTAACAATGTGACAGCTGGTACAACACAGAACACCACGTCAAACAATGTGACAGCTGGTACAACACAGAACACTACGTCTAACAATGTGACAGCTGGCACAACACAGAACACCACGTCTGACAATGTGACAGCTGGCACAACACAGAACACCACGTCTAACAATGTGACAGCTGGTACAACACAGAACACCACGTCTAACAATGTGACAGCTGGTACACCACAGAACACCACGTCTAACAATGTGACAGCTGGCACAACACAGAACACCATGTCTAACAATGTGACAGCTGGCACAACACAGAACACCATGTCTGACAATGTGACAGCTGGTACACCACAGAACACCACGTCTAACAATGTGACAGCTGGCACAACACAGAACACCATGTCTGACAATGTGACAGCTGGCATAACACAGAACACCATGTCTGACAATGTGACAGCTGGCACAACACAGAACACCATGTCTGACAATGTGACAGCTGGCACAACACAGAACACCACGTCTGACAATGCGACAGCTGGCACAACACAGAACACCATGTCTGACAATGTGACAGCTGGTACAACACAGAACACCACGTCCGACAATGTGACAGCTGGTACAACACAGAACACCACGTCCGACAATGTGACAGCTGGTACAACACAGAACACCACGTCCGACAATGTGACAGCTGGCACAACACAGAACACCACGTCTGACAATGTGACAGCTGGCACAACACAGAACACCACGTCTGACAATGTGACAGCTGGCACAACACAGAACACCACGTCTGACAATGTGACAGCTGGCACAACACAGAACACCACGTCTGACAATGTGACAGCTGGTACAACACAGAACACCACGTCCGACAATGTGACAGCTGGCACACCACAGAACACCACGTCTGACAATGTGACAGCTGGCACACCACAGAACACCACGTCTGACAATGTGACAGCTGGCACACCACAGAACACCACGTCTGACAATGTGACAGCTGGCACACCACAGAACACCACATCTGACAATGTGACAGCTGGCACACCACAGAACACCACGTCTGACAATGTGACAGCTGGCACACCACAGAACACCACGTCTGACAATGTGACAGCTGGCACACCACAGAACACCACATCTGACAATGTGACAGCTGGCACAACACAGAACACCACGTCTGACAATGTGACAGCTGGCACAACACAGGACACCATGTCTAACAATGTGACAGCTGGCACACCACAGAACACCACCTCTGACAATGTGACAGCTGGTACACCACAGAACACCACGTCTGACAATGTGACAGCTGGCTCAACACAGAACACCACGTCTGACAATGTGACAGCTGGCACAACACAGAACACCACGTCTAACAATGTGACAGCTGGCACAACACAGAACACCACCTCTGACAATGTGACAGCTGGTACAACACAGAACACCATGTCTAACAATGTGACAGCTGGCACACCACAGAACACCACCTCTGACAATGTGACAGCTGGTACACCACAGAACACCACGTCTGACAATGTGACAGCTGGCACAACACAGAACACCACGTCTGACAATGTGACAGCTGGCACAACACAGAACACCACGTCTGACAATGTGACAGCTGGCACACCACAGAACACCACGTCTAACAATGTGACAGCTGGCACAACACAGAACACCACGTCTGACAATGTGACAGCTGGCACAACACAGAACACCACGTCTGACAATGTGACAGCTGGCACAACACAGAACACCACGTCTGACAATGTGACAGCTGGCACAACACAGAACACCACGTCTGACAATGTGACAGCTGGTACAACACAGAACACCACGTCCGACAATGTGACAGCTGGCACACCACAGAACACCACGTCTGACAATGTGACAGATGGCACACCACAGAACACCACGTCTGACAATGTGACAGCTGGCACACCACAGAACACCACGTCTGACAATGTGACAGCTGGCACACCACAGAACACCACATCTGACAATGTGACAGCCTGCACAACACAGAACACCACGTCTGACAATGTGACAGCTGGCACAACACAGGACACCATGTCTAACAATGTGACAGCTGGCACACCACAGAACACCACCTCTGACAATGTGACAGCTGGTACACCACAGAACACCACGTCTGACAATGTGACAGCTGGCTCAACACAGAACACCACGTCTGAC
>CM031596.1:77043828-77046328 GCA_018398815.1 Conus ventricosus | reverse complement strand
TCTTCTCTGACAACAGAGTTCACATGAGGGCTGTCGTATCTGACAAGAGTTCACATGAGCGCTGCCTTATCTGACAACAGAGTTCACACGAGGGCTGTCTTATCTGACAACAGAATTCACATGAGGGCTGTCTTATCTGACAACAGAGTTCACATGAGGGCTGTCTTATCTGACAACAGAATTCACATGAGGGCTGTCTTCTCTGACAACAGAGTTCACATGAGGGCTGTCTTATCTGACAACAGAGTTCACACGAGGACTGTCTTATCTGACAACAGAGTTCACACGAGGGCTGTCTTATCTGACAACAGAGTTCACACGAGGGCTGTCTTATCTGACAACAGTTCACACGAGGGCTGTCTTATCTGACAACAGAGTTCACATGAGGGCTGTCTTATCTGACAACAGAGTTCACACGAGGGCTGTCTTATCTGACAACAGAGTTCACACGAGGGCTGTCTTATCTGACAACAGAGTTCACATCAGGGCTGTCTTTCCTGACAACAGAGTTCACATCAGGGCTGTCTTATCTGACCTAATCCTTACTGGTCTCTCCTCAGCAAATTTCACCGCCCTCTTTCCATGACCCATTGTTGTCACCTGAACTGATGGATCTTTCCATGACCCATTGTTGTCACCTGAACTGATGGATCTTTCCATGACCCATTATTGTCACCTGAACTGATGGATCTTTCCATGACCCATTGTTGTTACCTGAACTGATGGATCTTTCCATGACCCAATGTTGTGTTTCCATGACCCATTGTTGTCACCTGAACTGATGGATCTTTCCATGACCCATTGTTGTCACCTGAACTGATTGATTGACATGACCCATTGTTGTCACCTGAACTGATGGATCTTTCCATGACCCATTGTTGTCACCTGAATTGATGGATCTTTCCATGACCCATTGTTGTCACCTGAACTGATGGATCTTTCCATGACCCATTGTTGTCACCTGAATTGATGGATCTTTCCATGACCCATTGTTGTCACCTGAACTGATGGATCTTTCCATGACCCATTGTTGTCACCTGAACTGATTGATCGATTTGATTGGACAGCTTGTATATCATTTCACCTTGAAAATGTCATGAATATATATATATATATATATATATATATATATATATATATATATATATATATATATATATATATATATATATATAACTAATAAATTCCAAGGATAAGTACCGAGCACCATTCCAGCAACTTACAGAGCAGCTTGGTGTTGCAATGACTGCAAGAAATATTCAATTATAAACAAAGCTTGCTCTTATGTCTTAGATTGAAGAAATAAGACATAAGATATATATATATATATATATATATATATATATATATATATATATATATATATATATATTGTTGTTTTTTATGAAAAGCAGTAACACCACCCCGTTCTGGCCCAGAACGGCTTGGGAATTGACGACAATCTAATATCCCACGATCATTCAACGTCATGTCCCGTGACCCGAGTCTCACGCTGTGCTGTTTTAGATTTTGATGCATTTTACCGCCGACAGACAATCTTGCATTAAAAATCGGTCATATTTTGGTTTAAGAGTATATTCGTCCAGTGTCCCGTCTCTCTCTCTCTCTCTCTCTCTCTCTCTCGCTCTCTCTCTCTCTGTGCCTCTCACGCATGGGCGTTCTCTCTTCCTTTCTTTACACACACACACACACACACACACACACACACACACACATGCAAACACATACATACTTACACACGTGCGCACAACACATAAACACACACACACACACACACACACACACACACACACACACACACACACACATGCACACACACACACACACACACACACACACACACACACACACACACACAAATACAGACGCTACGTTGCATTGAAATAAGTTACATTTCGGTTTAAAAGTATATTTGTTCAATTTGCTCTCTCTCTCTCTCTCACTCTCTCTCATTTTCATGCATGCACACTCTTTCCTATCCTCGTTTTACACACACACACACACACACACACACACACACACACACACACACACACACACACACACACAAACACACACACACACACACACACACACACACACTCACACACACACACACACACGAATTCCTCCAATTTAAGGTTTTCGACAGAATGAATTTCATCATGTCCAAGTTCAGTATCTTCACTGAACCTACCAAATTGTGTTGTTGGCAACAACAAAAAACAAAAACAAAAAACAACACCCCACCCCCAAAAACAAAAAAACAACAACAACAACAAGAAAACCCCGAAGATTAGATCAGATAGGACAAGCTTATATTATGTCCCCGTTTTAGTTCCCTCCACCACCACCCACCCCCCTTCAACATTCCCCTCTCTCTAGGCCTCCATTTTGTCTAGCCACCCCCCTCCTCTTTCCCCTGTTCTTGACTGTTGTTGACGCAGAGCATCAGAGTTACTCGATCTTCTTCTTCCTGCACAGGATGTGCCTGTAGACCATCAGACCCGCGTAGACCAGG
>CM031596.1:77006328-77036328 GCA_018398815.1 Conus ventricosus | reverse complement strand
CCTACTGGGTCGTATTAGAATCGGGCTCCATCGGTAAGCCTACTGGGTGGTTTAGGAATGGGCTGTGATGGAACTTGGCCCAAATATTAGTGGCCTAAGAGAATTGGGCCCTAATGGTATTGAGGCTTAACATAACTATGGTACTGGATTAGCGGCACTGGCTCTAGTGATGCTGGGCCCTACAGGGCCGACCCCATTCGTTCAAGTCCCTTATCAGTGTTGGGAAAGAAATCAGGGAGTCTTTCCCGTTAGCATTGGATCTGTCGCAGCTAATGAGGGGTACCCTTTCCGCTGCCGAGTTGAAGCAATGATGATGTTGGACTTGCTCACAGCTACCTGTTCGTTAATGATTTTGCGTAGCATCACGTCCAGCCATGTCACCTCCCTTCGATGCTGGAGGGAGGGCCACTGCACTTTCTCAACTATAGCTGAGGCACCTGATGTGTTTTGGCAGTTCTTCTCTCGATTGCCGCGATCTTGTCTATTGTTAGATCTGATTTTGCGCTACCTTCTTCTTCTTCTTCCAAAATAGAGCCGGGCCGTTTAGGCGTAGAGGCTCTGCGTTGTGGCGTTGTCGCTTTGCGTTGTCTCAGGCTTGGTTGGTTTAAAGAAACTGATTTTAAAACTATGTAGGCCTACATGGGTTGATGGGAGGGTTCATGGGGAGACTGGGGGTGGCTGCAAGTAGTGGGGACTGCAGCTCAGGCGGCTCCTGAACGCCTCCAGTGTGGGTGCTGACGTGGTGGTGGTTGGTGGTTGGTTCCACTCCCTGATGGTGCGGGGAAAAAAGGAGTGGTACAGAACTGCATGGGTAACCCGCTCCTGGTGGATTTCCTGTGCGCCTCTAGTCCGTTTGTCTGAAGGGCGGTAGAATGTGGTGGGGTTGAGGTCTACCAGCCCGTTGTGAACACGGTAGAGCATCATTAGCCTCTCATGGTGCCGACGCTCTTCGAGGCTGTCCCACTTGAGATGTTTAAGCAGCCGTGTCACGGCTACTGCACAGTTCTACCGGTTTTTCTTTAGATGGCCGTCGCCATACCTTCATCTTCTTCCCTGTTGTTGGCCACAATCAACCGGCTGCAGATTATCCTGACACTTACTGAGTTGCGTTAAGTGCATGTGTCTGTAACAGGAAAGGAAAACGCGTAGGCAAGCCTAGCTTACGACTCGCTGAATCATAAGGGGGCTGACTCATATGCAGAGCAGAGACAGCGAGAGAGCGAGAAAGGGGAAATTACTCTGTACTGCTCTTTCGTATCAAAGCGTTTGAGAGGCGTCTGCTACTACTTCCTTGTTAGAAATTCGTGTCGACTGACCATAGTCCGCGAATTTCTATTTAACAACCTTCTACAGGATTCAGGTTTGAAAAATTCATTATGCTGTTCGACAAATAATCAATTTTATTGTTATTACATTAATACCACGCCTGTGTTAGTATGTCACATTCTTTTGACACATTTCATGTGATTTCGGGTTGATACGCCCCCTTCAGTGAGCTCAGTCATGCTCAGGCGTAGTTACGGTCATCCTGTCAAACCTGTCATTTTATTTCCGGGTTGATCGTGTCAAACTGTAGGGTTGTAGTAATTTAGGAGTTAAAAGGAATACGTTGTAATTATCTTTGTGTTGTTAAGAAAAAACACGTGCAAGTGTCATCTCCGCCAAGTGACCGTATCTGTACACAGTCTCGATTAGTTTTAGTCTTGCTCCAAACAGGTAAACTATTCTTTGTATTCAAAATGCGAAAAAAGGGCAGAAAATAAACAGCATACTTGCAGGTGTTGGTGAAAATTACAAGCAGCACTCAGGTCTGTATTTGTTTCAAGTATGTTGGCAGAAACCACTCCCGGCATAGGCATAGAGAAAACATCTGAGAGAGTACCATTTTTTTTCTTTCTTTTTTTCTTTCTTTTCTTTTTCTTTTTCCCCTAGTGATGATTTATGAGAGATGAGAGGTGGTATTTAAAATCCTCTGTGGTCTAAGTGCTTACAGTTTCTTTGTTTAGGCCATTCCAGTCTGACAGTTCATAGAAGGAAGCTACGCCTGCATAAGTCTGTCTTACTCAACTCATGAGTTATTTTGTGTGGACTGGGATATAATGTTCTAAGAGTGGTTTTCTTTGGATCTAGTTGGTCTGATAGGCCTCTTGCTTTGTCTGATAGGCCTCTTGCTTTGTCTGATAGGCCTCTTGCTTTGTCTGATAGGCCTCTTGCTTTGTCTGATAGGCCTCTTGCTTTTTACAGGAGTGGTGTAATCATGGGCCCTCACTGCGGGGAAGTGATTTTTGATGAATTTGAATTAAGATAGAAGCTGTTGATTTTGTCTTTCTTGGAGGGGTGGCAGCTGTGGGTCATGAAGCATTTCAGCCACACAGCCAGGCAGTCAGGAGGAGGAGTCCTGTTCATGAGGCGGGCTGAGCAACACTGAATTCTCTTGAGCTTGTCAGTATCTTTTTGCTGGTAGGAGCCCCAGACTGTGAAGACTGACTCCAGGATGAATCTGACAAGGGAGTGTATGCTGCCTTCCTGCATTCTTGTTGTCAGAACTGCAGATTCCCTCTGAGCAGCCCTTAGCTGGCATGAGCCCTCTTGGTAATTCTGGGTGATATGTTTTGACTAGGACAGGTTACCATCAATCTGCACCCAAAGGTATGGGTTTCAGTTTACCTGTTCAAGGATGTGGTTGCCTGTTTGATAAAAGAACTAGAATGAATTGCTGCAGACGCACAGGATCAAACGTTTTGTTGTGTTGAATCTCATTCTCCAGTTTCTGCCCATACTTTGAAATTTTCCTGAATTTTTTGGTAGGATTCTATGGTCTGTCTCATTTTGGATTTGCCGATAAAGGAGGCAGTCATCTGTGAAAAGGCTGACTTGTGATCTTAGAGCTCCCAGCAAGTATTTGACACAGAAAGAGGAGGGGTCCCAGCGCAGTGCCTTAGAGTACTCCTGAATCCACTGAAACTGGTCTGGATTTTTCACCCTCTATTACCACTTTCATACTTCAATGGGTGAGGAAGGTGGTTAATCACTTGATAAAGTTTCTCTTGATGCCTTAATTTAACCACCTGCTTTGGTTATCAGTAGTTTTGCAAGGACATGGTACTGAATGGTTTGGAAAAAATCTTTAATGGCAACATCTGTCTGGATTTTCTTATCAAAACTTTGGGCAGATCGTGGAGCATTACAATTTGTTGCTTCTCGCAAGAGTAGTGTGGACAAAAACCATAGCTGAGACTAATGAGAATGCAGTAATGTTCAAAAGCTTTATAAAGTGGATGCAAAATGTGTGCTCCAGGAGCTGGCAGGATACTGAGCTCAGTGAAACTGGTCTGTACTTTTCTGCAAGGTGTTTGTCCCCGTTTTGAAAACTGGAGCTCACACTGGAATTGGTTCAGTCATCTGGTGGTGTACCTATGCTAACTGTCTTCTGGTAGATGCAAGTCAGTCCTTCTGCTAAGTAGCTGGCACACATTCATTAAAGATGTGGAGAGGGATGCCATCAGGGCATACTGCTTTGTTGACTTTGATGGTTTGTTTTCTTCACCCATTTGCTATTGATCTCTCCAGAGTTTCCATAGTGGGGTATTGTGATTGCATAGACTTTGAATGTGATGCTGATTTTGTGACGAGTGACTGGAGTTGTTCAATCAGGATGCTGACTTTGGTTTTTGCATCACTGTGTAGAACATTGGTCATTTTCAGTGTGACGACACCAGCATTACCTGCTCTTTTAATATGATGTATTTTTCAAAAGGGTTTAAGACTGTTTTAATGCAATCTGTATTTCAGCCTTTGCAGAGCAAATCAAGGATCCAGAGGGAAGACAGATTTGGACTGGCATGACATGCTCTCTTTAAGAACAGGAACATAATTTTCTACACAGAAATCTGTGCAATGAGAGTGAAAGATAATAATGCACAATGCAGTGCAATCCAATACTGTTCAGTCCAATGCAATACAATGCGATGCAGTACAATGCTCAGTACAAAACAAAATAATCCAGTGCAATTCACTGATACGCTACTAGTTCAACAGATCATGCTTGCTTTGTGGAAAAAAAATATGCAACAGCCTTTGCTGAATCTATAAAAGAACCATAATTATCAGAAATGAATAATTCATTTTTCTGCAGTTTTTACTTTTTTAAAATCCCTTTTCTTGTTTCTGTATTCATCCTCTTCTTGAATGTAATGCTGATTTTGTGAAGAGTGACAGGAATTGTTAAGTCAGGATGCTGACTTTGGTTTTTGCATCACTTTGTAGAATACCATTCATTTTCAGTGCTGCAACACCAGCATTGCCTGCTTTTTCATTCTTCACTTCCTCTTTCTTCTTTTGTTTTCATTCTAGTTTTTTTGTTGGTTTTTTTTTTTGTTCAGCCAAAATTATCTTTTTTTTGGTTTTGTTTGTTTGGTCTTCCTATAATTCTGATATCTTATCCTGCTCCTACTTTTCATCATCAAGTCTGTTTTCTCTTCTGTATTTCATTTCCCCTTCTCTTTCTCACCAATTTTAAATCTTGCCTTCTTCCTCTGTCCCTGTCTTCCTTCTCTCTTCTTCCTGATCCTTCTTCTCCTCCTCTACTTTCTCAAAGCCCTCTTCTTTTTCCATCTTTCTTCTCTCCCTTTGTTCTGTCCTTCTTCTTCTCCCTCTGCCTCCTCATTTTTCATCTCTTTTTACCAACATCCCCTGGCCCTCTTTCCTTTTTTATACTTTGTTGTCTGCTATCTCCCCCGCTTATTTCCCCATGTTGTGTTACATATCCTGGACTGCATTGTGTGAAACAGGATGGCGGAGAAACACGACTTTGGGACGACTCCAGTGACTTGCCATGCTGTCAATGGGGACAAACAGGTCAAGCTTCCTTCTCATCTTTGTGCTGTGTGATGTGGTGTACGAGAGATGGATGATAAGTTCTCATCCTGCTTATGAAGGATTTGAGCTACGTTTGTGGTATTTGGTGCATTATTGCATGTGCTCTTTAAAGGGTGACAGGTATAATTTGACATGTGTCTTTTGTAAGTTATGTCATCACTGGTCTTCTAAGTGATCAGTACCTCTTCATTTTCCAAAATGGAGAAAATTCAGCATCAAAGGATGATTCAAAGTATGTAAAAGAACAGCTTGAGCACCAAGAGAACTCATGAAAACATGATGCCGCTTCATATTCAACTGTGAAGAACCCTCCGGGGGTTGCGACCTTGTCGTGGTCGGAGGGCTTGCGCGGTCCAGTGATCCCTTAGGCTTTGCTGGCGGGGGCATCAATACTTGGTGATAGGCTGGTTTTTTCCAACTGCTTCTAGGCCTGTGAAGTCCAGATGCTGCCTGGCCTAAGCATAACGTGTAAGGAGTTGATGTCCCTGGTAGGGCTTCCCATGTCAGATAGGCTAAGGGTGAGGATCCTGACTAAGAGTAACCCGCCTTTCTCCTTTTCTTCTTTTTTGCCTTTCCTATTTGGCCCTTTTCTATCTTCGTCTCCCCTTCAAGTCTTCTTATCCACACTCCTTTTCTCTCTGTGGTCTCCTTAAGATCCGCCGCGTTTGCCGTGCGGTGCGACCTGTGTCGGAGGGGAATGAGATCCTGGTGATTGAGAGGGCCTGTGCTCTCAACACATCACTTTGGCTCGGACCTCTCCTAGACAGGAAGTACACTTTGGCCCGGGTGTACTAATCAGCTCCCCTTCTTGGGGGTGGGTCAAGACAGGCAGTTCCCCTGCTGGCCATGTGAACCCCTGCAGTGCTCAGCTCTCTGTTCCCGGAGTTGAGCATGATCAGGGGGGATAGGGGTAGTAGTGTTCTGTTTGTCGTATGTCTCTCCCGAAGCCTGGAAGGGTCAAGACAGTGATTCTTGGCCCTGGCCCCTTAGTTGGACTCCAAGGTGGGTGGGTAAGGGAGGGATGAATTACAATAAACTCAATATGGCTCTTTCAAAATCAATCCCCCCAAAAAAGAAGAGGAAGGCAGCATCCCCCTATTTCAGGGGATTTCGATTCTGATAGTGATTCAGATACTGAAGTGCGACAGAGGACAGGTTTCTGGCTTCCTGGCTAGTAATGGAAGGGACAGAGCAGGAAAGACCCCTTTCAGCTCTGAGCCCTTTTGCCATACAAAAGGGCTTTCAAAGTTTGGCAGGTGACCCTCGGTCCATCAAGAGGTTGCGGAATGGCTCGTTCCTTATTGAGTGTAAATCACAGAAACAGTCTGAACAGCTGCTGAAGGCAACAAAATTAGTGGACAGGGAGATCAGGGTAACTCCCCACAAACAATTAAATTCATCAAAAGGAGTGATTCGCTGCAGGGATTTATCTGTGTCTCGGAGGCAGAAATTAAATCGGAGCTGGCGTCCCAGGGTGTGACGGAGGTGCGCAGGGTGACAGTAAAGAAGGGTGCAGAAAGAGTGGCCACTAACACCCTCTTTCTGACATTCTGCAACCCTGTGCTGCCTCCGGTCATCAAAGTCGGCTATCTGAATGTCCGGGTTCAGTTATATGTTCCGTCCCCGTTGAGGTGCTTCAGGTGCCAGAAGTTTGGCCATGTCAGGGACCGCTGTTCTGGGCAGGAGGTGTGTGGTATTTGCTGCAAGGCAACCCATGATGGGCCGTGTCAAGATCCGGCACATTGTGCTAACTGCGGTGGCGACCATCCCTCCTCTTCCCGAAATTGTCCTTTTTGGATTCAAGAATCTGCTATACAACGAGTCAAAACGGAAAAGAAGATCTCATTTTTTGAAGCCCGCAAACAGGTTGTGGGCAGTCAGACGCCGACAGCTTCTTCCTATGCTTCGGCCGTAAAGAAAGTGTCCACTCGATCAGTCTGCTGCCAGACTGATGACTTTACGTTTTCAAAGACATTGCAAGTAAGATCTGTCAGTTCTGGTGGTAGCAAGTCCACCACCTTCCAACCCAAACTGACTGCCCCTGGTGGAGGCAGAAAATCCGCCACCCTCAGACTGCCCAGCAGTCTACAACATCTGCTGCTGGGCAGACTAAAAAACCAGCAATTCCGCCTCGAACTCCCCTATCCAGTGCCCTGTGGGCAAGGGAGTTCCACCCAGTGTGGAGATGGTGGAGATGAGGAAAAAACCTCCACCATCTCCCAAATCCAGACCTCCACCATCTCCAAAACTCCAGGCCTTTGTCACCTGCGGGCAAGTCTGCCAGCATGTCCAAAGACCAACACAGTCCAGTTAAATTAAACTAAATAATAAATTCTCTCCATTGGACGCAGACGTTGAGGAGGAGATGACCTGATCTCTCTCCTTTTCGCCCTCTGCACCATGGATAATACAATATTCCATTGGAATATCCGTGGTCTAAATTCCAACTTTGAGGAGCTGCAGCTTCTGTGTCATTCTATAAAACCTTCCGTCGTGGCTCTTCAAGAAACCCAAATTCAAAGCCAGAAGACCTTTACTCTTTCTGGCTTTAATATTCTTTCAAACCTGCACAACCATCCACGTTGGGACTGTCGGGCGGTGTTGCCCTTCTCCTTCACAAAACTTTGTTGTATAGTCCTGTCGCTCTGTCTACCTCCCTTCAGGCTGTAGCTGCGAGAGTCACTCTCCACAAGACTGTAACAATCTGTTCTCTTTATCTACCTCCATCTGTCCCGGTTTGTCGTCAGGACCTTATCAGTCTGTTAGGGGAACTTCCTCGACCTTTTTTGCTGTTGGGTGACTTTAACGGTCACAACCCTCTTTGGGGTAGTACCGGTTCGTCATCCAGAGGTCTGCTGATTGAGGATGTCCTTTCGGATTTGGATTTGTGTTGTCTGAACGACGGATCTGCAACTTACCTCCATTCTTCCACAGGTTCACTTTCGTGTTTAGATTTGTCGGTTTGTGACCCCTCGCTGGTCCTGGACTATGAGTGGTCTGTCCATGACGATCTGCACGGAAGTGACCATTTCCCTGTCCTTCTACAACCTGTAATAACTGAACACGTCTCTGTCTCTCAGCATCTAAATTATAAGAAAGCAAACTGGGATCTATTTGCAGCCACTGTTTCTAAGGAGTTCCAGGACACTGATTTTTTTCAGAGTCCGGACCCAGCTGAATCACTGACTAACACTATGATCAAATGTGCTAAGGCCTGTATTCCAGTGTCTCCCGATAAACTTCAAATGCCAAAAACACCCTGGTTCGATTCAGAATGCCAACAAATTTCCAAAGTTAGAAAACGGGCTCAGCGTCAGGTATACCAACGACCTTCGGGTCCCAACGCTCGAGCCCATCAGAAACTCCGTGCTAAATCAAGACACACTTTTAAAATCAGCAAACGTCGGTCCTGGAGAAGCTTCTGCTCCAGGCTGACATCAAAAACTTCCAAGAAAAAAGTGTGGAACATCATTAAAAAAATCAAAGGAAGAACACCTGTCCCACTGTGAACCATCTCAAGTTTGCTGACTCTTTAATAACAGAGAAAAAAGCAGTTGCTAATTTGCTGGCTTCAACCATAGAAAAGAATTCCTCCTCTTCTAACAAATCAACCACTTTTGTCAAAAATAAAACCCTTAAAGAAAAATCACCCTGCAACTTTCGTCCGACAACATGGCAGACTACAATCTTCCTTTCACTTTAAATGAACTGAAATCTGCCTTACTTTCTTGCAGCGATTCCTCTCCAGGTATAGATGAAATCCATTATCAGCTGTTGAAACATCTTCCGCTAGAAGGTCTGAACATACTGCTACAGGTCTACAACCATGTGTGGACTACAGGTTTTTTTCCACCCTCTTGGCGAAAAGCTCTCATTATTCCAATTCCCAAACCTGGAAAAGATCTTTCTAATCCTTCAAATTACCGTCCCATAGCTTTGACCAGCTGTGTTTGTAAATTGATGGAAAAAATGGTCAATGATAGGCTCATGTGGAAACTTGAAACCGATGGCCTTTTGGCGAAAGAACAGTGTGGTTTCCGCAAACATCGGAGTACAGTTGACCATTTGATTCGTCTGGAATCTGCCCTTCGGAACTCCTTTTTGAACAGACAGCATACAGTGGCAATTTCTTCGACTTGGAGAAGGCCTACGATACCACCTGGAAGTCGGGGATACTTCATGATCTCCACGATCTGGGTTTTCGAGGTCATCTTCCGCTTTTTATTCAAAATTTTTTGGCAGAACGACAGTTTCAGGTCCGGGTTGGCACCACTCTCTCTGATGTCCACGAGCAGGAGTTGGGTGTTCCCCAGGGGAGCATACTGTCTCCTGCCCTCTTTAGTATTAAAATCAACAACATTGTTCAATCAGTTCAGCAGGGTTCAGACTGCTCATTGTTTGTGGATGATTTCGCTGTCTACGCAACTGGAAGCCTGTACCCGAGTGTCCAGCGCAGGCTCCAGCTTTGCGTAGATAAAATCCATCGATGGGCAGATGAAAACGGTTTCACCTTTTCTCCAACCACTTTCACTTCCATAATTTCCGTCAGTTTTTCCCAGATCCTGAACTTCAAGTAGGGAAATCTCCCATTCCAGCTGTTAAAGAGGCCAAATTTCTGGGAGTCATTTTTGACCAGAAACTCAACTTTCTCAGCCACATCAAAAACCTCAAAACCTCTTGCCAGAAAGCTCTGAATATTCTGCGGGTCGTAGCGCACACCGACTGGGGCGCTGATAAGAAAACTTTGCTGCACCTCTACAGAGCCTTGGTCCGTTCCAAACTGGACTACGGTTGTGCTGTCTACGGCTCCGCAAGACCCTCTTACCTCAAACTCTTGGACCCTATCCACCATCAAGGGCTTCGTCTCTGTCTTGGAGCGTTCCGCACCACCCCTGTGTACAGCCTGTACGCAGAGGCGGGCGAACCTTCATTGTCCAACCGCAGGCTGAAACTGTCTTTAAATTATTATATCCGACTGTTCTCAGAACCGCAGAATCCTGCCTATGACTGTGTCTTTGACCCTCCGTTCCAAAGTAAGTTTGAAAACAACCCGAAATGTATTCCGCCGTTTGGTCTTCGTATGCAGCCGCACGTGCGGAATGCAGGTCTAGACCTGGGAGTAGTTTACGATTTTTCCAAGTTTCCGGATCAACCTCCATGGACCTTTTTCACACAGAGATTCGTTTCGATCTTGCAGCTTTTCGCAAAGAGTCTACCAGCTCTCTGGCATACAAGGCTTTGTATGCTGAGCTCTGTTCCAAATTCCCATCCTATCAAAAAGTTTTCACTGACGGTTCCAAGTCTGAGGATGGAGTGGCCTGTGCAGCCTACTGCCCTGGGCTCCTTCTCAGATACTGTTGGAACATATACATTCAGATGCTTCTGTCTATTCTGCTGAACTTACTGCTCTGGTACTGGCTTTGAAGATAATCTCACATTCTTCGAAGAGGGACTTTCTGGTTCTGTCGGATTCGCTGTCAGCTTTGGAGCCATAGCTGGCCGCAACCTTCAGCATCCAGAACTTTTACTTTTTTTGGAACTTTTTAGCAAGTTGAAGGCGGACGGTTACAACATTACTCTTGCTTGGGTTCCTGGTCATGTTGGCATCGGCGGGAACGAAATGGTTGATCGTTTAGCCAAGAACGCCACAAGAGAGCAACTGTCCAACACTTATATCCCCTGCTCAGACGTGAAACCCAAAATTAACGATTATGTGAGAGACCTCTGGCAGGAGATTGGAACACACAGACGAATAACAAACTCTTTCAGATCCGTCCAAACCTTAAGGACTTCCTCCCATCCACGTCGGGAGGTCGTAAAGAGGAAACGGTTCTGTGCCGGCTGCACACCGGCCATTCGTATTTTACCCATGCCTACCTTTTAAAGAGTGAAGAAGCTCCGTGGTGCATTCCATGTCATGCGCCACTCACACTGAAACATGTTCTTTTAGAGTGTTGGGACTTGCACGATGTGAGACACAAACATTTTACAGCGGAGTCCATGAAGATCCTGTTCAGGGATGTCCCGCCTGATGTGATTCTCGAGTTTTTGAGAGAGATTAACATTTTTCATCTGATTTAAGATTTTACGGCAGAAAGATTTTTAACAAAGTTTCTGGTGCGTTTGTAGACGATGTCATTTAACGATATGTGTGAAAGGTGTTTTTTTTTTTGTTTTTTTTTTGTTTTTTTTTTAAATGACTGGTGAGTTGATTTTAATGTGGTGACAGCCCTGATGTGGCCCTTTGCGGTCGGCTGGGCTATAAGCAACATTATCTTATCTTAACTGTGAAGAAATAGACGGCCTTGAATTTAGAAAAGAAGACAGAGCCTGGAAGATGAACCTCATCCTTGGAGGTCAGTGAATGCCAGTAGTGAGGATAACTTTTAATGACTGTCAGATGATTGTCCATCAGACTCATTGCTTCAAGTCTTGATGTATCACACTACACAGTGCATGAAATTCTGACCAACGATGTGGCCATGAGGAAGGTGACAGCAAGGTCGGCCATGTAACTTTTGACTAAAGAACAAAAACCCCTCAGAAGGGACATGCCCCATGACAAATGACACCTTTTTCTAGCAGATCGCAGCGACTTCATGGCAAGATTTGTCACCATGCATGAAACTGGGGACCCCATCATTTTTGCTCAGAGTCAAAGGCACAGTGTAAGCAGTGGCAGCACTTTGACTCTCCCACAGCTAAAAAGGTCAAGTTGATCCAGTCAGCTGATCAGGTGATGGCATCTATCTTCTGGGAACCTGAAGGAATTCTGTTGGTGGACTGCATTGAAAAGGACAACACCATAACTGGAGAATATCAGGCAACATTGCTGAGGCATGTGAGGGATGAATTGTTGCTAAAGGCCATGGAAAGCTGACCAAAGGGGTGTTGTTCCAGCAAGACAATGCACCAGCTCACAAATCTGCCATTGCTTCTGCATGATTGTGGCTTCCAGGTCATCGATCGATCATCCACCTTGCTTCTCTAATTTGGCACTGTCTGACTTTCATCTTTTCCCAAACTTTGGAAACTAGCTGGCTGGATGACATTTCAGACAGACAATGACATCATGGCTGCTGTGGAGACAGTGACATCATGGCTGCTGTGGAGACAGACAATGACATCATGGCTGCTGTGGAGGCTTTTTTTTTTAGGCCGAAGATACCCCCTTTTTCCGCAAAGGAATCGAATCACTGCACCATTGATGGTATAAGTGTGTGGGGGTGGAGGCTGACTGTATTCAGAAATACCTTGGAAAAGACATTCTACCGTGATTCCTTCATAGATAGGCAGAGAAATTATCATCCACCTTTGAAGCATGGTGTGTGTGTGTGTGTGTGTGTGTGTGTGTGTGTGTGTGTGTGTGTGTGCGCGCACGTGCGTGCGTGCATGCATGAAAGAGAAAGAGAGAGAGAATGTCAGTTAGATGTGGTTACAGCTGGAGTTGTGTGGTGTGGAAACATGTGGTGGTGATGGGGGTAATGTATGTTTCGGTCATGTGTGCATGTTACATGTATGTGTGCATGCATGTGTGTGTGTGTGTGTGTGTGTGTGTGTTGTGTGTGTGTGTGTGTTTTATGTTTTTATGTTCAGTTTTAAAACTCTATCTATGATCTGAAAAGCTGTGAAATAATACATACTGTAGATACCGTTTTCCATAGATTGTCCTAAATTTGGCTTTTATTGTCAGAAGATTCTCATTTAGTATGCTTGTTTTTCTCTGTCTCTCACTCTTTGTCTGTCTGTTTGTTTCTCTCTCTCTCTGACTCTGTCTCTCTCTGTCTCTTTCTCTCTCTTCTCTCTCTCTCTCTCTCTCCTCTCTCTCTCTCTCTCTCTCTCTCTCTCTCTCTCTCTCTCTCTCTCTCTCTCTCTCTCTCTCTCTCTCATTCTTCCAGCCCCTTTCTCTTTCTCGTTCTTTCTCTCTTTCTTTTTTACTACATTTCTGTGTCATTTCTTTCATTCTTTCATCCAGAGAGAGAGAGGGAGAGAGAGAGAGAGAGAGAGAGAGAGAGGGAGGAGAGAGAGAGAGAGAGAGATAGAGCAATTTATTGGCAGAACTTTGCATAATGATATACACCCTTAAAAAGATTATTAACATGCATTGAAAATGTAAGACAATCTTCTTAAGCGCACTGCTAAAAAAATCATCAAAGTATGCTCCAGATCAGATCACTATTGTTTACAGGCAATGTATTTAACCTGGAAAGTAAGCCTTGATTCCCACAGTGTGTTTGGCACACTTGACCGCATAATATCCAATGAGTGCTGATTTGGAACAGGCCTGGCCATGTCGCTGAATGACCATGAAGTGAAGATCTACAAGAAGAGTGGCGGCAAGTGGCAGGAGACGGAGAGTCTGGGGGAACATGGTCAGCGGGTGACAGGCATCGACTGGGCTCCCAAATCCAACCGCATTGTCACGTGTGGTGCCGTAAGTAATGATAATGAAAGGAGGAAGACTTCTGTAGTACTGTTTTGCAGGTAGATGACAAACGGCTTAACAGATATTGAAAAATGAAAAGTCAAACAAAGCTCTACAGAGCAAAAAAATAGGACAGCGACACAACACTCACATGAATCTTTACATACTCATAGAATTGTGAGTGGAGAACAGATGAGAAGGCTATTACAGCATATAACCTGGGATTAGATTATATAGATCTATTGTGCTTCAATTATTTTTTGTGCGTTTGAATTTTTTTCATGTGTATATCATAAACAAAATCAAAACTAGACTTCTTGCTCTCAGTTTTGCCAAAAGAGAAGCAAATGCATGACATCCAATTCCTAGAGAGAGTGGAATGTTTGATGGTGCAAGATTACGTACATGCATGCATGAATGCAGAAAAAACCTTTGGTGTATTAAGTCTGATCTTTATGTCAGCAAATTCACTTAATCAAGAAATAACAAATTTTGTATACAGTTAAATCTGTATGTTCCTTTTGGTTGCCTTTTGAACACAACCTGCTGAATGATTTATGATCAGGTACTTGAGAAAAAAGTGCAAGTGTGCGTGCATGTGGGTGTGGGTGTGTGCGTCTGTGTGTGTGATGTGTGTCTTTAAGTCTGTAAGATAAGATAATGTTGCTTATAGCCCAGCCGACCGCAAAGGGCCACATCAGGGCTGTCTTTAAGTCTGTGTGTGTGTCTATGTGTGTGTGATGTGTGTGTTTAAGTCTGTGTGTGTGTGTGAGAGAGAGAGAGGGGGGAGGGGAGAGTACAAATACATTCATTTCTTGAGAAATGGCAACACATTTCAGACAATCATTTTTATTCTTTTATTTTCATTTGACTTTACACTTTTGAATGGCATGAAGGATAAATGATAATTTTTTTTACCCTTTTCAGGATCGTAATGCCTATGTGTGGACATTGGAAGGGGAAAATGGAAGCCTCATCTTGTGATCCTGAGGATCAACCGTGCTGCCACCTGTGTCAAGTGGTCTCCAGATGGTAGGTTATACCCCTTGTTAAATCCAAATTTTCTCATCACTTAATGGATTCAGCAGCAACACAGCCTCTTCTGTGATGGGTAATCTGTGCTGACTGCTCTGTAGACAGCTTATGCTGGAACAACAGGTTGGCCTGGCTGAACCAGGAAATGGAATGAGAGGCAAAAGAGGATACATTTGGTTGAACAGGAATGTTCCTCCTAAAAGAAGTTTTATGAAGTACTTAGTTTGTCCACATGAACACCTCACTGAGTAGAACATGTTACGTAGATAACCCTTCTTACAGTATTTGGGGAGGGCTAACTGTGTCTCCAGTTTGTCAACGAGAAACAAGAGTATCACCTTTGACCCCCGCATCACTTCCTTTTATGAACCCTTAAATCAGTTTTCACACCTTTCCCAGCTGAAGCATGCAGGTAGGAAGATGACCTAGTGTTTGGTCAGGTAAGTATTTTGTAAAGCTACTTTTAGTGTGAAAATTCCTTTTTCCTCATAGTCACCTGTCCGAATGAATGCTTGAATAACAAGAAAGGATGTGGGAAGAAGCATGCTAACCAGACAAAGAGAGGTCATGCTTCCTTATCTCAGTCCCCAGAGCCAGCGGTAAAAATTAGCCCTCAGCTCATAAACTGTCTTTCTTGCCACATCTGGAAGATTCATCCTCGGTCCTTCTCAAATGTGCAAGTAATAATATAAAGCCAAATTGCTGATCAAACAATGCAGCTACTTCATTCATAAAAAAAAATCAAAAGCACGGACACCAAAATCAGGAAAAGAAGGAGGTTTCCAATGCACTTGATCAGTCGGGGGGGGGGGGGGGGGGGGTGTGAGCTGCAACAACACCGCACAAACAATCCAGGGCTGTCAGAGAACTTCTCCCATGTCTCTGAGATGAAATGTGCAAAATGGGATCCAAGATTTCCAACCTGCTGCACCAACAATGTCGGCTACCGCAACACTCCACCAGAGGGCAGAGCTGGCGCGGACTTCATGTGCCCTTGTAGCCACTTTGGGTAGAAGCAGACTCAGGCCATGGATGTAAGCCTGATGGTTCACCTGCCTGATCCAAGAGCTGATCATGTGTGGTTCAACAACAGTGTTTCTCAGGCCAGGTCACAGCATGGTGCTGTGAGAGCATGACTGACCTCTGAAGGTAAATTCTCAGAGCTCTTACAGGACACACCTGCTCTGCCTTCAAGCATCTGGGTGTCACCCTGATGAAGAGTGGTTGATCTGGGTGTCACCCTGATGAAGAGTGGTTGATCTGGGTGTCACCCTGATGAAGAGTGGTTGTGCATGATGTTACATCTGGGTGTCGCCCTGATGAAGAGTGGTTGTGTATGATGTTACACCTGGGTGTCACCCTGATGAAGAGTGGTTGTGTATGATGTTACATCTGGGTGTCACCCTGATGAAGAGTGGTTGTGTATGATGTTACACCTGGGTGTCGCCCTGATGAAGAGTGGTTGTGTATGATGTTACATCTGGGTGTCACCCTGATGAAGAGTGATTGTGTATGATGTTACATCTGGGTGTCGCCCTGATGAAGAGTGGTTGTGTATGATGTTACACCTGGGTGTCACCCTGATGAAGAGTGGTTGTGTATGATGTTACATCTGGGTGTCGCCCTGATGAAGAGTGGTTGTGTATGATGTTACACCTGGGTGTCACCCTGATGAAGAGTGGTTGTGTATGATGTTACATCTGTGTGTCACCCTGATGAAGAGTGGTTGTGTATGATGTTACACCTGGGTGTCGCCCTGATGAAGAGTGGTTGTGTTTGATGTTACACCTGCGTGTCACCCTGATGAAGAGTGGTTGTGTATGATGTTACATCTGGGTGTCACCCTGATGAAGAGTGGTTGTGTATGATGTTACACGTGGGTGTCACCCTGATGAAGAGTAGTTGTATAGTATATTGTGTTACTTTATGTAGATATTTGACAACCACTGACTGTGTTGTGATGGACAGAGGTGGTGACAATGTTTGGGGGTGAAGGGGGGGGGGGGGGGGGTATGTAGTCGATTTCCTCCCTCTCCATTCCTCCTTAGTGTATTTCTGAATGGAAGCAGGGATTGGCCTGTTGGCTTGTCCCATATCCCAGAGCAAACCACTTCCTTTGCCTGTTTTCTGCTTTGAATTCTGTTGATCTTGTAAGTGTGTGTGTGTAGCAACTGTAAATATCTTTTTGTGACATCGTCACTCAATGGACTTGAACAGCGTGACAGCTTCGCTATGAAAAGGTGTGATCAGTATGTTTGTTGACATCATGTGGACATGGTTCAAGTCCCAGTGTCATGCTGGATGCTATGCAGCTTTGTGCTGCCTCCAGCAGGTAGGTCCTCGCCAGCTTTGTTGCTCTCAGTGTGTCCTGGGTTCTGTATGTTGACCTTTGGCAGTCCACCTTCTGAGGGCTGGTTTAGGCCAGTGACAGCTATGTCTGCTGGTTTGCCTGTTTTCCAAAGAGGTGTCCCCTTAAGGATGTTGGAAACCATCACCCTTTTTGTCCTACCTTTGTCACCATGTCAGCCATTCGTGCTTGGAATGAATTTCTACTGTGCTTTCTGTGTGTTAGCTTTCTCAAGTTTTCAGTTCTGGTTCCTGATGGCAAGACGTTTGTTTCATGCTATGAAAAGGGCGTTGATTCTGACAAGTAAGCAGTCTGTAAAACTACTCTTAGTAGGAAAATTCCTTTTCAACAGTAACCATATTTAAGTTATGCTAAATCATGTAAAAAATACTTCTCAGTGATCACAACATGACCAGCTGTGTCTGTCCACAGAGAACAAGTTTGCAGTGGGCAGCAGTGCCCGTCTCATCTCTGTGTCCTACTACGAGGATGAGCACAAATGGTGGGTCAGCAAGCACATCAAGAAACCCATCCGCTCCACTGTGACTTGGTGAGTCTTCTGTCAAGGTAGTTTCTTGCTTTCTTCATGCCATCTATCCCGCCACAGGCATAGTCAGCCATGTTTTGACTGAAACATGCTTTGTACATTTTAATTAAGTGAATCCTGGGACCTGTTTGAAAGTACCCATATTTCTTTCCTAAGCACCCTGATGCCTTGTCCTAAAGATGTCCAAAATGTCAAAGTGATTTTTCTCAAGCTAGTAGAGTCCTTTGCCTTTGAAATTTGAAATTAAACAATATTGTGGGTCTGTTTCCATTGACTGGTATTAGGGTAGGGGGCCTAAATGCAACCATATGATTGCATAAGGTTTATATATCACCATATTATGAAGCGTCTCACAACATGTCTTTCACAGCTTGCCTTTTTTCTTCAGCCTTATTCTGGTATATTCATTTTCAAGAGCTAATCAGCAACCTGCTGTTTCCAGCCCCTTTCTTCCCAAAGAGTCATTAGTCACGTCAAGCCAACCACATTTGCAACTTGCTTTCTGCTCTTCTGACCAGAGCAAGGCTCATCATTTATGATGTTGAACTTGAATCCTGACACAGCTTAGCATAGCTTATTTGACTGAGTGTAGTAAATGAAATATGCATTGTCTGTGCTGGGAGAATTGAAGAAAACATGTGTTGCAAGTCAGAACAATAGTTTTAACAGAAACCAGGAAAATAGTGTCATTTGCAAATAGACCATGTGGCTTTTGAGTCTTTTCTTATTACGAACAATGCATACAGATACTTATGACACTCAGGATGTGTGTATGCGTGTATGTGTCTAGATGTGTGTTTGTATGTGTGTATATGCATGTGTATGTATGTGTGTATGTTCGTGTGATGCATTTGTGTTTTAAACACAGTCATTCTCTGCTTTTTGGGATATAAAATGCTGTTTCACTCTTTTGAATTTGGATTTTGAATGGTTTTGTACTCAGTCAAAGTTTTGTATGCAGTCAAACTTGGCTCACACGTATTTACCCTCAGGCACCCATGGCATTTCAAACACACTTGCCACGTTAAACAGAAGCTGCAGATGAAAGTTTATGACTAAAACAAATCAGAGAAAGGCTTCCCAGAACATGTGACTCTTTTGACCAATTGTGCAACCTGTTATATGGATGGTACATACCTTAAGCTGGTCCTTTCATCTGGATTATTTGCAGTTAGGTTTACCTACCTTTGATCTTCTTTAGTCTTGTGAAGACATGTTATTGTCCACTCAGCTTTTTCAAATTGTAGACTGCAGGTTTCAGTTAACAGGTATTACAAGTTTCTTTGAGATGTGATTTCTGTTACTGTTCGGTTTGCTTTCTCCGTTATGTGGAACAGTTTCAGCTGACATATTAAGTTTTTTGTGATTGCCTTCAAACTGCACATAGAAAAAGAAACACCCGAAGGTGCTGGGGAGGACCCAGAGAAGCACTGTCTTCCCCGCCTTTAGAGCAGCCCTGTACCACCCTTGGAGGCCTAGCGCCTGCGCTGTGTTGACGATGGGTACAGGTTTTTTGTGATTGCCTTCAAACTGCACATAGCAAAGTTGTCTCAGCAAAGACTTCCGGCAGCCAATGGATGAATAGTACAGAGTCTGTTCTGAATTTGGACCATGCAAGAGATTCACTTATTCTCTTACTTATCACAACGGATGAAGATATTTTGTTTGGGATAGATTCATTGCAGTTTGGAGATATTTTGTTTGGGATAGATTCATTGCAGTTTTTTATTTGCATGTTTCTTGCTATGTTTACCATACTTTTTGGACCACAAAGAGTTTTGGAATACAGATGACCCCCTCCCTCCTCTCCTTCCCTATATCTTCATGTAAAAATCGATTTTGTTGATTAACCAGGCATTCTCTTTTTAATATAAGATGCGTTTATTTGGTTAATGCTGTGATATATTATTTACTGATCATGATTGTGGGTAATTAATCATGTGTTTAATTTGATCAATACGGCAGAGTACCAGAATGATCTAACCATTTACAGAGCTGTTCTTACACAGGATTGTCTGGTCAGACAAAAAGGACTGCCTTGTTCTTAGGAAATAATGGTAACTTGGATAAGGGACCAGAAAAGGGACATGCTTGATATATGACTGTACAAACCAATTTTTCTTATGATAATAGTGTCCATTGCAAGTAAACAAAGAGTTGGCAAGGTTTAGCTTCAGAAATATGTGCAAAGTACTAACTGCTATCCATCTTCTTTTGGATGTGACTGTTTTGAGTATTGTGAGAAGAACTGCCAGCATTTTGACCAAGTTTGAATATACTTAGACATCATATGCAGAGTTTTTTTCTTTCTTTCTTTCAGCATCGATTGGCATCCCAACAACATTTTGATTGGTGCTGGTTCCACTGACTTCAAGACCAGGTATACTTTGCATCAGTAGATGATTAACTGGTCTCTGTGTATGCTACTAATCTAACTTTTTTGCAGCATTGCATGTATATATGTGTGGCGGTTTTACTTTCCTTTCAAAACTTTACACAATCATTTTGCAGTTTATAACTGGAGTAAACAACCTGCCATTAATGAGCAGAGAAAAGAAAAGTTCCTGAAATGGACTTCAGAAAGTATTTGTCTGTCTTTTGGCATATCTTCATGCCTTGATTAAGAGAGCTAGAGGGACTGCTTCCTTGCACAAAGCCTTGGTACACCTCACATCTGACATGTGAAAAAGTTGAGTAATATTCAAACATGAGGAATTGATTTTGACAAGATGATAGCCCCGGCACAGCCCTCATGGTCAGCTTGGCTACAAAGAACGTGAATGCATGTTCATAATTGTGTGGAAAGAAAGAAGAAAGCAGAGAGAGAAACAGACAGACAGAAGCTGTCCAGCATGCAGTAAGAGACAAGGAAACAAATGAACAAAGCCCTTAAGACTCCATCGTTACACTCATTGAAATTATCAGTATACAGCATCAATAATGCTAACGCCAGCACCATACCCACAGGCAATTCTAGGGTTTCTTCAGCTTGGCATGAGAGGTTTAGATACAGGGCATTTCAAAAGAACATGTTGGGGGTTTGGTTTGACTGAATACAGTTAGCAATGTACAGTGCTCTCAAAGGGACTAGGTTTTTGTGGAATTTAGGCCATAATTATCTCATCATGACAAATAGGTACAAGTTCTGAGTTCTGTTTTGGGGAAATACATTGATGTTGTAAGTCAGTGATGATCTAATATAGTTGACATAATAATCTCTGTTTTGGTAGGCAATAGGTCTACCTGGAATTGTTCAAAGATTTACCATGCTTCAATGTACTTAGACCAAAGCTGATGTAAAACATGTTCAGTTCCTTTTCGTAATAAGACAAGCAGGATCGGGAAAACAATATCCTGGACCATTGAAGAAATCCCAAGACAATAAACAAAAACAGATTTTTCCAGAAAATTAAACTCCTTTGATTATTTTGTGACTTTTTGTATTGTCCAAAGCTATACTATGATTGGCAGGTTTAATGTTTTTAAGTTTGTTATATAAGTTCATATTGAGGTAATTTCTGATTGAAAAGCAACCGCAAAATGTCAGTAATAGTTTCTAATCACAGCAATTTAAATAGATTTGCTGTAGCATGCATTCAGATTTTCATTCTGGGTAGCTGATACTCTGACGTATTCATGGATTCAGTTCCAGGGATACTCAGAGTTTTCTCTTCTTGATGCTTCCTACCTTCATGCCTGCTGACATTAGGACTCATTTCCTTTCTTTTTCTACTCTGTTGATATAGGAATTAGAACCACCTTTGCTCCGTTCTGTTATGTCTGGACACTGAAAGTGTAACCATTCTGTTCTCAAGTTGCTCTGTAGTGCATGATCATTATGGTGTTTAAGAAATTTCTGTTTCATTTTCACTTCATTTGATTATCTGCATTTGCCAGAGTGTTAAGACTTGTCCATCCTTTGTTGCCTTGTTGGAAAATACAGTAACTCACACTTTTCTGAAATGCTCTTTGGAAATGGGACCCTTTTCAATTTTAAAAGAGCAAAGCAACAAAACAAAAAAAACATTTAAAAAAATTGGATTTTGAAAACTGTGCAGGCTCTCAAAACCTGTTTTGACAGTGAAAATTTGATTGGTGCCATGAGTTTGACAGTGGAGCATTTCACACAGTGCTTACTGGAATATGGGGTAAACAGCATCTTGAGGGGATCCATAGCTGCAAGCAACAAAGTCAAAGCAAGAGAGCAATGAATGAGCACATTCACCGTTTCAAGGGATGAAAAGAAACTGATTTGACAACCCACAAATGCAAGTGATGAGAGAGTCGAGGGTGACTTAGGCATAGTTAGCTCCCTTGCTCTTTTTCTTTTCTTTACTGATAATCTAGTCATGTTCCTTGGAAGGTAGGAATAAAGCTTTTGTTTGTACAAGTATGTATCAGAAAGAGAAAAGCAGATTATGAGAGAATGAAGACCTGCACTGCAAAAAAAAGGCTGCATTTATTTTGTAAATTTGTTTTCCCAAGTTTTTACATGCTGTGCACATATTTTGTGAGATATTTTTTCATTATATGATATTTTGAGTGGATAATAAAAAGTATTGATTACCTGAAGAGGTTAATAGGTTTCCAAAGCTCCTGGTGTCAGCGAGTTAATGGAGACCGCTGGATTGTGATGCCCTGTGTCATACTTAATCACGCCTAAGCATTATTTGTTGTTACTGGGAGGTTTACTACATGGTATTGCTTGTATGTTGGATCATAAGAGATACCAAGAAACTCTACTGTAGTGACTCAGGAGCAAACTAGTGTCTGCTCTGCTTTTTAGTCTCCTGACAGCATGACACTGGTAGCTCCCTGTGGACAGGGATGCTAGCATTCAGATGGCAGTGGGATGACTCTAGGAGAGGTTGAGCTCCGCGGGGACAGGGATGCCAGCATTCAGATTGCAGTGGGATGACTCTAGGAGAGGTTGAGCTCCTGTGGACTGGGATGCTAGCATTCAGATTGCAGTGGGATGACTCTAGGAGAGGTTGAGCTCCCTGTGGACTGGGATGCTAGCATTCAGATTGCAGTGGGATGACTCTAGGAGAGGTTGAGCTCCCTGTGGACAGGGATGCTAGCATTCAGATTGCAGTGGGATGACTCTAGGAGAGGTTGAGCTCCCTGTGGACTGGGATGCTAGCATTCAGATTGCAGTGGGATGACTCTAGGAGAGGTTGAGCTCCCTGTGGACTGGGATGCTAGCATTCAGATTGCAGTGGGATGACTCTAGGAGAGGTTGAGCTCCCTGTGGACTGGGATGCTAGCATTCAGATTGCAGTGGGATGACTCTAGGAGATGTTGAGCTCCCTGTGGACAGGGATGCTAGCATTCAGATTGCAGTGGGATGACTCTAGGAGAGGTTGAGCTCCCTGTGGACTGAGATGCTAGTTTTCAGATTGCAGTGGGATGACTCTAGGAGAGGTTGTGAATGTGAGAACCAGAATGCACAGGCCTTGAAACAATGCCACCAGAAAGGCGTGAAACATACGGCATTCACCTCCCCCCAATCCCCACCTCTCCCCCAACCCCTCCCCTGTCCCCTTTATCCCTGCCTAAAAAAATTGAGTCAAATTAATGCATTGCAAAAAGGCTCTAATACATTTGTATGTCTTTCTGTCAAAGAAAACTGTCTAGATTTGAACATTAGTAAGACGAAGGAGATGGTAATTGATTTTCGAAGAAACCCAGCTGCTGTCCCTCACTTGTATATCGAAAACACCAAAGTGGAACGTGTAAGTGAATACAAGTATCTGGGAACTACTTTAGATGATAAGCTGAATTCTAATGCAGATACTCAATTTATCTACAAAAAATGCCAATCCAGAATATACTGTCTTCAGAAACTTCAGTCTCTCACTGTCAGAAAGGACATCTTAAATATGTTTTATCGTTGTTTTGTAGAATCAGTGTTGTCCTTTGGCTTTTTTTATGCTGGTTTGGAAATCTTAGCGTGAAAAGCAAAAACATTTTAAACAGAGTGGTGAATACATGTGGAAAGATTATTGGCAAAAAGCAAGAACAGCCAGATAAATTCTATGAATGTCGTGTCACACAAAAAGCTGTGAACATTGCTGCCGACAGTTCTCATGTTCTTTCAAAAAACTACAATGTTCTACCATCTGGACGAAGATTCCAAATTCCAAAATTTAAGACAAATAGAACCAAAAACAGCTTTGTTCCCATTTCCATCAAATTCCTGAATCATAACTAAACTTTCAATAAGATCCGGTTCAGAAAGCTTGTTTCTGTATATATATGTATGTGTGTATATCATTCTGTGTGTGCGAGTGGGTGTGTGGGCGCATGGATGGATGTGATACATGATTTGTGATTTGTTGTTTTTATGGCCACTCTTAATTTCTCTTTGGAGTTAATATAGTGCTCTTGACTTGACTTGATAAATGAAATTCTCTTCACATGTATGAATAGAAAATTGTGAAAGACAGTTTGAAAGTCTATTTTGACTTGAAACTGATAGGTTTTCAGAGTGTTCAGTGGGTATGTGAAGGAGATAAAACTGGCATGTTTTCAGAGTTTTCAGTGGGTATGTGAAGGAGATAAAACTGGCATGTTTTCAGAGAGTTCAGTGGGTATGTGAAGGAGATAAAACTGGCATGTTTTCAGAGTGTTCAGTGGGTATGTGAAGGAGATAGAATCCAAGCCAAGCAGCAACACATGGGGCAGCAAGATGACGTTTGCCAACCTCATGGCCGAGTTCAGCAATGGTGGAGGTACAGTAATGCATTTATGTGTATAGTTTTCTTATAGTTTCTTGAGTTACTGCATTTTGTAGTATTGTTAGTTGTAATCTGTTAGTGATAGTGGTAGTTGTAGTGGGTTGTTATAGCCTAGCATTTACAGTTTACCTGGTGTCTTCTTTATTGAGCCCATGTTATAATAAACATATGCTGCCATAATCTAGAAAGAGAGGGGGTCATTTTGATTGTGAGGCGAACAGGAGAAGATAAGTGATTTCTCGCTCTTCGTTTTCACTGTCCTAAATGTTATTTGTTTTCACCTGAAGAAGACCCAAGAGGTCGAAATGCATTGTGTCTAGTCCTGTACCCTGTTTGTCTGTGTCCTTGGCGGTAACTAACCCCCTCTCTTTCTAAATTTTGCTTCATTTTCCGCCCTCAGTCACTCCGTTTTGAAACTTAATATGCTGCCATGTTACCACTAACATGGTCTGTGTATACTCGTTACATGCATGGGAATGTGTTTATATGTGATGTGCATGTGTTTGTGCATGTTTGTGTGTGTGTGTGTGTGTGTGTGTGTGTGTGTGTGTGTGTGTTGGTTTATGTGCGCATGTATGCATACATGAGAGTTTTGCATGTTGGTGCACATGTGTTTGTGTGTGCATTTATGCCAGTTTAATTTTTTCCTTAATTTGTCCATTTAGCATATAGCCCAGTATTGATATAGATTAACTGTTGCAGTGACTGTGGTTCTAAATCTGGTTCACTGATCCATTCCTTTGTAACAAAATGGAGAATGAATTTGATGCTAGGTGGCTGGGTGCACTCAGTGTCTTCTCCCCCAGTGGAGACAGGATTGCCTGGGTGGGCCATGACTCCAGTGTGTCTGTAGCTGATTCTGCTATGGAAAACAAGTGAGATGTCTTTCATTTCTTCTCTGTGTGTGTGTGTGTGTGTGTGTGTGTGTGTGTGTGTGTGTGTGTGTGTGTGTGTGTGTGTGTGTTTGCATGCACGTGTGTATTCAACAATTTTTTTTTTACAACTATTCCTGTTTGTATATTGTGCCCATAATGATTTGTGATATTGACTTCCATCTGCAAAAGTGTAATGGGCAGGCAGTTTAAATGATTTTATTATATTCTTTCCATATTTCCTCTCTTCACTTTCTTTTCTTCTTTCTCTGTTTGTTTCCTTTTTTTCCTAAATTTTCATTCTTTCAGTCTCACTACTGTTCCGTCTTTCTGTCATGTCTTTCTGAATATCTTTGTTTTTATATTCTGTTCTTTCTTTCATTCTTGCTACCATTTTGTCTTCCTGTTACTCAGTACTAGTTGTAGTCGTGATTGTAGTGTGAGCTGTTTTTGAAAGAGGTATGCTAGGCCCGTACAGGAATGGTATACCAGCTTCGGCTCTGCATGATGGCAGTAACCGCATGTGTATCCTAACATTTGTATTGAAATACCATGAAAGCAAGTAATGCTTTGTCTCCTCACAGTCGGAGCATGCAGCATAACTGTATAGTAATGGGGACTGGTAACGCAGCGTACCCTTTCTGGAGTCTCCTCCAGTAATGTTTATCCATACATCTGTAATGGTAAGAGAGGTGGCAAACGTCACATCTTTTTCTGCTAAAGGCACAGAACACTTGCTCAATAATTTTTGTATCTGTATAAAGTCATTATATTTTCTGTCCACAGCAGTCGGTTTTGAACTTCCCCCAAATTGACAACAAAGTTTGTTTTTTTCCTTCTCTCTTGTTCATTCTTTTCTTCGGGGACTTCTGCTAGTTTCTTATAAACTATATATTGAATTTTCCAGTGTAGTCTTTTGTCGTTGAATTAGTTTTTGACTAAATTGGTTTTGACTATCTCCAGTCTTTTAGCAAACATCTCAATGAATTTGGTCATCTTTGTTTCAAGCCTTGTTTGACCTTCCATTATATTTTGTGTGCAAGAAGCACAGTCCCGCTGGAGGATTGTTTCAAAGACCTCATACTTGAAAACTGCAGGAAGTCAATATACCCAGTGCTTACAGTTGAAATGTCCGATGGAGGGAACTGAATCGTCTCCATCCCCACATGGTTCATCACACAACAGACATTGTCAGGGGGTCAAATGTGAAAAAGATGCATGTTTTACTGACCTTTCGGCATGGGCTATGTTACCTGGTGTGCTTTTTCTGCCTGGCCAACAAGTACTCCCTGTCCGCGGCACTTTTCATTGTTGTGCTTCAGCTTGTAACAATCACACAGCCGGAGGGGGGGTGGGCTGGGGGGGGGGGGGGGGGGGGGGGGCTCTGCAAAGAGACAGCAACAGTGAAGTAAAAGAATGTGAAAAATTATGAGGTGTCAAAAAGAACATGAAACACCAGTGCAAATTAATCTGAAGTGTTTGAGCCTGAGGAAGAAAGATGTTGGCCATTTGCTCATGTTCAAACCACCTTTCTGAATGTCTTTGTTTCTGTTACAGGTTGACAGTGATCAAAGACAACTTCCTGCCATTCATGGGAGTCACTTGGGTCACTGAGAATAGCATGGTGGCTGCTGTGAGTACCACACTGAGTGTGTGTGTGTGTGTGTGTGTGTGTGTGAGTGTGTGTGTGTGTGTGTGTGTGTGTGTGTGTGTGAGTGTGTGCGTGTGTACGTGTGTGTGTGTGTGTGTGTGTGTGTGCGCGCGCGCGTGTGTGCGTGCGTGCGTGTGTGTGTGTGTGTGTGTGTGTGTGTGTTGTTGTTGTTTTTATGGTGATGATCTGTGTGTGTGTGTGTGTGTGTGTGTGTGTGTGTGTGTGTGTGAGAGAGAGAGAGTTAGAGAGTTTTAATTTTCAGTACAGTTAAGATGTAATGTGTTTTGTTATTACAATTCCTGATTTTATTGTTTTACTGATAGATGTTAGATGTTTCCCTGTTAAGTTTCCTTTTTGATTTTTATATCATTCAGGTGTTATTTGTATTATTTTCATTTCTCATTAATTTATTAACTTTTTCTAAATGTCAGTACAACAATATGTTAATCTGTCAGTAAATGGTTTCAGTCAGTCAGTCAGTGCATGCATGTGTGTGTGTGTGTGCGAGGTGGTGTGTGTGTGTTTGTGAAAGCCAAATGTTTAATGAGGATGGTTCATTCAGTAAGCAAAACATTGGCTTTTTTTCTTAAAGAGGATGGTGATGCAGATTAAAAAGATAGGTGTATACATCGTATAATGTAGAATTGTTGACACAGAACAACAAGGACCCCAGGATTGTGCAGGCTTTTGTATTCCTCCTCTTCTTCCACTTTATATTCCCCCTGTTCTTCCACCTCTTCTAAATACATTTCTCAATATGCCAGTACAAATGAGCAAATAGACACACATGCACATGCATATGAATAACACAAATGCTTTAGTTTAAAAAGTGCATAGGTTTGGAATAATTGTCAGTGATTTAAGTTTCCAACCACACATTGTGTACTGAGTGCAAGATAGTTTTTCATATATTTCTTATATTGATTCTTCTATTTTACTTGAATAGGGGTAGGGTGAAGGGTAGTGAGTTGTTAATCAAAAAGAATAAGAAGAAAAAGGAATCTTATCTACCAAGTGTAGTTTTAGGAAATACTTGTCTATCCAGACAAATGATCTGTCCAAACAAATGATCTGTCCAAACAAATGCCTTATTCCTGCTTGGCATGGACCATTGTCATTTTAACAGGAACCTCTCAAAATAAGAACGGAGAAAGTGAAGGAGCAAGCAGGGCCTCCTAACACTGTGGACTTTGGCCATAGTGTTTGGACAGGGAAGTAGTTTGTGAAAGTACTTTTAGTAGGAAAATTCTTTTTCCTCATACTTGCTCATCCAAACAAATGCTAGAATATCAAAAAGGTGTTGGGGAGATTAAAGGCAGGCCAAAAACCCACAGGAAAGGTCTCCAAAATTTCCTGGAGCACCAGTGGTCAAAAGCGGCGTCGCCAAAAGTTTGCCTCTCTTGCCAAATCAGGAGGTGAATTGATTAGTGCCCACTCTCCCTCGAAAGTATGTTTGTTAAATAGGAAATACCCAGCAGAAATATAATGCATGGTGTCTTGAAGTGCTTTCCCCATTTCAATGAGAGAGAGAGAGAGAGAGAGAGAGAGAGAGAGAGAGTGTGTGTAGTGTGTGTGTGTGTGTGTGTGTGTGTGTATGTGTGTGTGTGTGTGTGTGTGTGTGTGTGTGCATGTGCGTGTGCGTGTGTGTGTGTGTGTGTGTGTGTTTGCATGTGCATGCATCTGCGCAAGTATGCATGCATGTACGCATGTGTGTGTGGTGCCTGTGTGTGTGTATGTCTTTATGTGCATGCTGCCTGAGCTTGTCATGTCTGTTTGTGTGAAAATGTGTGCTTTCGTGTGTACTAATGTGTGTGTGTGTGTGTGTGTGTGTGTGTGTGTGTGTGTGTGTGTGTGTGTGTGTGACACTGAATGTGAGTGAGCCACTTGAAATACAGAGGGGAAAAGAGAGAGGGAGATGAAAAGAATATTTTATAAAGGACTATTGACACATTGTATGTTGAATGATAAGATTCCAGACGCTCTTAATATTCAAAGAAAACAACAGGATGAAAGCAATGGAAAGGGTTTTGTCAGCTGCTTTGCCAAGCAACATGAAGCTATTATGGTGGACAATGAAAGTGGCGATTGTTACTCATGTGTGAATGTGTCCTTGAATTACAATGGGCTACATAAGCACATTGTTTGCCACAGAACGCGCTTAGGGTGCGATGGGTCTGTTTGGGTCGAAATGACTTTTAACAAGACTTGTGTTGTTCTGGTCTGTCCACTACTACAGAAGAATAAGGAGATAATGATTCAAAGTATTTGTGTAACACTTGATTTAAAGTACACGTGATTCAAAGTATTAGTTTAACTCTCATATATGAACACTTTAAAGTACATGAACAAAAGAATGTTATCTAACCATGTTTTGACACAATACATTTTTAAATGCAGCAGCACAAATCCTGCAGAGTTTTCACTGTGCAGAAATAGCTCAAATAGCTTATCAAGTCTATAGTTAGGTCACTTCAGCATTGCTTTCACTCATTCGTTGTCTTTCCACAAAGACGACAGAAGAACAAGGAGAAAATAACTCAGAACTGTCATGCAGCACTGTCACATTAATACCACAGAATATCTATACAAAAGGACTTTATTTATGTCTGCATATTTTGATGTATACCAGTACATGCAAAACACAGCAGCACAACTCCACTGTGTTTGTAAGTGAGCTGGGAGAGTGTGCCTGAAGGAAGTGACAGGATGACCCTTTCTGCAGCAGCTCGCCAGCACCGCCACACAGCGCCTCGGTAAACCATTGGAAAAGCTGGCGCCATTCAATGTGTGCTTGCCAAATCATCGGGAGACATTTTATCATGGAGATTAATATATATATTTTGTATTTTATACAGATATCAAAATCATTACTACTGTTCCAAGAGACAATTTCCAGTCTTCAAACACACTGCTTCTCTCATAGGGGCGACTGTGTGTGTTCAAACTGTAAATGGTTTGGTTGTCTGAGTGAAGGAACCAAAGGAAAGAGTGACAGAGAAGTGAACCAGAGCTAGCCCACAGGGTGTAACGGACAGTGTGGCAAGGGACGCTACTGCTGCAGTGCAGGTGACAATTGCAGAGAAGTTGATATTGTACACCTTTCGAAAGTTTTCAACAGAACTGCAACACTGGGATGGCATTGCAAAAGAAGTCTGCATGTCAAGAATAACAGTAAGCTTATAAGGACTCCTGTGGGAATCCATAGTTGCTGAGAAATAAAGTCAAATGCCAGGGCAACGAAGAGGCAAGTCCACCGTCAGAAGGAAAGGAAGGAAACGGGTTTGGCAACACGCAAAGACTTAAGTGTCAAGAGTGATAACTCAGGCAGTCTTGATGAGGGTTAGTTCCCTCGCTCTCCAGATTTTTATTTTTGACAGTTCCTGAAAATATGGTGATGTTCCATGCCAAATAGGAATGAGGAATTCATTTGGACAGGTGAGTATGAACAAATTTGTGGTTGCCTTTTACCAGTTTTCAGTATGTTGACAGATGCACAAATTAAAAA
>CM031596.1:76923828-77001328 GCA_018398815.1 Conus ventricosus | reverse complement strand
CACATCCACATAAGTCCCATCTCAGGCTCGCTGCATCTCCTCACACACAAGCACATCCACATGAGTCCCATCTCAGGCTCGCTGCATCTCCTCACACACAAGCACATCCACATAAGTCCCATCTCGGGCCCTAGCACTGGCCGTCCACGGGCAGTTGAGATCAAGTTATGGTGAAGCTGCCCTCCAAAGAAGACACTGCGCTGCCTTGTTACATCTATAGTGGTCAGTGGTGCCTGTGCTGATCCAATTCATGACGGACACCACCGACTGACACCAGGCCGTGTAAAGTTGAGTGGCTGGCGTGGAAGAGTGTTCGTTTCTTGAGGGCACCACTGCATCATCCATCAACAGTCCGTGTGAACTTGCCAACATCTGCGACTTTCACAGGTGCTCATCATGAGCATGTATGTGGAGAGGAAACTGGAACCGAGATCACCACGAGAGCTGGGCTTGAAAGGCTACAGAATTTGAGACATCAATTTGAATGATGATTTATGAAGATGATGCAGTGGAGTTCCCTGTGGAGGCATTTTCTTTTATATGGCATCAACCAGGCCCATGAAATACAGACACCTGCAGTGTTTGACAGGAAATCTGAGCAACACTCTTGGAGAAGCATCATCATCATCATCATCCAATTGACGGCCCCAATCAACAAGCTGATTATTATGCCGTACTATGGAGGTTGTGCTGAGTTAGAAAGGCCAGGATAGAAAGATAGAGACCTAAGATAGTGAGAAAAACAAGGGCAACTAATGCATTTAAATGACACGAGAGATACCTACTCTATGTGGGTTTTATCAGCAGGCTACTACTTTTCACTCTTCATCCGGAGACAGGCTCCAGACTAGCTGATCCAAATTCTCTCTGAGAGTGAACCTGGCCCAAAAATAAATTAAATCACAAAAGTGCTAAGGAAGGAGTGGGATGGGGTGTCGACCTAATCCTACTTATACTATCTAACTAAGATTTCAGGTTTAGTTGTGTGGAACCCCTGACCCAAAGGCGCCTGGGGTGCCATCCATCATCATCTCTGACAGGTCGTTCCAATCCCGAATGGTCCTTGGGAGAAACGCATGTTGTCGGTATTGTGTCCTGCACTGTATGAGGCTGAGCTGCTGTGTGTGACCTCTTCTCTGCCTGGCAGGAGCTGGTGTCAACTTGTCCTTACATATGGGGACGACAGCCTGGCCACACAAGATCTTGCGAAGCATCGCCAGCCTTGCCTCTTTCCTGCGGTTCTGAAGGGAGGGCCCTCTAGCCTGTTTATCATTGCGGTGACACTTGATGTGTTGTGATACCTGTTCACAACAAACCGAGCGGCCCTCCGTTGTACGGCCTCAATCTTCTCGATGTTTCGCTGCGTGTACGGATCCCACACAGTGCAAGCGTATTCCAGGATAGGTCGGACCAAAGTCTTGTAAGCGGTTTCTTTTATCTGGGTGGAACTGATCTTAATGTTTCGCCTGAGAAAGCCGAGGGTCTTATTGGCTTTGGCACAGATGGAGTTGATGTGCTGGTCCCAGTTCAAATCTTTACAGATGGTGACCCCAAGATATTTGGCAGCGGTGGCGTTTACCAATTTTTCTCCGTGCAGATGGTAGTCGAACTCAGCAGTAGTTCTTTTGCGGGTGACAGGCAAGACTGAGCACATGGATAAGACTGGACTGAGTGTCCCAGTAGTTCCCCTCTAAGCCTGTAGCAGACTCAGCTCGGACAGGGTAGGAGATTTCAGTGCTAAAAAAATCACCGGTTCTGATGGGCCCGGAACTAACAGCCTCCAGCTTGCAAGTCTGCAACACTAACCACTGGGCCATGGTGGCTGGACAGAACTGTAGTCTTTTTAAGGCTTCCATGCCGTTTTTAGAAGAGTTGAAAGACTTGACAGTAATACCCAGAGGAGACAGGAAAAAAATGAAATAGGCCTAAATGCAGAAGCTGAGACAGGTGCCCTCTCCGACCCTGAATTATAGAAAGACAGCCTCCATGAACCAGCACGTCGAGATGTGTTTACTGCGCACACACCTCTGCAACACTTACACCTCCCTGTCCATATGTGCAAACATCTCCCTAACTCTCATTCCCCTACTCATACATACACGTTCCTTCCGTACACAAGCACGCACGCACACACACCTGTCTCCTGACCAATCCCGTACCTCTCGGCCCTCTCGCGCACATGCACAGCTCAGTTGTTGCGGTTTTCAAAAATGAAATTGAGAAGTGAAGGACAAAATACACAGATGTAGATCTAATCTCTATCGTGAGGCTTACTTGGGGTCCAAGACATTTCTGAATGACAAGAATAGCAAAAAGTGGTTCACTGCATCTCTCTCTCTCTCTCTCTCCTCTCTCTCTCTCTCTCTCTCTCTCTCTTTGTGGAGAGAGGGTGCAAGTGTGCGTGCATGTATTCTTGCGAGTGTGTGTGTGTGTGTGCGCGCGCGTGTGTGTGTGTGTGTGTGTGTGTGTGTGTGTGTGTGTTAAAGGTGTGTATGCATGTGTATCGGGGATGTGTGTGTAGGGAGGTATATGTACAAGGATGTATGTGTGTAGGGGTGGTGTGTTTGTGTGGGAGGTGGGGTAAGGGCTGAAGAGGGTATAGTAGAGGTGTGTGTGTGCGTGCGCGCGCGTGTGTGTAGAGGAAATGTATGTTTTGGGAATGTAGGCTATGTGTGTAAGTAAGGGAGTTCAATGTTCAGGGTAGGTGTGTGCGCGCGCGTGGGTGTGCGTGCTTGCGTGCATGTGTGCGTGCGTGCGTACGTGTGTGTGCACGCACACGCGCCCATGTGTGTGTGTGCGTGTGTGTGTGTGTGTGTTTCATATTACAAGTAGTGAGAGCCACAGCCTTCGATTTCACGTGAATATCAAACAAGCAGTGCTATCCTTAACATGAATGTCAACATGACTGTCGATTTCACGTGAATATCAAACAAGCAGTGCTATCTTTAACATGAATGTCAACATGACTGTCAATTTCACGTGAATATCAAACAAGCAGTGTCATCTTTAACATGAATGTCAACATGACTGTCGAGGGTGAGGCGAAAATTTGCAATTGACGTCATTACCTAAATGACGTGAACTGTGTTTACAATGTCAGAAGATCATACACGCCAGGAAAGGAGCTGATTTAGAACACGTAAACTGCTGATAATTACCAATTGGACTTTTTCTTTAGTTTGATGCGGATTGAGGCCGACACGGAGAAGTTTCAGCTTCAGGAGACATTCAAACTGCTTTCGTTCTTTTCCGGTGAGGTCCAGTAAGTTGACCATTGGATCTCTCCATTCGATCTATTTGTTGCTGACTTGCAGTTGAACCGTTGCTTAGTTTCAGACATGGAAAGGATTCATCAGGCACAGGCAGTTCGGGACGATTTGATATCAAGAGATTGTTAAGTCTATGTTGATACAAAGCATTTACGTCTCACCAGTGTCTCCGATAATAATGAAAAAGTCGTTTCACTGTGTCTACGCTAAACCATAAAAAGACTGTATGATAAAGTTTATCCGTGTGTATGATGATCTTGAAAGGTGTTTAACAGTGTTAAGTGTAAAGCTAAAAGACACTGATCGGTGTTTTGGAAGACGTTCTCCACATTTGGACTGTTACGTCGAAAAATATATTGAGAGTGAGTGTAATGGTCTTGAAGGCTAACAATAGGTAAACAGTGGACTCTGAAGAAATTTATTTGAGTGCATTCGTTATGACATTTGCCTGCGTATGATAGTTTCCAAAGATAGTAATCAAAAATCATATGTTTGTGATATTCTTGGAAAACCTTTTAAACACCATGTGATGGTCTGACCACAGACGTATATTTCCGCGGTAAAACAAAACAACGACAACAAAAGAAAGACAACAACAACAAAAACAAACAAAAAAAGAAGCACTTGGAGGATGCCCCCTTATTATTAGAATAGTCTCGTAAGACTCTGAACTGCCATCATGTCGGGACAATGGACGCACGCTCTGACCAAGTGCATGGACGACAAATCCATGTGCATGATCACCCACATCGCTCCCTGCTACCAGTTCAGCCTCAACGCCGAGGCTATGGACCACAACTGTGTGGCCTGCTGCATCATCTACACCATAGCGTGCTGTCTCTGCACCCACAGCTGTTTGGGTGCCTACCTGCGCACCCTCATCCGCGAGAAGAAAGGCATCGCCGGCACGCCTCTGATGGACGGTCTGCTGCACTGTTGCGTCCCCTGTTTGGCGCTCATCCAGGAGGGGCAGCAGGTGGAGATCGTCAAGTCCCAGGATATCAGTAGGCAGTAGATCGTCGTTCACCGAGTGATGTTTGCTGTGTATGAAACGATCAAAGCCTAGATCATCAAAAGTAAAGATGGAACTTCTTGTCTCTGAACTGAGATGATCGAACCTCTGGAAATCACTGTGCAGTGGATCTTCGTTCACTGGGTGATGTTGTTGTATCCAAAATCACCAGTCAGTCCCAGGTTGCCCTGGAGAAGATTGTTCTGACTGCCTTGGAGAAGATTGTTCTGATTACCTTGTAAAAGATTGTTCTGATTGCATTGGAGAAGATTGTTCTGATTGCATTGGAGAAGATTGTTCTGATTGCCTTGGAGAAGATTGTTCTGATTACCTTGTAAAAGATTGTTCTGATTGCCTTGGAGAAGATTGTTCTGATTGCCTTGGAGAAGATTGTTCTGATTACCTTGTAAAAGATTGTTCTTATTGCCTTGGAGAAGATTGTTCTGATTGCCTTGGAGCAGATTGTTCTGATTGCATTGGAGAAGATTGTTCTTATTGCATTGGAGAAGATTGTTCTGATTGCCTTGGAGCAGATTGTTCTGAAAGCATAGGAGAAGATTGTTCTGATTGCCTTGGAGAAGATTGTTCTCATTGCCTTGGAGAAGATTGTTCAGATTACCTTGGAGAAGATTGTTCTGATTGGATTGGAGAAGATTGTTCTTACTGCCTTGGAGCAGATTGTTCTGATTACCTTGGAGAAGATTGTTCTGATTGCATTGGAGCAGATTGTTCTGATTGCCTCGGAGAAGATTGTTCTGATTGCCTTGGAGAAGATTGTTCAGATTACCTTGGAGAAGATTGTTCTGATTGGATTGGAGAAGATTGTTCTTACTGCCTTGGAGCAGATTGTTCTGATTACCTTGGAGAAGATTGTTCTGATTGCATTGGAGCAGATTGTTCTGATTGCCTCGGAGAAGATTGTGTGTGTGCGTGCGTGTGTGTGTGTGTGTGTGTGTGTGTGTGTGTGTGTGTGTGTGTGTGTGTGTGTGTGTGTGTGAAGGGTTGAAGGAGCGGAGGGACGGTTTTTGAGAGAGAGAGAGAGAGAGAAAGAGAGAGAGAGAGGGTTGGACCTCTCAGAGTTGCATAATTATATATATATATATATTTTTTTTTTTTTTTTCCTTTCCTATCAAATCTACCGCAAGAACGGTATGATAGGGTATCTGCTTTGGTATTCTCGTTGATGTACCTTCTATGTACAAAACAAACAAACAAATGATATTATGGCTAAGATTATTTCAAGTCTGACTGACTCTAATGACGTGTGAGTCGAAACAGGCACACTGCCTTTCTTGTTCCATATAGGGCCTAATCTTCCGTACAATCCTCAGAGAAAGTGAGGAAGAAGACTGGCAGTCAAGATACCAATGTTATTGATGGCGTGAATATCGTGGTGTTAACGCAAGTTCATAAAATCCTGGGTCATTGCAGAGCAGGAAATGGTTTATCATGTGAAGCATGCTGCATTTTCTGATGGAGTGGCCCCCGACTGCACACCGTTTTGGAATGAAGCTTTCTGTCTCTGTGCACAGGTCATCATCAACGAGGTGCTCTAATGAGTGAAAAATGTCTCAATATTTACAACAAGAAGCTACTTATCTATTGTAGCTCCCTCTTTGTTTGTAAATTTGTTGTTGAAATATCGAGGTTATCTTTTCTTCTTTTTTTTTCTTTTTCTTTTCTTTTCGGTTTTTTGTTTGTTTGTTTGTTTTTTGTTGAGAGAGAGAGAGAGAGAGAGAGAGAGAGAGAGAGAGTAACTAAGTGTTTCATAAGAAGTCAGTTGCTCCTTGGCCGATGTCATTAACCAAAGACAGTCACCGAGGTGTACAATAAGCTCATTTAATGAAACTAAATGTCTCTGAAAAACAGCTATATCAAGAGAGCGACAGAGAGAAAAACTTGGTGACACTGGGAAAATAGGATGACCCCGCATTGGCGCTGTGTGAGGGCAAACAACCAGTGGCAACGTCCTGATAACATGTCCTGAGTTCATACAAAACAGCGCTGACTTGGAAAGGACACATATGGAGAAACAACCCGAGTGCTTCAAAGAATCGTGCATGTCTTTAGCACTGCCAGAAAGAAACACTAGCAGCTCCAGCAACAACAACGTTCTACACGGTAGGCGGACACAAATAATGGTCTGGAATGTTCAGCTGTGACATCTACAGCATGGACGCGGGATTCACTAGATGGAGGGGATAGCTGGGAGTACACAGCAGACCTTCCGAATGGGAAAACCACCCAGAAGTCACCAGGAAGAGTGGCATAAGACTGGATATAGCAGACCACTTAGTTTTCTTTTGTTTTGTCAAAGAGAAATGATTCTGGCTGACCTCAAAGTGCCACATGAAAGTAAAATAGAGGTAGCTCACATCTACCAGACGGAAAAGTATGCCAGTCTAGCTTACGTTTCGACAGAATCTGGCTTCCAACCCAAACACCTCGCCACAGGGGTTGGAGCAACGGGATTTGAAGGCTCATCAGCCAATGATCTCACGATAAAAGCTTTTAATTCTGATGAAAGGAAGACCGGACCCCTCACAGCAAAACCAGGCGCAGTTGAAAAGAGTAAGAGTACCAGCTGGATCCAGTCGAGGAGGAACAAAAGTAAGGCTGACATTTCCCAACTTAGAACAGGTGTCCGATAACTACAGAGAAAAGACATCCGTCACACGGGCACTTGGCCTTGAGATGCCAAAACATGTAGGAGTAGCAGGTTTGAATTCCAGCAGCTCTGGCAACATTTCTGACAGCAGGACGGGAGGTAGGGGTCATGATCTGGGTTCGACCTGACCACCAGGGTGTGTACGGAGTTCAGGGCCGAAACACTTATTGGACGGTGACTTATTCTCTGAGGACGTTCCGCTGTCAAGCTCTCCCAATACTTTCTTCCTGCGAACAACCATGCATCAGTTCCACTGAAATATCAGGGGATCATCTTGAATAAAAAAGAAAAAAAGAAATAACTAAGAGGATTAGTTCTGACTTCTCTTTCTTTGATCCAAATAACACAGGCATTTTTTCCAGTCTGCTGACAGCATTCCAGTAGTTTAGCACATCTGAAAGAACCTGAAGAACGTGTTGGTTGTTGTTGTTGTTGTTGTTGTTGTTGTTTTTAAATAAACAGCACAATGCTTTCTAAAACATAGCGTCTGAACCCGCAGCCTTTTCTTTCTTTCTTTCTTTTCTCCATGGTTTTAATTGACTAAGTTCTTTCTTTTCTTTCTTTCTTTCTGCGTACGCAGGCTGATACTCCTGCGGACACTCCCTGTATAGCCAGGCAGTGGAGTTTTGTGACTAATAGAGTTCATGTGTAACATTGTTCTACACACACACACACACACACACACACAGACACACACACACACACACACACACACACACACACACACACACACACAGTTGTTTGTTTGTTTACTCAGTGTGACATACTTTAAATATATATATTTTTTAATCTTGAAATGTGTGAAAATGGGATATGAAATCACTTTCCTTTAAATACAGAATCATATGCGAAAATAAAATTTGGTGATTTCAAGTCTGTTACCAAAAACGTGGATGGGAAAGATGGGAGCTAGAAAATGATATGCTTGAGGAAAGGGTCGTAATGTTTCCAAAATGTCTTAGCAAAACAGAATTCTCTAACAAACAAGCAAAAGGGGTGATATCAGCAAGCACACACACACACACACACACACACACACACACACACACACACACACGCACGCACGCACGCACGCACACACACACACACACACACACACACACACACACACACACACACGCACGCATACGCACACACACATATGCGCGGGCACACACACACACACACACACACACACACACACACACACACACACACACACACAATCAAAACACACACACACACACACACACACACACACACACACACACACACATATATATAATATATATATATATATATATATATATAATATATATATATATATATCTTGAGAAAGGAGAAGAATGATGCGGAGGGGACAGGGGAGGAGAAGAGGTGGGAGGAGATGGGGGCAGCAGACAGGAGGGGATAGACCCAGATTTTGACTAAATGAAATGCACAAAATAAAGTTCACAATCAACACAACTAGAAACAAAAAGCAGACACCCTCAAGGGAAGTTCAAAAGCGAAGGAAGGATTCTGATATTTATCTGCATTCCTGGATTCATTTCCTTGAGAAACAGGTCATTTACATCCACGCCAAGTTTCACATGAACAGTTTTTTCGATTCAGGACCTTGCCCTGTGATGACCAAGAAGCATGGGTGGCGCTGTGGTTATGTGCATCACGCAACAGTCTGTAATTTGCCGGAGTTTGATCTTCACCCACTGACACCCCCTTCCCTTCGGTTTACGTATGGCAGCAAGCACCTTCTCTTTCAGTTTCCTTGACTGAAACCGGACGATGATTGGACGTTTCTTACCATCCTGTGGGGTCCTGTCCGCTGTGCAGCCTCCAGGTCGTCCTCCTGTGTAGGCACCCCGATGAGATCGGTGGAAGATTTTGCAGCATTTGGCAGAGCGGTCAGCTGTGGTCTCCCCGCTCACCTCCGGGACGTTGCTGACATGGAGATTCATGCGACGATCACATTGCTACCGGTCATTCTGGTCACTCTGCAGTCTGACCATCTCTACGCTGGCTCTTCAACTCTTCGTTTCCCTTTCTTACTTTGTTTACGTCTGCTTTCACCGTGTCAGGATGTTTCTCCATATCGAAAAACCTGCCTTCAAATCGCTCAGTTCTTTCATTTATGCTTGCAACTATCCTATCCACCTCTGCCCTGTACCGAGCTAAAACTTCTTTTGTTGCCAAAGACTCCAGTCTTTTCATGCTCTCCCCTGACTGGGTTTGTAGTGCCATGTCACTGTCTGTCTGTTCGTCCCCGGAGTCCGACGTTTGAATAAACGGTTTCTTGCTGACGTGTGCGGTCAGCTCTCTGCTTGGGCTGGTATCGCTGGAAGACGGTGACGAAGTTATTCTCTTTTGTTGAAATTTATTCAAGTACTGAAATATGGTGCTGGACATAGTCAAATTGCAGAATAGAAATAATTCTGGGACATTTTATCTTGTATGTTCCATCTGAAAATGGCACCTCCGTATAATATATCACTCACAACTGAAAGAGAAAAGAAATCCCTGCGTACACTAACAGTACATCTGTACAGTTGAAGAAACGGTTAACAAAAAACAAAAACAAACAACAACAACAAACAAACAAAAATTGCGTAAATCCACACACACTCACAGGCTGAGTTACAAGTTCATGCTCCGTGGCACACAATATACAGCCTCCAGCCGACACATAAAACTGCGCGGGAAAACATCCCATCTGCACTGCTCAATCGTTTTGTATCATGGCATTTGTTGCGAGGCTTATTCGCGTGGGAAAAAGCAGGCAAAAGATGACCACGAGAAATAGATCCAGAATAGGTAAGTCGGTAAAGTGCCGGCTCTTCATCCTGGTGATCCTGGGTTGCGGGTTCGGATCTTGGCCGGACCGTTTCGGTATAGGGCGATTTTTCCCCCCGAGTTCACGTTGGTTCTGACTCCATTTCCAGAAAGTTCTTCGAATGCGACGCTAAAACTAGGTTTTAAGTATTAACGCGCGCATAACAATAGAGGACAACGGAGGCAAGACCTAACCACGGGGAGAGGGGTTATACAAATAGTAAAAGGATTACACACACTCGCACACACACACACACACACACACACACACACACACACACACACACACACACACACACACGTACACACACACCCCAGCTTATCTGCCACCTCCTAGCATAATACATACATACATTTGCATGCACGCACGGGCACACACACACACACACACACACACACACACACACACACACACACACGCACGCACGCACGCAACACACACACACACACACACACACACACACACACGTACACACACACACCAGCTTATCTGCCACCTCCTAGCATAATGTGTGTGTATAAGGACAACGGAAGGCAACCCCCTCTCCCTCCCTCTTCTTCCCTGTCCCGATCTCTCCCTCTCTCTCCCGACTTCTCCCAACCTCTGACCTCTCCCTCCTTCTCCCAACTTGTCCTAATCTTCCCTCCCTTCTCAACCTGTCCCTGCCTCTCCCAACCTCTCCCTCCGTCACTCCTCCTCTCCTCGACTTGTTTTCCCTGGTGGTCACAGCCCTAAAAAAAAAGATAAATAATTGAATAAATAACTAGATAAATACATGTGAACAGGTAAATAAATGAATAAGTAAACAAATAAAAGCCCCGTTTGGTTTGCTAGGCTAAAACAACAATAATTACAACATTGATGCTGACTATGAGGATGATGATGGTGATGCTGCTGCCGCTGTTGATAATGATGGTGATGATACTCTGAGAGAAAGAGAGAGAGAGTACTGCTTATAGCCCAACCGACTGCAAAGGATCATATCAGAGCTGTCATCTCGTTGACGTCAACGCTCCAAAATGAAGATGATGATCATCATGATGATGATGATACTACTACTGATTGAACCCCCACCCCCTCAAACAACAACCACAACAACAATGAAATCAGTTCAATAGTGTTTAGTTCTGAACCTACATGGCAGAAACCAGGAAGCTCCTTACTGATGACGGTAGCTGATCAGTCGCGAAGCCAACGTGAGTAAGCGTCTCTCTCCGGAGGGAGCCATCATATATGTTGCAGTACAAAATGTCACAAATGTACAAAATGTCACCCGGAACAGATGTCATCGCGGTCTTATTCAGTACCGACGTTGGGTACAAACGGTCAGCCCGGTACCTGGTATCGGCAGGTCACGTCAGTCCGCTGTGCAGCCCACGGTCTTCAGATGGGAATACTCTACATATACGGCTTTGAGTCGGATGTGATCGGTCATGTGTGTGTGGTGTGGGTGAAAAGACGAAGTTGGAAGATACTGGTGATTACAAGTACTTGCATTTCTTGTCGATGACGGCGGTAGTTTCGGCAAATTGTAGTGATGCGGTGATGGTGAAGGTGCTAGTGGCGATGATGTGAGAAAGTGAATCTGTCTTTGACATACCTGACAGCACTTGTATTCAAATGCTGAAAATACGACGACCTCCTAAACTGACGACAACTAAGACGATGGCGACGGCAACAACGACGACGACGACGACGGCGATGAAGATGATGTTGATAATACAACTGGGTGATGCTGCATTGCGCCTTTGTCGGCCCCGTGTCTTCGCTGCTTTCTGGGGCGAAAGGTCCGAGAGATGCCGTTATACGAACCAACCCTAACTAAAAGTTCTGGCCATAGTCGTTTTTTGCTTTTGTTTGATTTTCGACAGGCTTTTGGAACGCTGAATCCAAATCCATCGTTGATCATCATTTGGGTGTGCCTGTATTCCGTTCTCCACTTTACACTCCTAAAACACATAAACCATTAATTAGACCCAATCCAAAAAAGCGTACGTTCACAGACGGCGACATTTCTTCCAAAGTCGACGTGTGACCAGTAGGTATAGATTGTCATCGAGAATGATTTCTGTACCGTACCGAGATGACATCCCGTACATCTTGGTACACAATGCCACCCGCAGTGACATTATGTAGCGGTGGAAACATTTTGCACGGCACTTCGGCCCAAAATTTCACCGGTGACATTTTGTATCGCAGCAACATCCAGCCAACGACAGTCCCCTTGAATTCACTGATACCGACGACCTTGACACAAACACGTACACGTACGAGCATGGACGCGTGAGAAGAAGGAAATCGAAACCAGTGCAACGACGAGAGTTGGGCTTGAAGGGTCACAGAATGTCAGTGAGACTTTTAACATGGGCGAGGAAAAAATCGAACTGACGATAATAAATTTTTAAAAAAATGTATAATACTCCAGAATTCTTGTCTGGCCAGAAACAAAATGACGAGGTTGTGGGTCTATGCTTTGTTTCATATAAAATCCTGACGTCATATGATACGGATACATTTTATTTGAATTAATGTTGGTCGGACAATTGATTCTTGCAAAAGCGTTGTTGCACCCTTTCCCTTTTATCACGCTTAGCTTTGGTGGGACTCCAATAACGGAAAGAAAGCTGCAACAGGTTTTTAACTAAAGATTCTCTCATCTCTGTCTTTCTTTTGCGTGTCTGCCATTTGTCTTTCACACACACACACACACACACACACGCGCGCGCGCGCGCGCGTGCGTATATGTGTGTGTGTGTGTGCGCGTGCGTGCGTGCGTGCGTGCGTGCACGCGCACCCCCATGTGTAGATGTGTGTGGTACTGTCGTACGTCATTCATTGATCAGACCCACCGAAATATTCTGGCATTTGGTAGTAGACATGTTGATACCTATCAGTTGTCAACGGCTGCCACATATTTAATTTTCCCACGGAAAATACCACACTGACGCAGTCTGCACCTGGTTTGCAATTTGGATTTCAGTGCTGAGTTTTTATTTTACAATGGAACTCTGTGACAGTCTCATAATCACATGGTTTGATTTGCGCTGAATATGTAGTTTATTTTCCTAGTCTTTTACAAACTTATGAACACTGTAATTCTTAAAACTGAATATTAATGCTGTGACTGGATTGACAACTATCTTGTAATATGCTTGGTTCTCATATCACGGTTCATTACACATTTCATACCCAACACAGCATTATATATACTACTTTTTTTTCTCTCGTGCAAACTTTGCTGTCTTTCGAATTTCATAGCATAATGAGCTTCTAAACTTTGTGATGGACTAATGTATATCAAAATTAAAAAATAGGGGGGGGGGGGGGGGGGGGGGGGTGTTCACAGTGCGGTTATAAATCAGTGTGTATGTTCATGCTGTTCCACAAAAATGTAACAATTTAAAGGAAAGTTACCCTCTGTAGCACTTAACTGTCTCGATGGACTGCCAGTCACATGGGGGGTGGGGGGGGGGGGGGATCAGGTAACAAACAAACAAACAAAGGAGCAGTAAAACCGTGTACCAACCTATCCTTTGGAATCAGTTGCTCAGCTGTCAATTCTAGCGGGCTCGAGAGCGGCTTCTATTTTGTGTTTGTTTGTTTCCAAATGTCTACCCGCCCACTCACTTTTTTTTGTTGTATCGATAAGCGTCTGACGAGGAGGCGATGTTTTTACTTTTGTCTCTTAACTGGTTTGTCTGTCTACCCGTCGACAAGATTACGTATATGCCACCGGGCCTTTTTGTTTTTTTGGTGTTGTTTGCATGCTTGTTTTTAAATGAAACATAATGGAAAGATGGATTTGGCCCATGATTGAAACCATCAATTTTTGTGTTAGACTAGATCAAAGACGGCTACTGATGACCCCCCCCCCCCCCCCATTTTTTTAACATTGTTTTTCGATACTTTCGTGATTTTCGGTTTGTTTGTTGTTGTTGGGTTTTGTTTTTTTAAACAGAACATAAATCAGCCAGGCTGATTAGATGTGTTGATGGAAATCTGCGAAATTGCAAGATTGGGGATGGATCCGCACTGCAACCTGTCGTATAATATCTGGGAACGCGTTCCCAGATTTACCGTGATATCTGGGAACGCGTTCCCAGATTTCCTGAACTTCCAATCGTGAAATCTGGGAACTGGTGTGAAATCTGGGAACGTCTCAGAGAACAGACTAACTGTGGCCTTCCTAGCAAATTTTCTTTCAATTTCATGATATGCATGCATGCATTTGAATTGTAAGTTGCATTTCTTTCAAGTTAAAAAGTTTTTTATTCTCTATTTTGTGAAAATTTGTTGAAATTACGCAAAGAAGGCCTCAGAAAGAGTGTACTTTGTGAAAATCATGCCAAGAAATTAATGGAAAAAAAAGTGACAAGAAGGCTAAAGATTGCAATTACACCTAAATAAATTGTTTCCTACCTTATCTCAAAAATCCATTCTTTTTCGTCTTCTCTCTGCCCTTCTGAGCTCTGAAAGACCACGTTCCCAGATATCACGGGCCTTCCCAGATATCACAGTACATTTTGGGAACGCGTTCCCAAAACAGTCTGTGATATCTGGGAAGCCTTCCCAGATACCACGTTCCCAGATTTCACGCGACACCGGATTCAGTGTGCAAAGCACTTTTGACCCTTGGCGTAGAGATCTTTGCTCTACCGAGTGCTCATCCACTCTCCTTCTTCTAAAAATTGCACGGAATGAACAAAATAATCCCTCCCTCCCTCCCTCTCTCATAAGCATTTTATATCTCAAAAACTTGATGATTCGATTGTAAGCATTAAATTCATTTGCAAAGTCTTCTTTCGTTAAACCATACATTGAATATACCATCTGAATATGCAGCCCACTCCATTAAACCGCTCTCTCCTCTCTCCCTCTCTGTCTCCCATCCCTCTTGACCTCCGCGACCTACCATCCTCTCTCTCTCTCTCTCTCTCTCTCTCTCTCTCTCTCTCTCTCTCTCTCTCTCTGTTGTGTGTGTGTGTGTGTGTGTGTGTGTGTGTGTTTCTGTTTATTTGTTTGTTTTGGTTCCTTCTGCTTGACTACCCACCATGAATTATTACGTTTATGAATAGTCTGTCATTGTAGAATTACATTACGGTGTTGCTATGTTGAATTGTCAGTATGTTGAAATAATGTATGCATAACGAAGACAGATTGTAAGGCTAGGTCTTGGCCTAAAATCCCCATCCTTGCGTATTAGAGATCAATCAATTAATCAATCAGTCTCTCTCTCCCTCTTTCTTTCTCTCTCTCTTATCATGTGTGTGTGTGTGTACGTGCGTGCGTGCGTGTGTGTGTGTATGTGTGTGTGTGTATTTGCACTCGCGCGAGCGATTCGCACGCGCATACATATGTCTGTGTGTGTACAATTACTCTGGCACCCTGTTGTGTCTGACTTCTCCAAATTTCCAGATAAGCTCCATGGACCTTTTTCACACCAGAAATCCGCTTTGATCTTGCTGGTTTTCGCAAAGAATCCACCAGTTCTCAGGCATACAAGGCTTTGTTTGTCGATCTCTGTAAAAGGTTTTCGTCCTTTCAGAAAATATTTACTGATGGTTCAAAGTCAGAAGATGGAGTAGCTTGTGCAGCCTATTGGCCATGCGTTCCTTATCAAAACATATTCCGTCAGATGAACTTACAGCTTTGGTTCTAGCTCTGAAGATGATCTCGCACACACTACACACAAGGACTTTCTGATTTTTTCTGATTCACTGTCAGCTTTGGAGGCCATAGCTGATCGTAACTTCCATCATCCTGAACTTCTAAACTAAAAAAAACCCCAAAACTTTCTACTTCTTTGAAAGCGGAAGGTTACAACATTGTTCTTGCTTGAGTTCCCGGTCATGCTGACATTCAGGGAAATGAAATGGCTGATCATTTTGGCTGAGAATGCCACAACGAAGATGCTGTCCAACATATATGTCCCCTACTCAGATTTGAAACCGAAAGTTAAGAATTATATCAGAGATCTCTGGCAGGAGGACTGGAATATACAGACAGATAACAAACTTTTCCAGATCCGTCCAAACCTAAACGAGTTCCTCTCATCTACCTGTGGTGGTCGCAAAGAAGAAACGGGTTTATGCCGGCTGCACACTGACCATTCGTTTTTAACTCATTCGTACCTTTTAAAGAGGGAAGAAGTTCCCTGGTGCATTCCATGCCGTGTACCACTTTACAATAAAACATATTCTTTCACAGTGTTGGGACTTGTTTGATGTGAGACACAAACATGTTACAGCAGGTTCCATGAAAACAATGTTCAAAGATGTTCCACCTGATGTGATTTCTGAATTTCCGAAAGAGATTAACATTTTTCAAGATTTTTAACAAAATTTCCAGTGTGTTTTTAGAAGGTGTATTTTAAAGGGTTGTATGAATGAATGACTAAGGCTATGAGTTGATTTCAACGTGGTGACAGCCCTCCTGTGAGGTCGGCTAGGCTATAAGCAACATTACCTTACCTTACCTTGGCACCCTCCCCACTCTCCCCCCCCCCCCCCCTCTCTCTCTGTGTCAGTTTCTCTTATCTTGTGTGTGTGTGTGTGTGTGTGTGTGTGTGTGTGTGTGCGTGCGTGAGTGCGTGCGTGCGTGCGTGCGTGCGTGCGTGCGTGCGTGCGTGCGTGTGTGTGTGTGTGTGTGTGTGTGTGTGTGTGTGTATGTGTGTGTGTGTGTGTGTGTGTGTGTGTGTGTGTGTGTGTGTGCGCGCGCGCGCGCGCGTGCGCGGGCGTGTGTGTGTGCATTCGCGCACGCATACATATGTCTATGTGAACGTATGCTCTGGCATCCCCCACCCCCACCTTCTTTCTGTCTGTCTGTCTGTCTCTCTCTTTCTGTCTGTCTGTCTGTTTGTCTCCCTCTCACACACACAGCAATGATCTCTCTCTCTCTCTCTCTCTCTCTCTCTCTCTCAGTATTTTTGTTCGTTTGTTTCCTTGTTGCTTCTTCACAGTTCAGTGATAATTATAATTGCATGTGTTCAACACGATCTTCTCCATACTTGGTAACTAGTAGGCTACCCGGAAAGGTGTCGGTTGGGGACGCGTGAGAAGAGTAGGCACAGATAGAGAAAGGGACTGGAGTGCGCTGGGCGCGAGGGTGGGGTGGGGTTGTGACCGCCTGTAGTCTACACGATCATTGAAATGATGATAACACTAAACGGTGACATTCATACGAAGTGTCCATCTGTCGGGATTGCGGAACGAGGAAAATTCAGCTGTGAGAGTTGGGGCCACTGGGAATGAGTCATTCATTGTCCTGTGCTGTATTAACCGACGTTCGAATGGACTGCCCGAGGCTAATTGCACGGAGAGAGGAAAACCGGCGAGAAGCCACACGGAAGTCCTGTCCATTGACCTCGATCGAAGGCCTTGTGAATTTCACTGCTGACAGTTTCCCGTGTCGGTCGGAACCGGTAGCCAGCTATTACTACCGTACTGATCCCGTTTTGCGTTACACGATTGTCACTAAGCGTCCAGTATCTAGACTAATCTATCTATCTATCTATCTATCTGCTGTCTGTTTGTCTATCCCTTCCATCTATCTTCTCTCTCTCTCTCTCTCTCTCTCTCTCTCTCTCTCTCTCTCTCCTCTCTCTCTCTCTCCTCTCTCTCTCTCAGTCTATCTGTGTGTCTATCATCAATCTGTCTATATGTTCTTCCATATATCTATCTACCTATCTATCTACCTGTCCATTCATCCATCCATCCATTTATCAATCTGTCTATCTATCTATCTATCTATCTATCTATCTATCTATCTATCTATCTATCTATCTATCTATCCATCTGGAATCCAAAACAGCGACTGCTCAGTATATGTTCCTTTACTTATTTGTTTCTGATACTTTGGTTCGAAGAGAAAGTGCAGACTAATTCTTTGAATAATCAAAACGAATCAGTTTGAAGTATTCTTCAAACAGTTGATTAACACCGTGTTAATATGTTTAGTACACGCGTTGCCCATTGAGAGGGATAGGTGGTGAGAAGGGATGTGTGGGGGTGTGGGAGGATCAGTGGAAGGGGAAGAGAGGGGCGAGGAAGAAGGGGTGGTAAGAATGAGAAACTTAGTAGGGAAGAGGGAGGTCTAGAGGGTGGGGGTCGTGAAGCGTATATATGCAGGAGGGAGGAGAGTGGGAATACAGAGGGGGGGGGGGGGGGGGGGGGGGGGGGGGGGGGGGGGCGGGGGGGGGGGGACTCTGTGGTGTGTGTGTGTGTGTGTGTGTGTGTGTGTGTGTGTGTGTGTGTGTGTGTGTGTGAGTACAGGGGGGGAGGGACTCTGTGTGTGTGTGTGTGTGTGTGTGTGTGTGTGTGTGTGTGTGTTGTGTTGTATGTGTGTGTGTGTGTGTGTGTGTGTGTGTGTGTGTGTGTGTGTGTGTGTGTGTGTGTGTGTGTTGTGTGTGTGTTGTATGTGTGTGTGTGTGTGTGTGTGTGTGTGTGTGTGTGTGTGTGTTGGTAAATGTGTGACAGCTGTGTGCATAATTGATTTCTTGAAATGCACGGCTCTTTACAGCCGAAGCCCTTTCAAACGTCTTCCCCATATCATAAAAAAACTACTACGATGTGACATGGGCTGTGCGTAGTTTCATGCGTCAAACTGCACTCTTAATGCCAAAGGTCCACCGGAGCAGGCCTAGCCTACTATTCAGGCTACGCAGTAGTAGATCGTTGTCAGTGAAGGGTTTCTGTAAAGTGGTGTTGACACCCGGAAACATGGCCCACTGTATGGTTTCATCTAATACGACTCACCGCCACTTGTAACATACAGACTTGCTTACAGTAAGGCCTATCTATTCTTCCCAGTCCGAATTGGCTCAGTTGTATCATCAAGGACGTATCGTTCTGACACGTTATGTCTCCCGTGTCGACTTACATCGCGGGCGAACTTCCTTGTTGGACACGAACAAGGAAGTTGATTCTCTCTCTCTCTCTCTCTCTCTCCTCTCTCTCTCTCTCTCTCTCTCTCTCTCTCTCTCTCTCTCTCTCTCTCTCTCTGCACTTGAAATGCACATGTTATTCTGTTTAGTAAGTATGTGAGTACGCGTGCGTGTGTGTGTGTGTGTGTGTGTGTGTGTGTGTGTGTGTGTGTGTGTGTGTGTGTGTGTGTGTGCGTGCGTGCGCGCGCGCGTGTGTGTTTCCTACTGCCTCCTGCCCTCTTGTCATTATGTTGTTATGCTTGTATTCTTATGCGACTCTCTCTCTCTCTTATGATCTATATGACCCCCCCCCCCCCCCCCAGCTGTGGTGACTGTGACTGTGCTATCATCATGCATCCCCCCCCCCCCCCCCCCCCCCACCCATTTGTGCTTATTTTCATTTTTTCCCCCTGGTGCTTCAAAATCGATTGTCTTGCATCTCCTTTGAATTTTTTTGATTGTCAGATTGTTCTAATGCTCTTTCCCGCACCCACTCTCGCCTCTTTGTCCCTCTCTCCCTTTCGCTCTGTCTATCGGCCTTCCCTGAACTCCTCTCTCTCTCTCTCTCTCTCTCTCTCTCTCTCTCTCTCTCTCTCTCTCTCTCTCTCTCTCTCTCTCTCTCTCTCTCATTTTACTTCTTTTTTTTCGTATCGTATTGTAGTTCTAGTCACTTTTTGCATGCTTCTTCTTTAGTTGCCTTATCTTTTCTTTTTTTTTTTTTTTTTTTTTGCATTAACCCTGCTCAGGGCGAGGACTGGATGTAAAAAAAGCGGATCGGTGCTTATCTATTATCCTCGTATATAAAGAATTTTGCCTTGTCTTGTCTTGTCTTGCTCTCTCTCTCTCTCTCTCTCTCTCTCTCTCTCTCTCTCTCCTCTCTCTCTCTCCTCTCTCTCTCTCTCTCTCTCTCTCTCTCTCAAGCCTTTGATTTGCGTGCACAGTCCGGCCTGTTAAAACGCGACAATCGCAGTAAGTTCTTAACAATAAGGTCTTTGCAGTGGGGTGGGGGGAGGGAGGGGGGAGGTTTGTGAAGGGAGAGAAATCCAGTTGTGCCGGATGTGCTCATGTGACATAGGTAGTGTTGGAGGTGACTGAGAAGACGACCCAACCCAGCAGGGGACAGGGACCAGGAAGGGGAGGAGTGAGCGGCAACCCAGCAGGGGACAGGGACCAGGAAGGGGAGGAGTGAGCGGCAACCCAGCAGGGGACAGGGACCAGGAAGGGGAGGAGTGAGCGGCAACCCAGCAGGGGACAGGGACCAGGAAGGGGAGGAGTGAGCGGCAACCCAGCAGGGGACAGGGACCAGGAAGGGGAGGAGTGAGCGGCAACCCAGCAGGGGACAGGGACCAGGAAGGGGAGGAGTGAGCGGCAACCCAGCAGGGGACAGGGACCAGGAAGGGGAGGAGTGAGCGGCAACCCAGCAGGGGACAGGGACCAGGAAGGGGAGGAGTGCGCGGATGCAAAGGGCGGGGGCTGAGAAGGGACGGTGGGGGCGGTAGCAAGGTTGCGTGGCTAGGTGCTGTGAAACCACACTGCACAACTGATTTCCAGACAGATTTGAATTACCGTGAACACTTGCGAGCCTCCTATTTTCTCAATATACCCCTACCCAGTCCCGTCCATGGTTCCATCCCCCTCCCATTGTTTCTTTCCGCAAACGAACGATCCTGCAATATGTGTATTTATTATAGTTGATGATACGTGTGAAGGCACTGACAGTTTTGAAGTCAAAGATACTTACCAGATTAACCAGCACTGAGATTCTACTCATCCCCTGAGAAATCCACTCACACATTCATATTACTCGCGCGCGCGCGCGCGCACACACACACACACACACACACACACACACACACACACACACACACACACACACACACCACATCACATCACATGATTACACGCGCACACATACGCACACATTGGCGATAATACTGACACGACTCACACAGGCACTTTGGAACACACACACACGCGCGCGCGCGCGCGCACGCACGCACAAGCACACACACACACACACACACACACACACACACACACACACACACACACACACAAGGACACACACATACACATAAACACACACATATGAACACACACACACACACACACACACACATGGGTGGCAGCTCAGTCTGGTGAGCACTTAATTGGTTTCGTGAGGGGAGCTGGAAGTTAAGTCGTGAAGGTCATGGCACAGGCGTTCGACTGGCTGGGCAGGGCAGGGCAGACTGCTTTCTCGTCACTAATGGCGGTCTCCCAGTCTCACGGGCCATCGAGCGCCTGGAGGACCAGCTGCGGCTGGACTTGTGCGGGTGGTCTGAATCAATGGCTCCGCAAAATAAGATAAGTCCCTCTACTGAAGTGCTTTTCACTTTTCACCCAGCTGCAGAACAGCTGGACTCAACGACTTTGCAACTCTGACTTCCTATTGTTTACATACGCTGGACAAACAACAATAACGAACAAAAACAACAAAAACTTGTCCAGTTTGCCGTTGTGATGGTAACAACCGACTCTCCGCACAAAGATGCCGACTGTGTTGGTCTCCACAGCTTTCTGGGGGAAGGCTGATGATTTGAAAAAGGTAGGCCTATTCCAGTACCGCGTAGAAGGTGGGAGGAATCCTGCTTGCCTGCGTCCTGGAAGATGTCAGTGGGAAGGCTGTTCGGTGCGGGAGCGTCGGCGTCGGCGTGGTGGTTGGACTCAGTGACTGGTAAGTCTTCTGGCGCAGGGTGTCCATGATGACCTGCCATGTTCATGCAATACCCCAAGTTGTAGCCTACTAAATCACCGGTGATCAATGCTTTATTGCGCCGCCAAGGAACGGAAGCGCGGAGGGCCATCTAAATTACTGAATGACGAGTTGTGGACTTCAGTATTGCGAGGCTTCAGTCGCCTGTTGGCTGTGTATAAGGACTATAACCTAGGAAGGTTCCAGCAAGGTAGAAGTCCTGATCCTGATCCTGCCTCTCATTCGGTCCAGCCCGGCTGCGCCGTCATCGCACGGATGTCTTATTTTTTTTAGTGGTGAGGGTCTCAGAATCACAGGACGAACAAAATGACTGGTAGGCCAGTTCCCTGATAATATGGGGGCTGACTTTCTGAGTTTCTTCTGAGTCAGGAAGCTTAGGCTGCTTGGGAGCTTGGTAATCACAATGTGCTTTATCCAACCCGTGATCTTTGCCGTAACTCCCAGCCTTGACTGCATCTGGGAACATTTCACTTCCGTGTGTAAGTGTACAATTTTATAAAGACCAACAAAGTCTCAGTCGTCAAGGGCTCTTCTCCCTGTTACTGAACTGCCTTCGATCCTTTCCTTTCCGTAACTGCTGGTGGCATAAGTGCCATGCGTTGTAATCTCATTGCTAAGCGCTTGTGGTGTAGCGTAGGCTTGTCCGCACGCAATGACGTCTCCTTCCCGTCACTGACAAGTCGTAATACACATACACTATCATAGGTCGTGATTTTTGTTGTGTTTACACATCCCTCCCTCCCTCCTCTCCTCCCACTTTCCTTTACCTGTTCTTCCCGTCAGAGCTACGAATATCTTAAATGGGCATGCAAAGAGTGTTGGTGGGTGCAGGGAAGTGGGGAGATGAAATACACCACAAATGATATTTATCCGATCTATGTTCGGAGCGGTACAGTCACAGTTACATGATTACGAGAGGGTACTTAGCGGTCAGTGTGTCATTCAGCGTGTGTGCCGACTGCTTGACCCAGTTCAGAGGTTAGACGGAAGTAGGCTTCTGCTTCTCGCTTCAAACATGACCCCTGAACTTTTGGTTTGCGCAGATTCTCAAGTGAAACAAACGAATATGTATATTGTGTTGTAAAATGTGTGTGATGAAGTTATGAATATACTTAATGATTGCTAATCTCTGTAAAGTTACGCAGCTGCAATCATCCGGACGCGCTTCTGTAAGTTGTTGAACTGGGAATATATTTTGCAATCCGAGTATCAATGCGCGTAGTAATGGAGTCAGCAACCTGCGTTTCGCGGAGCCTGTGGTTGAGTTGAGCATGGTTGCCAACCTAATCGTAATGGATTGACGGTTGCCTTTTGTTTCTAGTGGCAAGAAAATGGAGTGATTTGTGCAGCTAGACAAAATCAGAAAGGATGTTTCAGTGTTTCTTCCGTACAGTGAACAGTGTCCACAATGAATCGTCTGTAGGCCATTGACGCCAGTTTAGGGCCAACGACCGCAATCGCACTCGGATGAAAGTCGTAGAAACGAGGAAAGGCAGATCAGCCTTGTGGTTCAAGGATGATACGAAAGTATTACAATTAACAAACATTGAAAATGACTACGAAAATCAAAGAATTGGTGAGCAGGAATAAGAGAAGACTGCAGGAGGATGGATTTGATTTGGATTTGACATGTATCCTTTTGACTGACGGAGAACTCTAAAATCTAACACAGTAGTTAGGTCATGGTCAGGTGAGATTGATCAAGATGATCAATGATTGTGAAGTGTTATATAATTTTTTAATAGAATTGATAAAGTTAATCACAACATAATGTTTTTGAAGCCAGAACAAGTAATAAGAACCAGTGCCCTTTTGTAGAATGGCTTGTACTGTTGTAGTGGCTCAAGATGAAACTAGCCAGCAGCTGAGCAAAGCAGCCCATTGTTAACTTAACTGTGAAGTAGCATAGATAGCAATTAGGCCTAATTGTCTTTGCTTCTCAAATAATATGTTGGTAAATGTGGTATCTGAAATGCAGTAAAAGTAAATGTAACTGAAAAGAAGTAAGTAGAAACTTTCCGTTTTGTAGAAATTTTAAAATTAGCCTATGGATTATGTAATCAAGTACAATTAAGATTAACTCAGTTAACTCAGATAAATAAAGCCAGTCAAAGTCTTGTCACTGGTCTTGAGAATGACTGGGAAATATGGTCAAGAGTCCAGGAAAAGTGGGAGTGATTTGCAGGACTTGTTTACTTTTTAAAGTAAATAGTGTGAATTAGTCTCTTACTCATTTCTACCACATATTTGTAAGTAGTAGCCCACATCATTGTGAGTCTGTGTGTAGGTCTGTCTTTGTGTGTGTGTGTTTTCGAATGAAAGTGTCTGATTAATCAGTTTAACCCCCCCCCCCCCCCCCCCCCCCCCCCCCCAAAGAATGCGCCACTTAGTTGTACAGATTTCCAAAACACCTGGTTGATTTTCCTAGAGCTAGGAGTAGGATCATTAGAATGTTTTACAGACAAATTAGAGTTGTGTTTAAAGTATCAAATGTTTTATTTTTGATTTTTCTCCCCGAATGTTATCCTTGACTTTATCTCCCAGACATTTGCCCAAACATCATAGCTATGGGCTTTCCATCAGAACGCTTAGAAGGATATTACAGGAACCATATTGAAGATGTATGCAAGTAAGTATAATTGCTTTTTAAAAATTCATTTGAAGTGTTGACAGTTGTGTATGTATGCAGGGCTTCAGATAATGCATTGCATTCCTCATGCTTTGTCAGCAAAAGGTACACATCATTTGTCAGTAAGACTAAGACTAAGTAAGAGGTTCTAAAATTTTCCAGTTTGAAATTTGACAAATTACAACACATCAACAGAGACGACATTAAACTTAAAGCCATCTGAAACATAGACCTATCACTGTATCAAGGCTCCTAAATTGGGAATTGGAGACAGATAGATATTTTTCTGGCAGTTTATGCTCATACAGAAAAGTGAAACTGAAAAGTGAAATGACTGGCTGTGGAAATGAAACTAAAGCAAATTTCATGTGACTTGTCATGGAGGCCAGGTCTGTAAAAATACTAAAATGGAAGAAAGTGACTGAAGTTGACAAGTGCCCAGTCTTGCCACCAAAAACAGAGGAAATTGTTACATCCTTAATTAAAGAAAAAATGTAAGGTACAGTGCAGCTGTGACATAGGAGAAAAGAGCACTCTCAGATATCATTTGCAAAACAAATTTAATTAAATACCAGGTACTGCTGTGCAATTCAGGGTTTCAGGCTTGCAGTTCATGGGTTTGATTCCCATCAGAGCTATTTACTTATTGGACTTCTCTGCCTTGACCGGCTCTTGTCCAAAGGTGAGTTTGCTATGGGCACAGTTGGGAAGATTGGAACTGTATAGTCGAGTTTCATCTGCATAATGGATACGTCTCTTGAGAGTATTTCTCAAATTTCCTGACCAACACTGCAGATGTCTTGATGGTGGAATACATTACAAAAGTGAGCACAGGATACAGGCCTGTCATGCAGTCTCAGACCGAAATGGAACTCTGGTTATCATCTTCATCATCATGATTGATCTGCATTTAAAATAGTTTTCAAATTCTGTGGCTCTTCATGCCCTGCTCTCATAGTCTCAGTGATAGTGACCTCACTTTTGATTTTTTTCTCTCTACATCAGTTTTCTTTCTTTCTGCGTACGCAGGCTGATACTCCTGCGGACACTCCCTGTATAGCCAGGCAGTGGAGTTTTGTGTGTATGACCCTTTTTTATCCCGCCATTAAGGCTGCCATACTCCATCTTCGGGGAAGGTGCATGCTATGTGTCACGTGTCATCCATACCAACGGCCAAACTGGCCTTCTCTTCCGAAAGTTGGTGATGGGATTTTACGTGTGTGCAAGATGTTATGCGTGCGTTCAGACACGGAACCTCGGTTTATACAATTATAGTCTCATTCGAAGATTCTGTTTGAGCATTGTCCAAAACATTCTTCCCAGCATAGACTCCTTTACTCACCTAACAAGAACCACAAGGACATTGCGGCAGAAATCAATAACTTGATGGCTCTCTAAACAATCTTAAGGGCATTCTGGCAGATTGATACCTCATGCTTTGGGCATGTGGGATTTGGACTGTCGCTACCTCGACAGTGTTCCAGCACTTGGTGCCTCGCAATCATGTTTTAGAAGCAGCCTTTTGACAGTTAAAAAAGAATCCTTCCCTTAACTTCTGTCTCTGGGATTTTTGCATTTCAAAGACTGTTTCATAGTTGCTAACTCAGATTCTTCCATCCCTGCTTCTCACCCAATAAACTGTTGGAGCCATAACTTTTTTTCCTTAAAATTCTGCAACAGTTTGACATAGTGCATGCAATGCCAAATTGTGGAGTTTTATTTTTTCTTATTCCTTGCCTGGCTATTTTTTTTTTTTTTTTGATACCAGGTCAAACTTGCATTCCCACCCATCCTTCCTCTCTGGTATTTATATGGTTTGCAGAGGATGCTTTTGTTTGAAATAAAGGAAGCAGAAGCGAATGCATGTCGCCTGCTGTTGGGGTATCATGTGTCTACTGCTTTTCCCATGAAAATTTTGGCCAGAGCTGGCAAATTGGCCTAATTTGCAAGACTTTCACATGCTTAAATCTTAAGATACATATTTCATCGAACAGTGAATAGAACAAAAACTTCCGGTTTTCATCAGGAACCAAGAATGCAAATATATTCATCAACCAGTTGTAAGTTGATTCCATCACAGGAGGGTTTCTTACGTAAGTTACAAATTTATTCTGCAAATATCTATCATAGTAGAGCTATCATTTTTTTTCCTTCCTTTTTTGTCCATTATTGACCCCACGAGGATGTGTTGAGCAGTCCATATACTCCATGAATGTAGGATTATGGAGATCCGCGTAACAGAACAATGTTGGATCATGAAGTGATGAACTTCAAGTTAGTGCACATGATAAAGAACAAAGACAAGGATCATTGAGATTACATATAGTACATAAAAGGTGGTTTGACTTTTTCCCACAATAACCATGCTTGAATGTTATCAGCACCACCTCAGCTCTGGATCCGTGTAAATTCTTGCATAAACTGTTAAAAAAACAAATAATCTTTGAATAACATGACTGATTTTATGTGCAGATTCCTTGAACGTCGACACAAAGATCACTACAAAGTGTACAATTTGTAAGTAAAATGTGTCTGAATCATTTGTTTCTTTCTGTTTGTGCAGTACTTGCTTATGAATCATTTGTTTCTTTCTGTACGTGCAGTACCTATCAAATATACTATTACTGTCATATCGCAAAACTGAAATTAGCGTTCCTTCATTGGATTTTCCTACATATTAGAAACATGGTCTAGGCATGAAATTTGTGTTGCATATTATCAGTTGTTTTGGAAATTGTATTCGTGAGTGAATTGTGAGTAGAACTGTTGATAATGTCCTATAATTCCATTGGAAATGAATAGAATATAGAACATCTGGGTAAAGAAAGTGTATTAGAAGGCTTGAAACTGGTCTTCGCACTTTCTGTAATGTATGTCGATGGTGTTCAGTGACAGGAACTGAAAAAGAATTTTGAAAGTTGTGGCAGACCTTATCGGTGAAAATGTAGGTGACTTTGCCTCATCTTTTTTTCTGTGGCCTGTGAACTTGATTAGAATTTCAGAGTATAATAGTGTATAATAAATTGTACACAGAGGTCTGATTCTACATTAAGAAGGTCCGTTATATTTTTGTGTCAGAATCGTTCAGGTATGTCATTCAACAAGATTTTTTTTATGTCTCACCTGGTGTGCATGCTGTTTGGCATAGGGAACCCTACCAGTTAAATTTGTTTTCTGGTTCCGTTCCTTCTCGACAAAGATTTCGTAATCCTTCAGTAAATTTTGTGTGTTAGGAAGCTGGTTATATTTCCTTGTCATATAGACAGGTCTGCATTAGTTACAAAGATGTAAACGGACAGTCAGAACCAGCATTGTACCAAGAATAGGAGCCATTAACCTTTGTGCGAATGGTTTGTTAAATTAATGCAAGTTTCTGATGCAAATGAGAATTTTCATGGTTTCAACTTTTTATTTGCGAAGATTTGCCTTAAGCGAAATCAGCTGGGCAGAGTATGTTGCATGCTACTAACATGACATGCTGGTATCTGGAATGTAATATGAAAGTGAGATGCAACAGCTGATTCATCCATGATTTCCGCTATGCGTGTTTTTCTGTGTGTAATTTTTGTTGCGTTGTGTATTAATTTTTTTCATACATGTATGTCATTGACAGAGTCAAAAGTTGGTCTTAAATTTAAACCCAGTAGTTTTTTTTTTTTTTTTTTTTTAAAGTAATGGAACATACATTTAGATACATTCACTCTTCCTCTTTCCATCAGCTCTGATACAGCCTTCATCACATGGTCTGCACATAAGATAAGATAATGTTGCTTATAGCCCAGCCGACCGCAAAGGGCCACATCAGGGCTGTGGTCTGCACATGACTCTGTGTGTGTGTGTGTGTGTGTGTGTGTGTGCGCACATATATATATATATGGCCTGGGAAGGGCATCTCATAGTTATAATATATTCCCCCATTTTCTTCATCTTCAATTTTTTTTTTTTTTTAAGTTCAAATCTTTGCCAAGTCATTACTATAACGACTGAAGAATTGTTAACCTGCACTTGTTTTCCCCCACTACTTAATTGTTCAGCATTTTATTGTTTGGTCAGTCAGTGGGAGATTGCATCTCTTAAGAGATCCAAGTAAAGGTTGTTCTGTACAATTCTTAGCCACTCACAATGCTTGGGTTATTGAACAGCAGAGCTGACCACTCAGACTGTTCCATATCTTTTTGACCTCCCTTGCATCCTTGAATGGATCCTCAAGCATAGGCTCAAAGATTGTCCCTTACATTTTATACTGTTTGAATAATGCTTTTAGTTTTTCAGCAACTTTTTTCCTCTCCACACTTTTGTTTTGTTCCATTTACTACCCTTCGCTGGCTGCTTTGGGGGTGCTGTTGGATTCTTTTTTTGAACCCTTGGCGGTGAGAACACCACAGAATTATGGACTGTGGTGTGTCTCTATTTGACACCAAGAGCACAGACACAATCAGCCGTGTCTCCCTGATGAGTCCGATCCAGCGGACGAAAGGCCTAGGAGCAGGCAATACAAATAAATGTGCCTTCGAGAGAGATTATGATGGTTCCCTCAGGCAGCTAGCGAAGGGCATCTCATAGTTATAATATATTCCCCCATTTTCTTCATCTTCAATTTTTTTTTTTTTTTAAGTTCAAATCTTTGCCAAGTCATTACTATAACGACTGAAGAATTGTTAACCTGCACTTGTTTTCCCCACTACTTAATTGTTCAGCATTTTATTGTTTGGTCAATCAGTGGGAGATTGCATCTCTTAAGAGATCCAAGTAAAGGTTGTTCTGTACAATTCTTAGCCACTCACAATGCTTGGGTTATTGAACAGCAGAGCTGACCACTCAGACTGTTCCATATCTTTTTGACCTCCCTTGCATCCTTGAATGGATCCTCAAGCATAGGCTCAAAGATTGTCCCTTACATTTTATACTGTTTGAATAATGCTTTTAGTTTTTCAGCAACTTTTTTCCTCTCCACACTTTTGTTTTGTTCCATTTACTACCCTTCGCTGGCTGCTTTGGGGGTGCTGTTGGATTCTTTTTTTGAACCCTTGGCGGTGAGAACACCACAGAATTATGGACTGTGGTGTGTCTCTATTTGACACCAAGAGCACAGACACAATCAGCCGTGTCTCCCTGATGAGTCCGATCCAGCGGACGAAAGGCCTAGGAGCAGGCAATACAAATAAATGTGCCCTCGAGAGAGATTATGATGGTTCCCTCAGGCAGCTAGCGAAGGGCATCTCATAGTTATAATATATTCCCCCATTTTCTTCATCTTCAATTTTTTTTTTTTTAAGTTCAAATCTTTGCCAAGTCATTACTATAACGACTGAAGAATTGTTAACCTGCACTTGTTTTCCCCCACTACTTAATTGTTCAGCATTTTATATATATATATATATATATATATATATATATATAGATCAATATGGTTGAACAGCCTAAAATGATTCTAAAAGCGCTCGACCCCTTGGGGAGCAACATTTGTTAAAACAAGTATTAAAAAGGGTCTGGTTCTGTGGATTATATATATATATATGTATATAAATATTGAATTATAAACAAAGCTTGCTCAAGATTATGTCTTAGATTGAAGAAATAGGGGGAGATAAGCATTTCTTCAATCTAAGACATAAGAGCAAGCTTTGTTTATAATTCAATATTTCTTGCAGTCATTGCAACACCAAGCTGCTATCCTTGGAATTTATTAGTTTATTATATATATATATATATATATATATATATATATATTATATATATATATATATATATATATATATATATATATATAGCTGGTAGTATATTTTCCGGCTTTTTTTTGAAAAAGTGCTGAAGAGAGGAAAGACCTCGAAACAAATTTGTAGTCCCGGTTTTAAGATTTGCTTTTAATCATTGTTTTTATATATATATATATATATATATTATATATATATATATATATATACGTACATTAGTCAACATAACCTGTCTCACAATGTAAATCGGTTGATTCTAAAAAGTGTTAGCCAGTGCATGTTGGGGTGGACATTATATATTGACCAGTCAATTTCAAAATGTGACACTAATATTCTTGTAACTTAATCAAATGACCTACAAAATAATCCACAGAACCAGAACTAAACTGAAAGGGTGTGAGATGAAACAAAACTTAGCATGTGGCATCACTGATTTGTTTGTCAGATGTTCGGAGAGGACATACAACCCAGAAAAATTTCACCAACGGGTTGCCAGTTATCCGTTTGAAGACCACAACCCACCCCGTCTAGAACTGATTCGCCCATTCTGTGAAGATTTGGATGAATGGCTGTCCAAGGACCGTGACAATGTTGCTGCCATTCACTGCAAAGCAGGGAAGGTATGTGCTTTTTCTTGTGGTTGTAAAGTTTTTTGTTGTTGCTGATTTCTGTGCCCTCTCGGTGTGATTACTCCCTTGCAACTCATTCCAGCTTCCCCATACAAAACTACATCTGGCCTTATCACATTCACAGGCAGTCCCCAAGGAACAGTCAGCACCAGGTCACTATGAGGCAATCTGCTACTTTTGGAAACACTGCCCAGGTACATGGTCATGTTGGTGATGTTCAATGGTTCCTGTTCTGATCCAATACAAACAGAACACAACCCACTAAACTCCTAACAGATGAGAACAGTTGCTAAGTTGCAAAGCCAGGTAAATGATGGGGCCACCACGTTCATCCAACAACAATTCCTTCAAATTTGTCAGCTACAAAGAACAACACAAATTCACCACAGGCATGGACTCCAGAAGGAACTTAAATTTGAAACCCCCATGAGAATAAGGCATGAAGGCTTGAAGAATTGGAGTCTTTTTGTTTGTCTGATGATCAGGAAGAAGGAATAAGATGACGATAATGGACATGGCAAGACTGTGTTGTACACTCGTTTCATACTTGGATATCAGCCAAGGCCCAGAAATACTGATGCCTGCAATGCTGGTCTTGGAATCTGAGCCATATTGTTAGAGATACATCCATTAAAAGGATGAAACAGCATGTTTAAGACCATAGCACACAGTTCTAGACCAGAGGTGGCTAGGGCAAAAAAAAACCCTTAAAGAATTGCATCTGATGGGATTCAAACCCACTGTCTCCCAACTCTCAAAAACCATGACATTGCCACAGCATTGTAGCAGCTGCAGAGCTGCCAACCATTCCGCTTTTGGCGGAAGTTGTTATGCTCAAATGCAGGTCATTCCACTATTCTGCTTGATGTAACAAAATTCTGCTCGGAAAAAAAAAAGGAAAAAAAAAAGGTTGGTTTATTCGCAGAGTTTGCACATCTGTGATTCATGTATAGCCAAAGAGCTGTTTGAAAACTTACTTCTAGTTCAGCTTCTTCTGCTGCCTTAGGTCAAAACAACTACTGGACCAACGAACCATGAGACAGAAAAGAAGAAAAAGAAATTAGAACAGAAGTGCAGATTCAGGTTGCTTTCTGCTGTCATGATGGGAGTGCATTCAGCCTTGTCAGCAAGAACCTTACACTTACAGATTTTTGTCATTCCTTGGGTAAAGACGCTACACTGATGATCTGGAGTGTAAAAATGAGCAAAATTGTAAGGTGAAGCTTAGTGACAATGTGCTTAGAGAATGTAAAAGAGCAACAATATATTGGCTGAGACAGTGATTTGATTAAAGCATCTGACAAAAGGATAGAAAATAACGTGATTGAAAAATCAGTGTTTTGTTTCGGGTGCGACAGCATATGTTTTCAACTATCAGAAATTACTCCCAATTTTCAAAAATGTTCCTCTCAAGTCTCTTCAGAGGTTGACAGCTCTGCAGCTGGTGGTAATAGACTAGCTTTTGATACGATTGATATGTCAGAAGATGACAAATCGCCGACTGCTTGACATACCTGATTAGCTTTGTCTTTTTCAGACTTAGTTTCCGGTTTGATCATCAAAAGGTATGGTGCAAATCCTGTCAGTGAATAACCACACTCACAAGCAGATGTGCCATTACTGACCAGGACAAAGGATTTTATGCATGCACTTACATGTACACACACACAGACACTGACACACACACTGACACACGCACTGACACACACATACACACACACACTCGCACACACACACTGACACTAACACAGTCAGTGGCCATGAACCGCAGGTGGCCGTTTAGGCAAGTTCACTCTGTCATGTTAAGGTTACATCTTTTCAGGGTAATGAAGACTGAAGTGTAAAGGGCACATCAGAGTTGAAAAGCAATCCCCACAGAAGAATTTGTAGCATGACAACAATTTTGGTTCAAGCTTCAGAGTCCTGCTTTATGTCAGTTATAATTCAACTTTTAAATTGGATCAGTATTCGCTTGCTCTTTTTGTATTCTTGAGAGAAAATATTGCTGAGGTTTTAAAATAATTTCTGTGATTAACAGGGCCGGACTGGGGTGATGATCTGTGCCTATTTGCTCCACACAAAACACTTCAAAGACGCTGAAGAAGCCCTCAGTCACTATGGCAAAAGTCGAACAAGAGATGCCAAGGTAATGTAGAGTTAAGATACATCTTGTCATGATTATCATTTGTGCTGCTTCAAGGGGGAAAAAAAAGGAAAAATCAAGAGTTCTTGAGAAACTGAAGGAACGGTCAGCATAGGGAAGGGGGAGTGGAATGGCGGGAAGGGGGGGATGGAAGGGTTCTGACTTCCAATTGATCTATTGGAAGAGCTCATATTCAGATAATGATCAAGTTTATGTTGACGAGCTCTTGTCAACATTTCCCTGCTAACAAGATGAATGTAAGGCCCTAGCAAATGTGTTTTTGAATGAACCTTTCTGAATAGAGAAAAAGGAAGATGTGAAAGAAATTTATTTCATCTTTGCATGAAACCAATTTATCTTTACTGATAAAAAGACACTTTCTGACTAAGAAAAGTAAAAAGTGAAAGGAGTCTTTCCATCTTCAGCACAAACCAGTGTATTTGGGCTGATGAGTGAACCTTTCAGCCGGTGAACATTTAAGTAGAAGAAGTTCCATTCCCACAGTGCAAAATGAAATGAAAGAAGTTTCTCCTTTCTGCAATATGCTGTGCCTGCCTGATAGAGAAAAGTACACTGGTAAATGAAAGAAGCTTCTCCTGTCTTCAACATACCATTCCTGACAGAGAAAAGTAAAAAGTACAGTGAAAGAAGCTTCTCTTCTCTTCAACGTACCATTCCTGACAGAGAAAAATAAATGGTAAAATGAAAGAAATGTCTCCTTTCTGCAGCTCGCTGTACCTGACAGAGAAAAGAAAAGTATGAAGTGAGAGAAGTGTCCTTTGTCTTCAACATAAAAGTTCTGTAGGTTGATGAATGAATCCTTCTGACCGGGAAATTTGTCCAAAAATTTCTCCTATCTTCAACATGACCAGTTTATATCTAGGCTAATTGATGAACCCTTCCTGATGGGGAAATCTTTACAAGAGAAGGAAGTTTTTCATATTATGAACAGGAACAAGTTTATATTTGATAATGAGTGAATTCTTCTTGACAGGTGAGTGTAGGAAATTGAAAAATTAAAGAAAAATCTCATTGCTAACACAAACCAGTGTATATAGGCTAATGAATGAAATATAGGCTGACAGCTCTTGTGTACGGCTTCCACTTTCAGTGTGAGATATTCTTCACTCCAAAAGTCTTTGGAATGTGAAAGGCTGACTTATTCTGACTTGTTCTGCAGGGTGTGACGATACCAAGCCAGAGGCGATATGTGTTGTATTATGGTGAACTGTTGAAGCACAACATCACCTACAGGCCTGTCAGTCTCTTGCTGGTGGGAGTCAAGTTTGAAACGGTTCCAATGTTCAACAGCAGCAATTCTTGCAGTGAGTGTGCATGTGTTGTACTGTGATGCTATTGAGGGTCTGATTTATGGTACTAGGTACTGGTGCTTATTCCTGTGGATAAGTCATATAAACATGTGTTGCAGTGTTCAGCTGCAGAAATTTTTGTATTTTAATGGACTGATTTTGTTGTTGTTTGACAAGTTGGCAATTTCCCTATTTCTGGTCTTATTTGTTCGTTGATTGGACTAGAGAGCAAAATTGTGTCATTTTGCTCCTTAAGCCTCCTACCCTACCTCTTTCCCCTTCTGTTACAGAAGTGTATTGAAATTCTCACACGCACAGACACACACACACACACACACACACACACACACACACACACACACACACACACACACACACACACACACACATATCCCACCACTGACCACATCCCACTGGTCCCAATCCTTCCCTTTTCACACACACACACACACACACACGCACACACAACACACAACACACGCAGAATCAGACTTCCATCCCACCCAGCTCAATCCCTCCCCTTTCCTCCTTCAGAAAATATGAAAAAAAAAAAGGAATTGGTTTGTTTCAGCACCAGTCTTTGAAGTCCATCAGTTGAAAGTGAAGGTCTACTCTTCTCCTGTGTATGATGGCATAAGCAAGGGAGAGACTTCATACTTCATGAGAGTCAGGAATCTTGTCCCATTGTGTGGAGACATCAAAGTGGAGTTTTTCAACAAAACGCTAATGATGAAAAAGGTTTGAGTTACTATGCAGTGATCTCTGTGTCCTTATCTGATACTGTGAAGATAAACCATGTTCATTTTTGTTCTTTCTTTTTTATTAGTTTTACTAAACTGTTGAGTGCCATGGTTTTGAACTGACATGCTGTGATTTCATAGACAATGCTACACAGCTACACTTTGTGATGAAATGCTACGTCAGAAATCAGTATTTTAGTTTGGAGAGAATGCAAAAGTTAGGGAAAAAATGCTGAAAGTAATCATAATGTAGCCACCATGTTGACTGCTTTCATTGCCAGCCATATTAATGTTTTTGAAGGTCAAGTCAAAAGCACACCATAACTTGCAAGATTTCCATGTTCTCAGTCCACCATCAAGTTGTGTGGGAAGTGAAGCACAACAGAAAGTGCTTTTGAGTCTGACTTGTTACATGGTATGCAGGTTTTATGCTTAAATTAGGAGTGCTCCATGAAAAACATTAAGATGCTATACTTTATGCTTTTGTGACCTTGACAGCTTTTGTTTCAGGTAGTTTCTGTATGTAGAAAATAGAAATGTGTATAGGGTGTTCTGCTTACTCAGGCACATGATACCTAGTGTACATAGCTCAGATATTCAGACAGGAATGCATGACTTTGTCACTGTTGTTATTACATCGGATTGTATCATTTGTAGTGACCACTGTATTGGCAGGGCAGTAACCAAGGGATAGTGATATTTGTATATAGCCTTTCCATCTGTCCTTTGTATTGCAACACAAGAATATGCCCCAATGTTTTGTTTGACCAAGCAGTTTTAGAAGAAAAAAATCCATGAAAGAGAACTGTAGTCTTTTAAATGCTAATTATTGATAATGTTACATGTATTTGTATGCATCAATGTTACCTAAAATAATTTTCAAGAGTGTCAGACGAGGCATGAAACTAGGGTACAGTTTAAAAAAAAAACACCCTGCTAATACAAGTTTTGTATGCACATGTGTCCATATCTTGATGCTTATGAAAGATCATTGTGGTGACGTCCTTTCAGCATAAAGATCTTAACACTGCACCAAGCATTGATGCTGGCTCATTACGTCTTGGTTAACCAAACTTTTGTTTCAAACACACCTGTATAGTCAACATGATTATGAGTTTTCTAAATTGTTCACACTTGATAAATTGACTATCCTCTGTCGGTGTCGCTCACTGTTTTTCCAGGTCACACTTGGTACAAACTATATCTTTCAGTTGGCATACCAGGACCATATTTTGAAGGTCAACAGATTACAGGCATCTGAATGTCTTGTCCAAGGCACACAAATCATGTTTTATTGTCCTTTCCTCAGTTGGGTGCGTTTTCCTTTCAGTTTCCCTTAAAAATGCTCGTAAGCTAAGAAAACAGCTTTCAGTTCCAGGGTATTTATGTGGTACCAACTGAACATGTTCCTGTGTGCAACATCTTATGTGGAGAATTGGTCTCTCTGCACTAAGGCACCAGATGAACTCAAGACGCTAGACATTTGAATGCATATCCAAATCAAACCAAATTATATGTAAAAATCTACTAATGGGGGTGCTATTGGATTCTTTTTTGCACCCTTGGTGGTGAGAACACCACAGTATTATGGACTGTGGTGTGTCTCTACTTGACGCCAGGAGCGCAGACACAACCAGCCGTGTCTCCCTGATGAGTTCCGACCCAGTGGACGAAAGGCCTCGGAGCAGGCAATACAAATATATCTGCCTTGAAAAGAGATTGCAATGGTTCCCTTATGCAGCTAGTGAAGAGTTTTCATATCTGTAACATATTTTCTTAATTTTATGTTCCCAGTTTCTCCATCTTCAAACTCCTCCTTCCCCCCCCCCCCTCCCCCCCCCCCCCCCCCCCACCTCCTTAAGTCCAAATCTTTGCCAGGTCATTACTATGAAGACAGTTCAGTTGTTGGCCTGCGCTTGTTTTTTTCCCCCACTATTAGATTGTTCGTCTATGTATTTGTCTGACTTTATTCAAGTTTAAAAGGCTGTGCCAGTCTTGAATAAAAGTTACTCTGTGTTAGGTTTTCTTATGGGAGCAAAAAATACCCCACTTGTTTACTACTAATGGTTTAGTTTGACGTGCATATGTGTTTATTTTTGTGTTGTAAATGTCTATGATTAATCATTCTTGTCATTCAACTGCACTGAGAAGATGTGTATATAGATTTGAACATGACAGTATTCACCATTTCTTTCTCAACATTGTCATAGCCTCTAAAGTTTGAATGGAGTCCAAACACATTCTTTTAATATGCCTGTCTTACTATGAGTCAGTGCAGGTAATTTAGCGATACCTGGATTTCTAAATTGTCTTCAATCACATTAACATTTTGGACTTGTTTTGAAGCACATTTCAAATGGCATCCACGGGATGTAAAACTGCCTGCTGAAAGTTCTGCATTTTAACACTCAGTCCTTTCCAAATAACTCTTATGGAATTAACAGATACACTCACCATGCATGGATGGAGGGGTGTGTATGGCCAGATCAGTAGTTTAAAGCGAACATTGATTGAAGACTGAAAGCTCCAGGTGCAGGTTGGTTAATACTTTTATTATGGCTGTTCCCCACTGTACAGGAGAAAATGCTGCACTTTTGGTTCAACACGTTCTTTGTGCGTGAGACCGCTGCTCCTAGCTCCATACCTGTCAATGGTGCTGGACTTCATGGCAATCCCCAAGAATTACTGGTTCTCACCATTCCAAAGATGGACCTGGACAGGGCCAACAAAGATAAATCTCACAAGTTCTTCAGTCCCAACTTTAAGGTGAGTACTGGAAAGTTGCCACTGATCTGTTTTGTTGCTGTCCAATCCATATGCTTTATACTCAAAACAGGGAGGAGCAGACAGGCATAATACCGAGTGGTTAACTTTTTCTACACGTGCACAAGCATATGTGCTAACCGTAAGTTTTCCCTCCGTTACAGTGCATAGGTCCCCGTGCTAACTCCACCACTCACTGCTCCATCCTGTTAACATGCATACGTGTGTTTGTACTTTGGAAAATTCGTACACGTGAACTGTAAGAGTGATAGTGAACTAACTGCTGCAGAAACTTAGAGATGGTTTCCCATGTTACTAGCATTCCATTCCTGATAAGGTTGAGGAAAGTTCACAGGTCAGTTTCCACAGCATAAACTAAGAACCCTTTTTTTTTTCTTCAGCGCTGGTTTTTCTGCTGCGCGCACTTCCTGCAGGCCAGATTTCGTCTGCTAGACAGAAAAGTATGGCAGCACGGCGATTTTCACAACTTGTTTCACTCGAACAGGTGATTGAGCAATGTTTACAAGGCGGTTCGGATGATGAAGGAGAGTTTATTGATGACAGTGAGAGTGACTTTGAACGGGAAGATGAGGGGCATTTATTGGAAGATGTGCAAGAAAAGGCAAAAGAAAGCCCAAACACGACCAATTCTGACTGACTGGCCCCTACAGGTGCACAGACACTTGATTCCCTCACCTTGCCTGGTTCAAATAGTATTTGTATATTCTGATTAAATAGCAACTGCGAAACTAGTCTTGTAATTTTTTTCTCTCTTTTTTTTTTTTTACGTTGAGGCTGCCTACTTTCCCCTCGTGTCATTTCTTTACAAAATACAAGAGTAATGCAACTTATTCAGGTGAAAAGTACTTGATTTTCCCTTTCCAACCATATCAAATATGCTGCTATAAGGTAAAAAAAAATCGAGTCTGTACAAAAATTAGAAAACTACCAAAATCCGTACATACACAGGGAACTGAATGGCGCTGAGCGCCTATGGAAGGAGGGAAGGCGCACGCACTCAGTCTACGTGTGGATAGTGTTAATGCCTCAGGTGTTTCATTTCCCTTGTGGATGCAATCTGTGTAGTGCTTCGTGCAATGTATGTGGTCATTTTCTGATGTCCTAGGTCAGCCAACGCGCTGGACCTTGTGTATTGATATCCTCTGCATTCAAATCAGATATATATATTAAAGATATATTAATTCATATTTGTGTTCGGTGGTAGTTTTTGAAATGATAAAAATATTCAGTATGCACCATTTCTGAGGATGGATTATGACTGCCTGAATGACAGGTCAAGCCGAGTAATGCATGTTGAATTGACCACTGATTGAAATGAATGAATATGGGAGTTGCAGTAAATGCATGCAGATGAGAAAGAGATGGTAAAAACTAAAAAGACACATGGAACAAAGAGGTACAGAGGAAAACAATGTATGCATACACTGGCAAGAAATTTAGAAAGAAAGAACAGAAATAAGCTCGTTAAATTTCCTGCCAGGATTACCCTCAAAGGTACAGTGATAGGGTCTTCCAGAAACGGTGCATGCTTCAGCAGCAGCTTTTGGTCTGTTGTGGATCCTCCATTGGGTTAAATGTATGTTGACCCCCTAACACATGCAGAGGACTGAGCCTAATTTTGCCTGATGTTTCCATGGATATAGCTCGGTTGATTTAGGCAGGAAATCATTCAATCTTTTTCAGGTCAAGGATAGGTTTGTTTGCATTGTTCAGCTTACATTGCAAGCTTATTTAAATGCAAGCTGAACAGTGCCTAGAAAAACCCAGGAGGCTGTGTGGATCTTTTGTATGAACAAAATCTGCCAGAGAAAGGATGGAGTTTTGAAAGGGGGTGGGGTCAACAGGCTCCCCACCATAACCAGCGCATACCTTCAATCGTTTGATAAACAGCCGTTAAGTCTTCTACCAAATGATGATATTGATAGAAACATGATTCCGTCACAGAATGACTTTGGTGGGAAATCAGAAGAAGCCCCTTTTCACTCCACCGAAGAGACTTGGGCAGCAGTACAGTGTCTCCTCTGGTGGACTGCAGCATGATGTCATGAGATTGACTGTTCTCAGTGGACTTCTGATGCATTTGAGATTGACTGTTCTCTGTGGACTTTTGCTGCTTTTGAGATTGACTGTTCACTGTGGACTTCTGGTAGTTTTGAGATTGACTGTTCACTGTGGACTTCTGATGCTTTTGAGATTGACTGTTCTCTGTGGACTTTTGCTGCTTTTGAGATTGACTGTTCACTGTGGACTTCTGGTAGTTTTGAGATTGACTGTTCACTGTGGACTTTTGCTGCTTTTGAGATTGACTGTTCACTGTGGACTTCTGGTGGTTTTGAGATTGACTGTTCTCTGTGGACTTTTGCTGCTTTTGAGATTGACTGTTCACTGTGGACTTCTGGTAGTTTTGAGATTGACTGTTCACTGTGGACTTCTGGTGGTTTTGAGATTGACTGTTCACTGTGGACATCTGGTGGTTTTGAGATTGACTGTACACTGTGGATATCTGGTGGTTTTGAGAGTGACTGTTCACCGTGGACTTCTGGTGGTTTTGAGAGTGACTGTTCACTGTGGACTTCTGGTGGTTTTGAGAGTGACTGTTCACTGTGGACTTTTGCTGCTTTTGAGATTGACTGTTCACTGTGGACTTTTGCTGCTTTTGAGATTGACTGTTCACTGTGGACTTTTGCTGCTTTTGAGATTGACTGTTCACTGTGGACTTCTGGTGGTTTTGAGATTGACTGTTCACTGTGGATTTCTGGTGGTTTTGAGATTGACTGTTCACTGTGGACTTCTGGTAGTTTTGAGATTGAGTGTTCTCTGTGGACTTCAGTGCTGGGTTGACAGTTCTCTGTGGACTTCCAGTGCTTTTGAGATTGGCTGTTCTCTGTGGACTTCTGGTGCTTTTGAGATTGGCTGTCTTTGTGGACTTCTGAGGCTGGGTTGACTGTTCTCTGTGGACTTCCTGTGCTGGGTTGACTGTTCTCTGTGGACTTCTGGTGGTGGGTTGACTGTTGTCTGTGGAATTTGGTGGTGGGTTGACTGTTCTCTGTGGACCTCTGGTGGTGGGTTGACTGTTCTCTTTGGACTTCTGGTGCTGGATTGACTGTTCTCTGTGGACTTCTGTGCTGGGTTGACTGTTCTCTGTGGACTTCTGGTGGTGGGTTGACTGTTCTCTGTGGACTTCTGCTGTTGGTTGACTGTTCTCTGTGGACTTCTGGTGGTGGGTTGACTGTTCTCTGTGGACTTCTGGTGCTTTTGAGAATGGCTGTTCTCTGTGGACTTCTGGTGGTGGGTTTGACTGTTCTCTGTGGACTTTTGGTGGTGGGTTGACTGTTCTCTGTGGACTTCTGGTGGTGGGTTGACTGTTCTCTGTGGACTTCTGGTGCTTTTGAGAATGGCTGTTCTCTGTGGACTTCTGGTGGTGAGTTGACTGTTCTCTGTGGACTTCTGATGCTTTTGAGATTGGCTGTTCTCTGTGGACTTCTGGTGGTGGGTTGACTGTTCTCTGTAGACTTCTGGTGCTTTTGAGATTGGCTGTTCTCTGTGGACTTCTGGTGGTGGGTTGACTGTTCTCTGTGGACTTCTGGTGCTTTTTAGATTGAGTGTTTCTCTATGGATGTCTGGTGCTGGGTTGACTGTTCTCTATGGACTTTTGGTGCTTTTGAGATTGACTGTTCTCTGTGGACGTCTAGTGCTGGGTTTGACTGTTCTGCAGACTTATGGTGCTTTTGAGATTGACTGCTCTCTGTGGACTCCTGGTGCTGGGTCGACTGTTCTCTGCGGGCTTTTGGTGCTGGGTTGACTGTTCTCTATGGACTTGTGGTGCTTTTGAGATTGACTGTTCTGTATGGATGTCTGGTGCTTTTGAGATTGTTTTCTGTGGACTTCTCGTGGTTATGAGATTGACCGTTCTCTATGGACTTGTTGGTGCTTTTGAGCTTGAATGTTCTTTATGGACTTCTAGTGCTTTTGAGACTGACTGTTCTCTGTGGACTTCTGGTGCTTTTTAGATTGACTGTTCTCTGTGGATTTATGGTGCTTTTAGACTGACTATTCTCTGTGACTTCTGGTGCTGGGTTGACTGTTCTCTATGGACTTCTGGTGCTGGGTTGACTGTTCTCTGTGGACTTCTGGTGCTGGGTGACTGTTCTCTATGGAGTTCTGGTGCTGGATTGACTCTTGTCTGTGGACTTTTGGTGCTTTTGAGATTGTTCTCTGTGGACTTCTGGTGGTGGGTTGACTGTTCTTTGTGGACTTCTGGTGCTGGGTTGACTGTTCTCTGTGGACTTCTGGTGCTGGGTTGACTGTTCTCTGTGGACTTCTGGTGCTTTTGAGATTGAGTGTTCTCTGTGGACTTTTGGTGCTTTTGAGATTGAGTGTTCTCTGTGACTTCTGGTGGTTTTGAGAGTGACTGTTCACTGTGGACTTCTGGTGGTTTTGAGAGTGACTGTTCACTGTGGACTTTTGCTGCTTTTGAGATTGACTGTTCACTGTGGACTTTTGCTGCTTTTGAGATTGACTGTTCACTGTGGACTTTTGCTGCTTTTGAGATTGACTGTTCACTGTGGACTTCTGGTGGTTTTGAGATTGACTGTTCACTGTGGACTTCTGGTAGTTTTGAGATTGAGTGTTCTCTGTGGACTTCTGGTGCTGGTTTGACTGTTCTCTGTGGACTTCTGGTGGTGGTTGACTGTTGTCTGTGGACTTCTGGTGGTGGGTTGACTGTTCTCTATGGACTTCTGGTGGTGGGTTGACTGTTCTCTATGGACTTCTAGTGGTGGGTTGACAGTTCTCTGTGGACTTCTGGTGGTGGGTTGACTGTTCTCTATGGACTTCTGGTGGTGGGTTTGACTGTTCTCTGTGGACTTCTGGTGGTGGGTTGACTGTTCTCTATGGACTCCTGGTGCTGGTTTGTTCTCTGTGGACATCTGGTGTGGGTTGACTGTTCTCTGTGGACTTCTGGTGGTGGGTTGACTGTTCTCTATAGACTTATAGTGATGGGTTGACTGTTCTCTGTGGACTTCTGGTGGTGGGTTGACTGTTCTCTATGGACTTCTGGTGGTGGGTTGACTGTTCTCTGTGGACTTCTGGTGGTGGGTTGACTGTTCTCTGTGGACTTCTGGTGGTGGGTTGACTGTTCTCTGTGGACTTTTGGTGGTGGGTTGACTGTTCTCTGTGGACTTCTGGTGCTTTTGAGATTGAGTGTTATCTTGTACTTCTGGTGCTTTTGAGATTGACTGTTCTCTGTGGACTTCTGGTGCTGGGTTGACTGTTCTCTGTGGACTTCTGGTGGTGGGTTGACTGTTGTCTCTGGACTTCTGTTGCTGGGTTGACTGTTCTATGTGGACTTTTGGTGCTGGGTTGACTGTTCTCTACGGAGTTCTGGTGCTGGGTTGACCGCACTTTTCTGACTTCTGGTGCTGGATAACTGTTCCCTTTGGACTTCTGATGCTGGCTTAACTGTTCTCTGTGGACTTCTGGAACTGGGTTAACTGTTCTCTGTGTACTTCTGGTGCTGGTTAACTGTTCTCTGTGGGAATTCTGGTGCTGGGTAAACTGTTCTCTGTGGAGTTCTGGTGCTGGGTTAACTGTTCTCTGTGGAATTCTGGTGCTGGGTTAACTGTTCTCTGTGGAATTCCTGGTGCTGGGTTAACTGTTCTCTGTGGAATTCTGGTGCTGGGTTAACTGTTCTCTGTGGAATTCTGGTACTGGGTTAACTGTTCTCTGTGTACTTCTGGTGCTGGGTTAACTGTTCTCTGTGGAATTCTGGTGCTGGGTTGACTGTTCTCTGTGGAATTCTGGTGCTGGGTTAACTGTTCTCTGTGGAATTCTGGTGCTGGGTTAACTGTTCTCTGTGGAATTCTGGTGCTGGGTTGACTGTTCTCTGTGGAATTCTGGTGCTGGGTTAACTGTTCTCTGTGGACTTCTGGTACTGGGTTAACTGTTCTCTGTGGACTTCTGGTGCTGGTTAACTGTTCTCTGTGGAATTCTGTGCTGGGTTAACTATTCTCTGTGGAATTCTGGTGCTGGGTTAACGTCTCTGTGGAATTCTGGTGCTGGGTTAACATTCTCTGTGGAATTCTGGTGCTGGAATAACTGTCTCTGTGAATTCTGGTGCTGGGTAACTATTCTCTGTGGACTTCTGGTACTGGTTAACTGTTCTCTGTGAATTCTGGTGCTGGGTTAACTATTCTCTTTGGACTTCTGGTGCTGGGTTGACTGTCCTTGTGGACTTCTGGTGCTGGTTAACTTTTCTCTGTGGACTATGGTCTGGTTAACTATCTCTTTGGACTTCTGGTGCTGGTTGACTGTTCTCTGTGGACTTCTGGTGGTGGGTTGACTGTTCTCTTTGGACTTTTGTGGTGGTTAGCTGTTCTCTTGGACTTCTGTGCTGGGTTAGGTGTTCTCTTTGGACTTCTGGTGCTGGTTACTGTTCTCTTGTGACTTCTGGTGCTAGTTAACTGTTCTCTTTGGACTTCTGTGCTGGTTGGCTGTTCTCTGTGGACTTCTGGTGGTGGTTGACTGTTCTCTATGGACTTCTGGTGTGGTTGACTGTTCTCGTGGACTTCTGGTGCTGGGTTGCTGTTCTTTATGACTTCTGGTGCTGGATTGACTGTTCTCTATGACTTTGGTGCTGATTGACTGTTCTGTATGGACTTCTGGCCTGGGTTGACTGTTCTCTATGGACTTCTAGTGCTGGTGATTGTTCTCTGTGACTTCCGGCGCTGGTTGACTGTTCTCTATGGACTTCTGGTGCGGTTGACTGTTCTCTATGACTTCTTGTGCTGGGTGGACTGTCTCTATGGACTTCTGGTGCTTGGTGACTGTTCTCTATGGACTTCTTGCGCTGGTTGACTGTTCTCTGTGGCCATCTGGTGCTGTGTTGACTGTTCTCTGTGCAGTTTTGGTGCGGCTGCGCTGTGCATGAGGGTTGAATGATGTGTGGAACAGTGCTACAGAGTGGCCTAAATTAGGAGGAAAAAAAGAAAAACCACAACAAAACTCTGACAGAATAACTGATCCTGGAACTCTACTGTATGTGTTTATGTCTGCTTTATGCATTTCATTTAGTCTCACAGCGAAAGTATAAAGTGAGCATGCTGGTGTTTAATCCTTACAGATTGTGATTATAATACAAAGAAAGACATGAAGTAAGCAGTTTATTACAGCAGTTCCATATTCTGTTAATCCTGATAGATTGTATACTAAATGTTGTCAAGGTATAGAATGGGCTACTTATGATATTAGTGTCTTGCTTTGAATGCTTACAGATTATAATAGTCAATACAATCACAGGTATGAACTACCTGTGCGATATCTTAAAGCCATATTTTTAAGTGTTATAGATTATGAATGTGAAGACAGTCAAAGACACAAAGTAATCGAATTCTTTTAGCAAGCCCAGTCTTTGTGCTTTGTGGTATCATACTCCACTGTATATGCAGATTCGAGTCTTCTTCCTGCCTATGAAGGAGATGGAGCAGAACCTGGAACGCAGCAAGAGCGCTGATGATGTGTTGGCGGACAAATATCGCAGGCGAGATGACTTCTCTCACCAGACACGTTCCCACACGTCTGAGCGGCTGTATGTGTCACCTCAGAAATCCCCACAAACCCCTACTCACCTGACACGCAATCATGCCTTGGAGGACCGCTATCACCTAGCCCCTGGCCTCCATCACTTTGTGCAGCCGCCACCGCCCAGGAGGGATGGCATGGTGAATGACTCCAACTCCCTCGGGGAAAGTGTGGAAAGAATCTCAATAAGTGGCTCCAGTGACAATGATGGAGTGGAAGACGATTTATCAGACACAGAAACTGACAACGAATGGGAAGGCTGTGAGGTGACGCTTGTATGACCTACAGTGCACATGATTTAGGCACTTTTGTTGTTGTTGTTGTGCTGTTGTATGATCATAGAAAGAGTTTATTCTGCTGGACTATTGATGTCACTTAATGGAATGCATATCTGGAGGAACTAGTGGGTTGTGATGCACTTACTGAATATGGGTTATCGTCATTCAGTTTCTTTCTTTTATGGAATATTGTTGGGGAATTTTGGTTTTGCATTTTTTTTTTTTCTGTCGTCAGCAGTCTCTGAGCAGCTGCCTAGAGCACTATACTAATCTAGACAATCTTTTCTGTCTGCATTATTGCTTGGAAGCATGTTCACTAAGCCAAATAGCATGATGAATTAGGGAAAAGGGTAATGAATAAAAGAAGATACATACTACTGAAAACAATATAAAAACCATGTAACAAGATATTAATTTGATAGCATTCTGCTATGTTTTAAGCTTGATAATACATTGAGATATTTGCATCTATTACATTACAATAAAGTGATGTGATTTCAACTGCCATTTTGAATTGGAATGCATTTGACAACCTCAAAAAGAAAATGTATACACACCTTGGTGTTTTCTGAATGCAGTATTTCAGGTATTTCATATTGAAGCGGTATCAGTTGCAGCTTCTTGTTGTAAAGTCTGTACAGAGCATATTGATCTGTTCATACACAAATTGGGGTCTTGTAGATGCACTATTTTGTCTTGTGTACAGTGGCAAGCTTTGTTTTGTCCTGGAATAGCGTATAGATTTCTCTTAAATGCTTCCAAATTGTGGAATGATTAAGATGGTGAAATGGGTGCAGAAAACTTGGATTCTGTTGATTGTGTGGTATTGATGAGGGATGCTTACCACTGTGGCAGGAATATAGTAGGATATTAGACCAAGAAGACTTTTTAAGATTGTTCACTGAAAACTGTCATGTGTTTGTGCTGTCACAGGAAGCAAACAATAAGAGATGTTGTTGGGTTCCTGAGTTTTACCAGCAGCATGGCTCTGTGTGTGTGTGTGTGTGTGTGTGTGTGTGTGTGTATGTGGGTGTGGGTGTATAATTGTACGCACATGCATGGGAGTGAGTGATTTAAGTGTGTGTCTGAGACCAGCTTAACTAAAGTGCCAAGGGCATGCCCATGTTGTCAGTTCAAAGATCCAAAACAAGGTGCGACAGATGTGTCAAACTAGGCACATTTCCTTGATGTGCTGAATCGCATCTTGTCTTTTGCCATATTTTTCCTGATGCCATGTGTTTGGAGATTGGTATGCAGCTTCGATGTGGCTGATCACATTATGCGTTGCAACTGTTGTCATTGTGCATGTGATGTTTCTTGCCTGTGTTGGAGAATCTGTTCAAAAAGATTTTCAGTGGATGCATGTTCATATTTGTCAGTGTGTGGATAGGGGTGTTCAAAAGCCCATTAAGTTAGAAGGGAAAAAGTCATCTCTACAAGGAATCTCTGTCCATGAGCTAGACTTTGTTGTTGAGTAATATTTAAGGAGTTGATCACATAAATCAGAGAGATCATAACTCATGCAGACTCCAGCCTATGAAGGAGCTGTCAGAACACTATCAGCACAACCCAGTATACCGTTGTGATGCACTGAGAACAATTCATCCACTGTCTATTCTCAAAGGACATCCTGTTTAGTCTTTTGAAAATTTGTTTGGACACCTTCAAAGTATAATAGATTAGTTTTAACAATTTATGTAGAGTTGTTCCTAAGATTAATCTTTATCCACCTTAAAGTTGGCAGACAAATCTTAATTGCGACATCCAAGCCAACTTCTTACGTGCTGTGATAATGCTCAAGATTTGTCGCAAAGCAATGAAATGCCTGTTGCGAGCATAGTTGCGAGAGTTAAAGGGCTGAAATCAGAGGAATTTTTCACATTGGACCAGGTATGTGTAGGTAATTCAGTCATTGCCATAATGACCCTGACTGCTTGCTGTCCGTCTAGAACTTGGTCGGCTAGAAAAAAAATGATTATCATTATGCGTCCCACATGCATATATTACAAGAGAAAGTGAATGAGTAAAAATTCAAGTAACCACATAGATCTTCTCCACTCAAACATTTGCTGGCAAGAAAGAACTCTGTTGGGCATATATATATATATAATATATATATTTTTTTTTTTTGTGGAAGTAAAAACATGACATATGAAAACTGATTTTTCAGAGCCTTGGTTTTCATTTGTCAAAATAGAAGGAGAAAACAGTTGTCTCATCCTGGCTGCAAATCAAAGTCCAAAAGTGTATGAAAGTAGTTATGAAACTTTGAAAAACTTTACTGATGTGTTAAAAAAAAGAAAGAAAACTAATGAGAAAAACTGACCTCTTTAACAAGTTGTCTCTTCTTGAATGGACATAAATCTGCAGATTTAGAAATGATTTTTGAGATGATGATGAAGTCAGTTGTTTCCTCATTCTTGCGCGAACTGTATAACAATCAGGGCTTGAAGAACGACTAAATTTGTAGATGGAATGTAAACTTATGGAGACATTGCCCTCCTGAGGTTCTCTGTGCTGTTGCCCCAGGTTTGTTTTATTGTTGGGTCAGAGGAAGCAACAACATTCTTCTTGCTAATTTATGTTTAATGAGGAAATTTAATGCTGTTTTGGTTTAGCAAATCTGTGTATAATTACTAGCCTCTGATTGACTGTGTGACAAAATTCTAGTGTACTAGTTTTTAATTTAGCTTCAGAGGCAACTTCTTCAAATTAGTCTCCCAGTCCCTTGCACAGCATCACTGGAGGAATGTAGCAGTGTGATTTGCTGTATTTTAGGAGGTACATTTTAAGTTTCTTTTGCAATAATCATTCATTGATGAGGTAGTACTTAGCATGAGAAATGACTCGTCATCCCTTCAAGATCAGAAAAAAGGGGAACAGAAGAGCGCATTCTTATATCGGTGATAATTTCCTGGATTCCTGTTGTTTCAGCAGTACCACTTGGTTATACTCATATCAGAGCTGTTCATTGTGCTTCAATGAAAGATGTGCCTTTGACTGAGAATGTATTGACTTATTGACTCTTCAGCTTTGTAGCAGACGAGTGTTCTGAGAGAAGAGGTCTGCAGTACTCCTATGCTACCAGTATGCTGATCAGGGTCTGATTGTAGAGTCTGGTCTTTAGTGATGTGTAGTAGGAAACATGGATTTGTTTATCTAGATGCGTTAGCTTGCACATGCAATGTTTCATTTGTTTTGTCATATCTAGCTTTTAAGTTAAGATATTGTGCATGCTATCTTTCTTTTCTTACTTTCTTCATCATAGACATCTTTCTTTAGTTAGGGGACCAGAGGTGATGTAAGTGTCGAAGAAACAACAGAATATGATTCTTGACTGGTTAAAATAATGCTGTTGTTTTGCGTTGACATTGTTTGTTTTTAGTCATTTGTTTGTTAGAAAAGGCAGTGTGATTGGTAATGACCCATAGTTGCATTTCATGGCTGCCAACACTTTTGATGGTTCTTAGATATTCAAATTTTAGGTTGCTTTAATTTCGTGGTGATGCCATCATGTTGCAGGGCGGTGTTGTGATTGAGAGCAAATACTGTGTGCATTATGTGTGATTCAGTATATACTAGTTACGATTATTCTGTAAAGTTCATGAATCCATACCATGTTGCCCCCAGCAAGCCACAGCAAATTTGTGAAAGATTTGCATTATGTGTGATTCAGTATATACTAGTTACGATTATTCTGTAAAGTTCATGAATCCATACCATGTTGCCCCCAGCAAGCCACAGCAAATTTGTGAAAGATTTGTTCATTTTGAGGGTTCATGGTGGGTGTCAGTTCTTGTTGGCAGTTCATTGTGGGCGTCTAGCCCTGTAACTGCAGCTGGACATGACTGGGTGTAGCAGTGTCAGCTGGTGTATGTAGGAGAGTCTGGGTATTCACAGACAGGGCATAGAAAGTGTGGCAAAAAAAGAAATTAATGAAAAAGACAAATGGCCCCATATTTATATATAAAAAACAACAACCCTTCTTCATACATAGATCTGCTTCCTGAGGCAATTGTCAAACAACACTGTTTGCGTGTGAAACGTGCATTCCAGAGACATTTAAGATAGTGTTTCAAAGCAGTTTCTTTTAAGGCATGTCGCATGTTAAACTACCTCCCGAGCTGTAGTGCTGCACCACAGACTGTTTGATTGGTGCGCATGACAGTCGGTGAGATCTGCCTGCATGGTTTTGGATGTGTGTTTCTGTTAGTGTTCAGTATTATGCCACTGAGGCTTTAAGTTGCTGTAGAAAGTGAAACAGATTAAAGTGTCACTAGAAAATAGTCCACTCAAAGTGTAAAGTAATGAAGACAATTTTCAGTACAAAACCATCAAGTAAGTTTTTGATGGATTTGTCTTGTTCAGAGATTACAAACAGTAAATGAAAATGCACAAAACAATACTCCCCTAACAGTAGTCTGTATTGAAATGACTTTATCAGGGGAGTATTCTGTGCATTTTTGTATGCTGTTGGTAATGTCTGAAGAAGGCATTCATCAAAAATGTACTTGTCTGTTATGTGTTGCACCTAAAATCTGCTGTACTTTACACTGTTTTTGTGTGTTTATTTGTATTTTGGTCTGAGCAGCAATAGATTAAACTGATCCAAAAAGGAAGTTGTATCATGTTAAAATTTTGAAGCGGGCTAGTCCAGTTTTCATTTGCTATTTGATTGTCAAGGGAGGCATGGTCAAACGTCTATCAGCAGCTCTGTTGCACAATCCAGGAAATGAATTTTGCCAGATTAGAGTGTGTAATAGATGCACAAGCAAAATAGCTTCTGAATCTTTCTTTATCCAGACAGGAGACATGCTGTACACCTTTTTTCATGCACGATTACATATTTAGAATGCTGTCTGAGAAAGTCCATACAGCAACAACAGGCTATAAAATGTGTTACGCAGACTTAATTCGGTGTGTCCATTCAAAATCTGTATGAAAAACGTGGGAAGAAACCCTGTGGACTCAAGCAATGCACTTGTCAGTTGCATATTGCATTTCTAGGTCAATATACAGTAAAACCTACCTATGCAGATTTCCCAAGACTGCATTCTATAGTAACTTTTCTTGTTCTGGAATATCCTCTTCTTCCCTGTTAGATTTATCTCCCATTTAAGATTCCTTGCATTTAAGATCCAGTTTTACAGGATTTGTGGAGGTGTTTATGGAGAGCTCCACTGGACTGCCTTAGAGATGTGCTTGTGTGATGTGTAGTCACTGTAGGCAAATCCCTGTGTTTTCTGTCCTTTTGAATTTTTGTGTCGTTTTGTCTGTTTGCATACTGGCAGGTTGTGTGCATGTGTGTGCATTCATTGTTTTATCTTTTCTCTCTCTGTTTGTTTATTTTTGCAACTTCAATTGTATCAGTATTTATTTGCCCCTACAAATCCATTCATCCCCTCTGCACTAAATGATTTTGAATTAGGAATGGTGGCAGCCATGCACTTTCCAGATTAGGGAGTAGTATAAGATTTTGCCAATACCATTTCATCATAATATCCCACAAAGAATTTACCTCATGCATCACTGAGACTGAGACTCCTATCACTGAAGTCAGGAGCTTCAAATCATGTTCATGTGACCATATGTCATTAAACTTTGTTTACATTTTTTTAAACATAAGTAGGATAGATGAAAACTTTAAAAGGGTCTTTAAGATATTGATATGTAGTTACAAATGTTTGATAATGAGGACTGCTGCAGTATATTTAGCATGCACCTGTTATACTCAACCATGTCGGACAACCATGCTCATGTTGTTTCTGAATGGACATACTAAGCTGTTAGTTTTTGTTTGTGTATATTTCTGTGAATTATTCATGTTTGTCATTGTTGAGTGCTTTTTGTTTTTACTTTTATAATTTGATTTTCTTTGTTGCATTTTTTTCTTTTAAGATTGAGAAAAGAAAACTACGCAAAATTTATCATTGTTTAAAATCTGGCTTTACATTGTTTACAAATTATTAGAAATAGAAGCAGAACAGAAAACTATTACAGGAATAGCAAATTGAGACTAACTTGGAGGGAACAATCCATCAACTGGCTTTGAGACATGCACAGTAGATCAGCAAGAGATTTTTTTTTCTTTTTTTTCCTTTTTTGTTGTTGCTTTTTAACAGTGTGAGACCCCACACAGACAGGACATGGCGACAAAGCATTCTCAGAGCTGGAGCAGTTCAAAGCCTGCTTGCAAAGTAACAAACCAACGAGGCACTTTATGGGAACAGGCTTCAGACTGGGCAAATTAAACAGATGGACAGTAGTAGATGGAATAAGACAAGAAGCGCTGTTTTGGATTTGTACCAGTTTGGCATCTGATCAGTCACAAGTGCTGATGAAAGATATTGTTTGAAGCATTGATTTGATAGTTTGTGACGGCAAGGGCTAAGATGGTAACAGATGAAAATGTCAGCAGGTTAGTTAATATCTTCATCAGAGTTCTGGCACATGGCTAACGACACCACTAGGAGATAGAAGACAGGCAAAGTCAGGATAGCAATATAATGTAGCGTCATAGCAGACAGCTGATGCCTAGAACCGGCATCACTGTCAGACAGGATTATAGGGAGGCAAACTTCTTCAGAATGCCATTATTCAGCGAACACCCCCTGTACGTTAGACAGCCAGGGTTAGGATAGCAAGGCCGTGCACAGGTCAACAAAGAACTGACGAAGCCTCCTGAGGACCACCAGTCAGTTAAGGTTTAGATATCAACAGACAAAAGCTCCAGTAGATAGCTGACAACTCCCCCTCATGACCATGGATCATAGTGCCAGGCTCCAGCACATAGTTGACATGGCCCCCTCACAACCGTGGATCATAGTGCCAAGCTCCAGCACATAGTTGACATGGCCCCCTCATGACCATGGATCATAGTGCCAGGCTCCAGCACATAGTTGACATGGCCCCCTCACAACCGTGGATCACAGTGCCAAGCTCCAGCACATAGTTGACATGGCCCCCTCACAACCGTGGATCATAGTGCCAGGCTCCAGCACATAGTTGACATGGCCCCCTCACAACCGTGGATCATAGTGCCAAGCTCCAGCACATAGTTGACATGGCCCCCTCATGACCATGGATCATAGTGCCAGGCTCCAGCACATAGTTGACATGGCCCCCTCACAACCGTGGATCATAGTGCCAAGCTCCAGCACATAGTTGACATGGCCCCCTCACAACCGTGGATCATAGTGCCAAGCTCCAGCACATAGTTGACATGGCCCCCTCACAACCGTGGATCATAGTGCCAAGCTCCAGCACATAGCTGACATAGCCCCTCACAACCGTGGATCATAGTGCCAAGCTCCAGCACATAGCTGACATGGCCCCCTCACAACCGTGGATCATAGTGCCAAGCTCCAGCACATAGCTGACATAGCCCCCTCACAACCGTGGATCATAGTGCCAAGCTCCAGCACATAGCTGACATAGCCCCCTCACAACCGTGGATCATAGTGCCAAGCTCCAGCACATAGCTGACATAGCCCCTCACAACCGTGGATCATAGTGCCAAGCTCCAGCACATAGCTGACATGGCCCCCACACAACCGTGGATCATAGTGCCAAGCTCCAGCACATAGCTGACATGGCCCCCTCACAACCGTGGATCATAGTGCCAAGCTCCAGCACATAGCTGACATGGCCCCCTCACAACCGTGGATCATAGTGCCAAGCTCCAGCACATAGTTGACATGGCCCCCTCATGACCATGGATCATAGTGCCAGGCTCCAGCACATAGTTGACATGGCCCCCTCACAACTGTGGATCATAGTGCCAAGCTCCAGCACATAGTTGACATGGCCCCCTCACAACCGTGGATCATAGTGCCAGGCTCCAGCACATAGTTGACATGGCTCCCTCACAACCGTGGATCATAGTGCCAAGCTCCAGCACATAGTTGACATGGCCCCCTCATGACCATGGATCATAGTGCCAGGCTCCAGCACATAGTTGACATGGCCCCCTCACAACCGTGGATCATAGTGCCAAGCTCCAGCACATAGTTGACATGGCCCCCTCACAACCGTGGATCATAGTGCCAAGCTCCAGCACATAGTTGACATGGCCCCCTCACAACCGTGGATCATAGTGCCAAGCTCCAGCACATAGCTGACATAGCCCCTCACAACCGTGGATCATAGTGCCAAGCTCCAGCACATAGCTGACATGGCCCCCTCACAACCGTGGATCATAGTGCCAAGCTCCAGCACATAGCTGACATAGCCCCCTCACAACCGTGGATCATAGTGCCAAGCTCCAGCACATAGCTGACATAGCCCCCTCACAACCGTGGATCATAGTGCCAAGCTCCAGCACATAGCTGACATGGCCCCTCACAACCGTGGATCATAGTGCCAAGCTCCAGCACATAGCTGACATGGCCCCCTCACAACCGTGGATCATAGTGCCAAGCTCCAGCACATAGCTGACATAGCCCCTCACAACCGTGGATCATAGTGCCAGGCACCAGCACATAGCTGACATAGCCCCTCACAACCAAACAGGCAGACTAAACTGCCGTGGAGAGTTTTAACATAGCTGACAAAGTCTTCTGAAGACTAGCCAAAGGTTTGAATGACAGCTGACAAAAATGCAGAGTTCCAGCATAGGCAGCAAGGCACAGCCATATGTTTAATAGTAGACTCCATTGAAAATAACAAAACGCACACACACACACACACACACACACACACACACACACACACACACACACACACACACACACACACACACACAAAACGTCCATCGTGCAGTGGTTAAAATTGCAGATTTTAGGCTGGGAGGTTGTGGGTTTGATTCCCATCAGAGTCATTTGTTGGCAGGGATTTTCAGCTATGACTGACCCCTGCCAAGAGCTAAGTTTGCTATGGGCTCAATTGGGAAGACTGGAACTACACAGACAAGTTTCATCCACTGAATGGATGCATTTCCGAGCGCTGTTTAAATTTCTGACCAATACTGCAGATGTCCGTGTTTCTCAGGCCTGGTTGATACTGGCTTATATTATGAAACGAAGCTGAAGCTCAGCTTTGTTATGCAGTCTCAGACTAGAATGGGACTCTAAAATATCATTTTATCATCCTTGCCCTTATCAGTCAGCATAAGAAAAAAAACAATTTCTGTTGTCCTTCATGCTGTGCTGTCAGTGTGACCTCAGTTCTGATTTCCATTCCACATCTATACCCATGGTGAGTCATGTTGGGGTTGCCAGTATTGGCAAATTCATCGGGATTGTCATTAGACCATCATGGAGACGCCCATTGGAGAGAGATGCTGTCTCACGCTGGCTGTGTGACGTAAGTGATTATTGTCATCAGTACAGGGGATAGTAGGTGATGCCCTGCGTATGTTGAATTGGAACAGGCACCACTGAACACCACTAAGTGACATGGCAGCAGTGCAGAGTCTAGTTTGGTGGATGGCCTTGTGAAGATTTAACATTAACTGCCTGTGTGAATTGCTGGTATTAGGGCTATGGCAGTGCAAGCCAGGGTGTGGCTGAGGATGGGGCGAGCTTAAATGGAGCAGCATGGGGATTGTGCTACTGATCTGGCATAGAAGCCATGGCTGAAAAATAAAAGACCATGATTTATTATGATAAAAACAAGCCACATGGGTCCATCTTTGGATTCAGAGAGTCATGTTAACCTGCACTGCCTCCATTCACACAAATCAGCAAACTGGAATTGTTTGGTCTTTGCTCTTAGAATAGACCCTTTTCAAAATATCATATATTGGAAGCATTTGGGAAATGCATGTCTGTTGGTACTGTTGTTTAATGTTTGTCTGTTTTCTGTGTCGCACATTCTATTCTTATCGGCTTCTGATCATTAGGCCTGTTTCCAGCATTGAAAGAGTTCGCTCATGCTGCATGTTATTATTATCATTTGAGCACCATTAAGTAAATGGTCATAATTAGTTTAGTCATGAAGTAAGGGATTCAATTTTTGCCAAAACCCATGTGAAAAGTGAGATTATTCATAGAGCAGACTCTCTTTCACCAAATGAAATTGCCTGCAGAATGTGTGGCTGCTTTGTTGATTGTAAACATGTTTCCTTCATGATCAGCATAAGTCCCAATACAGGTGCACTGCTCAGTGGAATCAGCTGCCCTGTCTTGTAAGTCTGTCCATGTTTGTCCATAACTTTTCTCTTAATTGACAGCGAATAATGTTAACCCAGTAAAAGTGTGTGTGTGTGTGTGTGCGCGCGCGCATGTGTGTGTATAGGTGAGCGCATACACTCATTTTTGCCCTCACTGTGTTCGTTGTGTGTCCATATTGGTTAATTTTGTAGGTGTTTGATGATCACAGGTGATGTGCATGATTCACTTTGTAAAAAATGTGCACAAGATGTTCTTAGTCTTCTGGCACTTTGCGTTTCTTTTTCTTTTCTTTTTTTGTCTCGATTTTTTCTTTTGGACTCATTTTCTTTGACAGAAAGGTCTTCAACTTCATTCATTTTCATCTCATCCAGGGGGTCCTCAGTACAGTCAATGATGTTGTGGCTAATCTTTGACAGCTAGGCAATGTGACCAACAACTTGCTAGGCCATCCCATGGTGCTAGTGGACATTTTTTGTTCCTGCAGTGTGCTAGATAATACTTTTAATTGACCATTTAAAAATGTTTATTGATTGAGCCTCCAGCATTATCTCATTATACCAGTCCTAGGAGTTGGGTATTGCAGTTTATAAGACTGTAAAACCTGCCAACAGTGAGAAGAAGACCCTCCAGAGAAAGACTCCATTTAAATGCTGGTTATGTTTTTCACCTGGAACATTTACTTCTTACTGTAGAGTCCCTCCCTCAAAAGACAGTATTTTTTCTGTAATATTTTGTCTGTCTAGAGATGTCTAAATTCATTACTCACCATAGACTTCCTGCTGTTATTTTTTCTCTCCATTTTATCCCCCCTATGGAGATGCCTGTTGGCTCTTTAGGTATGGATTGTGTCCATGCTGTCTTGAAATTTTGTAATAGTACTTTCTTTTTTTGTGGTCATTTTTACTATGCCTTTAAAAAAATTATCTGTCTTTATTGTTGTCCACTATTATTCTGATTTTCGGGCCCTCTCATATTCTAGGGCATCTTTACACTTTTTTCTCTCTTGTGACAGTTTATGTTAAGCTTGCTGTTCATTCTAATCTGTGGACTGGGAAATGTAAATATATACACTTTCCAGAGTGGATATTAGCAGGCCATTCTGCTTTGTGCATTTGCACATTTGGCTTTTTATGTATTTTTTTTTGTATTCGGCTCTTTTGGAGTTATTATTGATAAAAAAATCAACCCCCCAAAAAAACAACAACAACAACAAAAACAAACAAACAAACCCAAAACTGGGTGATAAATCCAGCAGAATAGCTTTAACCTTCAATGCGGCCATGTTGTCTCTGCCGTAAGAATGTCAGTAGATTGGCTATCTTGTCTGCCTAAGGATATCAGTCTACTGACTGTCTTTTCTGTGTAAGGATGTCAGTAGATTGGCTGTCTTGTTTGCTTTAAAGGACATCAGTAAATTGGCTGGCTATCTTGTTTGCATTAAGGATGTCAGTAAATTGGCTATCTTGTCTCTTTAAGGACATTAGTAAATTGGCTGTCTTGTTTGCCTTAAGGACGTTAGTAAATTGGCTGTCTTGTTTGCCTTAAGGACATCAGTAAATTGGCTATCTTGTTTGCCTTAAGGTCAGTAAATTGGTTATCTTGTCTCTTTAAGGACATCAGTAAATTGGCTGTCTTGTTTGCCTTAAGGACGTTAGTAAATTGGCTGTCTTGTTTGCCTTAAGGACATCAGTAAATTGGCTATCTTGTTTGCCTTAAGGTCAGTAAATTGGTTATCTTGTCTCTTTAAGGACATCAGTAAATTGGCTATCTTGTTTGCCTTAAGGACAGTAAATTGGTTATCTTGTCTCTTTAAGGACATCAGTAAATTGGCTATCTTTAAGGACATCAGTAAATTGGCTATCTTTAAGGACATCAGTAAATTGGCTATCTTGTTGTTAATTTATTGTATGTATTTTGTAAGTGATTGTGTGTTTGTCTATTTCTGGATGGTACCTTTTTCATTTTCCTCTGTTGTGGTGACAGCCTGGAGGGACCATTGTGGTTGGCTGGGCTGTGACCAAACTCACAACTACTGCAGTATGATGGGAAACAGTTTTATGATCACTGCGCACACTGCCCACTCATCCGTTTCTGGAATTACTACTTTTGCTTGGTTGATTGTTTTGGTTTTAATCCTTTGTCTCCAAATCAGAGGTATTGTGTTAAGTTGCATTTGTTACTAATTGTTCTCATGTGCCTGTTGAAAAGTGCAGCTTTGTTCCATGCCTTGTTGATGTTGTGATACATATATTTAAATGGCAAAAATAGTGCTATTACTGTTTCATTACTGGTACTACTATGATACATATACTGTAAACGTTTGAAATGTTGAATGCTTGCAGCATACAGAAAGTGATTAGCTTGAGGTGTGGCATCAGTGCTAACAGGATGATGAAGATATACGCTAGCTTAGATGATACGCTTACAGAACACAAGCTGCAGTGAACTACACTTTATCCCAAAATGTTAAAGTCCAAATTAGGTTAAAGAGGAATGGTTTTATAGATCCCAACAATTTCATTTGGCTGACCTGAAACTGGGTTAACCCTGGATTTGGCTTATTGGAAATAGTCCTTTCAGCTGAGAGCAAAGTGTGTTTACTATTGCAAAGGTACAGCAGTTGTATTTTGGTGGATTAGATCAGCCCATCGTACTTCACCTTATACCGTATTTATTCTGTACTTGTCAGTTATTCTGTGTCAGAAGCATTAGGTCATTGTTGTAGTTTCCGTGTGTGTGTGTGTGTGTGTGTGTGTGTGTGTGTGTGTGTGTGTGTGCGCGCGCGCGCGCGCGCGCGCACATAGTGTCAGTACAACACTATGTTAATCTGACAGTAAATGGTTTCAGTCAGTCAGTCAGTGCGCGCGCGCGCTTCTTGTTTTTACTTTTGGATTCTGATTTCTGTGAAACATGATACTGCTTGCTGGGTTATGAAAAAATGGTTTTGAACGTTTCATGGACCACCATTTTGCGTAACTTTCTTAACAAGAAGAAAGAGCCAAATAGAACAGGGGTGACAAGATCAGCTTTTTAGGTGTACCAAACATTTGAGAATAGGCAAAGAAGTGGAGTGCAGTAAAACTTGGCTTGCTCGTGGCACATAGTCATGAAAAGTTTCTCCACAAACAAAGGAAACAAGATTTTGTTGTCCTTAAAGAGAAAATAAGGAGGAGAGATGACAGTCTACTAATCGGCTAGCAGCGGTTGCAGTGATACTGGACAATGTAAGCAGAAGCAGCTGTAAGAGAGTAAAAAAAGTTTGGGTGGATTCAACAGGACATGTAATGAGTTTCCAGTCATCAACTTCCTGGTCTTATAGAAGGATTTCTTTGCTGTAAAATTTCATATCCTGAAATCATTGTTTCAATCGTCAGGTTTATCTCCATCAGTAATGAAGATGATGCCCCCTCCCTTCTGCAACACCTCATTCCCTCCCCTCCCCTCTCCCTGCTGACTTACTCCTCCCTTTCCCTTTCTCTCACTCCCCTTCCCACTATATCTGTCCTAGTTTGACAGTCTCTCACTCCCCTTCCCACTATATCTGTCCTAGTTTGACAGTCTCTCACTCCCCTTCCCACTATATCTGTCCTAGTTTGACAGTCTCTCACTCCCCTTCCCACTATATCTGTCCTAGTTTGACAGTCTCTCACTCCCCTTCCCACTATATCTGTCCTAGTTTGACAGTCTCTCACTCCCCTTCCCACTATATCTGTCCTAGTTTGACAGTCTCTCACTCCCCTTCCCACTATATCTGTCCTAGTTTGACAGTATTTTATGGTCACAGAAGAATGCCGACATTTGTTGTCACACACATGCTTATCGGTTGCAGAGAGCACAAGGAAGGCTTTAACACTTGATTTGGGGCGAGTGTAGGGGAAATTCATCATCTATTAACATTAATGAAGGACTACTGTGGTATAGTTTATCATGAAACAGTATAGGGTTGAGCATTGCCAGTGGTAAATACGGTGACTGGAGGTAAAGGTGGATGTAGATCAATGTTCCTTTTTATGACCAGAAGAGCACATGGGAGAGCGCAGACCTCTGCCAAAGTCTGGATCAGTGTTGTAATTCAGAGCTGCACTAAATCTTATAAGTCCATAGATATCAGTCAGTACAGATTTGATTTTTGTTTATGCATTGCAATAATTTATTTGTTAAAAAAAATTACGAAATGCCATATCTGGTAATGTTAAAAAGAAAGCGAAAAGAACTTGCAACATGTGCCATTCAATCTTGATCTGCCCCAAAGCTGTGTGGATTCTTCCTGGGGCCACATTCCATCTTTCAACCAGGGCTCACAAATATCTGTTCTCTTTATTGTTAGTGTGCTAAATCAGCAGTTGTGTGTGAAAACAGCCTCCCTCAGAGAGGCACAAGTCCTTGTTCTGTAATTATATGTATAGATGTTGACTGTAGTGCTAGGTTATTATGGAGAGGATCAAATGCATGGACCTGTCATGATTCCTGATTGAAGATAGTATGATGGTTTAGAGAATACAGAGCCTTGCAGTAACTACCTCCACAAGTTGTTTAAAAGTGAGTTTGTGGGATTTTTCAATCCCTACTAACTCCTATCCAGATTTGAGTGAGATAGGCTCAAATGGGAAGACTTTGGATCACACAGCCTGGTTCCATCTACTAATCAATTGTTAGGTGCATATCTTAATAGATGTGTCTCTCAGCTTTCCTGACCAAAACTGCAGGTCTTCTTCATTCCGGATATGTTATGAAAGGAAGAATATTACACAGAATACAACTCTGTCATATAGTCTCAGACCAGAATGGGATTTCATCACATCATCCATATCAAGATGATCAGGATTAAGAAATAAAGAAATATTGTGTGTGTTCATGCCCTGCTCCTGTTGTGACCTCAGTTTTGATTTGTTCCACATCAGTGCCCTTTGTAAATGCGTGAAGGTCATTGGTGTCAGCTGATAAGGACATGCTGGTGCCCTCCAGAGGGAGTGGCTTACTCACCCAACTCTGCAACTTAACAATTATTACTGTCAGTAGAGTGCTTAAAAGGTAGTGTTGTATGTATGTTAGATCAGAACTGGCAGCACGTAACACCACTGAAGTGATTCAGCTGCAGTTTAGTATCTCAGGTGGGTTGTCTCATGTTGATTCCATGGTGATTGCTTCCTTTGGAGTACTGGGACTGCAACAAGACAAATCTAGTTAGTGCTGTGTTTGGAGTAGCTAGGGTAATTTATCTAAAGGTGCACTAAAGTTGAACAAACAAACAGACAGACAAAACATGCCAAAGCTGGGTCTTCTTAAGGAGGGATTCGTCATCGGGAGGTGAGTCAAGTACAGACAAAGACAACAGTATTGAAAAAGAATATTACACACCTTTAGGAGAAGGAGTCTCTGTTAGGAGGGTCTTGAATTGGGGAAAGTTTCACTGTATATATACATTACATCACATGATCATGCTAGTTTAATTTTCACTCCACATCCATTTGGAACCTATGTATATGACTTTACAATTAATTTTTTTAAGTAGATAAAGATGGGAGAGATTAGCAGGCCTTAAAAGAAACATTTGATTAATGTCTTGTAGGAACCAGAGATTATTAACTGTTACAGGTTCTGGTTGCCTTAAGCATCCATTACTCCTCAACCCTGATGGAAAGTGCCTCAAGACTGGTTCATTTGTGTTCATTGTGTGTAATCTCACTGATGTAAATAACAGACCTAGAATCAAAGCTATGGTAGTTTGTGCTGGCAGCTGAACTGATCACTGTATATTTAAAGACACAAAAATGGAAAAGATGATAGTATGTGATTTGCGTTTGATGTGATCGTAAAGCTTTGAGGTTTTCACCATAGTATCTGTATTCTGTAAAGCTGGATGACATGCAAATCTTCTGTTCGAAACTGTTACTAGTGCATGACAAAGATCACAGTACAGTTTATATGATTTTATTCCAAACCCCAACAGGTCTTACTGTTTTTTCCTCCATGCATTAGGTGACTTGGTTGATATTTGTAGCTGAGTTGGAGTGGGGAGGAAAGGTGGTGAGAGAGGGATTACAGTTCTCTCACAGTTGTGATGTGTACTGAAATGGTTGGATTTGCATGAGTCAGTTTGTTTGCTTATTCAAGAAGTACACAGCCACAATCTTGGGTATGTTGTGGACTTGTCCAATTTAAAGACTGTAAATGTAAATCATTTTGAAGACAGGCATGTCCAGAAATAAATGATGAATCTTAAATGTGCAACAGTAACCTTTTCCATGCAGTAGTGCATGCGTAATTAGTGATAAGGATCAGAAAGCGAAGGGTATTAACTTGTCATTTTGTTGTATGCTGATCCCAGTCTCTTCTCATCAAGATAACTTTGCTCAAAACCATCAGAATCTCAAGATTTAGTTAATTTTTATGTGAAAAGGTATCAACATATATCTTTGGTCAATAAAAAGTGCGTAAGGACTGGGTCATTTGTATGTCTTTCAAAAAGGTTATTACATAAAATATCTAAACCATTATGTCCCAAAAACGTGATGAGAATAGCACAACTCTAGAGTAATACTTATTGAGCCCAGTCGCAGTAGATAATTACGTTAACATGTTGTGCCCTTGAGTGACCATTAATAGTTGTAACTCTCTGCAAAAGATCGAGGAAGTGTTTATCGTTTCAGTGGTGTGACATCAAAGTCCAATTTGTTATTTGCAGAACCTGAGATATTGATGTTATTGGCAGTGCCAAATCAAGTTGAAAAGTTTTTTTTATATAGTTTATTTTTCTCCTAGCAAAAACATAACATTTTACACAAATTTATAGCATTTCACTTCATATCAGCATACAATTCACATCATTTATGCCTCAACAGCGAAACATTTACATTTTGACCAGATACCATAAAGAGTTTCCGTACCATGTGTTAACATATTTAAAGGGGGAGATTTTTCAAAAATTGGTTAAATACAAAAAAAGAAAAGAAAAGAAAGATAAAAGCCAAAAGCAATTGAAACAGAAACAACAGAAGAGAGAGAGAGGGATAGGGCACTGACAAAGCCACCAGGGGATCCAGATGTACATCTGATATTAAATTTGTAATATTTTTGTTTGAAAAGTTTATTTTTTTAAGCGATCAAAAATATTGATCGACTTTTTCTCCTGCTATCCAACGTGCTCATGATCAAATCAAACCCCCCTGCATTTTGGCTTCCCTAAGTGTAACTAGTTCCTCTTTGTCCTGCTCTAAATCATGTCTTTCTTCATCAGTCAACTGTTCCTTCTTCTCTAACTTTTCAGTATTCACTTCTAAACGCTTCTGCTTTTCATTACTTCTGCGTTTCTTTTCAGTTGCAAATGCTGTAGTTTTACTTCTTATTTTCATTAACAAAACATCTAGGAACAGTTGATCTGTAATAGTAAACTGAATTTCTAAATGCTCAATAAACGGTAGTTGTTCCCGTGTTCCCTTGAATAGGGCAGTGCTGCATACTCTTCTATCACAGCTTTAATTTCCTCCTTAATTTCATCAATGCACTGTTTGTCCTTTGACAAAGAACAATTAAATTTCCAAAAGGGGTACCGTTTAGTTTCTCTAGCAAAGGTTAAAGTCAGAGTAATCATTGAATGGTCTGTCCTGTATCCTGCCTTGATATCTGCATCTGTGACAAAGGTGGACACATAATCTAAAACTAGAAAAAAATCAAGTCTAACTTTGCTGCAGAGGGGAGGATCTCTGCCATGTGTATCTTTTCAATTCAGGGTTCAACATTCTTCATGTATCTGTAAGATGTAGATTAAGCATCATGTCTTCAACTTGCTGTTGTGCTTTAACATTGTTATAGTGCTTGTAATTAACATAATCCATTGAAAAATCTTGTACTAGGTTCCAGTACCCTCCAATTACAATCTTCTAACTCAACGAAAAAATCAGGATTATCATGATTTGGTCCATACAGGATTAATGATCAACACTATCAAAATGATACGACAGCAAAAATGTAGTTTCCACCTGTACTTTGTAAACCTTGTTTACACAAAATTCAAAATTATTGTTAAAGAGATCACAACACCTCTTGAATTGACTATATGATGCAATGCTTCAAACCATTCGCTCTGTACCATTCAGTTTGGGCAAATGTATCTGTAATAAATCATGAGAACGCCTTTCCTTAGATAGTGAAAACATCCCTCTTTTTTATCCGTAGGCTCAGCATTCATTAACAAAAACCTTCAAGTTACTCTTTATCAACTGTAATAAGGCAGGATAACAACTGATGGCAGAAAACCAATACCCTGCAATCGACATACTATCCAACAGAATACGTACTAAATACAGACAAAATCTCCAGTTTCCCTAAGTACAACCACAAAATCACATCTCTCTCACAAAGGGAAAAAAACATCTCATTCAACAAAGATTTCCATTAGCATACAAAACCAAACTGTTAAAAGACAAGCCAGCATGACAAAGTACCTAAGCAAAAATATTAAAGTCATACAGTCAAGGCTATAATTACAAACCATTGTTAAATTTAGGGAACGATGAGTTATTCCCAACAGCATTGAGGAGTAGCAAAGAGAAACTTGAATGTGAGTGCTTAAAAAGTACTGATAAGAAACAAACTGATGGATTGAAGGGGAAAGACAGGACGGCCAAGTCAGTAAGTCTGCAGACCACTCCCAGTTCACACTAAGTGCAACAAAATCAGCACTTAAAGCTGTGAAAACACATTTTCAAGGGGTGGCGGCGTGAGGGAGCGGGGGTGTAAAAGGTAAAGCAAGCAGCAAAGTGCAGGCAACAATTAAAGCGCAGGCATAAATCAACATTTTTAAATTGGGGTGAGTGGCGGGGGGGGGGGGGGGGGAGAAAAAGAAAAAGAAACAAGGGAAGTGCAAGTTGGAGAAGAGAGGGAAAATGGGGAGGGGAAGTGGAGATGAAGGATGGAGGGGGGGGGGGGGGGGGGGGGGGGGGGGGGGGGGGGGGGGGGGGGGGGGGGGGGGGGGGGGGGGGGGGGGGGGGGGGGGGGGGGGGGGGGGGGGGGGGGGGGGGGGGGGGGGCAAGGCAAGCTGTGCCCCCATCTGTCAATGCCAACGTTATAGTAAGCTGCACACGAACACCACCCACTGAGCATTCTCAAAACGTTGTAAGCCGGCACCACCTATCAAGTAGTTGAATATCATTTTATAATCAAATATCTGCCAGATCAAAATTATTATGTGTCTGTAAACAGCACATGAATGCATACCTCATTTTAAGAGTGAGCTGGACTTATTTATTTTTATCAGTGATGCCTATGATAACGCATTCAGTGAGACATTTTAATGGTCCGTTCATTGATATCTATGCGTAATTATGCAAAGAATTGCCAATAGTTTAGTGTCACTGAGAGTCTGACATCCAGTGACGACTGCAACAGCTGGCTAATGGGGGGACAGCTCGGGGCAGCCAGAGCGACACCACTTCAGCTCAGCTGTGAGGATGCGGATATCTGGTGGGGTGTGTGCAAGTGCAGGTTGGCGGTCTTTGTGTGTTGGTATTACTTGTTCCAATTTTCTGTAAATTGTTCAACAGAGTTCTCAAGTCTGGGAATGTTCCATAAGATTGGACTGTTGGCCTGATTAAACCACTGTACAAAGGTAAAGGTAGTCAACAACCAAAAGAAACAGAAGTCTGTTCAGCTTATACCAGACTTCACTTAAAGTGGGCAAAAGGGATCTGCAATTTTAATTTCAGTTTGAAGAGGAAGTTCAATGCGATTTGTAAAAGCTACAGTTCAGTGATACTCTTCAACGCTTTCACATACCAGGTTCAGTCTGGGTCAGCATTTGTAGAGAGCTTGGAAGTTTGTCATTGAAACAGACTAACCACAAGATTAACACCAGAAGTTACTTTTAAAGACCTTGAAGTGTTCTATCTAATTTTATTTTTTAACCATAGGAAATATGTTGGGATGATTAGAATGTGGAGTTGGCAACAGCTCTATTGATAGTTATTTCAAAACATGCTGAAAGTAGGGTAGACAGGTGATTCATTGCATTGGAAAGTCTGTTCTGCTGTGTGATCACATTGCACAGATCAAGTCATCGGACTGTTATTGGCATCTTGTGCTGTTTTCTGCAACAAGCTGTGTCCATGATCATTTTTGTTTGTTTGTTTTTGTTGTTGCTTTTTTTTATCTCAGAAGTTTACTTGATCCTTCAGCTTTAAAACTCCTTTTTCTGATGATTCTGAAACAGGATTGACGTGGATTATAGATTGCTGGTCTAATGGACAGTGCTGAAAATGCAGGGGGGTCCAGATCCATTGCTTGCATACGCACATGCTGGACAAAGGTTGATCTTCAGGTTCAGATGATGAAATAGGGTCCCATGGGTAGCATGCTCTTCACAGATCCCACGAGATGTAAGGAGGAAGTTGGTGGCAGAAATCTGTAGAAAGATGTCATTTGCAGAAACAGGGATATGCACATACAGGGAAACTGTGCTGCTACTGTTCTATGAAAACAGTTTTCAGGGATAGCAGCCTGGACTTGACACAGAGAAGTATACTGGGACAAGAAGAGTATAGAAGAAGCAGTAGATGGGCATCTGGGAGTCATTACCTGTATGCAGTCTGGCCCCCTTAGAGTGTATGGAGTTCAGACTGAAACACTTGTCTGAGGGGGGTTTCTTCTCTGGAGACCTTCTGCTGTCAAGCTGTCCCTAGAGTTTCTTCCTACTAGAACAATACAAACTAGCTGCTGAGGTACAACAGTTAGCCTAACGAGCTGGGAGGTAATCAGTTCAAATCTTCAAGTCATTTATTGTAGGATTTCCCCTTCCTCCCTCAACAGCATCTGTCAGCACGCACAGCATGGCTAGGACCAGTAATTTTGTTCCTACATCATAAAGGAATGAGATTTTTCCCCCCACTTCAAAGAGAAGTGTTGGTTTTATGCGGTTTAACCCTTCCCTCCTCCCCCAACTGTGCCCCCCCACCTCCCTCCCCCACCCCCCTCCCCATCTTTACTGGGTTGTTTGGTTTGTTGCAGATGAAATGTAATAATACTCTTTTCTCAATCAACACAGTCTGTGAGATTGTTTTGAAGTATTTCTCCTAACAGAATGCACTTGCACCTTGTTGTATTTGATGAATGAATTTTGTGTTTTTGTTTTCACCGTTTGCCCTACTAGGGCAGTCTGTGAGCTCTGTCACTTATGGATTGTGTCTTCAGCTTCTGGAAATTCTGTGTTTGTGACACTGTGCTTTGGATCACAACCTTTCTTGCTGCTTTTCTTTTTCTTTCTGTTGTCGTTTCTGTCCTCATTGTCTGCTGACCAAGCTATTTATCTTTTTATTTTGTTTTATTCTATTTTGTTTTATTTCATCTTCTTTTATTTAATTTCAGTTTACTTTATTATTTTTCCCAGCAGCTTGTTTGTTCACGTTTCACTTTCTGTCACTCACTGGTCTTCACAATGGCATACTCTTTAATTGTTTTGCATTTTCGTTTGTGGTTAAGAATCGCGAGTTGTCATTTGGTAAATTTGGTGGGAGCCCATTTTTGTAAAATGAATTGTTAATCATGTATATTTATGGTGATATTTGTACTGCAGTGTCAGTTTGTTTTTTTTTTGTTTTTTTTTTGTATCATCCCTTCGATGCTGCTGTCGAGTACACTTGTCAGTGAGCGACTGCAGGTTCCCTGTAAAGAGATGGGGTAGACAGATCAGGAGGTCACGTTCCGCTTCATGTTTTATCCTCCTTCCCAGGCGTCAGGGTAAGCCAACTAGGCTGAAGCAGTAACATCTTTAAGGTCTACACAAAGTACAGGTTGTCTTCTTCTGTTCTGTTCTGTTCTGTCCACACTGGTCTGTTGTCCGTAAAGTTCAGCAGACAGGAGGTTAATGCTCTGCTGATGGTCAAGTTGGAATGGCTGTTGTCAAAGGCGTAGTCTGCATTCACTTGCCAAGCGCATTGTTTTCCAGTTGTATGCGTGTTTTTGTGTGTGTGGTGTGTGTGTGTGTGTGTGTGTGTGTGTTGTGTGTGTTTTAGATTGACAAGTTTTATGTTTGTTTTTTAAACAAGGGTTTTTGTTTGAAGTTGTTATGTGCTTTGTTTGTGATGAGACATCAAGCTCTGATAATGCCTTTTGTGGTCAGCTTGGTGTTCAGCCACAGTGGGTAATGAATGAACAGTCAACATCCTCATTGTCATCACTGGCTAAATGAAAAGCAGAAGTCAGCTGTTTAAAGACCTTTGTTCCTATGAGCTAACCATTAGGGATTTTTTGTTGTTGTTGTTTGTTCTTGTCACATTTTGTTTAAACATTTGTAAATTTGATATTTTATGGCAGTCAACAAATATAAACAACTTGCAATAATTGCTAAAGGATCCTTTCATTTATGCATCTTTTAAATTTTGATTTTGTGTGTATGTTTGCTAACTGAGAAAAATGAAGAATTGCTCGCAATATTAAACTAGAAGCCAGAAGGATTATTTACACTTTGATTTCTCATGTTCGTTTGCAAGCTGGGTGTTGCTGCTTTTTGTTGTTGGTTTTTGAGTGGACTCTTGGGCGTAAAACCGGTTTTGATTCGCTGGAGAAATGTGTTCATCCTGTTGAAATGAATTTGTCTGCAGTTGTAATGGAAACTTGTTCAAGAAAAGCTCTAGGTCATCTCAAGTGTGTGCCATTTATGACACACAATCGGGTTGCCATCTTGTTCGAGTGGTCACTTCCAACCATAAGATGAAAGGGTTTGTGTTAAAAAAAACACAAAAAAACAAACCCTACACCTTTTCATATACAAGGTGACTGCTAACGAAAGAGGGGAAAGGGAAGAAAGAAGAACAGATGGGGATGGAGATAACAATCTTATAGTTAACTAATTTAGCACAGTGGTGTATAAACGATCATTTTCACCTTCACCTGCATTTAGTCCTGAAAGACTGCTGTCTGTTCCCCCACCTCCAGTTTGTGTATGGAATCAGTTGAAGAAAAGAAGATGAACAGAAAAAGAAAAGGGATGTTAAGAATGCATTGATTATTGCTTTAGAAAGATCATTTTGGAAATTTTGCATGTTTATTTATGTGAAATGTTTCCTAGCGGTTTACGTTATCTGGAAAAAATGATTTGACTGGCACTGTCACTCAGTACCGGAAAACTGTGCTTGCTTTGTTTATATTCTGGTACTGTCTCCTTGGCTATGTTTGATCACACTAGTTATAGAAGATATCTGCAAAACATGAGCTGTGGTAGTCCTTCCCTTTCCCCCAGTCCCAATCCCCTCACCTCCCTTCAGCCTTTTTTTTGTTGTTATTAACTTTTTATTCTGATTTTCATTGTTCAGTCACTTTCAACTCGACCTAAAATTCGCGGTAGCCTTGCATTATCTTTAGAAATTTATATCACCAAATAGACTCGCTTGTACTCTTATATTATTATCTTATATGTATGGTCAGTTGGTCTGTTGCCATTCATATTGTGAAGCCATCTTGGAATAAAGGCTGCATTCAATACAGTTCAGACAGTGTAGTTCATGAAAACTCAATAGTCAACAGAGCTAGATCGCGGTGGTTCTGTGATGGCTGTCCGTTGGAGAAATGCGACATGAAGTGTAAAAACTAAAGCTGTTAAATGTCAATAACAGGTAATCACAATCTCGGTAACTTTTTTTTTCCTTTTTACACATTGTGTTTGACACTTTGTGCTGAGTGCTAAATTGAAAAGTGGTTCAACGATGAAATTCAGTGTAAAACATGGGAGCCCTTAATTTCAAGTGTTGCTGATATCTCTGTTGGCGCTAAAGACACTTCGTTTATTCCTTTGTGTCGAGTCCTCATCGGTAGCAGCTTTTTTTTTTTATCGTAACAACTGATATGTATATTATGTTTCTTGGTGAATATAATTGTTCCACATAATATAATAATGTTTCCTCGAAAAGTCTGTCATGAAGTAATGTCACCCCGAAAGCTGTTTCTGTTGTTTCGTGAGGGTGTGGGTGTTTCGTATGCCTTTTTTTAGTTTGTTTATTTGTTAGTTGTTGTTGTTTTTGTTTATAAATATTGACTTGATTACTGATACTTGCACTCATTTCTTAATAAAAGCATTTATGAACTGTGCCTTTTTTCTTTTAATTTCGTTCATTTGCCGTTGTTGGTTACAGCCCAGTCTATGGGAGGAGAAAGAAAGTTCTTTTGAGCAGAAGTGCTGTGTTGTGTACTTCATTATCGAAAATGCGGTGGCCCTTCCAACACGCTTTGCCCTTTGACTCATAAACACTGTAATGTTTGTGCGCTCATGTCATTACAGCTGTAACGAGGGCATTCAGGAGAGTGCAGCCATGTGCCAAAATTGAATGAATCTTTGAGTCAGTATGTGAATGAAACAATTTAAAGCCGTCAGGGGAAGTGGTGGTATTTTAACGAGACTGGCATACCTGTATTGCACTGGCTGGTGCGCGTTGCTTTTGGGAACTGGTAAAATAAGTACATAAACCATGAATATATCCTTGACGAAAGGGGGTATCTATGCCCAAGATAAGATCACCATCACCATATTCACCTACCACTCAGTTCCATCTCTCCCTGAGAGAGAGAGTGAGAGGTCCAAAATGCATAGCTGCCAACTGCTACGATATCGCCGTAGTTTGCTACGCCAAGAGAATGCTTGCTACGACGCTACTACGATCATTAAATTGCTACGGCGAAACAAAAAAATTCGAAGATACTTTCGTTTTGTTTGGACAGCGCTAAGTAACGTCTCTATCGGTCTGTCGGAACTGCATTTCCGCTTTCGGTTTTACTGTAGCACGTGATCATTTCGACCAATCAATGGCGACTTCCGTCTTGCTCAGTTCGCAACAATGGCGTCCAAGAAGCGAACGGAGAGCGCGTCTCTGGGAGAAAAAGAAAGTGGTGTGAAGCGCCCAAGACATAGCTGCCAGAAATATCGTGCGGAGTATACAGAGAAATACCCATGCATTCTGAGATGCCCTACCGACCTCACTAAAGTACACTGCAAATCATGTGAGCTTGATTTTTCTGTGAGCCATGGAGGACTGAACGACATGAAGCACCACGTCGCCACGTGGAATCACAAGAAGAAAGCGGGGGAAAAACCAAACACGAAGCTATCAAGCTTTGGCTTTGTTCCTGGAGGAAGTTCTGTGGATTATGCAGCGATTAGAGCAGAGACCTTTTTTGTGAGTTTCTTGGTTGAGCACAACCTTCCTCTGTCGGCAGCAGACCATGCTGGTCCACTCTTCCGAAAAATGTTTCCTGACAGCAAGACAGCACAAGAGTTCAAGTTATAGGCCTGATTTCTTTTTAGAACGCGCGCAAAATTAAGTTGCTACTGTCAAATTGGAAATACTACTGTGAAAATTGTGAAATGCTACTGTAAGCCACATGAGCAGGTTGGCAGCTCTGAAAATGGAATGTATATGCAAAGAGAGAGAGATAACCAGCGTCAGGACAAACGCATTTTAAAAGTAGTTTCATGTCAGCGTGTCCTTGCTCACACGATCCAGTCGCTTTATGTTGTAGTTATGATAGTTTGTAGTTACTCTTCCTAGAGGAGTCAGCTCCCACCAGCCCTTTTATGGCCCATGTGAGCAGCAGGGCTATATTGAGCAGATACCAATCAGTGACCTGAACTTTGAGTTACGTTTATCTGGTAGATATTAAGAGTGATAAGGAAATGACAAGACCATGACCATGGACTTTCAAAACTTGGTAGATAAGTTTTAATTATAAATCGCTTCAAGGATCTGGTGAACTGAAATACAACAGTCATTTTATCATTTTAACTAGAATCTCAGAACATGCGCACAGCAGCTGCGAAATTGTGAGTGGGAAGGGTGGGGTGGGGGTACGAAAGAAAAGAAGATGCGAAAGGCCATGATAGTCTGATAATCGTCCACGACTGCTACAACTACTCCGACTCTTATATGCAATCTTGAAAAATCCTTTCATTTAGGCTTACAAGAAACAACTTTTTTCTCCGTCTTGTGAGCTTTTTGTCTAGTTACTAAATGTCATCTGAGCAGGTAACAATGGGGACTGGAGGTTTCATGGCAGTAACAAAGGATTGTCATGTATATAAACCTTTGTCTTTCAACTCAGTCGCCCTGGCACAGTGGTTAGTGACACACATTGCAGGCTGGGAGGTCGTGGGTTTGCTACCCATCACTGCCATTTATTTTTTTTCCGGCCCCGATTGGCTCCTAGCCAGAACTGAGTTTGCTATGGGCTCCATTGTGAACACTGCATCCACACAGTGGACCCATCTCTGAGAATGTTGCTCAGATTGTCCCCCAACACTGCGCGCTATGCATCAAGATCTGGATTTAGATATCAACGTCGCGAGAACCAATTTGGTTATTACGCAACGGAAGCTATATTTTGAAATGAGTGTGCAGCCCTGTTATGTAGTCTCTGCCCAGCACGGAACTTCACCACATCGTCTGAATCCTCATCCTCATTGGAAAAAGAAACAGCTATGATTCTGTGGCCTTGCATACCATCCTCCAGTGGTGACCACAGTTTCTATTTCCTCTCCATGACTAGGCTTTTGGTGTGTCCATGTCGAGGTCGATATAGACGATTAGGTGGCGCCCTCGGGATAAGGACACTCGCTCACGTTGGCTGTGCTTTATCAGAAGGGGGTTTAGTAATGGTGCCTTGCGTAGTTGGATCAGAACAGGTACCACTCAACATTACCGAAGTGACTCGCCAGCAACACAGTGTCTCTTCTTGTGGGTTGCCTCGTGGCGACGGCTGCTACAGGACAAATCAAGTGTGCTGTGAACAGAGCCAGAATGAGCAGCTTGGGGTAGTTGTTACCACTGAAGTAGCACGGGAGATCACACACACACACACACACACACACACACACACACACACACTACACTCGTACACACACACACACACACACACACACACACACACACACACACACACATTGTTACACATTCTATTGAAACAGGTGAATGGTGTATATTCCTGTTTCGACAAATAGTGTACAAACCACTCTATCAAACGGAAATTGACAAAATCCTCAAACAATAAAGTTAACAAAGCACTATAGTTAGAAAATTGTAGAGACAGGGGAACAGGAGGGTGGAGGGAGAAGGTGGGAGGGATTACCTGTCTAGAGAATAAAGTATACTCCGTAAAGAACACCCACCAAAAGAATATATGCAACACCACATTATCTGTAATGCAACAGTTTGGAAAAAAAAAACCATGTAAACAAATAAAAATCAGCTTTGTTCCCCGACCATCCCAGTGAACCCACCAACTAAGCTGAAAGTTAATGTGACTGCTGGTGAATGTTTGAATAGAAGGGGGAAAAAAGGATTCCAATACATCTTGATAATTTTCATGTGAACACTGCGAAGAGAAAGAGAAAGAAGGAGGAACTCCACCTCCCCCAATGTCCTATTCGTTATTGATATAACAATTTACATTTGAAAAGAATCATAGTACATTTTGGAAGAAAACAAACTGTGGAAGTTAGTGGAAAGAAAACACTTTGTATGCATCCGTTCATACAGCAGTAGCAATTCCTCCAACATTTCTTCTCATTTCCCGCTGAAAGTCGAATCGAAGAAGGGTGAGGGGTGGGGTTTGGACAGCACGAGGGGAAGGGGTTAGAAAGAGAGAAAGAGAGAGGGAGTGAGAGAGTCACCACTCACAAAGATATCCAAATATTTTACCACCCACCACCACCTAAACACAGACACTCAAACTTGGAGAAATTAGGACTCATTGTTGATTCAGGTATTAAAAGCGATATGGCAAAAGCATTATAAGATCTAGTAGTAGTAGTAGTAGTAGTAGTAGTATGTAGGGACGTAATCAATACATAGCCGTTAAGCCTTTCAATGTCCCCTCGTGTTATTTTACTTTTATGACAGGGTTGAAAATGCATGCAATGTAAATTTTCCTTCTTATTCATCAAAGCTTCTAAACTGTACTTAAATTTCAAGTCTTCATCCAGCAAATTCTTAAAAACGTTAGTATTTTTTAGCAAATTTAAGTGCAGTTGGCAAACTGTTCCAGTTAGCAATAACTCTGTTACTGAACTGAATCTCCCCAATTAGTATGAAACTGCTTAACAAATATTTTGCCTTCCGAATTTCTGTTCTATCTGTTTTAACAGCCTCAAAAAATAGTCCCACTGTATGTCCGTTTGCTGGTGAAATATTTTGAACACTTCAATCAAATCCCCTCTAATACGTCTGCCTTTTAAAGAGTGCAAATTTAAGTGATTTAATCTATCTGTATAAGACATGTTTGTACATTCTTGCAAGATTTTAGTAGCTCTTCTCTGTACTCTTTCGATTGCTATGACTGTCTTTTCAAGTGTGGGTACCAGATTATATTGCCATATTCAAGATGCGGTCTAACCATAGCTTTATATAACTTTAAAAACGTTTCTTTATTTAGGTAAATAAAAGTTCTTTTTATTAATCCAATCATTTGGTTTGCTTTATTTATACACTTTTGAATGTGAGTATCAAAAAGTAAATCTTATCAAAGATTACACCCAGATCCTTTTCTTCCTCACATTTCTGTACCAGCCTATTTCCACCATCTATTTTCATGTTGTATTCATGTTCTGGATTGTTTTTGCCAACATGCAAAACTTTACATTTTTCAACATTAAAATATAGATTCCACTTGTCTGACCAGTTTTGGAGGCAATTTAAATTTCTTGCAGACTATTATAGTTATCTGATTTGTCATATAATTTTTGTATCATCAGCAAAAAATTTTACAAAAACTGTTTACCTCATCTGGAAGGTCATTTATAAAAATAGTAAACAGTACAGGTCCTAAAATGCACCCTTGGGGAATACCACTCATAACATCTTTCTCTGTCGACATACAATTACCCACTCTTACTCTTTGTTTTCTATTTGACAAAAAATCTCTAATCCAGTTTAGCAACTTACCTACTATACCGTATGCTTCCATTTTTTCAATAATCTCTCATGCGGAACCGTATCAAAAGCTTTACGGAAATCAAGGTAAATTATATCAACAGAGTACTTATTCTCTAGCATGTTAACTAAATCTTCCATAACTTCAAGTAGTTGTGATATACAAGACCTTTTTTTACGAAAGCCATGCTGGCATACTGCAAACAAATTATTAGCAGTGAGGTGAGATACTATGACATCTCTTATAATGGATTCTAGCACTTTGCATGCAATGCAGGTTAAGCTTACCGGACGATAGTTGCCTGGCTCAGATTTGACCCTTTATTAAAATAGCAGTAACTTCTGCCGATTTCCAGTCGAGGGGTAATTTTCCTGTCTCTAATGATTTATTATAAATCTTACTGAGCGGTACAGCTAACTCCTTACTTAATTCTTTTAGAACTTTAGGTGGTATTAAATCAGGTCCCTGCGCTTTAGACTGATTTAATTCAAACAACTTCTTCTCTACTGCAGCTGAAGTAATTATTATGTCTGTAACTGAAATTCCATTAGATTTACTACATTCAATAAGATCAGGTATGTTATTTGTATCTTCATTAGCAAAGACACTTGCGAAGAACTCATTTAAAACTTCAGCTTTCTCCATATCTGACTCGGCCCAACCCTCCTTTACCATCATTTAGAGTATTTACCCCTGTGTTTACTTTTTGTACGTTCTTGCACGTATTTCCAAAAACATTTGGGATTTTTTTTACATTGTTCTGCTATTTTACGTTCATAAGCTTTTCTTGTTGATTTGATTTCATTTTTGCTCTATTTCGCATTCTTGCATATTTACTGTATTCTTTCCCATCTTTCGTCAATAAATACCTTTGAAAAAGATTATATTTTTTCTTAAATCATTTTACGTACTTTATCATTCATCCAAAGTGGTTTAAGCATTTTATTTTGGCTACAATTAGTCTTTGAATACATTCGTCCATACTTCTTAAAACTTCGCATTTTAAGACATTCCACATTTCCTCGACATCCTGATCATTTGTAAGCAAGGATCGACACTCTCTGAAAGCATTTTCCTCATTTTATTATAGTCTCCTTTCTGTAAGTCAAATTTGTACTTAGGGTTTTCTTTAGTCTTTTCTTTGGGAATATACAGTTCAAAAGTTAAAATCAAGTGATCACTTTTACCCAAAGGGTCACTATATTCAATATCAGAGATCAAGTATTCTTCATTAACTAAAACTAAGTCATCAATTGTTGGCTTCTGTCCTTCCCGAACACGAGTTGGGCTAGTTACTTTCTGTATTAAAAAGGCATCTCTAATTTTTTCAATAACATATTACTTTTATCACCATTCCAAGTTCCATCCCATTTTACATCAGGAAAATTAAAATCACCAAATATACATATTTTACTATATCTACTCATTTTTTCTGCTTTTAGCAAGTTAAATAACTCATAATTGTTTTCATCATTTGAGTTTGGGCTTCTGTATATACATCCTACTAATAATGTCTCATCGTTACCACCCCTGATAGTACAACCATAATTGCTCTTGAAATTTGTTATTTTCAAACTCATCGCAAAGTTGTGCATTTAACTCCTTAGCAAAATACATGGCTATACCCCTTTTAGGTTCCTTATTCAGAAACATATCAAAGCCAGCAATTTCAAATTCAACATCTTTTGCTGCATATAAAACATTTTTGCTCTTACTCCGTTAGGCCAATAATATCTGGCTTCTCCTCATTTATACGAAGTAAAAAACTCATCCTTTTTAGTCAGAAGACTATCTACATTACTGTACAAAACTCTCATTGAGTCATTACATTTAGATTTACAATTATTTTTCCCTAACTCAGTCTGGGATGTAACATTTGTAAGATTGTCATTAACTTCAGAGAATAAAGATTTTGCTTTGTACAGCTATTTACATGTTGTGGTTTGCTTGACAGATGCGAAGCATATAAACGTACTCCCAGTTTTCCAAACCGCTTATAAATCGGCCCAAGTGCTTTGTGAGATAAGAAATAAAGAAAAATAACGGTTTTAAACGGTTATTTAACCGATGTACACGTTTGAAACTGGTATTTAGTCCTCACTGGGCTAAAGCCTGTGTAACATACCAAATTTCATCCAAATCGGACAATATGTCAAGAATAACGGTTTTTTAACGGTCAGATTTTGAAACACTACACAGAAGTGCCATTTGTGTGTGATAACCTTTCTATATACAAAATTTCATTAAAACCCACCAATATATAAAAAAAATAACGTTTTAAACGGTTATATAACCGATATACACCTAGTCCAGAGCTTGTATCTTCTGATCTCCCCGTCTGGGTACGAGAAACTGTTGACACCGACAGTTGTCGAAATCATTGTTTCCCTGTGAATGTCTGTCGCTGACGGTCATCTTTTCAACAGCAAGCCTGTGCAAGTCTCCTGTACCCGAGCTGTTTGCTCTGAATTTGACGCAAGGAGAAAAAATTGTGTTGCTACAATGAAGTTCTCGAAACAAACCTTGAAGATACTGGTTTGTAGAGAAGCTTGTCGTGAGTGAGAACTCAGGACAGGACAACAGAACACACAACAAAGAAATACCCCCCCCCCCCCCCCCCTCTTCCGCAGCACTCTCCCCCTTCTTGCCACACCCGTTCTCTATCATTTCTCAATCTCCCACTTGACCCACAGACATAGAAAAAGTTTTAACATCCGTGACTTGACCCCGTCCGCAACCCCGCCCCACTCCCCCAAGAAAGAAACACACACACACACACACACACACACCCCTGCACCATGTGGAGGAGGTCCATTACAATGGGGGCAATGCCTACCACCCGTGAATCGACGGCGTGTGTGTGTTTGTGTGTGTGCGTGCGTGCGAGAGAGAGAGAGAGAGAGTGACAGAAACACACACAAACGCAAACAAAATCCCCTGAACAATCTTGATCGCTCCTACCCCCCCCCCCCCCTCCCCCCCCCGCCTCTCCGCCGCCCTAAACCCGTTCTCTCCCGTTGACCACTGCCCCGACTCCTCTTCTTCTCACATTTGTCACATGCTGTCGAACAACACTCGTACAATTTCAGGGCCACACTTCAGAATATTCTCCAGCTGCTGGTAATGGATTGATAGCCTATTGTCCTATGCTGAACCTACTGCCAGTATGATGAATCGTTAGGAAGGATTCGGCCTGCTACGATAATGAAAAAAAGAATACTGATATAGTCGAATCCCGGGTATT
>CM031596.1:76847270-76922828 GCA_018398815.1 Conus ventricosus | reverse complement strand
CATTCTTAGTCATACGAGGCTATCTACAATTACTGTACAAAACTCTCATTGAGTCATTACATTTAGATTTACAATTATTTTTCCCTAACTCAGTCTGGGATGTAACATTTGTAAGATTGTCATTAACTTCAGAGGAATAAAGATTTTGCTTTGTACAGCTATTTACATGTTGTGGTTTGCTTGACAGGATGCGAAGCATATAAACGTACTCCCAGTTTTCCAAACCGCTTATAAATCGGCCAAGTGCTTTGTGAGATAAGAAATAAAGGAAAAATAACGGTTTTAACGGTTATTTAACCGATGTACACGTTTGAAACTGGTATTTTAGTCCTCACTGGGCTAAAGCCTGTGTACATACCAAATTTCATCCAAATCGGACAATATGTCAAGAATAACGGTTTTTAACGGTCAGATTTTGAAACACTACACAGAAGTGCCATTTGTGTGTGATAACCTTTCTATATACAAAATTTCATTAAAACCCACCAATATATAAAAAAAATAACGGTTTAAAAAACGGTTATATAACCGATATACACCTAGTCCATGAGCTTGTATCTTCTGATCTCCCCGTCTGGGTACGAGAAACTGTTGACACCGACAGTTGTCGAAATCATTGTTTCCCTGTGAATGTCTGTCGCTGACGGTCATCTTTTCAACAGGCAAGCCTGTGCAAGTCTCCTGTACCCGAGCTGTTTGCTCTGAATTTGACGCAAGAGAAAAAATTGTGTTGCTACAATGAAGTTCTCGAAACAAACCTTGAAGATCTGGTTTGTAGAGGAAGCTTGTCGTGAGTGAGAACTCAGGACAGGACAACAGAACACACAACAAAGAATACCCCCCCCCCCCCCCCTCTTCCGCAGCACTCCCCCCTTTCTTGCCACACCCGTTCTCTATCATTCTCAATCTCCCACTTGACCCACAGACATAGAAAAAGTTTTAACATCCGTGACTTGACCCCGTCCGCAACCCCGCCCCACTCCCCCAAGAAAGAAACACACACACACACACACACACACACAACCCCTGCACCATGTGGAGGAGGTCCATTACAATGGGGGCAATGCCTACCACCCGTGAATCGACGGCGTGTGTGTGTTTGTGTGTGTGCGTGCGTGCGAGAGAGAGAGAGAGAGAGTGACAGAAACACACACAAACGCAAACAAAATCCCCTGAACAATCTTGATCGCTCCTACCCCCCCCCCCCCCCCCCCCCCCCGCCTCTCCGCCCCCTAAACCCGTTTCTCCCGTTGACCACTGCCCCCACTCCTCTTCTTCTCACATTTGTCACATGCTGTCGAACAACACTCGTACAATTTCAGGGCCACACTTCAGAATATTCTCCAGCTGCTGGTAATGGATTGATAGCCTATTGTCCGTATGCTGAACCTACTGCCAAGTATTGATGAATCTGTTAGGAAGGATTCGGCCTGCTATCGATAATGATCAAATAATAAGCGAATCAGGGTTCAGTTGATAACTTGAGGAAAATACTGATCATTGCGGCCAGGGCTGTGTATCTCATCTACCTCGGGCAGAATAACAGGCTCTTTGGCTATTATTCAATGGGTACACATGCATTACTTCTTCCTACAGGGCCGCGTGTTTTCACTTGTTCGAGTCAAACATCTCATGTATACATCTGAGACCACCAATTTGGTGGGTTTCGTTGTGTTGTCTCAGAGATTTTCAGAGCTGTTTGCATTTCCTGCTTTATTTACCACGTGAAGTAAGTGACAGTGTATTGATCAAGAAAAAAAAAACGAGAAAAAAAACAAACGAAAAAAGAATAGAAAAAAAACAACAAAAAACAGTGAGACGAGAACTTTTAAAAGTGAAGAAATAAACATATGAACAGAAAGATAACTAAACAGATTTTTGAAAACAGAACTTGAGAAAATAAATGAATAAATAAACAAATAATTAATTCATTTATTCATTCATTTTTCGTAAATCAAGAAAACAAAGAAGCAAGGACAACGACGAAAGGGAAGGAAGGCACGTCAGAAGGAAAATGACGGTGGCACTGGGGCTGTATGTACTGGTGATGACGTGTCTGATTGGGGGTCACTCTGGAACCGCCACCCCCATGGATGACTACGTCCACCGTCACGATCCGGTGTACAGCTACCAGCCAATCAAACAGCAGAGAGGGCCAAGCTATACCCTGTACAACCCTCAACATGACGTCACAGCAGTGGATGACAGGTGGGATTCAACGCGTGGCACTGACGTCGTTGTGATTAGACGTTATGAGAGAGAGAGAGAGAGAGAGAGAGAGAGAGAGAGAATGTGTGTGTGTGTGTGTGTGTGTGGTGTGTGTGTGTGTGAGGGAGTGAGAGAGAGAGAGTGTGTGTGTCTAGTGTGTGTGTGTGTGTGTGTGTGGTGTGTGTGTGTGAGAGAGAGAGAGAGAGAGAGAGAGAGAGAGAGAGCTAACGGTGACGGGGGAGGGCTGACCCTGATGTGTCACGACAGAGGCGACCCTTGACCGGCCCATCTGGTGGCACTACCTGTCCATCACAGTGCCTGACGTCATCAAGGAAACGGAAGCCGTCCTGTTTATGACGGCGGAAGTAACACCGATGGTAAGCTTCCCCTCCCCCCATACTCTCACCCCCAGCCTCCAGCCTAAACCGCTGCACATTTCACCACCCCTCCATCCCTCACCCCCAGCCTATACCGCTGCACATTCCCCCCCCCCCCCCCCCATCCCTCACCCCCAGCCTATACCGCTGCACATTCCCCTCCCCCCCCCCCCCCCCATCCCTCACCCCCAGCCTATACCGCTGCACATTCCCCTCCCCCCCCCCCCATCCCTCACCCCCAGCCTATACCGCTGCACATTCCCCCCCCCCCCCCATCCCTCACCCCCAGCCTATACCGCTGCACATTCCCCTCCCCCCCCCCATCCCTCACCCCCAGCCTATACCGCTGCACATTCCCCTCCCCCCCCCCCATCCCTCACCCTCCAGCCTATATCGCTGCACATTCCCCCCCCCCCATCCCTCACCCTCCAGCCTATATCGCTGCACATTCCCCCCCCCCCCCATCCCTCACCCTCCAGCCTATACCGCTGCACATTCCCCCCCCCCCCCCCCCCCCCCATCCCCACCCTCCAGCCTATATCGCTGCACATTCCCCCCCCCCCCCCCCCATCCCTCACCCTCCAGCCTATATCGCTGCACATTCCCCCCCCCCCCCCATCCCTCACCCTCCAGCCTATATCGCTGCACATTCCCCCCCCCCCCATCCCTCACCCCCCAGCCTATACCGCTGCACATTCCCCCCCCCCCCCCCATCCCTCACCCCCCAGCCTATAACCGCTGCACATTCCCCCCCCCCCATCCCTCACCCCCAGCCTATACCGCTGCACATTCCCCCCCCCCCCCCCCATCCCTCACCCTCCAGCCTATACCGCTGCACATTCCCCTCCCCCCCCCCATCCCTCACCCTCCAGCCTATACCGCTGCACATTCCCCTCCCCCCCCCCCATCCCTCACCCTCCAGCCTATATCGCTGCACATTCCCCCCCCCCCCCCCCATCCCTCACCCCCAGCCTATACCGCTGCACATTCCCCCCCCCCCCCATCCCTCACCCCCAGCCTATACCGCTGCACATCCCCCCCCCCCCATCCCTCACCCCCAGCCCTATACCGCTGCACATTCCCCCCCCCCCCCCCATCCCTCACCCCCAGCCTATACCGCGCACATTCCCCCCCCCCCCCCATCCCTCACCCCCAGCCTATACCGCTGCACATTCCCCCCCCCCCCCCCATCCCTCACCCCCCAGCCTATACCGCTGCACATTCCCCCCCCCCCCATCCCTCACCCCCAGCCTATACCGCTGCACATTCCCCCCCCCCCCCCCCATCCCTCACCCCCAGCCTATACCGCTGCACATCCTCCCCCCCCCCCCCCCCCCCCCCCATCCCTCACCCCCAGCCTATACCGCTGCACATTCCCCCCCCCCCCCCCCCCCCCATCCCTCACCCCCAGCCTATAACCGCTGCACATTTCAATACCCCTCCATCCCCACCCCCAGCCTCCAGCCTATACCGCTGCACATTCCCCCCCCCCCCCCCCCCCATCCCTCACCCCCAGCCTATACCGCTGCACATTCAATACCCCTCCATCCCTCACCCCCAGCCTCCAGCCTATACCGCGCACATTCACAGTCATTTTGGCATCTCTGTGTTGTCTAACTGATTTGTAATTAGAAATTAGACAGAGAGAGAGATGGAGGGGGGGGGGGGGGGGGGGGGGGGGGGGGGGGGGGGGGGGGGGGGGGGGGGGGGGGGGGGGGAGAGGGAGACAGGTAGACAGACAGGTAGACAGAGGGTTGGTGAAAGCAGAGGATTTAAGAGAAAAGGAAGACTTTAAGAGAGAAAGTTAGATGGAGAGAGAGAGAGAGAGAGAGAGAGAGAGAGGAGAGAGAGAGAGAGAGAGAAAGAGGGAGAGAGAGAGAGAGAGAGAGAGAGACAGAGACAGAGACAGAGACAGACAGAGAGAGAGGGGGCATGGACAGGTAGGGGAGGGCGCTGTACCTCTTCGGATGGGGAATGGAGATATTGTGTGGGTTGAAAGCAAGAGAAGTGCAGCTAAACAGAGAGAAATGCAACTAAAACGAGAGAAGTGCAGAGAGAAGTGCAGCTAAACAGAGAGAAGTGCTAAACAGAGAGAAGTGCAGCTAAACAAGAGGAAGTGCTAAACAGAGAGAAGTGCAGCTAAACAGAGAGAAGTGCAGCTAACAGTGCTAAACAGAGAGAAGTGAGCTAAACAGAGAGAAGTGCAGAAACAGAAATCTAAACAAGAGAGAAGAATGCAGCTAAACAGAGAGAAGTGCTAAACAGAGAGAAGTGCTAAACAGAGAGAAGTGCAGCTAAACAGAGAGAAGTGCTAAACAGAGAGAAGTGCAGCTAAACAGAGAGAAGTGCTAAACAGAGAGAAGTGCAGCTAAACAGAGAGAAGTGCAGCTAAACAGAGAGAAGTGCTAAACAGAGAGAAGTGCAGCTAAACAGAGAGAAGTGCTAAACAGAGAGAAGTGCAGCTAAACAGAGAGAAGTGCTAAACAGAGAGAAGTGCAGCTAAACAGAGAGAAGTGCAGCTAAACAGAGAGAAGTGCTAAACAGAGAGAAGTGCAGCTAAACAGAGAGAAGTGCTAAACAGAGAGAAGTGCAGCTAAACAGAGAGAAGTGCAGCTAAACAGAGAGAAGTGCTAAACAGAGAGAAGTGCTAAACAGAGAGAAGTGCAGCTAAACAGAGAGAAGTGCAAAACAGAGAGTAGTGCAGCTAAACAGAGAGAAGTGCTAAACAGAGAGAAGTGCAGCTAAACAGAGAGAAGTGCAGCTAAACAGAGAGAAGTGCTAAACAGAGAGAAGTGCAGCTAAACAGAGAGAAGTGCTAAACAGAGAGAAGTGCAGCTAAACAGAGAGAAGTGCAGCTAAACAGAGAGAGAGAAGTGCAGCTAAACAGAGAGCCATTGACACATGTTTGATGGGCGGCGGGACATGGTCAGGCGGACACCTTGTTAAGGGTTTGTGTTGGTAAGTGTCTTGGTGCTTCTTTCCATCAAACGGTTGAAGTCTATTTACCACAATCGAATAGAACTGTCATGAGGAAACATTCGCAGTGTTTCCCGCGCGACCAAACTGACATGACACTTGACAGAAAGAAAGGTAACATGGGCACATGGGTCTCTGTGAAGCTGCTAGTCTGCGAGACAAGGAACGTGGCTTGTAATGTAAGTTGTATGAGATGTCATTATGAATCCGCTCCATTCATGATAACTTGTCAGTTAACTCCCCATTCAGTACGTATGTTAGAGATGTTTATATGATTCTGCCCAATGCATAACAACTTGTAATGCCGTTTTGATAATTATGTAGGCATGTAAGAAACGTTTGAACAATTTCGTGCATAACAACATTTCATTCTCGTTCAACGAGAAAAAAAGCATATCTACGCTTATTTTCCGCCACAGTGTATGACGATCTGCGATTCCCTTTCCACGGTCATGTAAAAGATGTTTGTAGGGCTTTCCCCATGCGTGACAATTTGTTCTCATTCAGTAAGAGTTGTCTATGTGCCTTTTTTCCCTTATATATTACAATTTTTTTTTTAAATATAGGGGTTCCGCAAGACAATATGGACAAAAAAATGACAGGAAACACACCATCCGTTTCAACCTCTTAGGTCTTCTTCAGGTAAAACACACAACATTTATGACAATGACAACGAAGAACGAGCAATCACGTATCTTCTCATATTCAAATGTCGAACACCCATTTTGCGCCGAATATGAGAAAATAAGTGATTGCTCGTTCTTCGTTGTCATTGTCCTAAATGTTGTTTGTTTTACCTGAAGAAGACCTAAGAGGTCGAAACGCGCCGTGGTTTATCCTGTAATCTGTGTGTCCACCGTCTTGCGTAACCACTAAGTTAAAAAATATGGAGTCAGTTTCCGCCTTCAGTCTGTCACGGACAAAAAAAAGAAAAACCGAAATCGTGGTCAGTCGCCAGCCAGCTCAGTCGGACTTAAGCCCGAACTCAAACATCCTGGCGCCAGGTAGACGACTTCATGCGTCGCCTCAGCCAATTAAAGGCTATTTTTAGTTCTTGCGGAGACGGCAGACCGACTGAGTGGCTGACCAACGTCTCAATAGGTCTGGCCAGACGGATCGCCACGTCTAGGCCAGACTGATCCAGCTAATTTACAAGACCAGTGCCCACAGTTAAGCCAGACGTCGCGGCTAAAGTAGGAAGGGGGGAGGTATTGTGTAGTGGGGGTGAAATCAAGCTAATTAATTAAATGACCCATTGACCACCACAGAGAGCGAGGCTGGTAGATGTAACTTTCATGATTTGCATGTCCAATGAAAACAGAGAGGAAGCTGGGTGGGATTCAAGTATTATAATCCTAAGACAAGGTAGTGTCTTACTGTATGTTTCCAAGATAGTTAAATACTAGGCTTGGCATCGCTTCCAAGATAGTTAATACTAGGCTTGGCATTTCAGCCCCAGAGTACTTATTTCGCACAGACAAAATCTGTTCTTTCAAACCAGCTCTTTCAATTCAGCGAACTCCTTTCTCGTACCACTCAACTCTAACCACTTCTCAAAATAGTGATCTAAACGTGCACCAAACTGAGTGTACGTTTCACCTGCTTGTAATCTAGCTGATCGAAATTTCTTTCTGAACCCCTCCTCTGTGAGGTCAAATCCCTTCATCAAAGACTCCTTCACAGCACCAAAATCAGATTGTTGGTCTGCTGGTAACGCAGTGAAAATCTGTAATGCCTTACCCATCAATAGCGCTGACAAAATGACTGCCCACTCTTCTGAAGGCCAACCCTGACTAGTAGCAAACGTCTCAAAACGACTGATGTACGCATCAATCGAATCTGTTCCTTCAGAGAATTTTGGTAACTTTGGTCGGGGGGCATAACTGCGCACAGGGTCACTGGAAACTGAACTACCATCATCGGTGGTCTCCCTCTGTATTCTCACTCTCTCTAACTCTAATTGGATCCTTAATCTTTCTGTTTCCTGCGTTGCGTTAGCCTGAATCCTTATTCTTTCTGTTTCCTGCGTTTTGCTAGCTTTAACCCTTTCCTGCTCTGCTAATGCTATTTCTACTGCGACACGGCGTCTTTCCGCTCGCTCATCTCTTTCCATCTTTTGTTGGGTTTCAACGAATGCTCGCAACTCTTCTCCCGAGTAGCCTAAATCACGAGCGACGCTCACAAGTTGTTCAATAGGGGTGTTCTTTTCATCCGCCATTATATCTTTTTTTTTTTTTTTTTGAACAAGATTTTACTACTACGACAGCCAAACTGGTGGTTACCGACACGAGTGACGTAATAGCACAATCCTATGAATGATAATATTAGCTTGGGACAACGTAATTAGTTTTTATAAGACGCCTAGCGCCTGACCCAACTATGAGAGCGAATTATAGGCAATCTGTGCGAAATAAGTACTCTGGGGCTGAAATGCCAAGCCTAGTATTTAACTATCTTGGAAACATGCAGTAAGACACTACCTTGTCTTAGGATTACAATACTTGAACCCCACCCAGCTTCCTCTCTGAGAAGTTGAACAATTATAATAAATGGGCCAGAATATCCTGGCAGGCTCGCCAATAAATTGTCAACCTCGGGGTATGTCAGTGGAGGATGGACTAGCGCACAGCCCAAACACACTCACAGCTTGCTTACAATCTCATTCATATATCATGCATTCGTCAAATCAAACCACTAGTAAAGTCTATAACTTTACTACACATAATCATGGAAACAAACATCAATGCGCATGGAGTCAAACAAAATAAAACATTCTCTCTTTCCTTGAACTTCACAAAACCATTTATCTAAATCATCATAACTAACCCGCGGGTATAAATAGATTTCTACTTTACCTGGCCAGGTGATCTTAGACTATTTACGAATCACTGTCTTTCCTTTTCTTTTTTTTTCCTTTCTTTTCACTGTCACTTTCACAAACACCAGTCACGACACAACTGCTGGCACTGGTCAGGTTGGACTGCTGGCACTGGTCAGGTTACTGGCGTTGGCCTGTGGTTCTGCCTGATGAAAGTGGCGTTGCCAGGTATGAGGTCGAACCCCGGTTCAAACTGAACAATGACTACCAGGCATCGATCTGTTCTCCTTTCTTCCTTCCTGCACTAACGCATTGCACTCTCTCTCTCTCTCTTCTGGTCTGCTCTATCAAATGGACATGGTTGCTTTTTTTTTTTCTTTTTCTTTTTTTTCTCTTCATCAATTAGCAACTCTCTCTCTCTCACATCTCTCCTTAGTCCTTCCCCTGCAGACTCTATATGGTGCTAATGCTTCAACTCGGTTCTCTTCACTCCTCCTCTCATCTTTCTGCTTTTCTCTCGTGCAGAGCCTACTCCCAGAACCTCTCTCTCTCCGTTCTTTTTTCTTCCTTCTTTTCTCTCGTTCTCTCCCTCCTAGCTTTCTTATCCCGTTCCTATCTGTCAAAAGGGTGAGTACCATTGGTCAGAATTTTTCCCGCCTTGTACCGAGGTTACCTCCCTCTAATTCCATTGGACACGCAAATCGTCAAAGTCACATCTACCGGCCTTGCTCTCTGTGGTGGTCAATGGGTCATTTAATTAATTAGCTTGATTTCACCCCCACCACACAATACCTTCCCCTTCCTACTTCAACCGGCGACGTCTGGCTTAACTGTGGGCGCTGGTCTTGCAAATTAGCTGCATCAGTCTGACCCAGACGCCGAGATCCGTCTGGCCAGACCTATTGAGACGTCGGTCAAGCCACTCAGTCTGTCTGCAGGACGGTGCCGTCTCCGTGACGGACTAAACAATAGCCTCTTCGCCGTGCCTTATTGGCTGACGCGACACATGAAGTCGTCCGCCTGGAAACCAGGATGTTTGAGTTTGGACTTATGTCCAATTGAACTGGCTGGCGACTGACAACGAATTCGGTTTTTCTTTTTTTGTCCGTGACAGTCTCTTACACCAACTCACGATCAACTCCATCCATTACAGATCCATTTATGTTTCTCTGGTGTCGTTCTCCATTCTTAACTATCTACTCTTTCCCTGCTAATATCTCTCTGTCTCTCTCTCTCTCTCTCTCTCTCTCTCTCTCTCTCTCTCTCTCTCTCTCTCTCTCTCTCGTTGTCTTCCTGTCTTCCTCTTCTTCATCTTTTGTATGTGGACGACTAAAGATCCGTATAGTGCTAACAAAAAGAAGGCAAACACATTCTGGATCTCACTTACTTAGCAATCATGCTTGTCCTGCAATGATTGAAGCTCGATGACTTTGGCTTTATTAGATGGTGTTTCTAAGTGAAGATGCTAGTAGTCACAGCATACAGCAGGGTGCCAGCACGTACAGATTTGGATCATTGCAAATCGGAAAATTACATTAATTTCTGGGCAGTAGTACAATACTCATGAAAATGACCAGTTCCTTTTTGTGTGAATTACTTTAAACAATGGGTCACAATATCAACGCAAACCAAATCACAGTTAATGGACAATATTTGCCAGTATTGATAAATGCTCGGCTTTTTTCCAGTTCGTTTGAACGGTCAGATTTCAAGAATCGTTTCATTTTATTTATTTCTTTTTTCTTTTTCAATCAAGCAGAGGAAACAAACAGTGGTTCTGATGTTATTTTGAGTAGTTTATTTGTGAAAAAAATACTATAACCATCAACACCACAGTGTGTGCAAAATGATCTGTTCGGACCCCAGCTGAAAACAACGCACCCTTGTTTGTTCCTTTGTTTCATGGACAGTGATGACGATGCTGCTGAAACTGTCCTACAGTTCGTGAATAAACGTAAGTGTATGGAGAAATGTATGGACAAAGCCTACCGCGGACACTGCTGTGGATGAATGTGTGAGTTGCAGGCTGCGGACACTGTTGTGAATGAACGTGTGAGTTGCAGGCCGCGGACACTGTTGTGAATGAATGTGTGAGTTGCAGGCCGCGGACACAGTTGTGAATGGATGTGTGAGCTGCAGGCGGATCCCAGCCAACAAAGCTGGTCGGAGGACGCGGCGGTTGCATGGACATGGAAAACATTCCTCGACAATGCGACTGATCCCGATCTCCTCATCCTCCTGCCCATGACAAAGGTCTTGACCTCTTACCCTGTAAATCTCATCTTTAAGTCTGTGACAAAGGTGATAACACTGAAAACATGATCTTCCTGCGGCAAAGGCATTGAGCACTGACCCTGAAAGCCTTTCCCCCTCCTTGAAACTCATGATATATGGTGACCATTGATCTTGAATACCCGGTTTCTCTTGGAGTTCGTGATAAAGATATTGATCATTGACTTTAAAAACCTGTTTTTTCTAGACATTCATGATAAAGGTATTGACCATTGACCCTGAACACCTGGTTTTTCTAGACGTTTATGATAAAAGTATTGACCATTGACCCTAAACACCTGGTTTTTCTAGCCGCTTATGATATAGGTATCGACCACTGACCCTTATAAAAAACGTCTCCAGACGTTTATGATAAAGGTATCGGTCATTGACTCTAAACATCTGGTTTCTCTAGGCGTTAATGATAAAGGTATTGACCACTGATCCTAAAATCCTGGCTTTGCTAGACGTTCATGATAAAGACATTGACATGACGCTAAAAACATGGTTTCTCTAGACGTGTATGATAAAGGTATTTAACAGTGACCCTTAAAACCTGTTTTTTTTTTCTAGACGCTCATGACAAAGATATTGACCATCGATCCAGAAAAATCTTGACTTTGTCGAAGCTTATGACAAAGGTACAGACTATTGATCCGGAAACGTAGTCTTTGCAGACGTTCATTACAAAAGTATTGACCAGTGACCCTGAAAACACGGTCTTTTTGATAGACCATGCCAAGCATGCCAAGGGTACTGACATTTGACTTCAAAGTCTGGTCTTTCTGATAGATCATGCCAAAGGTACTGACATTTGACTTCAAAGTCTGGTCTTTCTGATAGACCATGCCAAAAGTACTGACATTTGACTTCAAAGTCTGGTCTTTCTGATAGACCATGCCAAAGGTACTGACATTTGACCTTCAAAGTCTGGTCTTTCTGGCACCTCATGCCAATGGTACTGACATGTGACTTTCAAACTCTAGTCTTTCTGCAAGCTCATGCCAAAGATATTTGACACCTGACCCTGTAAACCTCTGTCTTTTCGAGAAGCTAATAAACAATGCACTGATCGTAGATTAAAAACAATGCTATGAATGCACGTGGGGTAATCATTAAAATGAAATATGTGTTGAGAATGAGTGGGGTGTGAGTGCACTCAAGTGCACGTGCGTGCGTGCGTGTGTGTGTGTGTGTGTGTGTGTGTGTGTGTGTGTGTGTGTGTGTGTGTGTGTGTGTGTGTGTGTGCGTGTGTGTTTGTGTGTGTGTGTGTGTGTGTGTGTGTGTGTGTGTGTGTGTGTGTGTGTGTGTGTGTGTGTGTGTGAGTGTGTGTATGTGTGTGTGTGTGTGTGTGTGTGTGTGTGTGTGTGTGTGTGTGTGTGTTATTTGCTCCAGTTCCTGTAAGGAAATGCATCTGGACCATTGATATAGGCGGCAATAAGAAAACATGGAACGACAGTGAAGGAAGAAGAAAAACACATGTACAAATAAATAGAACCAAAACAGAGTGATGGAAAAGGGAAACTACTAGCATGACATTTTTCAGAAATGGAAGAGTGCCACTCCAGTCTCTGCTCCTGTCCCATTCCCACTCGCATCCCCTCCCTCCTCGCCTTCTAGCCGTTCCACGTTCTTCAGCTAAATGCACTTGAGCGGCCAGGTTTTAATTTTGCAACTTTTGAGGCATTTCTTTCGAAAATACTACACTCACCTGTACACATTTGTGTTGACGAATGTGATAGCTAGGTGTTATAAGACACTGGTCTCTCAGTCCAAGCAGAGACAGAATACACGTCATCTCTGTGATCTTGGGGTTGCGATTCAAGTTCCAGCATCGTCAGATAGGTAATGTGTGGAGGAGTTGTTTCTCCTGATCTCCCAGCTCAATACACTTGCAGACTTGAGAGCGACTTAAACCTGTCTGGACTGTGCGAGCAAGCAGAAGATCTCATCTTCATCACGTTAAAGATCACTTAAACCATATCAGGGGGTGATGGGACAGGGAAACTCACAGAACGCATCAAGGTACTTAGGAACGAGACGGGATTGGTAAAATCCAGCACCCTTTGAAATGATGTGGACACTCCATTACAACGAATCATCTTTTTTATATATATCGTGTCTAATTTTTATATATATAGTGGAACTAATTTACAACATCATCAAAACTGGTGTTCCCATCGTCCTCTTGTTGTCTGACTGGTTGCATGGAACAAAAATGAATGCATGGAAAAATATTTGCATTAAAAAATATTAACGGGCATTTATACTCAGAAAGAGCAGGCGTTAAACTCCTGTTGTGAACTTTCTTTCACTCCATTAGTCCTTTGGTTTAATTTGGGGTGGAACTGCTGAGACGATGGGGTTATTTTGTACACTTGTGTGTGTGTGTGTGTGTGTGTGTGTGTGTGTGTGTGTGTGTGTGTGTGTGTGTGTGTGAGTGTGTGTGTATGTGTGTGTGTGTGTGTGTGTGTGTGTGTGTGTGTGTGTGTGTGTGTGTGTGTGTGGCGCGCGTGTTTGTGAGTGTGTGTGTGTGTGTGTGTGTGTGTGTGTGTGTGTGTGTGTGTGTGTGTGTGTGTGTGTTTTCAAAGAAGATATCTCTGCGGCATCCTATACAATTTTTTGTGGTCTTTCTGTTGTCTTTTTACGAAGAAATATTGGTATGGATTATTCATGCATGACTGCTTATTTGTGTGTTAGTTGAGCTTGACAAATGTGTACAAAATATACAATTTTGAAAAATTCTAAAAACAAAACGAGAGCGTTTTCATGTCTCTTGCAAACCCCTTTCTCTGTCCCCACCCTATGACATACTGGTCACTGATATACAATGACGAAAGGAAAGGAAGAGAGGAAAGGGAGGAAGGGGAGTGGAATGGAAACGGCTGTAGTTGGAGTGGAGGCTGGCAAACCAGGGCCACAGACACTATTTCATTTCATATGTTAAGGATTCAAGACCCCATAGTGTAATAATCGTAGGCCAGTGAACTAGAGGGGGTTTACTGTGTCTAGGCCAGGGCGTTATGGAGGGCGAAGCCTAACCACCCTCTCCTTCACTGCCTCAGCCTTTTCTGAAGTCAGTCAGGTACCCATTATGGCTGTGAGGACAGGGGGTGGGGGGAGGGGTGGGGGTGGTGTCAAATCATGAAAAACCTTACCTCACCACCGTTCCGAACTCAGGATCTTCCGCTCCCCAGTCGAAAGATCAAACTACTTGAGCGCGGGGTCGCTTAGGTGCTATGTCACTATCACCTCTCCTGGAGTCTTGAAGACCGTTGGGGCGTCACAGGAGATTTCGCGACCAGCTTCCTCCACTCCTCCCGGTCCTGTTGCTGAGTGTGAGGCCAGTCCATTCAGTGATGTTAACCTCCCATGACTTTCTCTGTCTTTCTCTTCTTCTGCGTCCTCGCACTGTTCCTTGTGGAATGGTTTGGGCAAGTCCTGTTGATCTTAACACATGACCATGCCACCTCAGTTTCCTCCTTTTCACTGTGGACAACAGGTCTTCGTATGGTCCAGTGGCTAGGTGCTGTATGTATCAGAGTGGGAAACGAATGAAGAAAGAATGAAGGGAGGCAAGCAAATCGGTGACGGTGTGTGCATGTTGTAGGCTGCGGTGCGGGCCATGGACACGGTGACTGACTTCATCAACAAGACCAAGGGCTACCAGCTGGACATGGACACGGTGACTGACTTCATCAACAAGACCAAGGGCTACCAGCTGGCCATGGACACGGTGACTGACTTCGTCAACAAGACCAAGGGCTACCAGCTGGCCATGGACACGGTGACTGACTTTGTCAACAAGACCAAGGGCTACCAGCTGGCCATGGACACGGTGACTGACTTCATCAACAAGACCAAGGGCTACCAGCTGGCCATGGACACGGTGACTGACTTCATCAACAAGACCAAGGGCTACCAGCTGGACATGGACACGGTGACTGACTTCGTCAACAAGACCAAGGGCTACCAGATGGCCATGGACACGGTGACTGACTTTGTCAACAAGACCAAGGGCTACCAGCTGGCCATGGACACGGTGACTGACTTCGTCAACAAGACCAAGGGCTACCAGATGGCCATGGACACGGTGACTGACTTTGTCAACAAGACCAAGGGCTACCAGCTGGCCATGGACACGGTGACTGACTTCGTCAACAAGACCAAGGGCTACCAGCTGGCCATGGACATGGTGACTGACTTCGTCAACAAGACCAAGGGCTACCAGCTGGACATGGACACGGTGACTGACTTCGTCAACAAGACCAAGGGCTACAGCTGGACATGGACACGGTGACTGACTTCGTCAAACAGACCGAGGGCTACCAGCTGGACATGGACACGGTGAGTGACTTCGTCAACAAGACCAAGGGCTACCAGCTGGACATGGACACGGTGACTGACTTCGTCAAACAGACCGAGGGCTACCAGCTGGACATGGACATGGTAACTGCTCTGTGTCCATGTCTTGCTGTACATCACCGTCATCGTCATCCTTGTGGCTTTGATCGTCGTCGTTGGCATCATCATCACTCTTCTCCCGACAGCTTTGGAAGTCGGAAATCCATGTCCATGTCCTCAGTCATGGCAGGGGGGCAGACGTGTGATCCCATCGGTCACTATGTCTGTCCAAGACTTTGGCCGTCTACCTGTGGGGCGTTCTACCTTCCACTGTGCCCTGTGGGAGGGTCTGGGACAGGCGTTCATCTCCACTGTGCCCTGTGGAAGGGTCAAGGACAGGCGTTCACCTTCCACTGTGCCCTGTGGAAGGGTCAAGGACAGGCGTTAACCTTCCACTGTGCCCTGTGGAAGGGTCAGGGACAGGCGTTCACCTTCCACTGTGTCCTGTGGAAGGGTCAAGGACAGGCGTTCACCTTCCACTGTGCCCTGTGGAAGGGTCAGGGACAGGCGTTCACCTTCCACTGTGCCCTGTGGGAGGGTCTGGGACAGGCGTTCACCTTCACTGTGCCTGTGGAAGGGTCAAGGACAGGCGTTCACCTTCCACTGTGCCCTGTGGAAGGGTCTGCGACAGGCGTTCACCTTCCACTGTGCCCTGTGGAAGGGTCAGGGATAGGCGTTCACCTTCCACTGTGCCCTGTGGAAGGGTCAGGGACAGGTGTTCACCATCCACTGTGCCCTGTGGAAGGGTCTGGGACAGGTGTTCACCTTCCACTGTGCCCTGTGGAAGGGTCAGGGACAGGCGTTCACCATCCACTGTGCCCTGTGGAAGGGTCTGCGACAGGCGTTCACCTTCCACTGTGCCCTGTGGAAGGGTCTGGGACAGGTGTTCACCTTCCACTGTGCCCTGTGGAAGGGTCAGGGACAGGTGTTCACATCCACTGTGCCCTGTGGAAGGGTCTGCGACAGGCGTTCACCTTCCACTGTGCCCTGTGGAAGGGTCAAGGACAGGCGTTCACCATCCACTGTGCCCTGTGGAAGGGTCTGGGACAGGCGTTCACCTTCCACTGTGCCCTGTGGAAGGGTCTGGGACAGGCGTTCACCTTCCACTGTGTCTTGTGGAAGGGTCACAAACATGCGTTCACCTTCCACTGTGCCCTGTGGAAGGGTCAGGGACAGGCGTTCACCTTCCACTGTGCCCTGTGGAAGGGTCAGGGACAGGCGTTCACATTCCACTGTGCCCTGTGGAAGGGTCAGGGACAGGCGTTCACCATCCACTGTGCCCTGTGGAAGGGTCTGTGACAGGTGTTCACCTTCCACTGTGCCTGTGGAAGGGTCTGGGACAGGCGTTCACCTACCACTGTGCCTGTGGAAGGGTCTGCGACAGGCGTTCACGTTCCACTGTGGCCTGTGGAAGGGTCTGGGACAGGTGTTCAACATCCACTGTTCCCTGTGGAAGGGTCAGGGACAGGTGTTCACCATCCACTGTGCCCTGTGGAAGGGTCAGGGAGAGGCGTTCACCTTCCACTGTGCCCTGTGGAAGGGTCAAGGACAGGTGTTCACCTTCCACTGTGCCCTGTGGAAGGGTCAGGGACAGGTGTTCACCATCCACTGTGCCCTGTGGAAGGGTCAGGGACAGGTGTTCACCATCCACTGTGCCCAGTGGAAGGGTCAGGGACAGGTGTTCACCATCCACTGTGCCCTGTGGAAGGGTCTGGGACAGGTGTTCACCTTCCACTGTGCCCTGTGGAAGGGTCAAGGACAGGCGTTCACCTTCCACTGTGCCCTGTGGAAGGGTCAGGGACCGGCGTTCACCTTCCACTGTGTCCTGTGGAAGGGTCAAGGACAGGCGTTCACCTTCCACTGTGTCCTGTGGAAGGGTCAAAGACAGGCGTTCACCTTCCACTGTGTCCTGTGGAATGGGTCAGGGACAGGCGTTCACCTTCCACTGTGCCCTGTGGAAGGGTCTGGGACAGGTGTTCACCTTCCACTGTGCCCTGTGGAAGGGTCAGGGACAGGCGTTCACCATCCGCTGTGCCCTGTGGAAGGGTCTGGGACAGGTGTTCACCTTCCACTGTGCCCTGTGGAAGGGTCTGGGACAGGCGTTCACCTTCCACTGTGCCCTGTGGAAGGGTCTGGGACAGGCGTTCACCTTCCACTGTGTCCTGTGGAAGGGTCAAGGATAGGTGTTCACCTTCCACTGTGCCCTTTGGAAGGGTCAAGGACAGGCGTTCACCTTCCACTGTGCCCTGTGGAAGGGTCAAGGACAGGCGTTCACCTTCCACTGTGCCCTGTGGAAGGGTCAAGGACAGGCGTTCACCTTCCACTGTGTCCTGTGGAAGGGTCAAGGACAGGCGTTCAGCTTCCACTGTGTCCTGTGGAAGGGTCAGGGACAGGCGCTAGGCGTTCACCTTCCACTGTGCCCTGTGGAAGGGTCTGGGACAGGCATTCACCTTCCACTGTGTCCTGTGGAAGGGTCAAGGATAGGTGTTCACCTTCCACTGTGCCCTGTGGAAGGGTCTGCGACAGGCGTTCACGTTCCACTGTGTCCTGTGGAAGGGTCAAGGACAGGCGTTCACCTTCCACTGTGCCCTGTGGAAGGGTCAAGGACAGGCGTTCACCTTCCACTGTGTCCTGTGGAAGGGTCAAGGACAGGCGTTCACCTTCCACTGTGTCCTGTGGAAGGGTCAGGGACAGGCGCTAGGCGTTCACCTTCCACTGTGCCCTGTGGAAGGGTCTGGGACAGGGAGCCCGCTCGTGGGGTTTGTTGGCACCAGGTAGGTTAAAGTGTTCAGTGGCGGCGAGGAGGGTTTCATGTGTGTGTGTGTGTGAAAGGCCTGCATGCGCTTCCACTCTCAGTGCCGTATTGTCATGGAGATAGGGCCCAGTGTCACCACTGTCAGCTGAAAAAAGTTGTTCTTCTCTGTGTGTGTGTGTGTGTGTGTGTGTGTGCGTGTGCGCGCACGTGCATGTGTGCGTGTGTTTGTATGTGCGTGCGTGCGTGCGTGTGCGTGCGCGCGCGTGTGTGTGTGTGTGGTGTGTGTAAAAACAATGGCACGTGCTTGACCGAAAAAAATGATGGATGTGGGAAAGGAGGACCGGAGAGGAAGGGAGAGGGGTGTGTGCATGAGGGATGAGCGTAAAGACAAACAGAGGTCTAGATATAATAACTTTAGCTCAAAGTGTTCTAGTTTTTATTTTATGTATGGAGTTTATTCAGTCTTGTGTCATTTTGATCTCAATTCATCTGACAATGACTTGGTGTCAGTCAGTCGGATTGGTGACAGGCTCACAACACATCAATGATAAACTCCAGTTTTAATGCAGAACAGATCTTACCTTACACATTCTTATCGACTTTTGTTCACAGCCTGAAAATGGGTTCATTGCTTACAGGACACGAGTTCAATCCACTTTGACTGATTTACTGATCTGACGATATGAGCGACATTCATTCCAGTCTCCAGGATCTTCATGTACACATACCTGCTAGTTCACTGTGGCAGAACTTCTTTCGGGATACACAATATAAGACACGCACGTGAACAACCCTTTTACCATGTCTGCAGTCCAGGGAGCTATGGCAACAACATCTCTACCAGCATGCATCAGGATTCTTGGAGAGGAGATAGGCTATGCCAAAGATTTAGAGAGGTACGTTTGCTTTTTTGCGAAGTTTTTGGAGTTTCAACATGCACGTTAAAGTCATTCACAACTTCCTGATGATCTGATTGGCTGTGCCTCTGTCTCCTGCTGATCTGGTTGGCTCTGCCCTGTCTTCTGTTGATCTGATTGGCTGTGCCCCTGTCTCTGCTGATCTGATTGGCTGTGCCTCTGTCTCCTGCTGATCTGGTTGGCTCTGCCCCTGTCTTCTGTTGATCTGATTGGCTGTGCCCCTGTCTCCTGCTGATCTGATTGGCTGTGCCCCTGTCTTCTGTTGATCTGATTGGCTGTGCCCCTGTCTCCTGCTGATCTGATTGGCTCTGCCTGTCTCCTGCTGATCTGATTGGCTGTGCCTCTGTCTCCTTCTGATCTGAGTGGCTCTGCCTCTGTCTCCTGCTGATCTGATTGGCTGTGCCTCTGTCTCTCGCTGATCTGAGTGGCTCTGCCTCTGTCTCCTGCTGATCTGAGTGGCTCTGCCTCTGTCTCCTGCTGATCTGATTGGCTGTGCCCCTGTCTCCTGCTGATCTGATTGGCTGTGCCTCTGTCTCCTGCTGATCTGATTGGCTGTGCCCCTGTCTCCTGATTGGTTGTGCCCCTGTCTCCTGCTGATCTGATTGGCTGTGCCTCTGTCTCCTGCTGATCTGATTGGCTGTGCCTCTGTCTCCTGCTGATCTGATTGGCCGTGCCCCTGTCTCCTGCTGATCTGATTGGCCGTGCCCTGTCTCCTGCTGATTTGATTGGCTGTGCCTCTGTCTCCTGCTGATCTGATTGGCTGTGCCTCTGTCTCCTGCTGATCTGATTGGCTGTGCATATGTCTCCTGCTGATCTGATTGGCTGTGCCCCTGTCTCCTGCTGATCTGATTGGCTGTGCCCCTGTCTCCTGCTGATCTGATTGGCTGTGCCCCTGTGTCCTGCTGATCTGATTGGCTCTGCCACCGTGTCCTGCTGAGGGGCTGGCTGGCTGTTTACCACACATCACAGCTGATAGCGACACACAGTGTTGTGCCGTTTGCGTGCAGGCCTCTCCTTTTACCCTCATTCTTATCTTTTAAAAGGTGAAGAAGTTCCGTGGTGCATTCCATGTCATGTACAACTCACATTGAAACATTCTTTTACAGTGCTGGGACTTGCATGATGTGAAACATAAACATTTTACCGCAGACTCTATGGAAACCTTGTTCCGAGATGTCCCACCTGTTGTGATCTTTGAATTTCTGAAAAAGATTAACATCTTTCATCTGATCTAAGATTTTACGGGAAAAAACAAACTTTTAACAAAATTTCCGGTGCGCTTTTAGAAGGTGTATTTTAAAGGGTTGCGTGATTGAGTTTTCTTTTTCTTTTTTTGTTTGTTTTTTAAATGACTTTTGAGTTGACTTGAACGCGGTGGCAGCCCTGATATGGCCCTTTGCGGTCGGCTGGGCTGTAAGCAACATTACCGTACCTTACCGTGCCACACGGTCAAGTTTGAAGCTCCCATCCGTTGATTCACACGCGAGCCCAGCTACGTGCAAGCGTTGTGTCGACTTTGCTGAACAGCGTAGTACCAGAACCTAGTTTACCTAAGAGGGCACCCACCCGACTGAACAGCTCTGACGTCTGGAAGGAGCTAGCGACCTGTGCGTGCAAACGGGACTCTGACAAAGGCGAAGAATGGATGGAGATGCCAGACACCCAACCTCTCAGGTCTACGTCTTGGATTCCGCCATGCTTTCCTCACCGACCACTGCCACACCATGAGGAATACTCCAACACTTCCTCTGGTGTTCGGTGAGCTTGTCGTCATACTGCCGTGACCAACACGGCATGATATGGTGTATGATTTTCTGCTGTGATTGTATAACATACAATTACGGCGAAATTTAAAACAACAAACGCACACACTGTAAATAAACAACATTTTAGGCCTAATGACATCTTTAGAAGCTGCAGAATTTGTGATCTGTAGCCTTTGCTGGCGAGTTTTGTCTTTTTCAACAGCACCAGAGAGAACATTTTATATCTATATATTGAAATATGTGATCAAACGCGCTCAAATATCATTTCTATTTTTCTTATCAAAAAAGAAAAAGAAAAGTCTGTCTGAATATTATAATATACATCCAAATGCACTGATTTATCATTGGCTGTTTTCTTTATGAAAAACAACAAACAAACAGGCAAAACAAACACCAGCAAGAAATCCACATGTTATCCAAACAATTCCTAGTGGTAACTTTTATTTGTGGAATTTCTTTTTTGTTGTTGTCCCTACCAGCTCATATCTAGACCCGAATGTGCTCTGGCCTCAAATAGGAAGACTGGAATCCCGTAATCTAGTTTCGTCCACGTGATGGGTGCATCTCTGAGAGCGTTGCTGAAATTTCCTGACGAACACTGCGGGTTTCTGTATGTCTCGTGCCTGACTGACTCCAGGATATATTATTTAAAAAATTTTAAAAATGAATAGAAAAGAAGCGTACTGTACAGCCCTGCCATGCGATCTCAGACCAGAATGGAACGTCACATCATTATCATCCTTATTGATCATCATCATCATCAACAGCAATAGTAGCAACAACAACAGAATCTTAAATTCTATGGGTCCTTATGCTGTGCTTCTGTAGGACCTCGGTGTATTTTTCACTTCTGTACGTCCATGCTCATGGTGAAATCATGTCAGAATCGCCATAACACCACCACCATCACCACCACCACCACCACCACCACCACCAAGTCAACTTCTGTGCCTGTTCATGCTGTGCTCCGGTGGAACCTTGGTGCTTTTTTCTCTGTACGTCCATGCCCGAGTCAAAATCGTCAGAGTCGGCAAGTTCATCAGAACTGTCCGTGGATGGACATGGCGGTGCTCTCCGTTTGAGAACGCTTAATCCTGCGACTACTAGAAGCTGTGACTGTATTATGGGGAGTGGAAAAGGAGAGGAGGTTGGTGGGAGGCGGGGGCGGGGCGGGGTGGGGGTTAGTAAGTGTTGTGCTGTGTACATTGTCTCAAAACAGGCACCACTGAACACCACCGAAGTGATTCGCCAGCAGTGCGGTGTCTCCGTTGATAGGGTTGGCACAGGGAAACAGATACTGGTAGCTTCCAACGGCCAGTGGACCGTGACACTGGAACTGCGACAGAACAATACCGGGTGTGGGTGTGTATATAGGAGCATGAGTATGTGGCATGGGAGTAACACCATCAGAAGGAGAAGGGACAGTCTAGAGGGCAGAAGGTGCGCGCGCGCGCGCGCGCGTGTGTGAGTGTGTGGGGATTGGGGAGGGGAGGGGGGAGCGGGAGGAAGGAAACGGAGGGGGCAGAGGGTACGGGCTACACGGTCAATTTTGACGTGATCCTCGTGTTTCTGTCCTTGTCATCGTCAAGTCCGACATGACGTCATTCTAGGCCTGTGTAGCTTTATGGGATGATGCTGTGTATGTCAACGTCAAGTCCGATATGACGTCATTCTAGGCCTGTGCAGCTTTATGGGATGATGCTGTCTACGTCATCGTCAAGTCCAATATGACGTCATTCTAGGCCTGTGAAGCTTTATGGGATGATGCTGTCTAAGCCATCGTCAAGTCCGATATGACGTCATTCTAGGACTGTGCAGCTTTATGAGATGATGCTGTGTATGTCATCGTCAAGTCCGATATGACGTCATTCTAGGACTGTGCTGTTTTATGGGATGATGTTGTGTACATGCTTTCAATGTCTCAAGTAGGTCTTCCCACTTCCAGCCAGCTCACTCTGGTCGCCTCACATGACAGTACTTGTCATGGTGAAGATGATGGAACCGAGTTCCTGTAATGATGATGTTTTCATCTGCAATAGAATCCACTCCCTGTAAACTCATTTTCACTTGTGTATGTGGGATGAAAGGCCTTTCTATCATGTGCATATTTACCTTTTCCTTCTTGTCTGAGTTTTCGTTTTTATTTTCCTGCCTCATCTTCCATGCCACCTCCATGGGATTGCACACCCACGCCGCTATCCCCCACTCCCTCTTCACCCCACCGTCTTCCCCATCCACAGCCACAGCCTGACTTGTCTTGTACAGCCCTGGCAATCCCCAGGGAATTGTCAGTGTCAGGTCGCCATGAGGCAGTCTACCAGAGGAGACACTGCATTGCTGCCAGGCTATTTCAGTAGAGTTTGGTGATTGCTTTTCTGGTCCAACACACTCGGAACACTACTCACTAACCCCCCTAATGATAACCATAATTGCTGTGTTATGGAGCCAACGTGAGTGAGCTTTCCTTCTGAGTGTTCCACCACTCCATTTAACAATGCTCCCCATGAATTTGCTGATAGTGGTGACCCTGTCAGACTCTCACCAAGGCATACACAGGGAGATGACATCAAAACTAGAGTCGCCATGAGAAGAGGACATGATATGGCCATAGAATTTGAGACGCTTTTTTACACTGAAGAGGGTGAGGATGATGAAGATGACATTGCAGTTTTTCCGAGACTGTGTGACATGGCTGTCGTCTATGCTTACTTTCATGATGTATCCTGCTGTCAGCCAGACTCTGAGATGCGGACACCTGCAGTATTGTCTGGCAATTTGAAAAGCACTCACAAATGGATTCAGCGGATGAAGCTGGACTGTGTGGTTGCAGTTTTCTCAACTAAACCCATACAAAGCTCAACTCTGAATAGAATAGGAGCCGATCAGGGCAGAAAAAAAAATCCAAGTAACTGGCCCTGATGGGAATTCAACCCATGATCTCCCAGCTGGAGTCCATGATGCTACTCACTTCATCATAGGGGCTGGTTTGTCCGACAGTTTCTACGACTTTTTCCACATGCTCATGGCCAAATATCCGTATTTGGCCTACAGCACATACAGTAACACGCATGTGTGTATATGATTGCATGCACAGTATGTATGGGTGTGCTTGCACTATTATTTGTATGCGTTTATGTGCATGGTGTGAGTTTGTGTGTGGCACTTAACATGTTAAACCCTCTATGGTCCGGATGAGCACAGAACATCCGTCTTGGGCCTGGCACAATGCTGCATGGATGTACACTGTACTTAAACACAAACCTACTTACTTTCACTCAGAGTTGCACAGAATCGGTTTCGGGACTATCAAAAGCAGTCTTTTTCTGTGATTGAAATGGATACTGGAAGTTACTGTGAATGATCCTTTTGATCTGGACTTTTCGAACGAAGTTTGATCCATACGCCAGCAGCTGCGTATCAGATAATCAGGTGGTTCCCCCCCCCCCCCCTTTTCACATAAAGTTTGTATAATTGTAGACCAATGATATCACTTTCTTTTTCTTTCAGTCTTTGATTTGTTTCTTCTCTTCTTTGTTCAGACTTCATAAAAGGAAATAAGATAATGAACAAGTACCTATAGAAGATGGAAATGTGTACTTCGGGTGAAACGAACCTTTTTTGTTTGTCTTGAAAGCTTTTCGTTTCATAACTGGTCTCTTTTCATCTTCAGTGTTATGCACAGCTCCTAAAGCAGAAAAGCAAAAATCCCTGAAAATGTAGGAAGGTCTGGGACCAGAACCATGCGAATCCTCATTGGAAATTGTTTAAATTTTTTCTTAAAACATTGTGCAGTCTAGTGCACCCCTCCATCAGTGTGACAAAGTAGAGTAAACAGAAACTCTTCCCAGCTTCCTTCAGCTTGCATTAAGTCAATCACTCAGTCGTTCACTTCACAGGTCACGATTCAGCCACAACTGGGACTCACTTTCTTTTCATTCCATTTCTCTCCTTCCCTCCCCTCCCACTCCACCATCATCTCCACCCCCGCCCCCACAAAGAAGACTAGCCCCTTCCCCTTATTTCAGGTTTTTTTTTTTTTTTTTTTTTTTTTTGCTGTTCCATCTTCTGTGCCACCTCAGTGGCAGTGGACCCAAGCCGCTCATCCTGTCCACAGCCACAGCCTGGTCAGAGAGATACAGACACCAGCAGTGTTGGTCAGAAAATCTGAGCAACACTCTCGTCAAAGATGCATCCATTAAGTGGATGAAACTCAACTGTGTGGTCCCAGTCTTTCCAACTGAGCCCGTAGCAGACACAGCTCAGGGTAGGAGCCAGTCGGGGCAGAAAAATCCCACATGACTCTGATGGGAATCGAACCCACAACTTCCCAACTGAAAATACGCAACGCTAACCACTTTGCCATGGCGGCTAGTCCGATTTCAGTTCAGTTTTCTCTGAAAATGAGAAGTTGAAGCTCTGAATTTCGTTGGCAAAGGAAAAATTAAATGAGAGAGAGAGAGAGAGAGAGAGAGAGAGAGAGATAATGGCAATCGCAAATATTATTTGAACACACCAACATGTTCCTGTACAAAAAATGTTGTGCGACACCTTGATTGGCAACACCAAAAACTTCAGCCCAGCAGCTAGCCGATAGTAATCCTATTTCCTGTGTGGAAATGTGAAACTTTTTCAACACACTGGCACAGGGAAATATTTATGGCTCCTGTGCTGTTTTCTGCCTATTGAGCACGAGAAATCTTTCCCAGACCTGGATTTTCTCTGAAAATATACACCGTGTATGTGATAACCGAGGCTGGCATGGAATTTCATGCTTGCAGCTCCACTAGCTGGATTTCTGATGGCGTACAGTTTACCAGAAAAAAGACAAGCCATCATGAAAGAACTGAGTGGTGCAAACAGTACTGTTTGCTTCAAGTCAAATAATTTGTCAATGGACTTGTCAAGCCGTGACTGCATGGATTGCCTCCATTTCAGAAGCAGAGGCTAGAGCTCATTCTGCCTGGCTTGAAAGCTAAGCTGTATTATCGTCATCACCTGAGGACCTAGTAGACCTGTCTCAAACAAAATGCCACAAGGCTGTGTCAACCCCCTGGACCTCTGGAGGTAGGCTTAAGGTAAACTGATGCCGTTAACTCATTGTAGGATGGTGGTAGACCTATCCAGCACAAACATTCTCCCATGACCGTCCAACGGGAGTTGAAATAAGCAAATAGCGCCATCAAGAAGATATGAACTGTGTTACAAAAACATCATCAAGGCATCCCATTTTCCAGTATTAACACAGATATGAAAGCTGAGAAGATATTCCAATTTTTTTTTATTTGTACAATTTTTTTTTTACACTCACGAAAGGTAGTAAGGAGAACAAGCTTTCATGACTTACACATTACTTTCACATACATAGTTCTCACAAATGTGAACTGTACAATGGGTGTAACACACACAAACTTATTGCTTTGGTATTTGAACCAACATGCAAATCAACCTCTAACAGCTCTCCTGTCCAACTCCAACATCCATTGCAATACATGAAATAAAATGGACTCCTCCCCCCCCCCCCCCCACACACAAAAAAAAAAGAAAAAGAAAAAAAAAGTCATTTCTCACTCAATCCCACAAAATGAAAATCTTTTATATAATGTGTGACCAGAATGTAATTGTGGTTTTCGAAGCATGTGGCACTGCAATGCTGGTTATAATATTCATTCACAAATGGCTTGCAGTTGTACTCATTCAAATTTCTTCACTGCTAAAGCCTTCATCACCACCAAAAAAAACCTCTCCTAGTTAACCACTATATTCAATGCACGGAAATAATCACAGAGATGGACCGATGACAGAAATCACCAGGGTACCTTTTGCAACTATGTTGAAACGTTTCCCAAGGAATACATTTGTAATTCCACGATCATCATCCCAAAATTTTATACCCAACAGCTGTATGACACAGCTCCCAAAACAGTTACACTCAATGATGCTGAAACTATTGAGAAGATGGTATCTTGTGCCGACAGAAACTCTACAGATTTATACATAGAGAATAATCTGTACATTTATTCATATGAAGCAGTATCTGTAACCTTGCAGAACCTTTAAAAAGATGAACCATCTACTTGCATTTCCCAACCTTTTACTGCCACAGATTCTGATCAGCTTTTCACTTTTTAGCCTCCTCAGACATCAGCATGGCAAGGGTGCTGCTAATCATCAAAGAAATCACAAAATAACTATGTTTCAAACTGGCCCTGCTGTACAGCAGCCCCAAAGGATCAAACAAAGAAAACGAAGAGTATCCTTGGCCCTAGTGGGCTCCCAGTGACTGGGAAGAAGACTCAAAAAGATCTTTACATTCATCCAGTACCAACTGATACAAGGGAGAAATCTCGTCCTGAGCAAAACAGTCGATTTCCTCAGCTAAGCCCCTACATTACAATTCAAGGCAGCAGACACATACATACATACACACAAAATAAATATTGAAAACTAAAAAAAAGAAAATACAAAACCCATACACACTTCCGCTAACCAACTTGGACTTATGGACTTAGTTCAGGTTAGATCACTACACAACATTAAAGAAGAGTTAAGTTTTATATACAAAATGAACACCCTGACATTTTCACAACACTGTTATTCTGAGCTTCAAGTCGCACACATACACAACCCCCTTTTATTTACAAAGACCAGACAGCTGACTATGTTGATAATGACCAGCACACTCTTCAATACAACCCATCTTCCTCACCTCAATCAATAAACATGCAAAATAACAGCCAGAGATAGATCTTTTCAGATATGAATGTTGGTTAAAAGATCTCAGTGAGGTTGCCAGTTGAAAAAAAGAAAAAAGCATTGCATTGAAAGAAGCTTATGATAAAGTGTTACTGATCTCATCCAAAATTCTGGAGTGCACTGAACTGAGCTCACAAGAGGCATATTACTTTCACTAACATTTCCCCCCAAGAGGTAAATCACATCTCCATCGTATGCTTCACAACTCTGGCAAAATGTCTGCAATCATAGACTCCATCCTCATATGAAGAAAACACCTGTTAAGTGATGACAGCCTTAGGATTTCTCATTCATCAACACCTCACAAATTCATTCTCTTATTGCAAAGTCTCATACAACAGTCATAGGAGATGCTGTCACATCACCTCTCATGCACATCCGCATCACTGCCCATACTGGAGTCAGGGCATCACACACACACACACACTCTCTCTCTCTCTCATTTCACACCATGGCAGAGATGGGCACAGATACCGACAGACAGACTGATCACACAAACCCTCATGCAGGCATCAAGGAAGGAAAGAGTGAGGTTCATCCAGCCTGTCAGCCAGGAGTGGAAGAAACGCAGGCAGCAGTTGGACGAGTGCTGCCCACAGATTGGTCACCAACTGCTGCTACATGGCCTGGACTCGACCTGCTGGTCCCATAGAGATCACAATGACAGACATCGTTTGGCACTTAAGTGGGGCTGGGGGAAGCCTGCTCATTTCCGTACATGCTTCGATGAGCCAGCACGAGCAGTGTCTTCTTTGGAGGCGCTGCCTCGACGCAGACCTGAATTCATTTGTCCCATCAGAGGAGCCTGCTGCATGGGAGTGACTGACATGCGTGTCATCTCACGCTGCATCTCTGCCCCAGTGGGGATTCCACGGTGCAGACGGGTGCTGGTGCGCCGCTCACGCTCTCGGGATATTGGGCGCGGAGAAGTGGCTGTAACAGAAATATACTACCTTAGTTCCCAGTTTAAAAGATTTATGTGTACACAAAAATCTCAGTTTGGTTCTGAGTTTACCGAGTATTATTTATACACAAAGGTACCAATACAACACATATTGGCTTCAGTAATGCATCAAGTGGGGAAAAAAAAAGATCCACCATTACTGAAATAGTCATGGCAAGTTTTACTTCACCTAAGCTTGGTCATCAAAAATGCATCCATGAAGTGGATGCTACCTGACATGTCCATAATATACTGGTCTTCGAGTTTGGGAGGACCTATCTTAGGCAATAACATTCAGCAATGACATTTGTTTCTGATGGGCCTTCACCACAAAATTCTCACTCAAACTTCTGCCCTGAACATGGCAATGTTACAATTTCATTTGACAAATTTCAAAGTGCTGAAGAGACTTGGACATCAAGACTGCCTCCATGCTATTTTGGAGTCCAGTATGGATGCTGTGTTGAGCACGAGACACACTAACAGGTGAGCATACAATACACAGTTACTGTTTTATATAGTCTGAAACTTATGGCCCTCCGTCTTTTCAGCTTCTTAATAACACAAGTTCATTTAGTGTGACATGACACTAATGGAAGTTTTGAAGCAAAACAAAACTTCTTTGACAGGATTCTGTGAACTATTGGCAACATTAAGAGCAGGAATGCAGAACAACATGAGCTGAGTCAATGCAACACAACCCTTTCTCCCTTCAGGAAGAACTTTTTATGAACTGCAACCAAACAGAACAAATCTGGCTGCAAGTGGAACAGGAAAGGCGAGCAGGCTGCACATCTTCCTGTCCTACTTTCATGGTGACTAAAGGCAGCCCATCTACATTCATCATCACCATGCTTGTGATGGGTCCATATTAAACATTTTGTGTTTGCTGAGGCACATGAGCCTTAGTTCAAGATGTGGCAGCAATCTTCACTCACAGAATGGGAGCTTGATCAGAGTCTCCATCATTAAACAATCATGGAGATCAACAGAATTCTTAGCTAGTGTCCAGCGTCAAGTCAATCAGAACAAGCCCCAAATGACTCAGAAAAAGGAAGGGGGAAGGGGAGGAGGACAAACAGCAATGTCTGACTGTAGTCAACAGGAAAAATAACACAACAAAACATGGAAAATCTTGAGGACAGAAATGTTCAGGGGTGAGCAGCTCATCTTGATCATGTAATTTATTATGAAGACATCATCTGACAGTATAAAAGCCCTTTACTTATAGATACCACCCTTCTCCTCGATATTCCTTCCTGTAGGCATGGTCCCTCACACTACAGATGTAATCTAGAACAAAATCTCTTCAGTGACATGACTCGACCCAGTACAATGTAAATGTTCCTGATGGTGTAATACCTATTCACACTTATCCAGAAGAGTACAGAAATAGAATTCTTTCACAAATTATATGTGGATCTTTATAGCTAAATGTTAGATGCAGGTATAAAATCCCTTCACAATTATACATAAACCCATTTTCTTTTAAACTCCACCTAAAGGTTGATAATCCTCCACATTTTTTTCCACGCAGACTGTATGTATTACTTGAATGCATAAAACCCCTGCACATCTCTACACATATTCTTCTCCTATAAATGTTGCTTGCAGACATAAAATCCCTTTAATTTTTTTTCCAAAGAACCTTTCCCTGTAAATGTTACTTGAAGGTATAAAATGCCATCCTATTTCTACATGGATTCTTCTCCTGTAATTGTTGCCTGCAGATATAAAATCCCTTCACAATCATATATGGATCCTTTCCCCATGCATGTGACCTGAAGATGTAAAACTTTTCACAAGTACACATAGACTCTTCCCCCTGCAAATGCCACCTGCAGGTAGAGTATCCTTTTGCATTTCGACACAACACTCTTCCCTTGTTCGTGTTATCTGCAGGTTTAAAATCTCGTCACAAATATACAGGGTCTTCCCCTAAAAATGTTATGTGAAGATACAAAATCCTTCAGAATCATACAGCCATAGCCCGGCTGGCCCCGCCGCAGCTCCGGCACCAGCAATCCACAGGGAGCAGTCAATGTCAAGTCGTCAAGAGGCAACCCACTGGAGGAGACACTGAACTGCTGCCGAGTCACTTCGGTGGTGTTCAGTGGCGCCTGTTCTGATCTAACATACGCAGGACACCACCTACTAAGCCCCCTACTGATGACAATAATTGCTTAGTCGCGGAGCCGGCGTGAGTGAGCTCTCCCTCTGGAGGGCGCCACCACGTCCGTCCAACGACAGCCCCCATGGACCCGCCGATACCGGTGACCCCAACGGAAGCAAACCAAGGCCACAGACGTGGAGAGGACATCGAAATTGAGGTCACCATGAGAGCAGGGCATGAAGGGCCACAGAACTTGAGACATTTTTTTTTTTTTAATGCTGATCAATGGGAATGAGGATGATTAAGATGATGCTACGGATTTCCATTTCGGTCTGAGACTACATGACAGGGCTGTACTCTACGCTTCCTTTCATAATATATCCTGGCGTCAACCAGGCCCGAGAGATACAGGCACCTGCAGTGTTGGTCATGAAATTTGAGCAACACTCTCAGAAACGCATCCATTAAGTGGATGAAACTCGACTGTGTGGTCCCAGTCTTCCCAACTGAGTCCGCAGCAAACTCAACTCTGGGTAGGAGCCGGTTGGAGCAGAAAAAACCCACATGACTCTGATGGGATTCGAACCCACGACCTCCCAGCCGGGAGTCCACGACGCTAACCACTTCACCACGGTGGCTGGTTACTTGAAGGTATAAAATGCCATCCTATTTCTACATGGATTCTTCTCCTGTAATTGTTGCCTGCAGATATAAAATCCCTTCACAATCATATATGGGTCCTTTCCCCATACATGTGACCTGAAGATGTAAAACTTTCACAAGTACACATAGACTCTTCCCCCTGCAAATGCCACCTGCAGGTAGAGTATCCTTTTGCATTTCGACACAACACTCTTCCCTTGTTCGTGTTATCTGCAGGTTTGAAATCTCGTCACAAATATACAGGGTCTTCCCCTAAAAATGTTATGTGAAGATACAAAATCCTTCAGAATCATACATGGAGCCTTACTCAACAAATACTGCCCACAGGTATAAAATCCCACCACAGTTCTACATGGAAAATCTGCCAGTAAATGCTACCTGCAGGTATAAAATCCTTCACAATTACACAGGCATTGTTCCCCTGAAATATTACTTACAGGTAATGAGAGACCCCTCACAGTGCTACATTAATCTTTCTTCTGTAAATATCACCTGCCAGAATAGCTTAGCTGGTAGAGTGTAGGCCCGTGATCCTGGAGATCCTAGGGCTATGAGTTCAAATCTCCATCAAGCCGTTTTGGTGTGGGAATTTATGCCCTAGAAGTAATATTCGTTCCAACTCCAATTCCCAAAAAGTTCTGAGACCGAGACTATCAAACAAGGTCCATGTGTGACTACACGCAAGACATCTTGCACACACATAAAATAAAATCCAGTCACCAACAAAGGTCAGTGTGGCCACTGGTATGGATGACACATACATCCTCAGCCTGCACTCCCCATGAAAAAGCAAAAGAATGGGTAGGAAAAAACCAGAATGATTTAATATCTGATTGAAGCGAGGATAACCAAGGACAGTAGCTGTACATGTATTCATAACAATAATAATATTAATATTTATAAAATCTCTTCACAATTCTACATGGACTCTTCCAGATCTGATTCACATAAATGCGACCTGCAACTAGTGCAAGGTATAGAATCCATTCAGAATTTTACATAACCCCTTCCTCTGTAGGTGTTGGTGAAGGATATGAAATCTATTTACAATCATACATGAATCTGTCACATGTAAAAGTTAGCTGCAGAATTCTACAGACCTGTCCTGGCCTGATTCATGTCAATGACAATGATAACTGAATAAAATCCATTCAGAATGTCCCCCCCCCCCCCCCGGCCCTGAAGGGGATACAATCCCTTCAGAAAATGTCATGGCTATGTTAAAAATTTTCTTTCTTTTCTGTTTACATGTAATTTTAGTTGCCGACGGCTCATACCTGCTAGACGATACTTTACCTCCCCCCAATGAAGTAGTATTTTCTTACTCTCTTTTATTTCTAAAATAAGCAGAAGTGGGAATTTAGGCTCTCAGAAGGGAGGGAGTGCAGGTGAGTTTTTAAAGGGATGGAAACAAAACAGCAATAAAATGAATGAAATCATGAATAGGTCACTCAGATTTTTGTTGTTGTTGTTAAATGATTCCCCCTACAGAGACCTTCCTTATTCTGGGTCAGCCAAAAGCTCCAGGACAGCCATCATATAACAGAAGTCTAACCAACGACACTCCTTCATTAAAGGAAAACAGATCCTTATGAGCTCATATTCCAGTACTACACTGACGAAATGTCAGGAATTTAAACAGCTAGTCAATATACAGAGAGAGAGAGAGAGAGAGAGAGAGAGAGAGAGAGAGAGAGAGAGAGAGAGAGAGAGAGATGTTCATTTAGATTTTGTTGTTGAGAGCAGGGGATGAAGTGTGAGAATGAGATTTCATACTTATGAAACAAAAAGTAATGTATGCATGTATAGAACATACAAGTAACATGTACTGAGGTACTTACCTGTATTTCTGTTCGCCTAAAAGGTTTTTGTCTGTCAGTCACTAAGTATTTCTGTAAATTTGTTCATTCTTATTTGACCATATATGTCAACTAATGAATAAAAAGAAAAAAATTTTTTGGAAAAAAACACCCTAGATTGTGTTGAGGTTGTCCACCATCCTGTACGATTTTAGTGAAAAATCCATTAAAAATATGACACACACACACACACAAAAAGAAAAGAAAAGAAAAAAAAAGAGCACCAGTCTGCGCTGGGATTGTCGGCCATTCCACAAGACTCGCTGCACCCACATTAAAAAGTTAACAAAAAATTTATCACAAAAAATTAGACCTACAAAACCTACATAAACTTGAGAGGTAATTGTTCAACTTCACTTGCACATGAGGAATATATGCATCAGCAGGATGAAAGGCGCATGGTGTTGGGAAAGGAGAGGGGCATGTAGATACAACTCCACATACACCTGTCAATAAGTACACCTGTACAAGGCTGTCACAACTTGCAACAGCAGACGACACTGCAAGTTCTCTCTCGCTTCTGAGATCATGTGCTGAACAATGATTTCTTCTGTGTCCCGAGGTTCCTCTTGACTCCCCTCTCCTTCAATCTCCCTACCTCATCTCACTCCACTTTTCCACTGTTAGTTCCTTTCCCATCTCCTCCTCCCCCCATCTCTTCTCTATTTTTGCCCAAACTGTGGCAGTCTGGTATCTCCTGACTGATCTCAACCACTCCTGCTCCCTCTGCCACTTACACAGTGACTACATGTGCACCTCTCAAGGTGAAAAGTTCAACCCGAGATCTGTTTGGTTTGGTTCTTCTATACCTGTACCAACAGGTTACTCACATATTCAAATGTGCGCCATCGGTGTGATATACATTGTGGTCTATTTTAGTTCTGTAACATAATCTCCACCTCTGCTCGATAGAAACTGCCTGAAATGGTCTGATCTTGACAAAATGCAACTTCACATTTGTTCCAATATTTGCAATTAACCCCTTTGGGTGTGAGAGTACTTACCTAATAAGCTGCAGCTTGTTCCCAATTTCAATGACTGGATTTTTTTTTAATCAAGCGATTACACATTATTTCACATGTCTAACCAGTGTATTAAGCAATAACTTAAGTGATAAAATTTCTAAGAAAATGACAAATTTGGAATACTGATTTCATTTTGCTGATGATGCTAATCACAAACATGGCTGTAAAGTTTCAGCCACATCTTCACCCATCGGGTGGCTGGAAAGCTCTTCACAATATTCACGATTCTGTCAACTTTGTTTACACTAATGCTTATACCTGCTGGGAAAATAACACTGTTAGAAGTTTATCATGGATAGATGGACAGACACTTTTTTTTCATGGCCTCATATTCCTGAGTATTTTTGAAGAATAAGAAACATTTCCCATTGCTCCATCTTTGGGTTGAATGATCCACTGGAAATGTAAAAAAATGACTACTCCACACACACACACACCAATCCCCCATCCCATCTCAAAAGAGAGAAAAACCAGCTACTTCATCTACAGGCTGTTAAAAGCTACACTGTTCCAGAGCCAACCTCGACAAGAAGTCATGACGCCATGAGCCCACTTCAATGCTGACTGTCCGCTTGCATTACAAACATTCTGTGTGTGTGTGTGTGTGTGTGTGTGTGTGTGTGTGTGTGTGTGTGTGTGTGTGTGTGAGCTTGTGCGCTGATTTTACATTGAATGTATGCCCAATAGTGTGTGCATGAGCTCGAAAGCATGCATGTGTATGTGTGTGTGTGTGCGTGTGCGTGTGTTTTGGTATTTGCAAATATATATATGTGTGTGTGTGTGTGTGTGTGTGTTTGTGTGTGTGTGTATATATATATATATATATATATGTATGTATATATATATATGCACATGCTTTTTCCTGAGTTGGTCAAGTCAATGTGCAGGTGTGCATACATGCTGAAAAAATGTGTAACAGCGTGCACGCGTGCATGCATGCATATGTATATGCATACATGTGTGTGTGTTTGTGTGTGTGTGTGTGTGTGTGTGTGTGTGTGTGTGTGTGTGTGTGGACATTTATTTTTGTGAGAATGCGCGAGCATGTTTGTTATGTCTGTCATGTCTGAATGTGTGTGAAAGTGTGCATGCAGATCTACTAATGAGAGTGCATGTTTCTGAGTGTGACCCGTGTGTGTGTGTGTGTGTGTGTGGGTGTGTGTGTGTGTGTGTGTGTGTGTGTGTGTGTGTGCATGTGTGTGCCAGCATGCGTTTTCATGTGTGTGTGCTGGTGCCTGCTTGTGTTTCTGACACAGAACATGAGTGGGCCACTTCAGAGATGTGTGTACGTATCCTTGACTACCCAAGGCTCACTGCAACATCACACGTAGTGACGTGCAGCCTTTAACAAGCATCATGTTGTCTATCCTCGAAGATCATAGTGGAACGAGATCATGTGTCAAACTGATTGTACAACACTCGTGAAGTCTGTAAAATATCTGTACAAAAGAAATTTCTCTAATCTGAGCGCCTTTTCATGTAAGATGTATACGGTGTACAACAGCACAAATCTGTGGCACTTTCAGTGAGCAGAAACAACATCTGCAGCTTGTTGTACAACAGCACAAATCTGTGGCACTTTCAGTGAGCAGAAACAACATCTGCAGCTTGTTGTACAACAGCACAAATCTGTGGCACTTTCAGTGAGCAGAAACAACATCTGCAGCTTGTTGTACAACAGCACAAATCTGTGGCACTTTCAGTGAGCAGAAACAACATCTGCAGCTTGTTGTACAACAGCACAAATCTGTGGCACTTTCAGTGAGCAGAAACAACATCTGCAGTTTGTGGAGTCTCAGAGTAGGTTGTTGAAGCCTTGCACTTAATGATGTGTGAGAAACTAAACTACTGGGAAAACTACTTTCAATTAAGATGTCAGTCTTTCCCCCCACCCCCTCCACCACCCCACCCGCCCACACACAAGTGCACACAAATCCAAAACAATTCACATCAAAATTCATTTTCTGTGCTGTTGACAAAGGTATTATTAAGCTTCGTCTCAATGATTCATATATTTCAAAGAAAAAAAAAAGGCAAATACTATACCTAAAAAGAACACAAAAAAAAACCAAAAGAAAACAAAAGACTTGGTCTTTGAAGACAAAAACACTATTCGTTTGTTTTGAAGTCACCAGTGACAATGAAGTAATCATGATAATTTCAAGTTTTGCCTAAACCAAAACAAGATCCTGGAAAGTCTTTGCATATTTCCACAATTGCATTTTGGGAAACATCAATGTTTTTCTCTCCTCAGATGTAAGTTTTGAAGATTGCGCAGTCAAGACAATAAAGCAGAACAGACTGATAGGAAATGGTGCAAGAGGCAAATTTTTGTTTGTTTTACAAACACAATTGTGAGTTTTTTCAAACACCTACCTACATCTGAAAGTTTATTAAGAAAGTCAATTCACCAAATGAAATGAAGGATAAGAACATGAAGTATAACAAGAAGAAGAAGAAAACCCTTTTGTAATTCACTGAGATTGCAGTTGTCTTAGGAATTCTGATCATTAATGATAAAGAAAGTTGCTCATTTATTCAGTTTCTTTCTTTTTTTCTTAAAAAAAAATGGATCAGGCAATTTTTATTACATTTTCTTGTAAACATCCTCTATATCACACACTGTGAACACACACACACACATGAATACACACACACACACACATGCACCACACCACACACATACCGTTGGTATACAGATTATACTGATTACAGTCAACAGTGTATAACAAGATTACATGATTGTGCAATAAGATAATGAAACAACACTGGCAACAAATGCCGATCAGTGGCTCGCACATCAAGTAATCAATGTAAACCACTGGCACACCTTTATGCTCACAAACTGCCAGTGAGAAACTTTTATACACAGATCCAGATGCATCAAAAGGCAGCGCTCACACTTTCCAACACTCAACACGCAGCCAGCGGCAGTACAAGCTTATTCACCCGCTCTGTCCATCACAGTGGGCCTGCTCCAGCTCAGTATGACCCACTCCCACTCAGCAGTGACCCACATTCAGTCATACTGCAGGGATGGCCTCTACTGTACAACGTAACCAGGTCCAGGGCCTCCACAGAGTAAAAGCAAACATCCCTGAAATTCTATAGGGGTCTACCCTCTTCCCCACTATACAATCAATCCCCCACAAATGTTTTTGAAACTTGCATTCCGAAGGGTGAGGACTGATCCAAATCTGAGCATCACATGGTGTATCATCCATTTTTAGGTCCAACCATGACCATGGCCAGTTATTTGTACAGCTGTTGTTCCTCTTTCACTTTCTCAGCATCTTGCTGAAGCACAGTGTCCCAACCACAACATCCATTTGCCTTCAAACGACCAGACAAAATTGCAACTGACTGTTCTTGTGAAGAAGTTTACACAAGATCTCATGATATTAATGTGTCTGCTCAAGGATTAATTTTTTGCCCTCCCTCCTTCAATTTTTTTTGGAGGGGGTGGGGGCTGAAATATTTTTCCTGTTTTTCATTCCTCTGAAGTCTGTAAATTCATGAAAAAACTGGAGCCCTGTGATCACAATGCAGGGGTCGCCCCAGCAGTATGACTCATTTGAAATCAGTCAACCCCCAGCCCCCACTTTAAAAAAAAAAGTCCAAATTTTTGCTAGAATGGAAGAAAGAAACATCCCTTACATTTTCATGTACAGTTCTTTTATTTGATTCAATGAAACAGCCACAACTACAATATTTTAAACAGATCAACTCAATTCTGATTATATCTATTGTTGGAGAATAAAGTGGGGGAGGATCCAAATTGTTTATCTATGCATTTTTGTTTCAGCTGCCTGACACTGCCTAATTAGTTGAAATGTGTTTGCGTAAAAGTGCGTGTGAGAATATGTGTGCGAGTGTGTGTACGTGCACATGCGAGTGTATGTGTGTGCACATGCATGCGTGCGTGCATGCAGCGTTGTGTGACTGTGCGCTAGCAAATTGTGTATGTGAGTGTGACATGACAACCTGATCCGTCCCTTTTCATATATTTTCACCCCAGGCACTGACTGACTGTTAAATTTCAGTATATAGTTGCATTACATGATATTAGATAGAAAGAAGAGACAGTGAAGGGGTAGGGTGAATCATGGGAGGATGGGGGGGGGAGAAAAAAGAGAGAGACCTGGGGGCAGGGGTGTGTGCGAGAGAGAGAGAGAGAGAGAGAGAGAGAGAGAGAGAGAGAGAGAGAGAGAGAGAGAGATCCTCCTTTTAAGTCAAGGGCAAGTTTCATCATGTTTCTTGCGGGCAAAAGGCACACAGTTTGGCAAGGGAAAGTTAAGTACTTATATCTAGCTGTAATTCTCAACAGACATTTCCAAAATACATGGAGCTGATCTTCCCGGTACTTAATCATATGTAGCTGTAATTATCAACAGATTTTCTCCAAAAGCATTTGAACTGATTTTCCAACAAAGCGCATCTCACAACACACAATCTGATGGATCCCTCAAAGATCTTTGACTCTACTAGTACTACCATTCTGGCTGTGACCTTAAAACAAACAAACAAACAAGAGAGAGAGAGAGAGAGAGAGAGAGAGAGAGAGAGAGAGAGAGAGAGAGAGAGAGAGAGAGAGACATAGCCTAGTTCATTTAAAGCCTGTGGCACGACCCAACTGTCTGGACAAGCAATAATACCTGGAGAACAAATCACAGAAATCCTTGCCTGACTGTTTGCACAACATGCTAAGCTCAGTATCTCCCACCCACACCCCTTCTTCTCCCCCCTTCCCTCTTTCTCTAACACAACAGAAAATCAGTATGGAATCTTGAAATTTAAGAGCAGGAGATCAACCAAGAAAAGGCTATTATCCCACACACACTTACAGCTATCCGCATTTTCTGTGAATGCTTGATGTACTAGGAACTAGTTCTCTTTTTCCTCCTGATCAGATGAAGAGAAGTATGTGTGCCAGCACATCTCTTATCAGCTGCTCTTGTGCTCAACCTGTTTTAAAGTGTTGAAAGGTATGTTTGTTTTCATATGCTTAATTTCACCAAACCAATCAAAAATTTGATATGAATCAATGCACAGAGACCAAAACATAAAAGGTATTCTGCATTATCTTGCTTCCTGCATGAAACCCTCACCTGTAAACACGTGTGTGTGTGTGTGTGTGTGTGTGTGTGTGTGTGTGTGTGTGTGTGTGTGTGTGTGTGTGTGTGTGAGAGAGAGAGAGAGAGAGAGAGTGTATGTGTGAGTGAGAGAGAGAGAGAGAGAGAGAGAGAGAGAGAGAGAGAGAGAGAGCCGTGTATGTGCACCGGCATATACATCGATTCAATATGTGTGTGTCCGAGTGTATGAACACAAATGGTAAGCCAAGCGGAAGGACCACAAGAACATGAATTTATCTTTCTTCTCAATCACATTCTTCCAACACCTGCACAGACATACAGTCTTGCTTTCTCCTTAACACCCCCCCCCCCCCACCCCACCCCCCACTTCTCTTACTAGGCTTGTACACACATTCCAGACTTTACAATGATTCAGAACAATGTGTGAAAAGGTAAATGTTCTGAAGATCAACATTTATGATCAATCATAGAAATTATCAGTCAAATCAAAGGAATACAATAGGACCAAAAGTATTTGCAGTACAGAATAAAAAAAATCTGCTGAAGCCAAACACTCTCCAACACATCCCATCCCACTCTGTCCTTCAAGCATTTCCATTATAATGTATAATGAGTAAGTGTATAAACCCCTCACAAAGAGAAAGACATTGTCAAGGACCTGACAAAATGCCAAACACATTCACATATCTTATAGTTAATTAAAAAAAACACAACTATTATTACTTATGTTTTCCAAGCCAAATCCCCATCAACCCGAGTCAAATACCTTTCTAACAGCAATGAATCATCCTACTGGACACTACTGAGTAACAACAACCCAAACATGAATGGATTTCTTCCCTTGTTTTCTCTCTCCTGAGAAGGCAATTTTCTTTCTCATTCATGGGCCATGATGGCTGTGCCCTTAAGACAGGAGAACACTTGACATCCGGAGTCTGCTGACAAGTGACACTAAGGCCAGGAGACAGCAGGACTGTTTCAGGATTAACTCTTACTACACTGTGGACTGGGTCAACAATGATCACTTCATAAGCACAATTTCATTCAATCCATTACAAAAGGCATGATAAACATGGTGAGAAGTGCCAGTTCACAATACAAAGCAATGAGGTGAGTTTTACAATATATCTGTCATGTTTCATTTTATGTACAATTATTGCCACAACAAAATATTCATGAAAATGTCTTCACCGAGTCCTATCTTTCATGCATGATTTCACTAAAAAAACAAAAACAAAAAAATCAAAATGTTTTAAAGCACTCATTCCATCAAACAACAAATCCAGCCATTGTTTGCTTTTTTTCTCCCTTTACAAATAAACATTCAAGTACATCAAATTGCTACCACTGCAACATAAGCTTACACCCAAATTTACTCCAAATCTTCACAATAGCTTTTCTCTGAGCACAGACACACCTCCATTCAGTCTTCAGATGTACAAAACAGGTCACTTTGCCCTGCATGTGAACACATTTCAAAGGTATCACTTCAGGAACCATCAGTACCCTTGTTTTCTAGAACACAGGCACAAAAAAGACAAAACAACATAAAAAAACCCAAAAGATCTTTAACTAAATGCTAATATTTGATGACATTTGTTTTTAGTTCATTACTTGTTTCTATCCCAAAAGTCTCAATACCAAAGAAAGCAACATAACACACTTGACTCCATTTTCACTGTAGTATGTTCAATCAATTAATCACGTAGATCACACACACACACACACACACAGAAAACTGCTGTGAAAAATGAAAGGAAAAGAAACAGGTCATGATTTGAGTCAATTAAAATCTTTATGTTACAAAGGTAGTACCATAAATTTCCGTATATTTTCCAAGTTTTGACCGAGGCAGAACAAATCAGTCAAAAATGTCCTTGATTGGTGGTCACGAATGTTTCCTCTCTTTCTCTCCAAAGGCAGGCTAATACAATATTAAGATTTTCAATGGCACATTCCCTGAATTCCAAAGATGTTGCCATAATAACTACATTTAATCTTGCTCCTTTCCACCTTGGAATGCTGTACAATCTGTTGATGTTTCTTTTAAAAAAAAGACAAAAACACACACAAAGAAACAAAAAAAACTGGTAGTTTTTACTATACCAATATCTGATCACACATTTATTTTCCTTAGGGAGAGAAAATCTCTTAACCTTGCTTGACAGAATTCCAGGCAAAATTTTCCGCTTCCAAATCAGATACTATTGAAACTAAGAGCAGCTGGCAAATAAAGTCACAATGAAAGCTTCCTGTGTAAACACAAGACAATTTAATTCCCAACAAAATTTAAAAGAATAAAGGTTCAATGCTACAGAATAGCACATTGAATCTGAACCTGAAATATGAACCAGTTTCTTTGGTAAATAAGAAGCAATTACAGAAACTTCTGCTCTGGAGATTTCTGATTAACCCTTTCCCAAGTCAACCCCCCTTTTCCAAGCTGCCATGTATCATTTTGCCCTGAATCAGGCATCCCACAAAATTAAGAGAATCGTAAACAACCAAGTCCATTTCAGCTTCTTTCTGATTGAAATCTGTTTAATCCTTAACACAAACAGGACAAATCATGGGCCAGAAACTCTGATCATACATTGCTCTTTTTTTTTCTTCTCCAAAATACTTAAAACACTTCGGAATGATACATAACTATTTTCATCTGAAATGTGATTAGGATTACTCACGAGAATTATTCACAAACTATGAGCGCCAAGAAGTATTTTTCTAAAGCCATGGAGAGAATTTACTCACAGAGGTATAAACCATTAACACCATGTACCTAGATATGAAAATACCTGACTTAAACTGGTCTGCAGGATGAAATAAAAATGTGCATTTTTTGCTACAATAGAGTCAGTTTGCCTCAGAGAGGAAATTGAAAATTGGCTAAATCAGACCCTCATAATAAAACAACGACCCAAAAGAGTGATGCTTGCACGATCTATGATTGCACACTCACTTGTTGCGCACACACATACACATGAAACTGACTGAAAACGCACAACCTTGAGTAGGCCTTTGAGGCTGGCTGGCTTACATACACCAGGTGACTAATAAAAGGTGCATGGAACAAACAAGAAGACTTTCCCCGAATTGAAGCTCTAAACTCATCCATATATACCTCTTAACCGACATCTACACACAGCAACAACACAGCCAACAGCAAAACAAATACAAAGAAGCACTGATTTCACACTGTCAGTCTTTTGCATGGTTTTACCATGGTAATGACTTAGACTGGAAGGCTCATTCACATTCAAACAAGCACTAAAGTAACTTTCTTTCTTCCTTTTTTTCCTTTCTTTGTCTAGAACCGAGGTTCATCACTGATGAGAATTCAGCATAAATGACCATTTTTTTTAAACCTCACCACTGAGGTAGCCACATTCTGTCTGAACATGATCTCAGTTTGAAGTCTCAAGGACTAGAAGAGAACTGGTGTCTGTACAGGGAAAATATCTTCAAACCTGGCTGTCACTAGCGGGTATCAAACCTCAGACACAAGTCAAACCCCTATCCCGGGCCCATCAGGTTTGATGAAGTTGCTGACATTTTCGGAAAAATAAAATTTACTCCAGTTGTTAACTGAAGCATGGAAATCCTTGGGGAGTATGAACTTTTTAAAAAAGGCGAAAGCATTTATCAGAAACTTAGTTTCCCGAAGATGGGGTATGGCTGCCTTAATGGGGGATAAAAAGGTCATAACAAAACTCCACTGCCTGTACAGGGGGTGTCCGCAGGAGTATCAGCCTGCGTACGCAGAAAGAAAGAAAGAAAAAGAAACTAGTGAAAATTTCTTGCTCCACAAGAAAAACATAACCAAAGGAATGCTGCTTACAGCACCAAATCGCCTAGCAGACATGACAGCACAGAGCACACAGAGCAAACAAGGCACACCCCCATGTTCGTTCTGTTGCTCTGTGCTTTCATGTCTGCTAGGCGATTTGGTGTCGTAAGCAGCATTTCCTTTGGATTTTATGTTTTCTTGTGGGAGCAAGAGTTACCCTACTTATTTGTTTTTTAAATTGTTTATTTTCCCCTGCCTCATTCATGATTACTTTCAGAAGCTTAAACGCAGAATGTTTTGACTTTTAAATGATTTCCCACTTACAAGTGATTAAAAATAAAAATTGTATGAACACTTACGCTGCATTGTTTTCAGTTACTTGAATGGGACCCACCATCTTGCATGGGGTTTTTTATGTGACATTTCTAGGCTTGCATCTCCAGTTTTTCTTAACACAGCACAACAATCAGTACTTCTTTTCCTTTTCTGAGGTTTTTACGACCCTTTCAAGATTTTGGCCAAGGATGTGTCCTAGAGTTATTGCATTTTGTAATTTAAAGGTTAGATGTAGGTAGTTTCAATAGTATTTTTTGTTTAAAAAAATAACGCATAAGGTACACTTGCTCCTGGGTTTGCAGGTTTTTACTTGTTATACAGCAGTTTGCCATTTTCACATCTGGTTGTCCCATTAGCAGACCTGTGCACCCCCCGCAAGACACCTCAGTATCCAAGCAAATGATTTTCAGTATTTTGGGTGAGCTTTCAGTATCTGAATGTTTCCAAGACACATATAAAACAAAGTGAAAAAGAACACATGTGAATTGCCACAGTCACTCCTTTGTCATAAATCGTCCCAGTACAAGGTGATCCGATGCAGAATCTTCCGACACATCCGAAAATAACAACAGAAGTTAAAAGTGCTTTCACCAAACATGTGGCTTTCTTACGGCCATTAGCATATCTGCCACGATGCGACTATCAGGAAACATCATCTTAAACCCACGACACAACGTGTCCGCTGCAACCAGTGGCAAGTTGTGATGTGCGATCATTTCCACCATCATCACTTCGGCTCGAGTTACTGTCAAAGAAGTGTCATTACTCGTAGGTTTAGAGAAAGAGAAGAAGCTACTAATATTACTTGCGCTTTTTGCCTTTAAAATCTGTTCATGTTTGTCCGAGGCAACATGTCTTGAAATGTCATTGGCGCCAGCGTGAGCGAGAAGTCTTTCCCGCACACAGTGCAGTAGGCATACTCTTCGCCTTTCGACGATGCTTTGACACATGGGAAAGTTTTTGCATACGCTGGCTTGAACAGCTGAACTCTTTTTTTTTCTTTTCCCCGAACCACAGACTGCCGGTGAACTGTCATCTCTATGCCGTTTGCCGCAGCAACAATCTCCACCAACACTTGTAGACGCTTCGTCATCCGCCATGTTTGAACGCACGCGGTACGAGATACGGAGCTAGGCCGCAGTTGCGCATTTCATGACAAAGTCGAGTGACATTGCCAATGTAAATGTACACAAGATAACTTCGTTTGCCCTCAATGTATAGTCTGCTCATATGATATTATTATCATCTAACGGCAGGCGAGACCAACGACTTCGCAAAAAACTTTCGTTCACCTGACACCGAATTGCATTCTCCACGCCTGATTATGTCCCTTAGTTTCACCGCTAAGGTGACTGTGCAAACTGTCAATTTTTGCGGCGGAGATCGTAGCAGCCGATACCGTATTTCGGTGGCGAGTAAATCCGTATTTTGAGCGCACTATCAGTATTTCCGTATCCCCAGCTTAAATCCGTACTAAATACGGAGAAATACGGGGGGTGCACAGGTCTGCATTAGTCCAAACAGGCCTACACCTGGCACCAAATACCAACAAGCCCTAGAATAGTATCATTTGTTGTTTCTTGGTAAAGTCTTGCTGCTTGCAAGGAGACAAATATTGGGAATGATCGACACCAAGTTTTAATGACATTATCCTATACTGTGCAGAAATGTCACCAAGTAAATGCATAATGTTATCACGTGCAGTAGAGACGGTGGGGTCAGAGATTTCCAGTATATTCTTTTTGTTGCATGCAGAGAAAAACAACACATGTGCATTTATCAATCTCTTTCTCTCTCTGTTTGACCTGTAGTTGGTGACAAAACATTCTCAGCAGAATGAACTGTCTTCTTTCCTTCCCATTCCCAACCACTGGCGTTTAGTAAATAAAGCCTCCTTATTTCCATATTCTTGATTCCAGAGAGATAAATACTGCAAACTTATCACACAGAAATAGTGTCAAATAATAATGCTTATCAAGAAATCTGCCACTCTTCTGTTGTTTGCTCATTTTAAGAACAGTAAAGTCTACAAATAGCAACCATCTTATTCAATGAATTCATGTAACCAACTGGTTATATTTGTACATCAGGGACCTATTGAGTGCAGAAGTATGCACAATGTTTTTTCTGCACAAATTAGTTCTGGCCAGTGTAGTCATGCATGTTCATATTAACCTTAATGAGTCCAACCTCTTCACCAGTCATTAAAAGCTTCCATATACTTATTCATCATTATCATGTAGTTTTATAAACTTCACTGGCATTACTTTACAAAAAAGGATGCCAATAAAGTTATGTATGATGTTAATATCAGTTCCTTTGCCACTTCCCTGGACATGCGTTTGTGCCTTTGGAGTGGGAGAGACAAGGGAAGGGAGGCCTTGTTTGTGCATTTAATTGCATTTCAGCTGTTGCTTTCTCTTTGTTACAAACAAATGGTTCAAGCATTTAAAGATGCAGTAACAGCTTGTTGTTTTGTCACACCCATCTTATTTTCTTCTATTCTACACAAACATAAACAGCAGCAGGGTATGCTTGTTTTGATTTAATGCCCATCTGTGTTTGTGTTTTTTCCCTGCCGACATTGCTGTTCGCACATACAATGTGGGAAGTCTGTGGGATTCTCTTTTGTTACGTGAAATTTCCTGGTTTCTTTTTCGTGCCTTGCGTTGAGATGCACATTAACTCTCTACAGTTTGGGAGTTTTTTCACACTTTTTGAGCAATAACTGTGCAACAATATGAAAAATTTCTCAATTCTTTCTTCTTGGTAAATGCATTTGCTTTCACTAGTTTCAGTGTTTTAGCTACCTATTCCATTAATAACAACAAATGTTTTTAAATGTAATGATTTCCACATTAAAAAAAAAACAATAACTAGCATCTGAAAATCAAGGGAAATAACTACACCAGTTTAACCAGAGGGTCATGTAAGCAGTACAATCTTGATTTGCCTTTGTTTCCTTGTGGAAACCAAACTTTTGGCCTCATTAAACATTTCCTTTACATGCTTCTTCTCTGTTACCGTATCTATATACACATATATTTACAAAAAATATTCAGCTTATAAATGTACACTAAAGACATGATGTGAGAGATAAACTTAACTACTTTCATGAAGACGATTTAAATGTCTCGTTAAAACACAAGGAGAGGCAATCTACCTCTCCGATTCATGTGCCATGTTTGTAATAGCTTATCAATATATATCAGGGAAGTCAAATCCAAATGGGGGAGGGTGTCAATAAGTCAAGGTAAACACTATGCTATCTTTGGTTCTATTATGTAATGCACTGTATCAACCAGAATGCCTTTTTATTGTTTTAAGGTAGTGGGTACAACATGGACATAACAAGTTCAATCAAAGAAGTAGGGGACATACAAATAGGTTTAGAAGGTTGAGGGTGGTCAGGAAACAGAGTGGAGGGATGACTCAACTTACTTTTGGCTTCATTTACAGTTGAGAAGGGTGTGCATACTGCTGGCAAGTCATAATTCCAAGGGAAGTTCCCTTTCCAACTGATCTAGTCTACCTTTCATGATTAACCTGCTTTAGCACCCACTTGTTCCGCATATTCCTCATCATATTGTGTTTACAGAGTAACTGACACAATTTTGATGCATCCAGTTTGGATCCCCTACCCCTCACTAACGTTCCTTGAAGTTGAATTATAGTTGCAAAAGCATTTTAAATTTATGACATACTGGTATTATTGGTAACTGTTATTGTGAAAACATGCAAGGCATTTCAATTTGCTGCTTTCATATTGCTTCTCCTGCTAGAGTCACAATGAATGGTAACATTCTCACTGAACATTTGGTAAGGGATATCATATGGGATTAATCTTTGCTTTATATATTCATCCATATCTGCTCCTCTACTTGGTTTCTACATGGTCTCATTTTTATAAAAGGCAAGTTCGCATTTTCAACATCACTTTTCTTTTTTTTTTTCTATGGAAAATTGTCAATTTAATAAGATCTAAAACCTTGCTGAAAATTACTTCAGATTTACAGTGCTTATCATTATGCAACATCCTGCACGGGATGGTTTGGAAGGTCTCAACAATATTCATTGTTATGCTATGCTTGTAATTGCAGTCAAAGAAACGATACCAAAGGTTTCCATAGACACACACAAACGCACACACTGACAACCAAAACAGGGTGAATACACAGACTCCCTTTCTTATAAATGTGAGTCAAAAAAGACATTACCCTCTCAAAATGTTTTTCTCATTTAAAAAACAAATAAGAAAAAAGGTGCTCTGTCTAATTTCAGATGTTCAATTGAATTAAGTTAGGAAAAATTGATGCATATTCTGTTCCATATCATCATTCTGTGTAAACAGTTGGAAAATAAATCTAAAATAAAAAGTCCTCTAAAACTTATTTTGTTCAGAAAAATTATACAAAGTCCATAAATTTTTCCTTTCCCTGGTTACAAACAAGTGGCTGTGAAAGATGAACAAAAAATAGTTTTACAAATCAAGAACAGATGTGTGAACTCTGGTAAAAGTATGTAGAAATGAATATTCAGAGCCACCCAATTTCCATACTGGCATAAAACACAGAGTTCAAAGTGACTCTGACCTTTTTTTCTCTCCAAAATTGATGAATCCAGAGTTTTGATCATCACAACTTAATTTTCAACATAATCGCAAGGACTGGCCATTTTTAAGAACATGCAAATATCTTACAACAATCCTCTGACTGTATTTCACACTTCTGCTTTTCTGCAGTTGCCTTAAGAATCCTTACTTTCTTCAAGGTCGCTAACCCCTGAGAACTTTTAACGACTCCTAGAATGTACCTTGAGGGGTATTTGTTTCAAACCTAATGTAGAGAAAAACTAAGGGATTGTTTTAAATTAGTACTGTATTCCAGGGCCTTCTGATCTCCAATACTTCATCTGTCCACTAGTTAAAAAAAGCAGCAGCATGTGGACTAAAACAACAAATTCAAAATCTAATATTACAGTCCTCTGTTTCATAGGCAAGCAAAAATCAGTGTCAAGAAAATATACAAGGTTTTAATATCCAAGTTCATCACATAAATGCACTGTACACACCCACACTTACTGCATGTTCATGTATGCTTTCCTTTTTTTAAATCACCGAAGCACATATACTTGACCACCTATCACATATATTCTCAACACAGTAATGTCTTCATCAAAGAAAGTAATGCACCTCATATTCACAGTGTGATGCTGGCAGCGGAGTGATCCTTGTCACACTGCTTTCATACCCAGCACACACAACACCCAACATTACTTTAGGCCCAGACCTAGCATCCAAAAGCTGCGTAGTAGAGAAGCTTATTCAGCGTCTGTGCTTGGACAATGGATAAACCCTACACCTGCTTGGAAGACAAGCTAAGTCAAGGTTTTTGCTTCTGAGGTCGGCCTCCCTCTGCCACAACACGCCGCACTTTGGAGCCTTCAATGCTGTCCCTGACGAGCACAGGCAGATTGGAGCCTTTGAAACTGAGACGCCCCCCTGTGGATGGGGTGGGCAATCGCTCACTGGCACGACTATCTGTCACCCCCTCTTGCGACTCCGAGCCCTTGGTGGCCAAAGACAACCGCACTGGCAGTCTGTCCTTGGGCCGACCTGACCCCCTCACATCTGAGGAAGCAAGAAAAACAGAACAAAAAGAAACTCAAACACCACGAGGATCAGAGTAAATGAATGCGACAGTCCACTAGGTCTGTCAATAACACCTGGCAGCAGATGAATGACAATGAACGATGGAACTTCATGAGCCAATGGACTGTGTAAGCCAATGAAATTCACAAACCAATGAACTTCATGATCAATGAGTGTATCAAGAGAAATGACACCTTCAATGAAAACCAGCAAAAGTTATCCTCAAAGTAAAATACTGACAGAGGCCGCATTCCAAATATGTCGAGATAAAAATCAAATATAAGGGAAAGCATTCACCAAAAAAACTGAAGCACAGCATGCAGAGTACAAGAATTAGAATAAGAAATGGACCCAAGGAACCAAAAGCATGCAGCAGGTATCTGAAGGACATGATGAACTGGAAAAGCACTTGTCTACACCAGAACAGCTTAGGTGCAAAAATCCAATGCTCAAACTACAAAGATTTTACAAAACAAATATAAGAAAGAAAGACAAAGATAAGTGTTCCCTTGACCGCAAGACTTGCTACCAGCACCATTAGACACGCCACTACAACTCTGGTTTTCCAGATGTGCACTGTGCATATGTAAGGTACCAGTGGCTATTCAGTTCTAAGCAAATCAAAGCACATTTCTGTCTCAACTATGCTATCAGGCATATAATCAAAGCACATTTCTGTCTCAACTATGCTATCAGGCATATACTTTTTCTACCGTATCAGCACAAGAAAGTGTGCATGCAAGTATAATAAAATCATAATATGCATCTTTACTCTGAAAATATGTTCACAACTGATGGATTTACACACACACACACTTATATATATATATATATATATCCTAGCAAAAGAAGTTTTAGAATTTTTCCTGTTCATCTTTTACTTTCTACAGAAAACTCCGCAATTGTATACATTTACTGGACCAAAAACAATATGCCACAGTTCAATTTTGAAAAAAACCTCACAACACTGCTTGAGGATTTTCTCTCACTCTTTTATACTAACACACATACACTCAAAGCATGCACACTAACACAATAAAAGTGGGCTTCGACTTTGTTCTATCCAAACCTGTCAAAGCAAAACAGAGATGTCATACCCAATGCTGGATCCAGTCACAGCCTCTTAATAAACACTTGTCATTTTTTGTCCAGAACTGGAGAAAAATTGATGTCATACTTTGAAAAAAAAAACCCAAACCCACTTAAAAAAAAACACCCTGGCCATCACAACTACACTTCACATAGTAATATGAAAACAAGCAGCAAGCAACGCTGGGACATACATCCAATCCTACATTTCTAAAAGACGAAGGTTTTAAAGCAGTGATAAAGAACTGAAGTTCAGGAAATGTTCACTGACAGTAGTAACACTCCAAACACAGAGGCAACAATTCCTTTCAGTAGCAAAGTATGTTAACGAGCAAAGCTCAAGTATCTTTTCAGGAAGAGGGGGGTGTTCTAGAACCAACAGCACACTATGCTCCAGGGAAACAGTGACATGGGATTGATACTGACAACTCCTACTCTAAAACTGTCTGCATGAACTCTATTAGAACATCACACGACATAAAGTAGCATGTAAAGTCCTGTACCATAAAAATCAAAGGACATTTTGTATTGAGCCACAACCATGCAGGATACACACCATCTGCATGTGCGACTCGCTCATCTGATTATTTTTTGTATTGCAACTCGCTCATCTGATTATTTTTTGTATTGCAAAGAGTGGGTCATTCTTTTAATAAAAGAAGAGACCAGAGATTTCTGCCTTGGACCCCGACATGAACTATGTTCAGCTGCCTTCTACCGCATTTACAGAAACACAATAGCATACCATTCACAACTTTACCATAGACTACAGGCTTCAGTTATGAACTTGAAGAGGTAATATTCACAAAAAGGATGCCAACTTTTTCCTTCCAATTTCAGATAGGGATCAAGATACACCAAACATCCTCAGCATATGCAAAACATATTCTAGAGCAGCCCTCAAGCAGTGATCATGCAGGAAAACAATACTGCATCTGTCAGGTGTTTACCAACAGTTGCCTCTTAATAAAACAGATTACACAGAGTAATCTTTCAAGACTACTCTTTCTCTGGGATTCAAACGACTGCTTTTCAAGTTTACTTCCTTTCTGTAACCACTCTCTTATAACTCGTATGCAGTAACATCAAAATTGGCAAGGTAGCCCATTAAAAATGCATACATCCCAAACCAAAATTATTCGTCAAGAATTTAACAACCTGCTATGCATAATGCGCATTTTAATTTAGTCTCCTAGTACAGACAGATCCTAGTACAGACAGACAGAGAGAAAACAACTGGAAACTAGTACAGACAGACAGAGAGAAAACAACTGGAAACTAATACAGACAGACAGAGAGAAAACAACTGGAAACTAATACAGACAGACAGAGAGAAAACAACTGGAAACTAATACAGACAGACAGAGAGAAAACAACTGGAAACTAATACAGACAGACAGAGAGAAAACAACTGGAAACTAATACAGACAGACAGAGAGAAAACAACTAACAAAACAACAACAAAATCAAGTTCCCCTGGAATGGACCATTAGCATTACAGCACTCCATTATTATGCATGTTTGTTTCTGTATGTTGGTGGGCTTGTGTGAACGTATGTATGCACTAAACAAAATGATGTATGAATGGGAGATACTCATGACATATTGAACAGTTATTTCACTACAACATTTGGCAGTGAAACACTGCCTCGGTTATAATCATGTCTGACCCAACCTGTATTTGTCTATCTTTCCAAAGCTATGCAATTAGTAAGCAAATGAACTGATCTTAAATGACTAAGTGTCTATCCAACCAATGGTCAGACTGAGCAATGTTGATAAACAACTTCAGCAAGTGTTACCCAAATACAAACAGATGCATGTCAAAGCTAGTAGCAATGCAAAAATGCACTAGTAAAAACTCTGGATGCGTCAAATGAAAATTAAAAAACAAATTTTTAATTCTTCTGCCCATCACCATAAAAAAAAGAAGTCAACTTTGCTGATTATGAAAAAAAAAATTAACAAATAAAGATTTCTTCATCCAACTAGTCCAAAGTTTGAATGCTGAAGGCAGATTTTAGTATCTTTACATTTCATGCTTGGAATTCATGCTGATGAGGGTTTTTTTTTCCCTTCTCTCGCAACTGTTTTGTAAGCATAATCATGCACATCTGACATTCAAATTTAAATGTAAAGAAGCTCCAGCTCTTTGCATTTAAATACCATCACGTTTTTTCTTTCCTTCATATTGTCACAGACAGGAATGATGCTTTAAAATGAAAGAAAGAAATATCCTACGCACAGTTAAATTTCTTTTGACTAAATAGGGTACAGGTCAAGGCCCTAGAATGGGGGAAAAATAGGGGGAACATAACCATATCCAGCTCATACCAATGAAAAACACCTCCATTCCATTAGTTAGAAAATCAGAGTACTAGCACTCTCTGGGTATTCGCTGTTGTACATGTGCATCTCTGACTTTCTAAACATGTTTCAGAGCTCCAAAACAGAAGCCAAATCCTCCCTTGAATATCAACAGATGCCAACAAAATCTTCAAAAGCCAACTATCTTTTTTTTAAAATCATCATTTCCTGAGAGTGTGCTGCACATGTGTGCATGCTTGCGTGAGTATGAGCTAGAGAATTAGGTCCAAATCTATTCATGTTTCATCTAAGTCAAATTACCTCTCTTTCCTTTTTGCAAAATGTATTTATCAGGGGTTCCTTAAATGGAAAATTCTTCGGATTTAATGGATAAAGGTTGAGCTTAATGGAAAATCTTCAAAGCAGTCTGTTTAGATGACGGATAATAATTAAATCCAGAGAGAAAGAAAAAGGTATGAGGAGGGAAGTAACAGGGTTTGGTGCCAAGTGCTGAGATGACGTGCCAAAGGTCAGGAACTGGAAGTCGACGAGAATCATAAACACCTGATAACGATGAAGCTCTCGTGGAATGTAAATTGATGCAATGACGACTTATGCTGCATTCCACTGAATCAGTAAGATTCCTCTGAAAAGTCTGTGATTTTGTGGCACAAGGAAAGAGTCACATCACAATTCTTTGAGACTTCCGTAGCTATTTTGCATACTAAAAATTCTTCACATCAGAGCAAAGAAGCTTCGGGCCAGCAACAGGTAAAAATTTGCCATGATGGGAAATTTTTACCATCCTCTATTTTGTAGCCAGATTCCATTTAAAAAAAAAAGAACAAACGAACAACCAGAATCCCTGAATATATATTCATCTTTCTATATTTACCTATCCATCTCTATCTAAATACAGATGAAAATGGGTCTCTCCAAAATTTCATGACTTCTTAAAGCTTTTAAATGAGCATCCCAGGTGCTTCCTATGTTAACAAGCAGCAATGTTTCTTGAAAGGGAGCAGAAAATGAGGTGGACGACGAAGGGGAGGGGAAGAGTTAAGCAGAAAGGAATGGAAGTGGTGATGTACAGAAAATCTGCTGTACAACTTTTCATTACCGATGGCAACTGCCAACTAACAAGTGATCATAGCTTTCAAAAGTACAGATTTAGTTATGCTGTTCAAAAAAATGAAGGCAGTTTTATAATTTTGAAAAACAGAAAAGACACTAAAAAGGGAAAAGGTTTTTGGGTTTTTTCTTTTTTTTTTTTTTTTTTAACAAAGAAAAGGAAAAATTTCCAATTTCCTCCCACAATCAGGATAGGGAAACCATGCTGAAGTTCAAGTTTTAGTTGTACACACACACACACACCAAAACCAAGGAGCAGACTTGTACAGAATTCACGCATTCACATGGTGAACTCCTACATACTTGTGACAATAAAAAGCTGTGCTGCATATGAAGTAGACAAAATAAACAAAAATGAAAAATTGTTAAAAGTTCACAAAATCCCATATGTCTGTCTGTTAGTGTTGAAAAGCCATGTACAAACAATCTGAAAAGCAGACGAGTTTCAGACACTACAAGGTGATTTGTATTTAAAGCCGTATTAAAAAACAGCGCTTCAAAATCAAATCTGGGTTCATATTTCTAATAAACAAACAAAGGAACAACCTAAAAACCCACACACACAGACACAACAAAGAAACCCTAACTTCATTAAACAGGAACACACCTACACACGTGTGTGCGCACACATGCACACACCTGAAAGGATCATAGAAAATAATTATAAAACAGGAAAAAAACAAAAACAAGCAAGCAAAAAAACATACACTTCACCTACTAGGGTTTGAGTTCTATATTTGATTACACCAAGGTGACAAACAACACCACTCACAAACACACACATAACAAACACGAAACGAGAATCTGCTGCATGCACTGAGAAGCTCTGAGATACTCGAGGTATCTGTGGAAAACATACTTTGGTCAGCAGAGAGTCACCTGAAGCTGAAAACCCAAGCTTCAATCTTAAAAAGAAAAATAACATTTTTTTTACGTTCTTCAGATTTTTTGGGGGTCATTTTATATCACCAGTTCAGTAATCTAGCGTTTTAAAAGATTTTCCATTGGTAAATCCATGTCCAAATGAATTTTGTCAATTTGAAATACTGTGTTTGTTTCCTTAAATCGTATGAAGATTCACTTGTGAACTTATTCAAATACTGGGAATGTCACATCATGTGGTCTGACCACCAGTTTTAATTTAAACTAAATATCACCTTGCAGTCTGAAAATACAAAGCAACTTTAACCCTTACGCTGCCGACGTCGCATTTCTGCGACAACGTGGCTCACCGCTGACTTCGCTGAAATGCGACCAACTAGGGTTTCCTAACTCCCGATACTCTACTCTCCAAGTTCATGATATAGAAAGCCAGCAATAAACGTCATAGTTAGGGATGACCTGACCTGTACTCACAGCCATTTGCTTCGTTCAGTTCTTTTATTGATTTTATTCCGATTTTTTTCCATTCACAATGACGTCACAACCAAGCACTTCAAATACTCGACCTCGCTGTACATTTACCACAGATCAGGTGCTGGAAATACTGAATAGACGGTCAGTTGATCCCGATTCAGATGAACAAGACCCAGATAGTGACCTGGAAACATTATGGGATAGTAAGAGCTTGACTGAATTACTGCAAAGTGAGGTGTTGGACATGTGTCGAGTGGTGCGGAAAGAAGACAAGACGAGAGATGAGACTAAGATGCAGGCTCACCACATGTGCCCAGTGTTTTGGCGTTGAGCCAACCAGCAGTTACCGACAGCTGAGGGGTCAAATAGCTAAGACTAGTAAAAGGCAATGAACTTCAAACACAGCTGGCTTGCAGGTCGCGGTTGAAGGGGGTGTGGCCGACTGACGTGTCAGAGGTGAGCAGCAGAGATGTGTCCGAGTGGGAATTATGATCAGCTTGAATGGCTCCCCAGGTTTCAGAGACCAACAGGCACATGAATGACTGTATTCATTAAATAAAAATATTGCTTTCAACAGTGAGAGTGAAAGGGCTGTGTGTGTGTGTGTGTGTGTGTGTGTGTGTGTGTGTGTGTGTGTGTGTGTGTGTTGGTGTTTTGTGTGTGTGTGTGTTCCCTTTTTCTTTCTTTCATGTGTACCAGTTAGGCATAAGCATGTGTGTGTGTGTGTGTGTGTGTGTGTGTGTGTGTGTGTGTGTGTGTGTGTGTGTGTGTGTGTTCCCTGCTATTGGAGTAGTTGGATTTATGACTGTTTGTTCATTTTTCTGTTGGATATACCATACTTTCTGGTCTTCATTTGTGAGTGGAGTATTTTTCCTCCCTTGTTGAGAGTTTGTTAGCATGCTTTCTTCTTTTTTTACGTTAAGAAGAAGGATAACATTCATGTTTTTTATTTTGCTTTATTTTGCACTTGAAATTACTAAAAATTTGAAATTATTCTTGACTAACCATTACTAACATGTTATAATATAAATGAAAATACAGTGCATCTCCTCCATTTTACAAAAAATATCATGAGAATTGGTTGTTTAGTTCCAGACATATCCGCGTTTCACATATGCTGGTATGAAATAAGAGGTTTTTAAAAAAAATGGCTGGTGATGGGGATTTACGCAAAACAGAACATCTGGCGGTGAAAGGGTTAACTTGAGTCGATCTTTCATACAGATCTGGGCATATTCTGACAGATTAAAATCCAATATCTGGCTTACTGCTGCATGCAAACCCATTCATCAATTGTCAGTTTTATAAAATAAACATATGTAATTCTTTCATGAGCAGAACCGAAATTACAACCAGCTTTACCTGAATACCGAAACACATTATCATTTCAGTTAAACAACATGCACATTTCCCAGTCTTCTCAAAACCTGGTGTTTCTGATAAACTGTTACGTTCATGTCATGAAATATAGCTCGTCTCTTAGAATCTTCACACAACAAATGATGCAATAAACTAATGTCTGTACATTAGAATTCGTTCAAACAGGTTTGTGAAAGTCCATACTTATGATCTGATTAAACAGTAATAATACCATTTATACAGAAATCATTCAAAATAAACTTTAAGAGCCATAGTAAATATGAAATGAGGCAGGGAACAGTAAACAATAAACAACAAATAAGTAGGGTAACTCTTGTTCCCACAAGAAAACAAATACACGCCCTTAACTCCAAAGGAATGCTGCTTACAACACTGAATCGCATAGCAGATATGACAGCACAGAGCACACAGAACAAACAAGGAAACATCAAAAAAAAAAAAAGGATGTTCTTAGCTTGCCCATATACCTTGTACCGAACACATCTGCACAGCAACAAGAACTGGAGAAATGAACAAATATAAATTAACTTTTATTCAAGACTGGCACAGCCTTTTAAAACTTGAATATAGTCAGATAAGTACAAAGACCAACAGTTCTTGTTGCTGTGTAGATGTGTTTGGTACAGGGTATATGTGGGAAAAGCATGGAAAACCGCAGGAATTTCGGCTTTTCAGAATCAAAATCCAACAGTTCAGCTGTGGCTCATGGTTATAATTCAGCGAATGGAACTAAGTCGAACGATCTATGCAACACGACCATTTCGAATATTAAAATGGCTCCGTTCTGGATGTACGAATGTGTTGCTTATGGAGCAAGAATAGCCAGTCTACAGTTTAATTGAAGGTTCCACCGGGCTTCCTATGATCACTGCATGTCCATTGGAATTTTGTCATAGAATAAAATGTTTCAACACTGAAGGAAATGACTCGCATAGTGGAAATTCTGTGATGATAATCGAAGAGGACATCCCACAAATGAAGTTTCACTGACAAAATCCTGACAGAGTGGGTGCTCACATTTACTCATGTTAGGTGATAACACTTTAAAAACATAGTAACACGAATATGAACAGATAATATTTAGCACTGTCTAGAATGTTTTATTAACCTTTACCAGCCGTGTCACATAAAAGTGGGTGACGGGATTTCTTTCCCTCGAGCCGAGTCACCCAAGGCTGTGTGACGGACAGACAGTACATTCTGCCATGTCACACACTATCGTGTGACTGGAACATAAAAAATTCCTATACTTTCCATAAAATGAACCAAGGGAAATAAGCTCTGTAACTAGTCTTGGGGATGTTGTAGCGAGTTGTAGACCTTACTTTCAGTGCTCTATCGTGAACTTGGCTGACCCCAGCAGCTTTGAAAGAAGGAACTGACGGCACCAGGCTTTGCCGCTAAGCGCGCACAAAAAAAAGTCGGTCAGAAGGTGGTAGCGATTTCTCGCTCAATGAAGCGCTTGAAATCATATTACAAAGTGGTTCTGGTGATGAGGGAGTGATAGAGAGATAGAAAACTATGAAAGAGAAGAGGAAAGTGAATTGTTTGAAGATGCAGCCATCCCTTCATCTTCTGATTTGGTGTTGTAAAAGAATGGAATAGAATGTAAACAAAGATTTTTTTTACTCGTCAGACATGTTTTTTAATGCACAGTCGTGTTTACACATTGAAAAGTAAATGATTCAAAATTACTATGTTCGATTAGTTGAGTGTTTGTTCTTTCCTATGACACCTAACACAACACTGTCAGTTGTTGTCTAGCTACCGCAAAAATAAATTAAAAAGTGGTGAAATATGCAAGTTGGCAAGGACTGAACGCCATGCGCGAGCGTGCGGCAGCAGGAAACTGTGCTGCATGCGCCGCTCTCGGCAGCAGGAAACTGTGCTGCATGCGCCGCTCTCGGCTAGTGTGTTTTCACTACATTTTCTAGCAGTTAGTAATGGTGACCCCCTGAAAATTTGGAAGTGAGTTTTTCGTATCGAGTCTGACCCCCTAATTTTTAGGAAATAATTATCACTGTATAATAAAACTATTGCAATGAAATTTGTCAAGTTTAAATCTGACCAATTAATCAAGCATTCTGACTTAATCAAAGAGGTATGGACAAGTGTATAGACCTAGCATTTCAATTTTTCCCCCCTTTTCTCTCTGAAAGCTTGAAAGTGAACTCACATGTCAAGAAGACAGACAAGACATGTCAAGAAGACAGAAGACACACAAGACATGTCAAGAAGTCAGAAGACAGAAGACAGACAAGACATGTCAAGAAGACAAGACAACTGACAGGGCTGAAGCGACCATCTGAGGCTGGGCCTTATGGCTACTGCTTACATATCATTACTCCAATAAAGTGTGACAGACAAAAAGAGGGGTCTGACAGACCTCACCAACGTAAGAACAGGGCATTCTATCACCTCCCCAAAATACACACAGATTTGGACAACCCTCCAGGACGACCCATCGTGTCAGGAGTGGTCCCACAGAACGGCTTTCAAGGCTGGTGGATCACTGGCTAGTCTGTAGTGCAACAATTACCATCCTACTTGAAGGACACGATCCATCTCCTTCGGACTATAAGAGAATGGAACAACTCCATGCCGCCATTCATGATACATTCATTGTAACAATTGATGTTGTGGGTCTTTACCCAAACAACCCTCATGAAGAAGTGTCCACATCCCTTAGAGATTCTGAAAGACCCTAGATACCAGACGGACAATATCCCCAAACTTTCACTTTGACACAGATAGTAGAACATATTTTACAAAAAAACTACTTTGAATTCAACGGAGAGATGTTCAGACAAATCCATGGCACTGCAATTGGCACTCCAATGGCCCCGACCATAGCCAATACTTTCATGGGACATCCTGAGAGGCATCTCCTGTCCAAATCTCCCTGGTGACCAGGTGTTTAAGAAACAACTATTGGCGCAGATTCATAGACGACATTCTGATGCTCTGGGAATACGGGGAGGAGAACCTACAACAATTCCTATGCTGGCTGAATGCTCAACATGATACCATCAAATTCACGAGTCATTATGGGAGAACCAATGTGCCTTACCTTGATGTGAACATGAGCATAAAACATGGACAGATCACCACAGACCTGTATGTAAAGGCCACAGATGCAAACATGTACCTGCTGTTCCATTCCTGCCATCCTCGCCAATGTACGAGAGGAATCCCCTATGGACAGTGCCTGCGTATACGCAGGATCTGTTCAGAGGAGGAAACTTTCCATCAACGATGCAGTGACCTCAAAAGGAAGCTGCAGAGGTGAGGATACCCAGAGAAACTGATACAGGAGGCCATCACAAAAGTCACAGCTCTTCCATGAGAACAAACCCTCCAATACAAAGTCAAGAAAAACGAGAGGGTTCCCTTCCTAATAACCCACAACCCCTCTCATCCAGACATAGGATGGCTCAAAGACATGATGCCCGACCTTCATAGAAACCATAGAATGCAGAAAGCCATGCCGCAGCCACCAATGGTAGGAGAAAGAAACTGTAATAATCTCAGGAAAATTTTAATGCCATCCAAGCTACCACAAGTCAGCACTCATAAACAAAGTGACAGATCACCAGGAGTCTACAAGTGTACAGCCAGTAGATGTGTTCTTTGCCAGAAATATCTTCAAGAGACATCCACGTTCACCAGTGTTAGAACATGGCAGACTTTTCACATCAGAGACACTATGGGCTGCAAAAGCTCCAATCTAATTTACTTAGTGGACTGTGCTAGGTGTAGAGATGTTCAATATATCGGAGAAACAAGCTAGACTCTGTCCAGGCGATTCCATGGCCACAGATTGAACATTAAAAAAACAGACAACAAAAATCATAACATTAGGACCCAAACACAGAGTGCTGGTAGGACTGATCTAACATGCAGGGAAACTTTAGTAGCCAAACATTTCCAGAGCAGTGGCATAGTGAGGAGGACCTCCGTGTCACTCCTATTGAACTGATGAGAACACTTGATACCAGACAGAGAACACGAGAAAGGTACTGGTGGCGTAAGATCAGGACAAACTACCCCAATGGCCTCAATGTCTGGGACTAGCTGAATGTATGGTACCACACTTCCTATTTACACGCAACAGACACTTAAACATGAGCGCACACGCACACACACACACAAACACTCTCTCTCTCGCTCACAAACACACTCACTCACACACACACACATGCACACACACGCTCACTCACACACACACACACAACATTCACTCTGGTGGGACTGAGAGTTAATGGTGAGGGAGGATGGTGGGGCAAGTGAGAGATAAGATAGTTCAGGTTCCAGTTGAATGAATTGTGAATGTATACAACAGAACCATTTGTATGTGAAAATCATGAAATGTATTTTCCATTACCTTATTGAAAGCAAAAGATGCATTTGAAAATGACAGAGGAAGGGGAGGGGGTATTGTCAGGTATCTTTAGTCGCACCAGTGTGAGCTTGAGGTCATTTCTTGTTTTTTAAGGTCTTGACTGACTGCCCTATGTTTTTATTTCACACGAAGCTGATTACTGCCATTTCTTTCTTTAACTCTGGAAAGCTTTTGTTAGGATTAGCAGTGAGTGAAAATTCAGGTAAATTGGGAGTGAGAGATGATCAGTTTCAGAATATAAATGCTGTGCTTCAGGCTGTCATTTAGTGGGCCCTTGGTTTTTTATGCTTGACAAAGGTTTTACAAATAAACCAAAAATTTGCAATATGCTTATTGGGTGTTGGTGGTTTTTACTGTTCAAGACAAAAAAGAGGTTCAATGAGGAAACAGAGAGTAACTAACATCATCACCTGCACTATCCTTGCATTTCCCACTCTGTTCACTTTTGCATGCCAGTGCATAAGGGAGGATGAGATGCAAACTGTTCTTCTACCCCCCCCCCCCCCCCCCCCCCCCCTTATTATCGTTGCATTCTCTTCTTCCATGTCTCCTCAGTGGCATTATCCTCAGGCCACCCATTCTGGCTCCCTGTCTACACCCCCATTAGCCCCAGCAATCTATAAGAACCAATCAATGTCACGTCATCAAAAGGTAACCTGCAAGAGGAGACCCCTCTGAGATGTTTGGTGGTGTTTGTTCTAATCTTACATAAGCAGGGCACCACCAATTAAGAACCCTACCGACAACTATCACTGCTTATTCACAAAGCCAGCAAGTGTGTCCCCCTCCAAGGCCTCTATCACATCCGACGATGCCTATGAACTTGCCGATATCAGCCACCTTGACATGAACCCATGAAGGACATAGGTGTGGAGAGAAGAACGAAACTGTGGTCATCTTGTGAGTAGGACATGAACCGCCACAATTTATGAGTCTTTCCCTATGCCGATTAATGAGGATGAGGATGATGAAGGTTATGCTATGGAGTTCTATTCTGGTCTGAGACTGGATGGAAGGGACCTACTCTATGCTTCAGGCTTCTGAAAACGCAAAAAATTGCGTACAGTACGCATTAAAACTCTACGGGACGCACTGGGTGTCCGTGTAAGGGGTCCCCAGGGACCCCTTCAAATTTTGGTGAAGTCAGACATAAAGTGAGAAAAGACTGCCTTCAACATCGTAAGTTGGGTGCCGTAACATCGTAGGTCTGCTACACTTCGGACCGAACCCATCCCTTTTCAAGTTTGAACAGTAACAAAGCGAGTAGGGCAGCCTCCTAACAACATACGTCGGTCACTTTTGTCGTCTGCTGAGGCTGACTGACTAAGCTTAACGCTAGGCCACGGCATCGTTTTCAGTTGACCGAATTTTCCTACTTTGAGCCATGTGATGTCACGATGACGCTTTTCATTTTCCCGCAGGAGAGAGGCATTTCCGCGAAGCCTTTGTTTCCAACATGTCTCTCAAAGCGTGGTTAATGAAATCATCGTCACAAAAGCGAAAAAGCGTAGCAGAGGAGCAAGATCGAGAACGGATACAATTTTTGATGTTTATTTTGTTGTTTTTATTGTGATGATGCGTCTGTGACAATTGCAGTGCGCGTGCAGGGATGCAATTTTTTAATGTATATTTGTTGTGTTTTTATTGTGGTGTTGGGACCCCTTAATGTTAGCCTGGGACCCCTTAAAAATCTGATGAAGGGGTCCCTGGGACCGGAAAGATTTTCACCCCAGCAGAAGCCCTGATGCTTACTCTCATATCATCTGGCCTCAACCAGGCCCCAGAGCTACAGACATCTGCAATGCTGGTCAGGTCATCTGAGCTGCATTCTCCGAGACACATCCACCAAGTGAAGGAAACTTGACTGTGTGGTTCCAGTCTTCACATCCAAACAAAGACTGTAATTCCCCCAATTCAGTTCTGTCATTTTCCAACGTCACTGCTTGATGTTCTTTTTTTTTCCCTTGGACTGCATTGTCTTCACACAGAAAACTACAGACATGATTTTGAACACCTAAAGTGCTGGACCAGTGTGAAGTCATGCGACACAGGTGAATGCAGACCTGTTTACCCCAATTTCGTGTACCTGTAATGTCTCATAAAAAAACCTGTAATTTCAGAAAAAAAACTGTAATTTTCATAATCGCAATATTTAGCGACTTTTTGCACTTACACATGTATATCAAATGTAAAGCATTTATACCATAATAACAAGACTTTGGTTAATTATACAATTATAGTATTTAATTTTTAATAACACTTTACTTCATCATCATCATCATCCAATTGACGGCCCCAATCAACAAGCTGATTATTATGCCAGTTACCTTCAAATTGTTCAGCTACCAGGCACTCTCAAGTCTGTTTCATGCTTGAACTTGTAAACACCACAACTGGGAGTGGGAGTATCCTTGTATTTCATACACACAAATCACTTTATGATGAAGAAGCCACTCTTGAATACTGTTTATAAGTATACTAATGTTGCAAGTCACTATATGTTGTTCAGCTAGCAGGCACTCTGAAGTCAAGTTCATGCTTCTTGAACTTGGAAACACCACAATGATAACATCAGACACAGACAATGGCCCGTTCATTTTCACCAAGGTTTCCGCTACCATTGCTTCTGCCCTTATGACAGACAAATCATCGAACTCCTTTTTGTATTCTTCTTTTCAGTCGTGAAAAACGATGTCAGTTTCTGTGAAGACTCGGCATCTTTCTTCGTTTCAACGTACTTCAGGTGTTTTTTTCGTTTTGCAGTGTAACTCTATGTCATACTGGCCTGAATGCGCGATAGAAAAATCCGATGAACAGTAACCACAGAAGGCATACTCTTCGCCAAGTGACGATCTCTGTATTCCAGGCGTCTTCAGGTATGATTCACGGAACTGTTGCCGAACTTTTGCAACTTTTGAACATTTGGATGAACCAGCCGTGGGCGCGCGTGTTCGCTTCGTCGCCATCTTTGCAAAGGATAAGACGCAAGGCACGCTGGGAAACGCTTCAATGCTGTTTGCCTTTTGACCGGAATCGTAGCAAAAGAAACTTTGCGTTTAAGATTTTTTTTTTTTTTTCCCCGTAATAATTTTTTTTTGCCGTAATTCCCGTAATTTCGATTTTTTCCCGTAAAAATTACGGCAAAATCGTAAGAGTAAACAGGTCTGTGAATGGGTTCCCTCCTTGCGTGGGGTTGCTTGTGCTTTTCAAATGCCATGCTGGGGATGGTTGTGCTTCTGTTAATTTGGGGAGAGGACATGCTGTGTATCCCAGGACTAAGGCCTCTTCTTAGGGAATAGTACCCTCTTCATGAATGTAGCATTCGGGTGGAACAGGTTATCTCCCTTTTAATCTCAGCTATGTGGTTGATAAAGGTCGAGTATATTCCTTGAAGACAATGATTAGCCCCGAGACTGACCTTAGAGGTAGCAGTTTTTCATGGAGAAAGTTAGATGAATGCTAGACCTGTCCTGGCATTCATCCTGGCAAAAATAGTATTGCTGCTTAATATCACTTCCAGCAGCAGGAATCCTCATACAGCATTCCCTCATCTAAAACGTGGGAGGCATGGTTAAGATGAAATGACAAGTGGCTCTAAAAATGAGGAATCCTCCTCAGTGGAGCCATCTCAATCTTCCTAAATTTGAACAATCTACTTCATTTAGGCCTTGAAGATAAGTACATCCTGATGGTCTCTATGAGAATCTTTTTTTGGATAGCCTGTCCCTCTTATTAAAGATCTTGAAATTTCAACACGGTGGACTGGAAAGGACTGCATTCCGAGTGCTACTAGCAGATTTGTAAAAACCTTAACGTAAAATCGAAAAATCAGGTCTGAAATTAAAGCTAAAAGTTCATAAATAAATAATAAACCACAACTAAAATGCAATTTCCTGAAGAAAATTAACGTGGTGACAGCCCTGATGTGGCCCTTTGCGGTCGGCTGGGCTATAAGCAACATTATCTTATCTTATCTCCTGAAGAAAATCAAAAATCTTTTTCTCTGATTTTTTGTTTGTTTCAAATTTAATCTATACCCTTTAATCTCCCACACACTGTACATTGTATTCTGAGGTGAAGGAGGACTCAACATAGTCTTCTGAAGTCACTTTGAGTTATACTCCTGACTTTGAAGTCACTGAAAACTACAGCTACTGCATGTATGTCTTTTTGGCAGATGGCTGCAGGTATACGTGGTGTAAGAAGCCACAATACAGCTACTCCTCTCTACAGATGCAGTCTTGGCATTCAATTTGAAATCGCCACAAGAGGAATAACGTCACTGTAAAATTTGCTGTCACTTTTTGAAATCTGATGAAGTCTGGATTCTTCCATCAGCCATTCCCATCACCATCGATTTCGCATGCCTTTCTCCACCTCCTCTAGCTTTACAACATCGCCTTTTGTCAAAAATGGCATTGTAAGAATTGCTCCGCTGTCACGCTGACGTGTCAAGCATCAACTTTCACATGTGCGTACGTCTGCGGTGTCAAGTCCACCAGAAGGAAGTGGAGCACTTTGTACCTCCAGCACGGAGGAGCGAAAACCACCACTAAAAACTTGCATCGGAATTCAAACGAACAGTGGAACTGCTGTCCAATTTAAACTATTCTTTGAAATTTTCTATCTCCTCAGATTAAAAAAAAAAAAAGCATCACCAGCGCTCGCCATTATTAAAAACCAGAACTCTTGCATGTAACCGGCACAGTAGTACCCATGAAAGAATAAGAATACACCTTGCTCTGATGTGGACCTAAACACTGGGTTCAGCCTCCCAGAAGGCAGATCATCCACACAGGAAGACTAGTCACCCTTTTTGAATGAGCCTTTGAGGTGTTTTATATACAGCGTGCACATTTTGAGAAGTCCTTCACTGACCAAGTTGGCTTCTTCCTTGTGGGAGCAAGAGTTACCCTACTTGTTTGTTTATTGTTTACTGTTCCCTGCCTCATTTCATATTTATTTTCGCTTCAATTAAATCGAGGTTATTTGCATTTGTTTTTGTTTGTCCTTGTACCTGTCTGACTAAATTCAAGTTATAAAAGGCTATGCCAGTCTTGAATAAAAGTTAATTTATGTTTGATCATTTCTCCAGTTCTTGTTGCTGTGTAGATGTCTTCGGTACAGGGTATAAGGGCAAGCTGGGACCATCCTTTTTTGGGGAGGTTTCCTTGTTTGTTCTGTGTGCTCTGTCATGTATTTTAGGCGATTCAGTGTCCTAAGCAGCATTCCTTTGGAGTTATGTTTTCATGTGGGAGCAAGAGTTACCCTACTTGTTCGTTGTTCACTGCCTCATTTCATATTTACTTTCTTCCTTGGGTCGTTTTCCATGTACGGTATGAACCCTTAGGAGCAGTACTAACTTTATCTTCTGCCAGGAAGCAGTTCAGTTCTTACAGAGGCTTTGTTACCACCTGTGGCAGGGACTGCTCAGCCCATTCTGAATAAGCTCATCCTGATTCCGAGACAGGCTTGCAACTGCTTTATCAAGGAGTGACTGGGGAGGAAAAAACGCCCGTAAAAGTCCACCTCTTCTTAGTCGTTTGTATGATATGAATGGACCAATACCTCAAAGCTTGGGGACGCAAGTGTGTTGGTTTCACTTTTATCAATTTTAACTGTTAGACCATCTTATCACTAACAATAATGATAAACCTGTTTACTTTCGAAAGGACTTTAAATGTATAAAACAATCCAAACCCTTTTATCAAATTTCATTTCTAAGGTGTCATAAGCGGACAGCTATATGAAAATGTTGCAAGTGCCTGACCAAGAAATGAAGAGCCTTCCACACAACATAGCCTGTGGAACCATAGCATATGCCTACCACTGATAAAAAGAATACTGCTGAAGACCTGCATTTGTATTTGGTTGTGAAAGTTTAGAATGTAATGCCTTCTTGCTGGTTATTTAAGCTACTGAATGTCAAATCTGAATCCAAACACACACAGGCTTTTATAGTATGCTTGCAGTCAACACATACCAATTTACCATGTATGCTATCAAATTATGAGCATCAGATGCTGAACAGACATGCAACCAAATGTCCCTTCCACACCATAATGCCATCATATCTCTGATTTTCTGATTCAAGGAATATTTAAATAAGACTCGGCAACTAGCATGACTACTGCATGTCAAGATTTATGTCTGCCCATGAATTAACCAGAATGAAGAGGCTTTATTTAAAGCTGATAACACATTATTTGTTTACAATGTAAACTGACAAATCCTGTCTGTCATAATGCTGGCACACTGTGATTTGGAAATAAAAAAATAAACTGTCATGTATCCTTTGTGACAGGTGCTATAACCAAAAGAGCAGAATCAAACATAAAAGGCAAAATGACAAGGAGGCAAAGGCAGGGATGAGGGAGACAAAAAAAAAAGGAGCAGCATTTAGTTATAGTAAAAGGCAGCAAGACCTGCTGTGAATAACAATTTAACTCTTGATCCAAACAATCTATCATGATTAAAACATGGTTTCCACCATTTCCAATGTCATACTTTATCTTCATATAATTTCTTCACAGCAGATTTCACTGCAAACATGAAGAAGCCGAAATTTTACGTCAACACCAGCCACAAACACACAAAAAGACCTTGAAAGGCATAAATATTTTGGGGAGATAAAAAGGAAATTTTTCTTACACCAAATCTTAATAACATGCATTTGTCATATCGTACCGTAAATACTGAAGACTGTGAAGCCTTTAAAACTAATCAGCTATTCCTACATATGATGATTTTCTTTTCATTATTTTGGTTTTAAATTAGTCATTTACAGCTTAAAAATGACTGATTCTGGGGAAAAAAAAACTATTCCCCAAACTTGCTTCTACACCTCTACCTCCATGTGCTATTTTTTTCTTCTTCGCTTTTGTGATCTGTTGAAATTATTAGTCCTTGTCATTTGCAATTACACTTTAAACAGGCGATTAAAATCAAAGACAGGTATATTTAAAACTGTACATGTTATGTGCGTTAATTAAGCAAGGTTTCAGAGTATATCTGATTTTTCAGTAAGAGACCGAATCAGAAATCTGTTAAAACTGTCAAGCTCATGATAATGAAATCTGTGCTGGAATAAAACATATGGCCCAGTACTTACTTAGTGTTTCTCAGATAGGTAGTCTGCGTAAGGCAAACAGAAACACATGCAAGACCTGTAGTGTCAACACTTCTAAACACAATTAACACAGCATACTTTCACACAAATTCCACTAGGAGCTTTAGTATGAATGTCTTCTTTAGATGGACTTTTCTCATTTATGACCCAATAAAAATTTACCCAGGATAAAATCTCCCTTAAAATGCAATCCCTTGCTGCTGTTAGTGAAAGCGCAATGTGCCACCTGCTGACTAACCGTTCACACAATTAGTAATGTGGCTCAGCTAGACTTCAGCAACTGAAGCTTTGATTTTTCCAATGTATGTTCAGGCCAATCTGCTTTCAAGCACTGTGAATACGATAAGGCAGAGAGGAGTGTTAATACATGATGGTAAGACGGAGGAGAAACCATCAACAGACATAAACACTTGCTAAAGCTCACCCTCCCCACCATCCTCTCCCACCACACATACACCTGCACACGATGAATCACAAACAATACTACAAAGAAACAATCAGCATGGCTACTTACTGTTGTAGTCGGCAGGTGTGGGGACTCCTTGCAGGCCCATCTGATCAGGACGGGTTCTGCTGCCTGGCAGAGACATGCCTTGTACGCCCCGAGCTGTGGAAGTATGCATTTTGCGGTCTCGTTCCAGCTCCTCCGTCCCACGACCACCCTGACACAAGTTCCAATTCAAAGATTGGCAGAGAAGTTATACCAACTTGCCACCTCATCTGGTATATAGATATGTGACTAAACCTGACATGCCTCTCACTGATGCCATCATAACCCCCCAAAAGGCATCAAAATGAGGGAGTGCAATTTGTTAACTCTCATTTTAAAAAAATCTGTTGTTAAAATCACAGACATTCCAAGCTGCACTGCTCATGACCAGTCTATTGCTCTCTACTCCACCCACTGCTCTCTACTCCACCCAATACTCTCTATTCTACCCATTACAAAGAAGTCCTAGCAGTAGGTAAATCATTACTGTAACCATTTTCTAAAAAAAGATATGCATAACAGACCATCAAACAGAGAGAGAGAGAGAGAGGGGAGAGAGAGAGAGAGAGAGAGAGAGAGAGAGAGAGACAGAGAGACAGAGAGAGAGAGAGGGAGTAGGGAGAGAAAACTTGACAGTACAAGTGGAGTATTTGTAACTATCCTGCCGTGCAGGCATAGTATGACTTACAAACTTCAACATATTCCAGTCAAAGACATAGTCGTATGTGAACCCTTGTCGGTGGAAGAGATTCCTGAATAACTGCCGCAAGTAGGAATAGTCTGGCTTGTCATCAAACCGTAAGGAACGACAGAAGTTGAGGTAGGTGGCAAACTCAGCTGGAAAAAAAAAAAATTCAGAAAAGGTTGGTAAAAAAGTAAAAGACATTTTTGAGAATATGTGTATTAATCTTAACTCCAGATTTTCATAGAACAAATTCTGTTATTTCAGCATTTGCAGTTACCACATCTGCCATGATCTCAAAAAAGCACATTGTAGCATTTTGAAATTTTAAGTGAAACATTCCAAATTTAAACGCAGCACTCTATATGCCAGGCTACAAGTCAGACTAAACAGCATTTTCTATCGTACTTTGTTTCACGCATGACAAGAAGGTGGACTAAGATGACAGAAATCTCACCACGTTGTCCGATGGCTGACAACCAAAAAGGCGTATATTTCTTGTTTCATCCACATCTATTCATAAGATACCACCACCAATCGACAGAATTTGACACCACCAATTGGCAGAACTTGACAATCGTGTTTATTGCCATGCAAACTGCAAACACTTCACGGCAATTCACAAGAACAGAAATTTTTTTTCCCAACTTTGGTACTTCAAGAGTCGAACACTTCTGCTTCCTGTATTGATTACATCTTCACTGGTCTGCAATTTCACGCACCGGAATGTTGAGCCTTCAGCACAATCTTAAAAAGTGAGGAGATCACTAAATCACAAGTTTTTTTAAACTCAATCAAGTCAGCTTCGTTGGTGTCGATCTCCGAACGTTTTTGGCACAAAATGAATTTGTTTTTGTACCGAAGTCATGATCAAGCACATCTGTGTTATTCTCTCTACTCATATCTTTAAAATCAAATTGCAGTTTACAAGAAAGTGCTGCTTTGCTTATTGGCAAAACTTCAACGGCCGCCACTGGAATTGACCGATTAGTAAGGTAGTTAGCTTAAAGATGTGATATAAACACAACCTGATATTCACTACTTCAAATCATAATGGTTATCCAATGTTTTTCCTTCTTCCATCTTACAGATTTCACAACTCTTGCTCCATGATATGAAACAGTGGCCTCTGGACCTGAGGCAAGTCTCCTTGGCCATTAAACATCAATTATTAACAACATCACCAGCATCAATATAGACCAATACACACACACACTTTTCCCCTCTTTCAGCAGACTTTGAGTGTGTGTGTGTGTGTGTGTGTGTGTGTGTGTGTGTGTGTGTGTGTGTGTGTGTGTGTGTGTGTGCGTGTGCGTGCGAGTGTGTACATGTATGTGTTTTAAGCAAAAACAGTAGAATGAAAAGCAACAAAGTGAAAGAGGAAATGTTGGCAAGTCTGAAAATGTGATAAAAATCAGATGATTAAAAGTGAATCAAGATATTTAATGTTTCAAGCAGCATAAAAAATACACAGTTATCAAAAATATTTTGCAAACACTTTCTTTTGGTAAGAACCACAGCAGCTCTGTGTGCTGCTGAAAAAGTGAAAAAAAAAAAAAAAGGCTGTAAAACAAAAAAAAGCAGGCTGTAAGACTGCCTTACAAAACAAATGCCCTAATTTCAGGTACAATCCTTCCAAATTCAAGGATACATTTTGTACTCAAAATGCACAGTAGCAGATCAAAATTTACTTCTTTATTGTTGTCAAAAGGACTTTGTCTCCCAACCACCATAATCAAACTAAAACAACGTACAAGGAAATCCTTTGCAGAGCTCTTCAATTGGAGTGGACATTTTCTTCTCACTGATGCGTTCATATTTCTGGCGTTTGGTCGCTGCTTTGAGGCCCTGCCAAGGTAAGCTGCCACGCAGGAAGTACATGAAGACATACCCCAAGGATTCCATATCATCCCTCCGACTTTGTTCTGTCAGGCATCATATGCACACACACAACCACAAAACTGAAAAACATTCTTTTCCTTCTCCATCCCTTCCACCCCCTCAAAATAATTCCCCCCCACGAAAATGAGTTTTCATGATTCACAACGAAATCCGATTTTTTTAATGCAGAGAACTGTCAAGTATTTTCCTCAGACATCCAGGCAAATGCCTTATTTCCATGAGATGTGAACAATGCCCAACCGCTTAACTCCTTTATGATGACCTCCCTTAGATAGTCCATTTTCTGTGCACTAAATTTGAATAATTAGTTCCTGTTTTTGAAAGGCACATTTATTTTGTTACTCCCTATTAGTCCTTTGTAGTCTTTCATAACAGTATGAAAGAAAAACATTAACAAATTCTGGCATATATATAATTTGCAACTATTTACTTAGCCATCACTGACAGGCCAGCTTACCAATGCCCAAGTGGGTGTTGATGCTGGCATATCTTGCTGTGCCTGTGAGATTCTTGTTTTCCCTGTAAGGTTGTGCTGGTGTGTTCGGGCATCTCTGTATTTTTTCGCCAGCCCAAAGTCTATAAGATACACAAGATTGCCTTTTTTTCCCCAAACCCATCAAAAAGTTGTCTGGTTTGACATCTCTGTGGATGAAGTTTTTGGAGTGAATGTACTCAATTCTGCTAATCTGGAACAGACCAAAGAAACTGTCAGTTGTTGTAACCATAATCACAATTAAAATGAGAGAGAGAGAGAGAGAGAGAGAGAGAGAGAGAGAGAGAGAGAGAGAGAGAGAGAGAGAAGAGACAGAGAGAGACACAGAGAAAGGGAAACAAACAGAGTGAGAGAAAACAGAGTAAGAGAAAATAATACATGATACTTCAGCAAACTGCAATACTAAACCAAAGTGAAGAAAACCTGAATAGTTTATACAATTCAGGGGTTCCATTTATTGCAAAATTTTGCGTAATTATTGCGTTTTTCTGCCTTCCTACGCATTTTTTTCGCGGCCGTGCGTTTAGCGACGCAGTTTTCCCAGGACCCTGTTCTCAACCGCAAGCCTATGTCAGAGGGGCAAAACACGGCACAGACCTACAGCAGACTGCTTGACACGGCTGACAAACGAGCCTCCCCGCCCGTACGGTTGAGACGAAACGTTTGAACCTGTGCGCTCCGACCAGTCAGTGTCGAACGGACGGAGTGCTTCACGAAACGTTTGAACCTGTGCGGTCCGACCTATATGCGAGTTTTAAACCTTTCGAGTTTGATCCCACATGCCGCTTCAAAGGACTGTACAATTGAATACGAAGCTTTTTCTCGAATATTTAGATTCTTATAATTTTTTGAGTTGACATTCCAAAGCACATCGTGGCCTTGGTACGATTCAATCAAATGTTTGGTCTCCGAATCGGACAGTCTGATCGCCTTGCTGGACGACGCCATTTTTCCGTTGTCATGGGTGTTCGCTCAATGCTGAGCGTTGATTGGTTGGAGGATACTAGCTGTCCGTTTCGAATAGATCACGGTGTATCTCGAACGGTCGGGTCGAACTGGATGCCGAAGTCCGTTTGAGACGTACGTTTACTATGACACGCTCCGTTTGGGATCGGGTTCGACCGGTACGTCCGAAGCGTACGGGCGGGGAGGCTCGTGTGTCAGCACATTTTACTCTGTGGCACTGGCTGACTTTTTGCTAGATCAAGAATGTTCCAAAACGCCTCATCCTTTCTCCCCTCGAAATAAAATGGAATCTTTCCCGCGTCTGCGATGGTGCCATCTTCCAATCGGAATACGTTATGACTTCCGGGCTCCCACGCACACACGATCATCCCGGACTCGTGTGGCACAGAAAACGATTCAGAGCTGTTTTGACGGGAGTGAGTACAGTTTACTTTGTTACGCATTTTTTTCAGCGCTGACGCAATTTTGCGGAGGCGTGCGTTTCTTGACGCAAAAACTAAAAAGTCAGTGGAACCCCTGACAATTACATGTAAAATGCACAGATAGCAAAAATATATTTGGCACACACAAAGACACACCTATGAATACACGGCAAACACACACACGCACCCATATCTGTATGTCTGCACTACATATTTTATACATCCATACCACAACAAATCAGTTGCTCAAAGAACTACATGCATCCAGACACGCAAAAGATCAATGTCAACACCACTGTGTAGAAGTAATAATCAAATAAACTTTAACCTGTGGATGTCTGCTTGTGTTCATCTAAGCCTGTGTACAGGAATTCCATTGTATATATAGACAACAATCTGCATGCCTTACTCTGGTCTGATTTTAAAGTCACAACAGATGCCTGACTGTGTCTGTCAATATAATATGTGCAAGAATGCTACAATATTCTTTGTAACTTTTAGTACAATCTGCTTGTCTAGCTGTTATGTATGTCTGCCAGATTCTCTTGCCCCTTGCTAAGAGCCACAGTGTACCAACCAGCTGGTCGGCTAGGAGCAGGACCGTCTTGAGACTGAACTTCCGAGAGCAGAAGTTGAACAGGTCCTCCAAACTGGGACCCAGCAGTTCCATCACCATCACATTGTAGTCACCCTCCGCTCCACACCATTTGATGGAGGGGATACCCACTGCAACCACCACCAACTTCACATTCTAGCAACAAAGCCATGTATTATGGTGATGTACAGACCTACAGCTTCATCTGTTGTACAGACCTACAGCTTCATCTGTTCACGTTTGGGACCTGAAATCATAACACTACCAGACTCCTTTGGATGATTAAAAGAACGTAACACAGACCTACAGCTTTATTTACTTATTTGGGAACAGAAATCATAATAGCATGGTGAAACCTACAAAACTTGATTTGACTGAAAGTAGGCCGGGTCCAGGGCCGCCTAGGCCCCGGCGGGTACAGGGGCAGCGCCCCGTTGGGGGTCCAGGGGGCAAAGCCCCCCGTGCGAAATTGATTTTTAAAATTTTTTAGGCCAATTTTGTTGGCTCTCCTGCACCAGAAAAAGCTTAATTGTAACATGATTTCTGCAGTAAAAAGCTTAACTGTAACATGCTTTTGTGAGTTACTGTTAGACTTTATGTTCCATTAATTCATTTAAAAGAATAAAAATAATATTCATGGCTTATTGTACAAGCTCAGGAAAGTTCAAGTCTAAAAGTGTAGAAATAAACCAGAATATAAAAACTCAAAAAGGGAAATTTTTCTCACCCAATCTGAACTGATCAAAACATTCCAAAAATCAACAAAATTTCCCCCACAAATTGTTTAAAATGGTCACTTTACTATTTGAATCAAGACTGTGTGTAAAAAGAATATACATGCTCACACATTTGAGATGCACAATGAGGAACCAAAGTAGCCTTATTCTTGCCGGCACAATTTGTCTTTTAAGTCCAAAGAATCGCACCATTTTAAATAAGGAGAAATCAAAGTTGACATGTTGTCAGCACATTTTGTCTTTCCTAGCAACCACACCACATATAGAAAATGGATGAACAAAGGTGGCCTTCTTATCTTGTCAGTTCCTCTTGTCCTCACTGTCAAAAAGCCACCATATACATGAAGTATAATTTATCCTTTCAATCATTTTCAGAATTGTCCATCAATAAAGTGCAAAGCTGTCATCCACATTTCTATCATTTTCCATGGTGTCAAACAAAAGCAAGGACGAGTCATTATGATTCCTGTTGATTTTGATTAAGCAGTCATATATTAATGAAATTATCTTGCCCTGTCAAACAATGAGTGGTAAAGAAAACTAAAAAAAAAAAAAAAAAAAAAAGAAAGGAAAGATGAAGAAAAAAAAAGTCTTTCAGTCCAGTAGTGGGCGCTTGAAAAACTGCCTGATGTCTGCAGCACCAGCTTTTCGTTTTCTACTGGAGCCAGGTACTGGAGACAATGGAGCAGCTGAAGAAGCAGACTGAACATGGCGGGGCACAGATGGACATACAGATGTAGAAATGTTGACAGGTGGGGTTGCAGCTGGAAATAGGCTAGACGTGGAGGAGACAGTGGCTACATTTTTTTTGGCTGCTTGTGATAAATATTCCGAGGTGGGAATTGGTGAAAAAAAAAAAAAAAAAGTAAAGTGTAGGGAGGATTCTGGTCATTTCTGTTTTTCCACCTTTTCTTTTCCTAAAAAAGTATAACAAACATGATTTTTTTTAAGGAAAGGAACTAAAAAAAATAAATAAACAAACAAAATGAAAACTGACAACAAAACCCCCACTCACAATAATAAAATTCTAAGAATCCCATCACCCCCCACCCACCACCTGAAAGTAATATAAAAAAAAAAGAAGGAAATTTACTCTTTAAAAAAATCCAAACAATAAAAAATTGGAAAATTTTCCACCCCTGATTAAATATTAAATTACTCCCACCCCACCAAAAATATCAACTATAAGTATAATTAGCCCCCCCCCCCCCCCCCCCCCAATCAACTTTTTAAATTTGATTCTAATTACTTTAGCAAAGAATACAAAAATGTTAACTCGCCTTCATGTTTTTCTTATGCTCTGGGTGATCAGCATGGCTTTGAAGTTTCTTTTTTCCGTTCGCTCAGTAACTGATCGTTTTTGAACAAACGATAGGCCTACAGAAACACGTGCCGGCCACATTTATTTTCTTACACCACTTGCGATATTCATTGCCGTCGTCATCAGTTTCGTTTAGCCATTGTCATCTCCATTTGTTTTTAATTTGGCCCTCCACGCATGCTACTGGATCTCCTTCTTTCAAAAACGCCATGACTACTTAATTTCTGGAGCACCGTGCAAACTTTCGTTGTCAATCAGACGCGCCAATGTTCGCCTGTGAAGATGCCGGAAACACAGAAACAGCTACTTCCGGTATGAGATGGAAAACTTGGATCGAACACAAAATCGGAACCGATAAATCGGGTTTTTTTTTTTTTTTTTTTTTTTAAATTGACGGAAGTTCCGTCAAGACTGAAAGTCATTTTGACGGATTTCCGTCCAT
>CM031596.1:76829770-76842270 GCA_018398815.1 Conus ventricosus | reverse complement strand
CCCATGAATACCTCCCGATCTGGTTTCGATGGCTCATACAGGCTGTATAATCAGCAATTTGTTCTCTATCACAGTCTATGACACCTTCACTTCTAGACTTTTTTTCAACTTTAAAAATTGAAATTAAAGGTTGTTTCAACTATGGCGAAAAACACTTATGGTCTGTGAACAAAACAAAAAAATATCAGAGGGGCTGGCTGACAGCAATCATATTTTATTTGTTGCTTTAATATAAGCCCAGAAAGGGGCAAAATACCTTCAGAATTCTGGCACCATGAGCCAGTACAATAATTTAGTGAGGCAAATGTGACACGACATTTTTGGGGCCAATTTGGTTTACATAACTTTATTTCAGAAACAAATGAACAGAATACCTTCATTATTGACAGGACGAATGAGCAACAACAAGCCCTAGGCTTATACTGTGCTCAAATTGACATTTACAATATATTGGCGGTTAAATACATTCACAATATATTTTAAACATTTCACTTCGTGCTTGGGGCCAATTTCAGTTGTTTCCTGTGACACAATTACCATGCATAGGAGTAGGCAGGTCAGACTCTTCTCCTTATCTTTTTGTTGTTGTTGTTGTTGTTATCAACAGGTTAAAGAAATGTTTCCTTTGTTCAGTGTTCCACAACCCTGTTTCCAGGACAAAAATTCATTTCAAAGACAGAAACTAACATGCCCACAGGATTTTAAACAATGAGTGTTATACACCGAAACTTTTCTTTTAATCTTTTATGACAATGAGTGTTATGAACTTAAGCTGTTCCTTTTAACCTCTTCACTAGCAAAGAGTGTTATTACTAAAGCTGTTCCTTTTAACCCTTCCACTTGCAATCAAAGCTGTTCCTTTTAATCCTTTCACTAGCAATGAGTGCTATAAACTAAAACTGTTCCTTTTAACCCTTTCATTAACAGCCTTTAAAAGTGAATTCAAAATATGGGGTGTTGTTTGGGGGTGGGGCGGGGATCAATTTAAATTCAACATGACCTTTCAACAGTACAAGACTATGTTCTAACAGATTTAACAGAATTGCCTATTTCTGCATGCATGCAATGATGCATGCATGTGTGTGAATGCGTCACTTTTATGTGTGTGTGTGGTGTGTGTGTGTGTGTGTGTGCGCGCGCACACACACACATGCACGCGCGTGTATATGAGAGAGAGAGAGAGAGAGAGAAAGAGAGAGAGAGAGAGAGAGAGAGAGAGAGAGAGAGTGTGTGTGTGTGTGTGTGTGTGTGTGTGTGTGTGTCTGTCTGTCTGTGTGTGTGTCTGTGTGTGTGTGATTGGAACTTCTGAGGTTCAAGAAAAGTGCAAGTGATTTTTTCCTGGGACTTGTGCGATTTTTTTCAGTGATTTCTTTGACTTGCACATGAGGTAAAAGTTAGTAATACTGTTACTAGTGTTAGACCCCATTGATACACAGGTATCTCTGGATGGTAACACAGGAAGCATCCTGCTACAAACTTGTTTCAGCATGACAACTGATATTACTGATAATGCTGTTTAAAAGTGTTTTACTTTTAGTGAAGTTCTAATTATGAGGCCCCCCCTTTTAAGAGTTTGTGTCAATCCTTTTCATCAAAGCTGTCCTGGGAATGCGCAGAGAGATGATTTGCTATGTCAGCCTGTGCCATGACCACAACGTGTGTGTGTGTGTGTGTGTGTGTGTGTGTGTGTGTGTGTGTGTGTGTGTTTCATTCATTTTCCCCCCTTTGCACTATTGCAGAATCAAAAAAAAGTTTGGGTTGGCAGCACAATCTTGGTTGGTCTAGTGACACTGAAACTAGTGAAAGAGAACACCTTTTGTGAGCCTTTGCTCCACTACTACTCAGAAAAGCACAAGTTTAGCAAATAGATCCAATACTATTTAAAACTGCACAAAACTCAACAGCCATAACAACCTACATAGAACTTTGCAAAACATGCCATTTGACAAGTCTTTTCCTGCATGCATTTATTCACAAATAAAGAAATGTGACATATCAAACTACATTAGATAGTATATTCATGTCCATAACACTAGGTAGAACAATGGCTTACTGGTAACCAAATTCAGTATTAACTGTGGGCACTCTCTATAAATACACTGAAAATTCTGGATTAATTTCATCATGGCTCAATGAGATGTATGATCAAGCTGTTTTCTGAAACAGAACAAGTATATGCAACTAAATTTTGTTATTGCATTTTACATTACTTATTTTTCATCAAAGTGTGTACTCAAAATGACCTAGAACTGGAAACGTGATACTGACATGGGCAAAAGATGCAGAGTTTTGCACACTTCTGCAATGTTGAAAATTCCAAAGGCATTGACTCTGCTCTAAAAACAAATTAAGAAAACAAGCTTTTCAATGCACACAAAAGAAACAGAGGAAATCTTTTTTTGCTTCCTTTTGTTTTTACTAATTTCGAACTGAACTACTTGGGAAAAGCCTTTTCATAAGATGGCAAGTTAGTTACATTTCCAATGCAATAACTTATGGAAATAACTATAATTTTACCAAAAATGCAAACACACTTCTGGAAAAAAATGAACATTTTTCCTTTATCATTATGAGAAACTAAACAGTATTTGTTAAAATGACCAGATAATATTTAAAATTTTATATCAAACGTCTGAGATAACTCAAACTCTTTTCAACCTCACATGGTATCATTCCTGTGTGTAGCATGCAATGCTGGACAATTGAAAAGGAGCTGTTGAATCGCAACATTTAAAGTTGTAAATCACTTTGACATGACTTAGTACTGTTTCGGAAATTCCACTCATGCAAGTGTGACCCATCACCTGAATCTAAGCATGAAATTTCATTCAGTTTGTCATTTCTCAGATTCATTTGAATTGAATGTAACCAACGACACCACTGCACACCTGTAAAGTTCTCTGCACATTTGAACATGTAACTGACTGTAGGTTAATTGCCTTTTACAAAATACACTGGAATGTTTATTATTCTTTTAGTCATTAAATAAACGTATCATTAAAACTTTTGTAAATACTGAAGAGTATGTGAACAGTTAGATCAGATCAGTAGCAGACTGAAAACAAGTTTCTAAGGGGGCTACTTCTGTTGTGATCTTTACCAGATTCCATTGTAGATCTAACTCGTGTGACGATCGAAATTATTTCGAGGTATTTTCTGTGGATTTCTTTTCCTTTGGTGACAAGTATGCACTATAAATTACAGTGTTACTCCTGGTGTACAAGTTTATGTTTAAGGCTTTTGCTAAAATTTTCAATGAAAGTTTGATTTACAAAGTTTCATTGAAAGTTTGATTCGATTTGTCCTGTACTTTGTCTATGTCCTTGGCGGTAATTAACCCCCTCTCTCTAATTTTTTACAAAGAAATGCTTTTGCCACCTCATCATCCTCTGTGTTCCTGAGCCATTGCCATTTCTGAGTGCCAATGAAAAGAAAAAGGACATCTTATTAATATCATCTAAAAGGACATCTTATTAATATCATCTATCATATGACTGCCCAAAACTGCATTCCTTTAGCTGTATCGATCTGGAGTCCAGGCAGTTCAAGTAAAACAAATACTGAAACTGAACAGGCAGAAATGTAAAAGGCTGGGAATGTTACTTCTCTTGAGCTACATTCGAGCTGAAAAGAGTTATGGGATATATAATTCTGGCTGAAACTGAAAGCCCATGTAAGAAACGCACGCACACTAATACACACATGCCACACACATGTAGGCCTACTCACACACATGCACACACACACAGTCACTAACTCACTGCATACAGTTGAGTTACAACTCCTTTGAGTTACAATGAGGCATGCTTGGCTGATGGGGTTAAGAAACAGTTTTTACATACACTGATCTGGTGATGATTGACAAAATCACACAAAACGATTCATTGTTTCATGTTTACAAGCCCAAGGTTAAGCGAGGAAATGGTCATACATGGCTTAGTATAATATTCATGATCTGGTGTACGCACACACAGACACACACACAATACACAAAGCAAGTCTGACCGAGACAAAACACAAACGCAGTGAGTGAGGCAGCTGAGAGCTGGCTTACACATGATCCACACCTATAATGATGACTCAGTCGAGCGCAAACTTGTCATCATCAATTTAACGATCTATTCTACCAATCTGTCCAGGACTCACTCATACTGATGACGCAGACCAGATTTTCACTCATTCAACTCAGCTGATCCAATTTCTTTGAACTTAAATCATCCAGCTTGAATAAAAACAATTTCTACGATTAAGGATCGACCATACGCATACTTACCTAAATAAATGTCACCAAAGGAGCCGCTGCCAATCTTTCTTCCAAGACGATACTTGTTTCCTACCCGTAACTCCATGGTTCCAACAACAAAGAAAATATGTCCAACTTAGCACAATGGAGACTGCATCGACTGAGCACTAAGTTTCCACCAGTTCAACTCGATCACTGAAAAACGTAGGTCGGGTAGGATGAATTCCGCGCGGGAAATCACACCTCCAATAATGTTTCTCTCAAAATAAAGACGACATCTGTAAGCTAAAAGAATGATGTACTCAATTTTGTCATTCTGAGACTAATACATTCCCAACGTAAGAGTCGATGCTGCTGGTAAAATAACGGTGTCTATCTAGCTGGATCCATTATTTACTGAATGGTTGCTTGACACACACTACGCAAGCGCTGAAAAGCTGCTTCCGCAGTAGAAACCCGGATGATAGGCGTCTGCTTGACCCGTAACGCTAACCTTAGTAACAGCTGATTTAGTCAGCAATAAGATATATTTTTCGTGTTTACATTTCTTTATCTTATCACGTCTAAAGTTTTATAGAACGGTGTGGTGGCAAGAAAGCTATGGCGGCCATGTAAGTCATTCATCCGCTCAAAGCGTTTCCTCAGCCTTGTTTATGTGTGAGCGTTCTGCGTGACTTTATCCGCGTCATTAGTTACGGCTCTGGGTAGTGGAAGTGGGTTCCACATGAGATCCCTGGCCACAGCCACGGTCGTTAGGTGTACGGTCTGTGCAGTAAACAACACGCCGATAGAAATCGTACAGCAACCCTCTCCACATCCCCTCCTCCAATGGGGATAGCATTTCACCTATATAAACAAAATACATTAAGATGGTTTGCACTCAATGGTAGGCCCACGTAGACGCTTCCGATATCAAACAGATTGATAGAATTACTTTTTTTTTTCTCTCCGTCAGCATATGATATGTATACTGATCTAAATGGGGAGCCAATTGATATAATGTACTTGGATTTTAGAAAGGCATTTGATTCTGTCCCCCACGAAGGGCTGCTAACTAAACTAAAAGCATATGGAGTAATTGGTAATGTTTTAAACTGGATCAGAGGTTTTCTTAAAGGAAGGTCACAGTTGGTGAGAGTGGGAGAAGAGAGATCCAAGACATCTGAGGTCCTAAGTGGAGTTCCACAGGGTAGTATCCTAGGGCCCATATTATTCACTGTGTTCATTAATGATTTACCGGACATGACTCAAACCACATGCAAAATATTTGCAGATGACACAAAAATATATGATAAGGCAACAAATAGCACAAAGATCCAACAGGACATAAATAAGCTACAAGAATGGTCAGATGAATGGAACCTTTACTTCAACGTAGCAAAATGTAAGGTGATGCACATTGGCAAAAAGAATAAACAGTTTGAATATACTATGATTGTGAATGACGAATTGCAGAAAATAAATACATGTGATGAAGAAACAGATCTGGGAGTAACCTTTGATAAAGATTTATCCTTTGATCCTCACATCCAGAGAGTGGTGAACAAAGCAAATCAGATGATGGGACTCATCAGGAGAACTTTTACCTTCCTAGAGAAGGAGACATTTATCAAGTTATTTAAAGCATTTGTTAGACCTCATCTCGAATACGCTAATGTAATTTGGAGTCCCCATCTCAAGAGACAGTCAAAAATGATAGAAAATGTACAAAGGCGAGCTACTAAAATCCTGAAAGAATGTAGGAATTTAAACTATAATGAAAGATTGCACTAATCTCCAATTACATTCACTGAAAGGAAGGAGGATCAGAGAGACCTGATCCAATTTTTTAAAATATTCCATAATTATGATGATGTCAATGTGCATGCGCTTTTCAATTCTCAGAAGTGGATTGCACAAGAAATAATGAAGGCAAGATTTTTATAAGGCATTGTCATACTAACAAAAGAAAGTCTTGTTTACCTTGAAATTGCTAAATATTGGAATGCACTGCCTACTAACACCAAATATGCACCTGATACAACAGCTTTAAAAAACTCCTAGATGAAGACCCTAAATTGAAAGATGCTTTCTATAGTGTGGATTGAATATAATGTTATTTATGACAGGCATGCAACCAGACCGAACTTAAATTGAAAAATAATGAGGGACGCAAATAGGCCTAAGCTAAGGCTAAAAAAGCCGTCCCTATTACTACTACTACTACTACTACTACTAAAGATTTGGTATGAGAAAATTGTCGAAGCTTTGTTTGTTGCTTTTACTGATCGTGGTTTCTATCTAGATGGAGTGCACCGCTTAATCTTAGTCTTTGCCCAAACAGTGTTTTACTGATCGTGGTTTCTATCTAGATGGAGTGCACCGGCTTAATCTTAGTCTTTGCCCAAACAGTGTTTTACTGATCGTGGTTTCTATCTAGATGGAGTGCACCGGCTTAATCTTAGTCTTTGCCCAAACAGTGTTTTACTGATCGTGGTTTCTATCTAGATGGAGTGCACCGGCTTAATCTTAGTCTTTGCCCAAACAGTGTATTACTGATCGTGGTTTCTATCTAGATGGAGTGCACCGGCTTAATCTTAGTCTTTGCCCAAACAGTGTTTTACTGATCGTGGTTTCTATCTAGATGGAGTGCACCGGCTTAATCTTAGTCTTTGCCCAAACAGTGTTTTACTGATCGTGGTTTCTATCTAGATGGAGTGCACCGGCTTAATCTTAGTCTTTGCCCAAACAGTGTTTTACTGATCGTGGTTTCTATCTAGATGGAGTGCACCGGCTTAATCTTAGTCTTTGCCCAAACAGTGTTTTACTGATCGTGGTTTCTATCTAGATGGAGTGCACCGGCTTAATCTTAGTCTTTGCCCAAACAGTGTTTTACTGATCGTGGTTTCTATCTAGATGGAGTGCACCGGCTTAATCTTAGTCTTTGCCCAAACAGTGTTTTACTGATCGTGGTTTCTATCTAGATGGAGTGCACCGGCTCAATCTTAGTCTTTGCCCAAACAGTGTTTTACTGATCGTGGTTTCTATCTAGATGGAGTGCACCGGCTCAATCTTAGTCTTTGCCCAAACAGTGTTTTACTGATCGTGGTTTCTATCTAGATGGAGTGCACCGGCTCAATCTTAGTCTTTGCCCAAACAGTGTTTTACTGATCGTGGTTTCTATCTAGATGGAGTGCACCGGCTCAATCTTAGTCTTTGCCCAAACAGTGTTTTACTGATCGTGGTTTCTATCTAGATGGAGTGCACCGGCTCAATCTTAGTCTTTGCCCAAACAGTGTTTTACTGATCGTGGTTTCCATCTAGATGGAGTGCACCGGCTCAATCTTAGTCTTTGCCCAAACAGTGTTTTACTGATCGTGGTTTCCATCTAGATGGAGTGCACCGGCTCAATCTTAGTCTTTGCCCAAACAGTGTTTTACTGATCGTGGTTTCTATCTAGATGGAGTGCACCGGCTCAATCTTAGTCTTTGCCCAAACAGTGTTTTACTGATCGTGGTTTCTATCTAGATGGAGTGCACCGGCTTAATCTTAGTCTTTGCCCAAACAGTGTTTTACTGATCGTGGTTTCTATCTAGATGGAGTGCACCGGCTTAATCTTAGTCTTTGCCCAAACAGTGTTTTACTGATCGTGGTTTCTATCTAGATGGAGTGCACCGGCTTAATCTTAGTCTTTGCCCAAACAGTGTTTTACTGATCGTGGTTTCTATCTAGATGGAGTGCACCGGCTTAATCTTAGTCTTTGCCCAAACAGTGTTTTACTGATCGTGGTTTCTATCTAGATGGAGTGCACCGGCTTAATCTTAGTCTTTGCCCAAACAGTGTTTTACTGATCGTGGTTTCTATCTAGATGGAGTGCACCGGCTTAATCTTAGTCTTTGCCCAAACAGTGTTTTACTGATCGTGGTTTCTATCTAGATGGAGTGCACCGGCTTAATCTTAGTCTTTGCCCAAACAGTGTTTTACTGATCGTGGTTTCTATCTAGATGGAGTGCACCGGCTTAATCTTAGTCTTTGCCCAAACAGTGTTTTACTGATCGTGGTTTCTATCTAGATGGAGTGCACCGGCTTAATCTTAGTCTTTGCCCAAACAGTGTTTTACTGATCGTGGTTTCTATCTAGATGGAGTGCACCGGCTTAATCTTAGTCTTTGCCCAAACAGTGTTTTACTGATCGTGGTTTCTATCTAGATGGAGTGCACCGGGCTTAATCTTAGTCTTTGCCCAAACAGTGTTTTACTGATCGTGGTTTCTATCTAGATGGAGTGCACCGGCTTAATCTTAGTCTTTGCCCAAACAGTGTTTTACTGATCGTGGTTTCTATCTAGATGGAGTGCACCGGCTTAATCTTAGTCTTTGCCCAAACAGTGTTTTACTGATCGTGGTTTCTATCTAGATGGAGTGCACCGGCTTAATCTTAGTCTTTGCCCAAACAGTGTTTTACTGATCGTGGTTTCTATCTAGATGGAGTGCACCGGCTTAATCTTAGTCTTTGCCCAAACAGTGTTTTACTGATCGTGGTTTCTATCTAGATGGAGTGCACCGGCTTAATCTTAGTCTTTGCCCAAACAGTGTTTTACTGATCGTGGTTTCTATCTAATGGAGTGCACCGCTTAATCTAGTCTTGCCAAACAGTGTTTTACTGATCGTTTCATCAGATGGAGTGCACCGGCTTAATCTTAGTCTTTGCCCAAACAGTGTTTTACTGATCGTGGTTTCTATCTAGATGGAGTGCACCGGCTTAATCTTAGTCTTTGCCCAAACAGTGTTTTACTGATCGTGGTTTCTATCTAGATGGAGTGCACCGGCTTAATCTTAGTCTTTGCCCAAACAGTGTTTTACTGATCGTGGTTTCTATCTAGATGGAGTGCACCGGCTTAATCTTAGTCTTTGCCCAAACAGTGTTTTACTGATCGTGGTTTCTATCTAGATGGAGTGCACCGGCTTAATCTTAGTCTTTGCCCAAACAGTGTTTTACTGATCGTGGTTTCTATCTAGATGGAGTGCACCGGCTTAATCTTAGTCTTTGCCCAAACAGTGTTTTACTGATCGTGGTTTCTATCTAGATGGAGTGCACCGGCTTAATCTTAGTCTTTGCCCAAACAGTGTTTTACTGATCGTGGTTTCTATCTAGATGGAGTGCACCGGCTTAATCTTAGTCTTTGCCCAAACAGTCCTCCACCAAAGTCGGCGTAGATGTCCCAATATAGAGTGCATTATTTGACCTTCGATCATATAAATTGACTGAAATCACTAGGATGTCAGATAAAGTCTTGGCTGGACTGGAAAGTGAAATGGTCTGACAGTAATTGAAGAAGCAGCAAGCCACTTGATGAGTTCAACAAGAACTACAAACTTTGAATGCGCGTGACATAGAAGTAATTTGAACAATTCAAGACCTAGTAAGCAAGGACAAATTGAATTAATTTTTTTTTTTTTAACAGGTGAGAAAAGGGCGGTTACATGAATTCTCTCGTCTGCTTCCTCATCCCTCCTTAGCCACTTTCCACCCAGGAACTACAAAAACAAAACAAAACTAACAAAAAAAGCTAGAAAGTCGCTCGCACACACACACACACACACACACACACACACACACACACACACACACACACACACACACACACACACACACACACACACGAGTGTGTGCATGTGTGCATGCGTGCGTGCGCGCGCCTGTGTATACATCGGTCTAGACCCGAAGTGCTTTGAGGTACGACGACACAGATTCACCATGAACTAGACGAAGAAGAAGAAGAAGATGACGACGAAGAAGAAGACGAAGAAGAAGGTCACACAACACATTCTCTGATTCAGCTTCTCTCAGTTTATCCTCAACGTAGTCTCCGTGTTCATACCGGCGGGACGGGATGTCTCTATGCTAATACATTTAATCTTTTCTTATACTCTCTTTGACTCCCCTTTTCTTTATGCTGTTTTGCTATCGTCTATCATCTTTCTGCCTTTGTGACCCATTCACTTGTCTTTGTTCCAGAAAGAAAAAAAGTTTACATATTTTCTCTTGTGGAATTCAAAATATGCCAGGTTTTTATTGTTATGATCTGGCTATCACACGTAATGAAACTATACACATTGTTCAATGGACACTTTATTCCCATTTCTCAGATGTCTATACTTCCATATAGTCGTTTTCTTTATGCATTTTTGTGGCACTGTTACGTTCATGATGATTCCTATACGCTGTTCTTTACATCTGGGAAGGAAAGCAGAAGGAAGATGGTGGGGAGAGGACAAATCAAAGTGCACTCTTTCACCATTTTCTTCTCCTACAAATCAAAAGGACAATGACGGGTACGTGTTTCAGCATGACCTCGTCTTCAGTAATGAGTCAAGCAGGGAAGCAACCATTTTGACAGAAGATAACTAGGACGAGACTTGGCATGAAATAAACTGTCCGATATAAATTTTCAAGCGACAACCTTTCAACTCCGGAGTTATACTGACAAATCATATGTCATTGTTGTCTAATTGATGGGATTCTAAAGTGTTCTTTCGCATATCAATACATCACTAAATCTTTCAGGTTCCATGGCTGCAGACAGGATAGCATTAACTGACTGAGCATGCACATAAATGTATTGGCCCGGTAGTTATGAATGTGACGTTGTTTCCCCTCTACCAAATATGTATTCGGTCGGTGGCACTGATAGAATTTTTGGTTACGTCTGTTTTCTTCGTCAGAAATATTTTTTTATTTATCTATCTAGTTGGTTATTCATTTATCATTATCAATATTATTTTGCCTTTGTAACACCTGATCTCTCCCCTCCCTTTTTGTACTGGGAGTACTTATAGAACAGGGAGTACTTTAGAATGGGAACGAAGAAATGCTGTCTGTCATGTGTGTGTGTGTGTGTGTGTGTGTGTGTGTGTGTGTGTCCGTCCGTGGTCAAAATGTGTTCCACTCGCTCCAGACAAAACTACTGGGCCGATCTTTCTGAAATTTGTAGGTATGTTCATTATGGGCCAAAGATGATGCCCGATGTGTTATTTTACCGTTATAGCCGTTACTAATGGCTGTAACGGCCTGCAACGGTTTTTCTTCTTTATGGAATATCTCAGAAAGTACGGGGCCGATCTTTCTGAAAATTTCTAGGTATGTTCATTGTGGGTCACGGATGATGCCCGACATTTTAGATTACCGTTATAGCCCTTACTAACGGCTGTAACGGCCTGTAACGGTTTTTCTTCTTTATAGAATATCTCAGAAAGTACTTGGCCGATCTTTGTGAAAATTAGCAGGTATATTCATTATTGGTCACGGATGATGCCCGATGTTTTAGTTTACCGTTAGTAACGGCTATAACGGCCTGTAACGCTTTTTCTTCTTTATGGAATATCTCAGAAAGTACGTGGCCGATCTTTGTTAAAAAAAAAAAGAAAAAAAAAAGGCAAGTATGTTCACTGTTGGTCCCGGATGATGCCCGATGTTTCAGTTTACCGTTATATAGCCGTTACTAACGGCTAAAACGGCCCATAACGGTTTTCCTTCTTTATGGAATATCTCAGAAAGCACTTTGTCGATCTTTCTGAAAATTTATAGGTACGTTCATTATTGGTCCCGGATGATATCCGATGTTGTACTTTACCGTTATAGCCGTTACTAACGGCTATAACGACCCATAACGGCTTTTCTTCTTTATGGAAATCTCAAAAAGTACGTGGTCGATCTTTCTGAAAATTTGTAGGTATGTTCATTATGGGTCACGGATGATACCCGATGTTTTACTTTACCGTTATAGCCGTTACTAACGGCTATAACGGCCCATAACGGTTTTTCATTTTATGGAATATCTCAGAAAGTACTTGGCTGATCTTTCTGAAAATTAGCAGGTACATTCATAATGGGTCCCGGATGATGCCTGATGTTTTAGTTTACCGTTATATCCGTTACTAACGGTTATAACGGCCCATAACGTCGGTTCTTTTGTATGGAATATCTTATAAAGTATGTGGCCGATCTTTCTGAAAATTTGTAGGTATGTTCATTATGGGTCACGGATGATGCCCGATGTTTAAGTTTATCGTTATAGCCGTTACTAACGGCCCATAATGGTTTTCTTCTTTATGGAATATCTCAGAAAGTACTTGGCTGATCTTTGTGAAAATTAGCAGGTATGTTCATTATGGGTCACGAATGATGCCCGATGTTTTAGTTTACCCCGTTATAGCCGTTACTAACGGCTGTAACGGCCTGTAACGGTTTTTCTTCTTTATAGAATGTCTCAGAAAGCACT
>CM031596.1:76779770-76824770 GCA_018398815.1 Conus ventricosus | reverse complement strand
TTTAAATAAAAAGAAAGAAAGAAAGAAAAAAAGGCCTTAAGGAAAAGTCGAACAGGTCGAGAATTCTGATAGGAATGAGAAGCTGTCAGAATGTTGATTGTCCTTCACAGTCGATGCTCTCACCTTCTGAAACAGGTCAGCGAACCCAATGATCGGTTTACCATGTTGCTTGTTTTCGATCGTGATTGATTGTGTTTGTTTTGAGTTCTGAAGAACGTTAGCAACGTCTTTTCCAACTGAAATGTGAATATAGACCCTTACTATGTAAGTCGTTTCCATGGAAACCACGACATGACATCCAAAAAAAAAAAAAAAAAAAGAAATGAAAATAAAGACGTCATGGCGTGGCACCTTCTCCCGTCAAGTTCCCACTGCCGCTCCCTGTCCCTCCATTACAGGCGCAATAACTCGACCGTTCCTCCAGCTCCCCTTCTCCTCTCTCACAACTTTCTGAAATCAGTAACCTCAACATTTACCAGTCAGTAACACCCCCCTCCCCAATCACTACCACCCTCCCCATCCCCCCCCCCCCCCTCCCCAACTCCCTGCCTTCGTCTCCTACAACTTTTTCGTACTGATTAAGCAGGTGATGCTCAGCGGTGTCTGTTCTGAACCATCATTCGCAGGACTCGATATAGCAAGTCCCTAGGACAAGAACTGCTTAGTGGCAGAGACGGTGTGAGGGAAAACTTCCCTTCGAGCATGTGGACCTGGGGTGTGTGGATGTAGTGCGGGAGCGTAGCTGAAAGAAAAAGATTGTACATTTTCTCCCCATACTAACGAATGCTTTTATATATTGTTAGTTCATGTATAGAGAATGCAAAATCCTATGCTAGGCAGACAGGGTAACCAACTGACTTAACATGTGAAAGACATCGATGCAGATGCCTGTTCCTCTCGGGAACATGCAAGATGAGACAGGGAAAAAAAACCCAGTTTTGATCAAAAGTTTGGAATGTAACAACTGTCTTCACTTATAAACCCCCATCTGGGAATCTTCACAGCCAGCTCAATACAGTAAATGCGTCTGTGTTGATCAGGGCATTTGAAAAACACTCTCAAAAAGCGCATCTATTATGTTGATGAAACTCGACTGTGTGGTTCCAGGCTTCTCATGTGAGCTCCTGGCGAACTCAGTTCTGCGTTGCTGCCGGTCAGGGCCAAAAAGTCACACAAATTAATATCTTTGAAGGGATTTGAACCTCAGGTCTCGAAGCCCGCAGGCCTACGACCTTAACAACCGCGCCATTGCGGGTGGTGAGAACATTTTATTGATTACAAATGCCAGTGTCGAAAAGAATTTTTTTTTCTTTTAATTTACAGTTTGGGAAATCAGAGGCGCGCGCACGCGCGCGCTCACACACACACACACACACACACACACACACACACACACACACACACACACACACACACACACACACACACACACACACACACACACACACACAGATGCGAGACGCTGCGTGCGTGTGTGTGTGTGTGTGTGTGTGTGTGTGTGTGTGTGTGTGTGTGTGTGTGTGTGTGTGTGTGTGTGTGTGTGTAAGAGAGAGATAAAGAAAGAGAGAGAGAGAGAGAGAGAGAGAGAGAGAGAGAGTGTGGGATTTGGTTAAAGAAAATGACTCGTTCACAAGTGGTCTCGATCTACCCCCCCCCCCCCCCCCCCGCGCACTCTGCCCCTTCCACCCCTAAGATCTTGTTTCTGATTCATCCAGCCGCAGGTGTGAAACTTATATAGTGATTTGTCTTGGAAATTTTATGGTGATTTTTCTTCAACAGCGCATGAAAGATTTCGATTATTTGTGCGCCTCCTAGTCATAAGGGTATGAACATTATGATTTCACGCGAGTTTTTGTTTTCAAAATGAAAGTTTGTAGTCATAAGTTATAATGTTATAACCCAGCCGACCAGAACGGCCAAGTCAGCACTGCCGGCAAGCTGAACATGGAACTTTCGACGTTAAAAGGTCAAAAAATCGGATTAAAAAAACAACAACAAAACAAAACAAAACGAAAACGAAAACCACAACCACCGAAACCAAACTAACTGATTTCAGTAAAGTATGTCACCATCCACGTTTAAATCAGATCAAATGATATGCGCCTTCGTGTGTGTGTGTGTGTGTTGTTGTTGTTCTTCAATTTAACGTCTTCCCACTTAACGTGATTACAGACAGTGTGTGTGTGTGTGTGTGTGTGTGTGTGTGTGTGTGTGTGTGTGTGTGTGTGTGTGTGTGTGTGTGTGTGTGTGTGTGTGTGTATGTGTGTGTGTGTGTGTGTGTGGTGTGTGTGTGTGTGTGTGTGTGTGTGTGTGTGTGTGTGTGAGTGTGTGTGTGTGTGAGTGTGTGTGTGTGTGTGTGTGTGTGTGTGTGTGTGTGTGTGTGTGTGTGTGTGTGTGCCGGCATCGGCTGCGTGTGTGTGTGTGAGTGGAGAGAGAGAGAGGGAGTTTTTGGTGTTTGTGGTGTGTGTGTGGTGTGTGTGTGTGGTGTGTGTGTGTGTGTGTTGAATTTTTTGTTTGTATAGAGGGGTATTGAAAGTTAAAGAAAAAATCCACGGACTACGTAATAAATGGGGCAAACGAACAAAAAAACAAAAATTTTTAATATTTTTGGTAATGTCAGGGTGCGATCTACATTTGAATTTAGACCAGCCGTGCCTTACTTTCCCTTTTGGGACAATCAGTAATAGTGACTTACACAAGAATTTCCCCACATACGCATTTTAACATTTTGCGAATTTGGTTCGAAGTAAATTTCAAGCGCATCCTAGAATAAGGAAAACAAACTCCTAGATTTTGGGACTTTCGAATTTGCTAATTTCGTTTTGGGGGTGAAGTCGGGATTTGGCCCGTAACATTTGAAATATTGACATCGTGTTTTTCAATAACCTTTTGAAACTTTAAAGACTTTTTAACAAGGTATACATCTGATAGTCTGGGAATGTTAAGGCAGCGGCCTTCAATATTTCGAGCGCTCCCGAGCAGCTGATCAACTTTCTCTTTTTTAGTTTCCACAATGTAGGGCACCCAACAGAACGCCATTTATTCTTTCATCGATGGGAAAGGGCCCACGTTTTAAATTCTGTAAAAGTTTTTAAACGAATTTTTTGAATTTAAAGACTGTAAGCAAAAGAGCTGACTTTTGATCCGCACAGAAAAAGGAAACAATTTCTATGGAAAATTTAAAACATGCTTCAGGACATCAAATACAACAATTTGCGAAAAAATTGACAATGTTGCCAAATGATAAATTTTTCTCTACTTTTAAATTTTTTGTTTTATAAAAGCTGCCCTTTTCTTTGTACAACACTGACCATCTGAAAAAAATTTGGAAGGCCTTATATTGATTTTCCAAATGAGAATTTACATAATTTTTTAAAGGTTGGTGGATCGTTTTTGTTCAGTTCATTAATTTTGTCAAAATTTTCTTGGTTTGTTTCCTTTTGGGAATGGGGGAATGGATGATTTTACAGCTTTTTTATTTTTGGTTAATGTTTTTTTTTTTTAAGAAAGAGATGGATGACTGAATAAATTTAGCTGATTTATGTCTTTTGCTCTTTTAGCAAAACGTCCTGATTGAGAGATACTTCATTTGTACAGAAATTTTTTCTGTAAAAGGGTTTCTTTAAAACAAATTTAAGGGGGACACTTTTCAAAATTTCATTCAAAGGAAAGATTCCAAATTTTCATATAAGTCCCAATTTACATGCAGGGTTGGGAACCCAAAGCAAGTTTTATAGTTTTGCGTCAACACTTTGTAACTTATTAAGTAGATTTGTGGACACTAAAGAAAATTTCTTGAGCATAAAAAAACTAAGCGCACAAAGCCGAAGATAGGAGTTTAAACTCCTTAAATCTTGCCCCCATTTTTTTTATTTATGATCTTTAGAAAGTTTAAACTTTTTCTTGCTTTTATTCAAAAATATTCAAAATTTTGGTTCCTGAATTTTTGATGTTAAACAAAACCCTAGAATTTTAAAAACAAAATTTGACGTATTGAAAGACTGCCCCATTCAGGAAATTGTGGAAGTTTCTGGGGGTCACATCCAAGTTAAAAAAGCATTGTTTTGGTTTTTTCTGCCGAGAGTGTCAATCCATTTTCATTAAGAAACACTGATTTGTTTAATTCATTTTGTTTTTTTGATCTTTGTAATTAAGAATCTTTAAGGGGGTTTTTTTTCATATGACTTTCATCCACAACAAGGGGGGTCAGCAAATGTACAAAAAAAGCTTTTGGATAAACCTTTGTTAACCAATTTGGATATTTAAAAAAAATTGGAGAAAACGATCCTTGTGGGAAAACCCATTTTTCCCTGTTCTATTTGGAATTTTATGCCTACTTGTTTGAAAAAATTTTTAAATTTTAAGGGGAACTTTTGACATAGTTTTAAAAAATGTTCCATTTTACTCCAATATTTTAATTTTTTACAAAAATCTTTTTAGCCATACTTTTTCGACCTTTCCTTTCAAAAACGTTGCCCGGTGTTTTTTGTCTTGCGAAAATTGTTTAACCCTGTTTGTGATTTTACTAGAGTTTTGTTGCTGATCTGCCTTTTTTTAAAACCCCTTTATTTAAAAGGGAAATTTGATGTTTTTACAAAAGTAAAGTAAACTTTTTAGGGCAATTCTTTCCCTTAGTTTACACGTGCGACGTCAGGGGAATTGGGCGGAGCGTTTAAGTTACTTCAAGGGTTTTTCCTTGTTTAGATAGAACAGATAGAACCTTCCATAATGGGCAAAGCCGTCTTCCCCATTTTTTTAAAGAATACTGAGAAAACTTTTACATTGGTGGGACATGACGTAACATTTTATTAGAGTACCGTCCCCAAACCCCGATTTTTTTTTGGGCCCAATTAGCAAGACATTCTTCTATTTTTGAAAAGTTAAGGAGCTTCAGATAGTGGGTTTATTACAGGGTCTGGATCTTGTAACGAACTTTCCCTTCTTTTTGCCTCTGGCATCTTTTTCTGTTTATAAACTATCTAACTGCCATTTTTTGCGAATAAGTCAAAAAAAAGCTTCGGCCCTTTTTTAGGGGGTGTGTGTGGGTGTGTTGTGGGGTGTGTGTGTGGTGTGTGTGTGCGCGCACTGTGTGTGTGTGTGGTGTTTTTGTGGTGTGTGTGTGTGTGTGGTGTGTGGTTTGTGCGTGCTTGCGTCTGCGTGCCTGCGTGCGTACGTTTTGCTACGTGTGGTGGGTTGTTTCGTTTGGCTGTTATGTGTGTGTGCGCATCTCTGCGAACGCGCGCGCGCGCGCGCGCGCGCGCGCGAGAGAAAAGAGAGAAGAGGGGAAAGGGGAGGAGAAGAGGAGAAAGAGAGAGAAGAAGAAGAGAGAGAGGTCACATACAATTTACAGCAAAAAAAGCCACAGAGCTCGATTTTGGGTTAATTTATTTCAAACAAAACAACAAACAAGGGTTTAAAGAAAATTTTTGAATTTTCTCCAAAAGGACCAAAAACAAGCACGCGCGCGCATGTGCGCGCGCGCACATACACACACGTGTGCATGCACACTTATACATTCTCCCTCAAATACACATTCAACTACACCACATAATCGTCTCAACAAGGGCAAAAATTTGATGACATTTATTCTGTTTTCACTTGAGGTCAACTCATGTTGTCCTCTTTCATCATTTTGTCGCCAGAGCTCGGGAATATGAATGAGGAGCTGTCAATGCAGAATGTCAACAAATCTCAAGCATTATCAGTTGACCAAAAACAAAGACAAAGCAATAAGAATAAAACAAAACAACAACCACGAAAAGGGCACTCAACTGTTGTTAAAATAAAATATTATAATGTAAGCATGTCATCATTCTCATAATTATGGTCATCCCCTTTCTTTTCTAACGCAGCGTCTCGGGGTATAGCCCAAGAATTCGAGAGAAAGGTTCCGAATTTAGGTGGGTTTTTTTTTTATATAAACTTTATGGAATTTTTTATATATTTTTATTTTTAGAAAAATCGCTTTGACACGGTATCGGTGATAATTTTCGCAGAAATGATGTCCTTGTCTGGCATGAGATGGACACAATTTTTTTTTGGTCTCAACTGATGTACTGCTGAATTTGCAGCCTTTTTTTATATTTTACTTTTGATATTTATCTAAAGATGGGCAGCAATAGCGTTAGAACAAAGTCCCGAATGTCACATCACAGCAACTTCTAAATCATGCAAGACTAGGTCTGTGTGATTTCTTCAGAACTTGAAAAAAAAACAACAACAGTGTCGGTCACGATTTACATTGCTTGTGTTGTCAAACGTGTGAGAAAAAAAAAAGTCAACTAATCACAAGAAATACAGGATTTCGTGCAAGAAGCGAGACGAAGTTTGAAGGCCATGAACGCATTGGTTCGTGTGTGTGTGTGTGTGTGTGTGTGTGTGTGTGTGTGTGTGTGTGGGAAGGGGTGGGAGGTGGGGGGCAGAGTGCTGGGTAAGGTGGCTGTTAGTAACCGTTCAGGGCGCTGAAGAGCGCGCACTTGTCCCGGAAGTTTTCTTATCCCGACCGAGGCGGAATCACCCGAACTTGCATCGCGTATGTGCGGTGACGTCAGGCGGAGTTTTCGGTAATATGGAGTGGTGTGCAATCTCTGAGACTATCAGTGGATCTAAGGCTTTCCCAGTTCGCAAAAAAAGGACAATGTAGTCTAGACGTGATAAGATAATTAACGTCATGGCGAAGAACAGATGAAAATGATCAATTACGTATTCGATATATGATCCAAATGAAACACGGAAACACCATTTACGTATTCGAGTCATTTCTTTGTGAAGTATGATAAAAACTCACGATTACCTGCATTTTCGGCATCGCGAAAACCGTCGGTACGGTCTGGCACGCCAAGTTATTAAACAACTGATGAAAATTGGAGTTTCTTTATGCATTATCAAGCAAACTTCGTCATTCCTCATTCACAGGTATGACAGGCCGCTGGAAAGAATTCATAACTTCTATAACTATCCCTTTTTCTTCCTTACTGATTACCCCCACCCCTAGGCCCTCTTTCTTCCTTACTGATCGTCCACCCTCCCCCTCTTTCTTTCCTTACTGATCACCTCCTCCCCCTCTTTCTTCCTACTGATCAACCCCTCCCCCTCTTTCTTCCTTACTGATCACCCCCCCTCCCCCTCTTCTTCCTTACTGATCACCCCCTCCCCTCTTTCTCCTTACTGATTACCCCCCTCCCCCTCTTTCTTCCTTACTGATCGTCCACCCTCCCACTCTTTCTTCCTTACTGATCACCCCTCCCCCTCTTTCTTCCTTACTGATCATCCTCCCCCTCTTTCTTCCTTACTGATCACCCCTCCCCCCTCTTTCTTCCTTACTGATCACCCCCCTCCCCCTCTTTCTTCCTTACTGATCACCCCTCCCCCTCTTTCTTCCTTACTCATCCCCCACCCTCCCCCTCTTTCTTCCTTACTGATCACCCCTCCTTCTCTTTCTTCCTTACTGATCACCCCCCTTCCCCTCTTTCTTCCTTACTGATACCCCCACCCTCCCCCTCTTTCTTCCTTACTGATCCCCCACCCTCCCCCTCTTTCTTCCTTACTGATCCCCCACCCTCCCCCTCTTCTTCCTTACTGATCACCCCTCCCCCTCTTTCTTCCTTACTGATCACCCCATCCCCCTCTTTCTTCCTTACTGATCACCCCTCCTTCTCTTTCTTCCTTACTGATCACCCCATCCCCTTTATTCTTCCTTACTGATCGTCCACCCTCCCCCTCTTTCTTCCTTACTGATCACCTCCCTCCCCCTCTTTCTTCCTTACTGATCACCCCCTCCCCTTTATTCTTCCTTACTGATCACCCCCCTCCCCCTCTTTCTCCTTACTGATCACCCCCTCCCCTTTATTCTTCCTTACTGATCACCCCCCTCCCCCTCTTTCTTCCTTACTGATCACCCCCCTCCCCCTCTTTCTTCCTTACTGATCACCCCCTCCCCTCTTTCTTCCTTACTGATTACCCCCTCCCCCTCTTTCTTCCTTACTGATCGTCCACCCTCCCACTCTTTCTTCCTTACTGATCACCCCTCCCCCCTCTTTCTTCCTTACTGATCACCCCTCCCCCTCTTTCTTCCTTACTGATCACCCCTCCCCCTCTTTCTTCCTACTGATCACCCCCCTCCCCCTCTTTCCTTCCTTACTGATCACCCCCTCCCCCTCTTTCTTCCTTACTCATCCCCCACCCTCCCCCTCTTTCTTCCTTACTGATCACCCCCCTTCCTTCTCTTTCTTCCTTACTGATCACCCCCCTTCCCCTCTTTCTTCCTTACTGATCCCCCACCCTCCCCCTCTTTCTTCCTTACTGATCCCCCACCCTCCCCCTCTTTCTTTATTACTGATCCCCAACCCTCCCCCTCTTTCTTCCTTACTGATCACCCCTCCCCCTCTTTCTTCCTTACTGATCACCCCATCCCCTTTATTCTTCCTTACTGATCGTCCACCCTCCCCCTCTTTCTTCCTTACTGATCACCCCTCCCCCTCTTTCTTCCTTACTGATCACCCCCTCCCCCTCTTTCTTCCTTACTGATCACCCCCCTCCCCCTCTTTCTTCGTTACCGATCACCCCCCTCCCCCTCTTTCTTCCTTACTGATCACCCCCCTCCCCTTTATTCTTCCTTACTGATCACCCCCCCTCCCCCTCTTTCTTCCTTACTGATCACCCCTCCCCCTCTTTCTTCCTTACTGATCACCCCCCTCCCCCTCTATCTTCCTTACTGATCACCCCTCCCCCTCTTTCTTCCTACTGATCACCCCTCCCCCTCTTTCTTCCTTACTGATCATCCCTCCCCCTCTTTCTCCTTACTGATCACCCCCCTCCCCTTTATTCTTCCTTACTGATCACCCCTCCCCCTCTTTCTTCCTTACTCACACACCCCCTCCCCCTCTTTCTTCCTTACTGATCAGCCCCCTCCCCCTCTTTCTTCCTTACTGATCACTCCCCCTCTTTCTTCCTTACTGATCACCCCTCCCCCTCTTTCTTCCTTACTGATCACCCCTCCCCCTCTTTCTTCCTTACTGATCACCCCCTCCCCTTTATTCTTCCTTACTGATCACCCCTCCCCCTCTTTCTTCCTTACTGATCACCCCCCTCCCCCTCTTTCTTCCTTACTGATCACCCCCCTCCCCTTTATTCTTCCTTACTGATCACCCCCCTCCCCCTCTTTTTCTTCCTTACTGATCACCCCCTCCCCTTTATTCTTCCTTACTGATCACCCCTCCCCCTCTTTCTTCCTTACTGATCACCCCCCTCCCCCTCTTTCTTCCTTACTGATCACACCCCTCCCCCTCTTTCTTCCTACTGATCACCCCTCCCCCTCTTTCTTCCTTACTGATCACCCCCCTCCCCCCTCTTTCTTCCTTACTGATCACCCCCCTCCCCCTCTTTCTTCCTTACTGATCACCCCTCCCCCTCTTTCTTCCTTACTGATCACCCCTCCCCCTCTTTCTTCCTTACTGATCACTCCCCCTCTTCTTCCTTACTGATCCCCCCCCCCCCTCTTTCTTCCTTACTGATCCCCCCCCCTCTTTCTTCCTTACTGATCCCCCCCCTCTTTCTTCCTTACTGATCCCCCCCCCTCTTTCTTCCTTACTGATCAGCCCCCCCCCCTCTTTCTTCCTTACTGACCCCCCCCCTCTTTCTTCCTTACTGATCACTCCCCCTCTTTCTTCCTTACTGTTCAGCCCCCCCCCCCCCTCTTTCTTCCTTACTGATCACTCCCCCTCTTTCTTCCTTACTGATCACCCCTCCCCCTCTTTCTTCCTTACTGATCACCCCCCTCCCCCTCTTCTTCCTTACTGATCACCCCCCCCCCTCTTTCTTCCTTACTGATCACCCCTCCCCCTTTCTTCCTTACTCATCCCCCACCCTCCCTCTCTTTCTTCCTTACTGATCACCCCTCCCCCTCTTTCTTCCTTACTCATCCCCCACCCTCCCTCTCTTTCTTCCTTACTGATCACCCCCTCCCCCTCTTTCTTTTTACTGATCACCCCTCCCTCTCTTTCTTCCTTACTGATCCCCTCCCCCTCTTTCTTCCTTACTGATCACCCCTCCCCCTCTTTCTTCCTTACTGATCACCCCTCCCCCTCTTTCTTCCTTACTGATCCACCCCCCCCCCCCCTCTTTCTTCCTTACTGATCCCCCACCCTCCCCTCTTTCTTCCTTACTGATCCCCCACCCTCCCTCTCTTTCTTCCTTACTGATCACCCCCCTCCCCCTCTTTCTTCCTTACTGATCACCCCACCCTCCCCCCTCTTTCTTCCTTACTGATCAACCCCCCCTCTTTCCTACTTACTGATCCCCCACCCTCCCCCTCTTTCTTCCTTACTGATCCCCCACCCTCCCCCTCTTTCTTCCTTACTGATCCCCCACCCCTCCCCCTCTTTCTTCCTTACTGATCACCCCCCCCCTCTTTCTTCCTTACTGATCACCCCCCTCCCCCTCTTTCTTCCTTACTGATCCCCCACCCTCCCCTCTTTCTTCCTTACTGATCACCCCTCCCCCTCTTTCTTCCTTACTGATCCCCCACCCTCCCCCTCTTTCTTCCTTACTGATCACCCCTCCTTCTCTTTCTTCCTTACTGATCACCCCCCTCCCCCTCTTTCTTCCTTACTGATCACCCCCCTTCCCCTCTTTCTTCCTTACTGATCCCCCACCCTCCCCCTCTTTCTTCCTTACTGATCCCCCACCCTCCCCCTCTTTCTTCCTTACTGATCCCCCACCCTCCCCTCTTTCTTCCTTACTGATCACCCCTCCCCCTCTTTCTTCCTTACTGATCACCCCATCCCCTTATTCTTCCTTACTGATCGTCCACCCTCCCCCTCTTTCTTCCTTACTGATCACCCCTCCCCCTCTTCTTCCTTACTGATCACCCCCCCTCCCCCCTTTCTTCCTTACTGATCACCCCCCTCCCCCTCTTTCTTCGCTACCGATCACCCCCCTCCCCCTCTTTCTTCCTTACTGATCACCCCGTCCCCTTTATTCTTCCTTACTGATCACCCCCTTCCCCCTCTTTCTTCCTTACTGATCACCCCTCCCCTTCTTTCTTCCTTACTGATCACCCCCTCCCCCTCTTTCTTCCTTACTGATCACCCCTCCCCCTCTTTCTTCCTTACTGATCACCCCTCCCCCTCTTTCTTCCTTACTGATCACCCCTCCCCCTCTTTCTTCCTTACTGATCACCCCCCTCCCCTTTATTCTTCCTTACTGATCACCCCTCCCCCTCTTTCTTCCTTACTGATCACCCCCTCCCCCTCTTTCTTCCTTGCTGATCAGCCCCCTCCCCCTCTTTCTTCCTTACTGATCACTCCCCCTCTTTCTTCCTTACTGATCACCCCTCCCCCTCTTTCTTCCTTACTGATCACCCCCCTCCCCTCTTTCTTCCTTACTGATCACCCCTCCCCCCTCTTTCTTCCTTACTGATCACCCCCTCCCCTTTATTCTTCCTTACTGATCACCCCTCCCCTCTTTCTTCCTTACTGATCACCCCCCTCCCCCTCTTTCTTCCTTACTGATCAGCCCCCCCCCCCCCCCCTCTTTCTTCCTTACTGATCACTCCCCCTCTTTCTTCCTTACTGATCACCCCTCCCCCTCTTTCTTCCTTACTGATCACCCCTCCCCCTCTTTCTTCCTTACTGATCACCCCCCTCCCCTTTATTCTTCCTTACTGATCACCCCCCCCCCCTCTTTCTTCCTTACTGATCACCCCTCCCCCCTCTTTCTTCCTTACTCATCCCCCACCCTCCCTCTCTTTCTTCCTTACTGATCACCCCTCCCCCTCTTTCTTCCTTACTCATCCCCCACCCTCCCTCTCTTTCTTCCTTACTGATCACCCCTCCCCCTCTTTCTTCCTTACTGATCACCCCTCCCTCTCTTTTTTCCTTACTGATCACCCCCCTCCCCTTTATTCTTCCTTACTGAATCACCCCTCCCACTCTTTCTTCCTTACTGATCACCCCCCTCCCCCTCTTTCTTCCTTACTGATCACCCCCCTCCCCCTCTTTCTTCCTTACTGATCAGCCCCCCCCCCCCCTCTTTCTTCCTTACTGATCACTCCCCCTCTTTCTTCCTTACTGATCACCCCCCCCCCCTCTTTCTTCCTTACTGATCCCCCACCCTCCCTCTCTTTCTTCCTTACTGATCACCCCTCCCCCTCTTTCTTCCTTACTGATCACCCCTCCCTCTCTTTCTTCCTTACTGATCACCCCCCTCCCCTTTATTCTTCCTTACGATCACCCCCCTCCCCCTCTTTCTTCCTTACTGATCACCCCTCCCCCTCTTTCTTCCTTACTGATTACCCCCCTCCCCCTCCTTTCTTCCTTACTGATCACCCCCCTCCCCCTCTTTCTTCCTTACTGATCACCCCTCCCCCTCCTTTTTCCTTACTGATCACCCGCCTCCCCCTCTTTCTTCCTTACTGATCACCCTCCCCCTCTTTCTTCCTTACTGATCACCCCTCCCCCTCTTTCTTCCTTACTGATCCCCCTCTTTCTTCCTTACTGATCACCCCCCTCCCCCTCTTTCTTCCTTACTGATCACCCCCCTCCCCCTCTTTCTTCCTTACTGATCACTCCCCCTCTTTCTTCCTTACTGATCACTCCCCCTCCTTCTTCCTTACTGATCACTCCCCTCCTCCCCTCCAAGCGCAGCAGCAGAGGTAGATCGTCATAGACCTAATAACAGCAGGGGTCCGATCCATTTGCTGAATAGCCTACTAGTACGCGCGCGTATGTGCGTGCGCACGCATGATTTGTTGTGTGTGTGTGTGGTGTGTGTGTGTGTGTGTGTGGTGTGTGTGTGTGTGTGGTGTGTGTGCGCGCGCGCGCGAGTGCATCTTGGTGTACATGTGTGTATGTGTGCGTGTGTGTATGTTTCTGTGTTTATGTGTGTATTTGGAGGGTGGAAAATGGAAGCGTGGACATGGGGAGGGAAAGAGAAGTTTTGGGTGAGGAAGGGGAGGGAGGCAAGGCACGTGCACATAAAAGTGTACCTCCTCTTCTTTTCCCTTAACTCTTGCAAAGCCGTTGGGAATTACACTGAGGAACAGATCACCAGCTCCCTCTGCTTCTGTCAGAGGAGTGCCAAGGCTTCGGTCTCTGCAAATGGTTCCATGCCCACTCTGCAATGTCATCCGTCCATCGATTATTGCTGTTATTTCTTTTTTGTTCTCTGTACCCTTTCATCTCACCCCCCCCCCCCCCTCAACAGTTTTCCCGGGAGACTTTTAGCAAGGCTATTGAATCTGGTCACATGGCCACACAGTCTTATGTGCTGCTCGTGGTTGACGCACCTGTTCAGGGTGAAATGATGAGCGTATCTGATGTTGTTCAGTGTGTTGAGGTGGCACCTCATGTCCATGGCTTGGATTCTCCTGTCTAGGTTCACCGAGAGGACCGTCCATACCTTGCATGCATTCACAAGGAATGGAATACACTGGCGCACTCAGCAGCCTGATCCCTTGAGGGATTCTTTTTAGTTTGGATCCTTCATGCTAATGCTGAATCCTCAGGTAATGTAAATTGTTGAAAGAGTGTGGTTTTCATAATTATTGCAGTTTAGTCACCGAGAACTGAACCAAGCGCTCACAAATTTAGTTGCGACGTATTAAACTGAGCTATCTTGGTCATTGTCTGCACCCGCCACCCTTCCCCACACTTCCATTACGCAAGCCTATTCTCCGTTTCTACACTGATCTCTCGACTTTAAGGTATCCTTAAAATAAATGTGGCTTCGATGGAGGGAGTCTCGGTTCGAAAATAAGTCGAGTAAGGCGGGGAAAAAATGCAGGGGTAAATTCAGTACAGATTAAGAGAGAGAGAGAGAGAGAGAGAGAGAGAGAGAGAGAGAGAGAGAGAGAGAGAGAGAGAGAGAGGTGTGTGTTGTGTGTGTGTGTGTGTGTGTGTGTGTGTGTGTGTGTGTTAATAGACTGTATTCGGAAATCTGCAAGAGTAATCTGTGGTTAGAACTCGCGTTCAACGAGGTTAACCCTACTGTTTTCGTAGGACAGATGCATGTGGTGGGCATGGCCATAGCAATTTTGCCCATCAGACAACTTAACAGATTAATCAGAGAGAGAGAGAGAGAGAGAGAGAGAGAGAGAGAGAGAGAGAGAGAGAGAGAGAGAGAGAGAGAGGGAATGCCAAAACCTGAATGTAAAACATTGCACCTGCAATGTAGAAAGTCACTGTCCCGATCTTTGTCTAGGAGTGCGCTTCAAATCTGACATTTTATCTTCTAGGTCTGTCTTGCTTGACCCATCAACAGAAATAATGTAACTCTCCTTGCAATGGAAAGAGGCTTTATCTTCCCACGATTGTTTTTTACGGAACAGGTTAATTGGGAAAGGGAATGTGTTTTTACTGGGATGAAATCTACTTCAGACACAGACAAAGAGAAAACATGTTTCAGAAAAACAAAAGAATACAACGCAAAAACTCTTCAAAGGGTAGGGAGGCTTCGTTGGGAAGATCGTTATGGGAAGGTATCATTGTCCAGTCTACATTGCAGAGTCTCATTAACTTTACGGAACCAGGATACTTTCAGAAAAAACTCGAGACGGGCCAAATAAACACAGATACTCTAATATTACACTTGAGAGCTACCGCCGTGGCATGAATTACGTCATCATACTGTACCAAATGGGCGACACAGGGCCTGGAAAACCGCAGCTGGCACAGCGATAGCAGAACCACACTGGCACTGGTCTATAACAAGGCAGACAAAGCTTGACATATTGCTGGAAGTAATGCTGGTCTGGATGTCGGGGAAAAAAGTGCACAGCAGTTTGCCATCCCCTCCACCTCTTCCTTGCCCCAGGGCATTTTGGAACCTACAGGTTTTGTTCAAGACAGCATTTGTGAATGGGATATTGATCCCCGCCCCTTTCCCAAATGATCATACACGCATTCGTGAGTGCGTACAGGCATACACAACACCTTGTCCAGCCCCACTTTCTCCTCCCCTCACCCATACATCTTACTCACTCCCCTCATCTATCCCCACTTCTCCCATCTGCCTGACTGCCCTGTCGCACCTCTCCCCCTCCTCTACCACCCCCCATTCCCGACTTTCACACACATGAATACTAGAGTCTCCAGAAACAGAAAGCAAAGTGGCTGAAGGCACACTATTACTTTTCACGGACATGGTTTTTATATTTTTATTTTAAACATGACTTTTTAAGTGGATAGCGGACGGTGCTCGCCGATGTTTGATACATACAAGCCAACAACCCCATCAACAATTTCTGTTTGAGGTGTCGCGACTGCGGTGAAGCAAAACGTAAAACTAAGAACCCTGTGAAAATGCAGGAAAAACTTTAACAAGCAATTTTTCAATAATTTTAACTGTTTTACAAAGATCTATTATAGACTTTCCAGTATGTGGATTCTTTGCGGGCTGTCTTTGTCGGCCAAAAAACCCCCGAAGTTTTGAAAACTAAGTCAGTGACAAAGTATTTCACACCTGTACCATATCTCGTCTCTACCCAGATGCCCAATCCTGATTGTTTCCAACAATTCCACCATTGTGATGACAGGCATGATGTTCTGGCACACAATATCAAGTTTCTAGCACAGATCTGCTGCAATTTAAAGAAGACTTGCACCATGCGTTGAATTTGGGTCCATGTTGACGATTTTCGCCTTTTTCAAAAGAGACCACGAATATATTTTAGTTACTACGCTTTTGAAATACAAAATCAGTCATTTCCACGTTTCAAAAATATGGTATGCTGCTTGTAAGGTTAATAAAACCGACTTTCTCAAAACGTTTCACGTCTCTGATATGCTCCTCATAAAGTTAATAAAACCGAGTTTATTGAGACGTCATTGTCAAATCTGCCAGTGCACTGATACTAACGGCGATTCTGACATCAGAGTGAGCCACACCACTGTACACAACTCTCAACAAACGCACTGGACCTTCGGATGTGATCACTAGTTCAGCCAATCAGAGGTGTGACTGTCTTAGGATGTGACCACTAGTTCAGCCAATCAGAGGTATGGCTGTCTTAGGATGTGATCACTAGTTCAGCCAATCAGAGGTGTGACTGTCTTAGGATGTGACCACTAGTTCAGCCAATCAGAGGTGTGACTGTCTTAGGATGTGACCACTAGTTCAGCCAATCAGAGGTGTGACTGTCTTAGGATGTGACCACTAGTTCAGCCAATCAGAGGTGTGACTGTCTTAGGATGTGACCACTAGTTCAGCCAATCAGAGGTGTGACTGTCTTAGGATGTGACCACTAGTTCAGCCAATCAGAGGTATGGCTGTCTTAGGATGTGACCACTAGTTCAGCCAATCAGAGGTATGGCTGTCTTAGGATGTGACCACTAGTTCAGCCAATCAGAGGTGTGACTGTCTTAGGATGTGACCACTAGTTCAGCCAATCAGAGGTGTGACTGTCTTAGGATGTGACCACTAGTTCAGCCAATCAGAGGTGTGACTGTCTTAGGATGTGACCACTAGTTCAGCCAATCAGAGGTGTGACTGTCTTAGGATGTGACCACTAGTTCAGCCAATCAGAGGTGTGACTGTCTTAGGATGTGACCACTAGTTCAGGCAATCAGAGGTGTGACTGTCTTAGGATGTGACCACTAGTTCAGCCAATCAGAGGTATGTCTATCTTAGGATGTGACCACTAGTTCAGCCAATCAGAGGTATGACTGTCTTAGGATGTGACCACTAGTTCAGCCAATCAGAGGTGTGACTGTCTTAGGATGTGACCACTAGTTCAGCCAATCAGAGGTGTGACTATAACGGGAACTCCAGAAGACCCCAGGTGTTTAAACTGGGTCCTGATTGACCTACAGCTCAGTCAGGTGAAATGAAGACCTGGGTTTGCCCTAGGAGTATCCTCGACCACGAGTTTCACCGGGATAGTCAGGGTCTTTTTACACAGCCCTGTCCACATTGAAACCTGTTGGGAAGGACCAGAACATTTCCCTAAAATACAAGGCCAGGCTCTTGCGACACGGGTATGTTCCATATTTTACGCACGCGAGACAGGGACCCTCACAGCGGATCTGGAAAGAAGACATGGAATTAAGGTGTTACCACAAGATATTATACATCAGCTACACTGATTATATTATCAATTAACAAGTACGTCAAGCCACCAGACCTCACACAGGATCATATGGAGATCTACTGCCATCAGTCAGAAAAAGAAAACTGCGTTGGTGTGGCCATGCAACAAGATCGAATAGCCTTCTTCACACAATCCTCAAAAAAAAGGAAAAAAAAAAAAGAAAACCCCAAAAAACCCTGTTGAAGCAGGGAGAGTGAGGGGAAGCAAAAACCAAAACCAAAACCAAAACGACAGGCTGACAATATGGAATTTGGTGAACTGTTCTTCCGTATAGTGCCCGAGGATTCCCCAAGGAGTTACCGTAAAGAAGGAGAAGAGGAGGAGAAGGAAGAAGAACAGCAAGAGGAAGAAGAAGAAGAAGAAGAAGCACACCTGAAGTACACCTTACCCAAGTTCGCCCTGTGACATGATATATATCTTCATAAGCTGATGAAGAAAAAAAAAGTATTCTAGTGTATTGTTTTAGTAACGTAATTGCTGCATTTTGTTCCTTTATTTGTCTGGGATGTCGTTTTGTATACTTCTAAGCTTTTCGAAAAAAGAAAACAAACAAACAAACAAACAAACAAAAACAACAACCAGCAAACAAATGAAAAGAAAAGGGTTGAAATGATTTGCACCATGACTTGTCGAAATGCTGTTATTCCCCGTGGTCCATGAAAATGTGAACTTCACTCCCTCCTCGTCAATCCCTGACTTTCACTTTATCATTTATGACCCTCCTTGTTGACATATGACCTTCAGCTTTGACCTTCTCCGCTATGCGCTAGGGCTTATTGTCATAACCCAGCCGACTGCATGGGGCCCTTTCAGGGTTATCAACAGGCAGGAGAGAAAAAAAGAAGAGACAAACCGTAGCAACAAAAGAAAGAAACAAACAAACCAAAATAAATAAACAAACAAACAAACCCAACTAACTAAACAAGGACAGTATGTACCATACACATGAACTGATAACACAGCCAGACGGATGAAGTCGGTGCGGACCTGCACTATGGTTTTTGTTGTTGTTTTGTATATATTTTAGACATTTGACTTGGGTCCAAGTGCACTCATGCGGTGTGTTTTTGTGCGGGTAGGTATATCTGCGTGCGTATGTATTAATAACACGCGCGCGCGCACGCATGTGTGTGTGTGTATGCGTGAGAGAATGACAGAGAGAGAGAGAGAGAGAGAGAGAGAGAGAGAGAGAGAGAGAGAGAGAGAGAGAGAGTGTGTGTGTGTGTGTGTGTGTGTGTGTGTGTGTGTGTGTGTGTGTGTGCGTGCGAGCGCGCGCGCGCGCGCATGTGTTTATATACCCACACGCATGTTAGCAGAGATACATGTGAGTGCGAGCTCGGGTGCTGCCAGTGTGCGCACTTAACCAGCGTGTTCAACATTAACTCGAAAATGATTTCCTTTTTACTGTAATCTTTTGTCAAGGATGTTCTAACTATCCGTTCACGCACTCAAAAACGACCCCCCCCCCAAAACAAAAAATCTACTAGCAGGTAGCTAACAATTCTGAGTATAAAACTATATGACCACAAAAAAAAAAAGAAAAAAAAAAAGAAGAAAAAACCCAAAATCCAAAACAAAACAAGTAGGTGCACAATTAACAGGAGCAAGTGCAAGTACCCAAAATGGACGAAAAAAAAAATTCACGGCAGTCTTGTCACAACCGTACACACGGCTGACAACAGCATATCATCAGCGTAGTGCCAGCACTACGGTTAGATGAAGAGATAAACGGTAATAGAAGGAGCAGGCTGGGGGGGGGGGGGGGGGGGGGGGGGGGGGTATGGGCGGCACATGAAATATGTCAATCCTAACGTATTATAGACATCAGACAAAAAAAAAATCTCATTCATTCTTAATTTCAATGTGACACGAGGTTACCACACTTTCAAAAAAACAACAACAACAATAACAAAGAACCCCCCCCCCCCCCCTAAAAAGAAACCAGAACAACAACAAAAAAACCCAACTGTACTGTAATCACACCCAAATCTAGAACACAAATGATCTGAAGCAAATGAGGGCTTATTTAAAACATGCACAGAATGTGCAAAGATTAGGACACACACACACACACACACACACACACACACACACACACACACACACACACACACACACACAGGGAAGCAATGTTCTTGCTTTAAATATGATAGAGGAATGACCAAATTCAAGAGAGAGAGAGAGGAGAGAGAGGAGAGAGAGAGAGAGAGGAGAGAGGAGAGGAGAGAGAGAGAGAGAGAGAGAGAGAGAGGGGGGGGGGGGGGGGGGAGAAGAAGAAAGGGAGGGAGGTGAGATTGCTGTATGTTTGAACAAAATAGCACAAATATTTGGGAAATTGTTAAACTGTCTGGTGTTTTTTTCACAGCGTTCGATGAAACGAAATCCCGCCATTTCTTTTCAAAAGAACAACAAACAAAACAAGCCCACACCCCTGAAAGAAACGCGGAGAAAAACAGCATCAAAAGAACATTGATAACAAATACACAGGAAAAACAAAAACCAATGCACCCTCACTCACGTCCAACGTCTCCCCCAGCTACACCATGACCAAACGAGCAAGCCAAATCCAAACACCGGAGATATCGAATGATCCGAGTCTGGAAGAGAAAGACCAGTCATCATCTTGGCACCGTCTGGCCGCAGAGAGCCACAACCGTTAAAAGTAGAATGGTTAGCAGTTGACCCACACTTTTCTCTACAACAAATAAAGCATGCATCTTATGGTCAATCGGTAACACTCCTACGCAACACTCTTCATGAACCCACCGTTTTCATCATCTAAATTAATCAAGAAATCCTCATTAAAACCGTGACTATATGAAAACTCGCTTAACTGATTCATGAAATCACTACTTCTCATTCAAATCTGAAATGAATATCTTGTAGTAAATACCGTTTGAAATATGGAAACACCTCTACGAGCACGGTAGATCTGGCGTCCTAATAACCGACGTATTCCATACAGTAGAAGCAGGAAAGGGGAACGGGTCCACAGTCTCTCGACCTCTATCAGCGCCCTTCCTCCAGATGCAATTAAACACCAGCCTTTTCATGTTATTCCTAAACTCCTCACGCAAGGAGTGGTGCTGGAAACAAAATTCATCCGTGGGCACTGTGGCACAGCTGATGTTTTTGGAATGCGCTTTCATTCCCAGACGCAGGACTGTCAAGAAAGGAATTCTTCGTCAAACGCCCAGAAAGAGATATTGGAGGCTCATGTGAAGTTTGCTGTTGGCTACAGACACTCTGAGCGGTGGTCCGAAGATGTTCTTCCGGAGTAGTGTGTCTGCGGGCTAGGTTGTCAGCAGATCGTTTCTGGTCAGCAGGGCGTGCTCTGCCTTCTTGTGGCTAAACAGCTGGGGCACATGTTGCGGCGTCTCCAGTTAGGAATATTCAGAATGAATCATTTCAGATCTGAACGCATTTTTGATGAGAGGCTAAAATCAGCGTTGAACGCTGTTCACGCTGGATTTCTGTTCGAAAAGTCATGCACTTTTAGTAAAGTTAAACACGCTAATACCCGACTTCAGTATTGCCATTGTGAATTTACATTCAGTCCTAACAGAAACATCACACACACACACACACACACACACACACACGAAGTAACAGACAAACAGCCGAGACCTATAAATCCCAAGTGAAAATGAAATACAGATACTTGATATGCTTAGTTTTGGGGTTCAATATAACAGGCAGAAGTCCAAAATTTTCGCGCTGCTTTGTGAAATGACTCAAACTGCTCTCTGTGTCTGCCCTGTATGTACTTGATTTTTGTTGAACTGCACTCCGCGTCTGTCCTGCATAAACCCGGTTTCTGTCGAACTGCAGTCTGTCTGCCTTGTATGTACCCGGTTTTTGTCAGAATGCAGGCCTTGTCTGTCTTGTATGTACCCATCTTTTGCCAAACTGCAGTCGTATATGCGCCGTGTGTACTCGGTTTTTGTCAAACTGTAATCCGTGTCTTCCCAGTATGCACTCGGTTTTGTCAAACTGCAATCCATTTTAGCCTCGTATGCCTCCGGCTTCTCCCAGCTTCTGTCAAACAGCAATTCGTGTGCGTCTCCTGGCTTTTGTCAAACTGCAATCCATGTCTACCTTGTTTGTGCCCTGTAACTGGTGTCTGTCAAACTTTAGTATGTGTCTGTATGAGAGGACTGGCTTTCGTCAAACTTTAGTATGTGTCTGTATGAGAGGACTGGCTTTCGTCAAACTGTATAGTCTGTCTGCCTTGTATGTTCCCGGCTTTTATCAAACTGCGGTTCGTATCTGCATTTTATGTTGCCGGCTTTTATCAAACTGTGGTTCGTGTCTGCATTTTATGTTGCCGGCTTTTATCAAACTGTGGTTCGTGTCTGCATTTTATGTTGCCGGCTTTTATCAAACTGCGGTTCGTGTCTGCATTTTATGTTCCTGGCTTCTGTAAAAACCGCAGTCTGTGTCTGCCCTGCATGTACCTGGCCTCTTTCAAACTGCAGTCTGTATGTGCCCTGTGCTTATCCAGCTTCTGTTAAACTGCAGTCTGTATTTGCCCTGTATGTATCCAGCTTGTCAAATTCGCAGTCTATGTCTGCCCTGTAGTTGCTCGACCTCCGTCAAACTGCAGTCTGTGTTGTCATCTGTCAGACTGCAGTCTGTGTTGACATCAGTCAAACTGCAGTCTGTGTTGCCAACTGTCAAACTGCAGTCTGTGTTGCCATCTGTCAAACTGCAGAATGTGTTGCCATCTGTCAAACTGCAGTCTGTGTTGCCAACTGTCAAACTGCAGTCTGTGTTGCCATCTGTCAAACTGCACTCTGTGTTGCCATCTGTCAAACTGCAGTCCGTGTTGCCATCTGTCAAATTGCAGTCTGTGTTGCCATCTGTCAAATTGCAGTCTGTCTGCTCGGAAGACTCACAAGATTGTGTCCACTCTCAGACGCTATTAAATCCAAGATGTGTCACTGTGAAGTGTATTATACTGAACAACTTCATAGTTACAACGAATACATCTTTTCAAATTTAGCCTACCCTCCCTTGAGAAAGCGAGTCGTCACACTACACCACTCATATTTTTTTCTGCCTGACTATGATGTTGCTTACCTGTCAGTCCGGACTTCACAACAGAATTGTACCATGGACAGGTCCCTCGTTGCTGTGAGTTTATTTACCTGTCAGCCCGGACTTCACAACAGAATTGTACCATGGACAGGTCCCTCGTTGCTGTGAGTTTATTTACCTGTCAGCCTGAACTTCACAACAGAATTGTACCATGGACAGGTCCCTCGTTGCTGTGAGTTTATTTACCTGTCAGCTCGGACTTCACAACAGAATTGTACCATGGACAGGTCCCTCGTTGCTGTGAGTTTATTTACCTGTCAAAGCGCAGCACTGGAAAAGGGGTAGAAATAATAACGTTTCCTGCAAGACTCGAATGAAGGATCCGGCAATTTCTCGCTTTTCAGGCGATCGCGTTGTCCACTTGGCCATTGTTTAAAATTATGTGGATGGTGTCTGTGTGTAGACCCCCCCCCCCCCCCTTAGTCACATAACGATCCATATTCATTGTTGGGAGTATCAGGTGATTTTTTTGGGGGGTCAAATCGGCCAGGCAACTGTGTCCTTTCAAGCAAACTCACAACACAGCAATTGCACATTGGCAGTAAAGTCGATCTTTCGAGACTAAATCTCCAAAACAGGACCACGGCTGAAAACGTTCCTCAGTCCAGCCGGATTCTTCAAACAACATAACGTCGATCACAGTCTCCTGTATCAATGTCGTTAGATCCTAGCAGATAATATCCCAATGTACTTTTCCATGCGGCCACCGACTGCGGCTTTTTGCTGTCAAACCTTCGCCAGTCAGAAGCCGCTGAACACAGCGCACTGCCCCTGCCGCGCGTGTTTAGTTATGCGTTTTGTTTTGCACCGCTTGTCACATCTTTGAAAGCAAGAATCAAAGTATAATAGACAAAACGACCACGGGGATCAAGACATGGAATACATGGCGATATAGTTATGATTCAGAACGTGACGAAGAAACAGAAATGACCATCTGCAATCAGAACATTCAAACTGGGTCAGCCTAACTCCAAGGATGATCATGAGGTGAATGAGGTGAACACATGACAATCACGACAGTATGTTACATGGATAATAACGGCGTTTATAGTCAATACAGAAAAAAAGTAGAGAAAAACAACGTACACGCACTCCTTGCTTGGTGAACCCGAGAGGTTCAGTTACGACGAAAATACAACAAATGTAAATAAAAACAAACAACACAAACCCGCTCGTTTTTGTCAACTGTTACTCAAAAAGCATTACTTCAAAGTCCTGAGTTCTTCGTTGACGTGGATGTCAAGCTGAACTTGTCTTCTTGTTATCTCCCCTCCCTAACACTCCAGCCTACTCCACCCCTTCCCGTCCCTCTCCCCACCCCTTCCCCTCACCCGTAACCTTGAAGACACACTTAGACAGTCGCGGCCCATCAGTCGAAGACCTCTCTGCCCACATGTCCCAGACTGATTGACCATCACGATTCTACCCTCCCATTGCCATCATCCTCATTGTCACGAACTTCCTCCCAGGCCATCTGCATTGTCACGACCTTCCTGCTCATCATCACTGTCACCAAACTTCTTTCCTGACCATTCCCAATTGTCGAGAACTTCAATGCCGTCCTCTTTCCATTGCCACGAACTTCCTTCCTTGCCGTTCTCATTGTTACGAATTTCCTTACTGTCCTCATCGTCACGACTTTCCTCGCCATGTTCAAGGTCACGACTTTCGCTATCGTTCTCACTGGCACGAACGCTCTAGCCATTCTCATGGTCACGAACGTCCTCGCCATCCTCATTGTTACGAATTCCTTGCCTTCCCCACTGTCACGGATTTCCTCGCCATTTCACAGTCACGGACTTCCTCGCCATTTCACTATCGTGGGCTTCCTCGTCATTTCACTATCATGGACTTCCTCGCCATTTCACTATCATGGACTTCCTCGTCATTTCACTATCGTCGACTTCCTCGTCATTTCACTATCATGGACTTCCTCGTCATTTCACTATCATGGACTTCCTCGTCATTTCACTATCATGGACTTTTATCCTCGCCATCCCCACTGTCACGGAATTCCTTGCCATCCTCACTGTCATGAGCTTGTTCGCAGCCAGCAACCACACAGCGAATGTTCTCGAAGCTCCTCAGTCCGTCCACCGCGGTCGTCAGACTTTGCTCTCAGCGTCGTCGTCCGGACCGGAACCTCTCTTACCTCCCTTGGGGCCCCCGTGCACGTTGTTGTAGCCCCCGGAGGGAGGCGACGTCACGGCGTTCACCAGCGGGGGGTGGCGGCTGCACCACGATGGACGGCTGCTGCTGCTGCTGCTGTTGTTGCTGCTGCTGCTGCTGTTGCATCGCCAGGTGCTGGAGGATAGGGTGTGGATGGGCGTTGGCAGTAGGGGGAGGTGACGACGTTGCTGTGGTGGTGGTGGTGGAGGCGGAAGTGGAGGTACCGCTCTTGCCTCCACCGCCGCCGCTTTGGGTACTGGGTCTGGAGCGAGGCGGGGAGGCGAGGGGAGGTGGGTTTGAGGCACTGGGCCAGATTGACGATTTCGCCCTGGATGTTGGCGAGGGCTTGAACCACGTTGCACAACGCCTGCAACAGTTTAAACATCCGACGTCAACATCTGAATCATTAGGCATTGATTTCAGTACCCGCCCCCTTCTCAATTCCCTCTCCGACCATTCCCTTTCCTTCAACCTGTTATGACCTTTATTGTACTTGATTTCATTTCATTTTTTTGTTGTCGCTTATTTCAATTCCTCCTTAATCTCTTCATTTACTGCCTTACTCACGACCAACATTTTCATAACATGCACACGCACAGCAGTGACATACTCTTTTCAAGTTCAGAAGTCTTTTTGTTGTAGTTGCTACTGCTGCTGTTGTTGTTGTTGCTGCTGCTGTTATTGTTGTTGTTTATCTCAACCTACTCTTCACCCCTTCGTTAACCGCCTCTCAGTTATATTTTGCTCCATGCTTCCTCTGAACGATGGAATAAGGGGTGGTCTCACAAGAAGAAAAGGATGAAGACTGAACTTAAAATGGCTATGCTGGTGTTTGGCGTGCGGATGTGTCACGGAAATGTTGATCACACACCACACACACACACACACACACACACACACACACACACACACACACACACAATCTCTCTCTGCCACACAAAACATATATACACACACTTAAAAACCGATACATTAACATAAACTCTCTCTCTGTGTCTGTCTGTCCTCTGACCGTCTGTCTATCTGTCTCTGTTTGACTGATTGTGTGTGTGTGTGTGTGTGTGTGTGTGTGTGTGTGTGTGTGTGTGTGTGTGTGTGTGTGTGTCTCTCTCTCTCTCTCTCTCTCTCTCTCTCTCTCTCTCACACACACACACACACACAGACGTAACATATGGCGATGGACAGCATTCTCTTTTAGCTGCTCCCGTCAGAAGACAGTCATGGGGAGAACGCGGGGCTCAAAAGCTTCAAGAAGATTTCAAATGTGTTGCAGTACGATGCCAGTTACAGCTGTGTCTCGGAACAAGTCTGATGCAGCCTCAGATTCGTGTCAAAAGACAATGAAAAATTGAACCAGGGTGAACGCTCCCAAGGTAACGGCAATGCCAGTGGCCGCACGCTCGTGTGTTCCGAGTGTTCTACGTCGATTCCTTGGTCAAGAACTTATCTACGGACTATATGTTGTGTGTTTTTATTCGTTCCCACCGAAAATACATGTGTCAGGTATGTGCCTCCAGATTTATGACCCCCTCAGCTTCTTTCGGAGATCGAGAAAGAAAAAATGAAAATGGGCAAGAAAATGCAGGCCAACGAGATGATATGGCAGATATTCGTAATGTCGGTAATCGTTGTCAAGATCAAAACGATCAGACAGAGGTCCCAGATGTGTGTTCTAGTCCTGTTAAAGATGTTTGGGCTGAAGGCTTTTCAAAAACAGATTTCTTTCTTAAAAAATTAATGTCTCTATGTTAGATTTAAAATCTTCCATCACTGACAGAATGGACAAGCTGTGTTCCATCATACGGCTGAGAGACAACAAAGTCACACATACGAAGGACAGTGAGACTCAGACACAATCTGTGACATCAACAAACGAAAGAAAAACACCGGTGTCAGACAAAAACATGTGCAAGTAGGCCTAACCTTTTCTGATGTTGTAAAAGTTAAGAAATCTGCCCAAAATAGAGTGGACAACCAGAGTGACGTAAAAACAAATGACGAAAAACAGGCTGTAAGAAAGATTTCACGTCACGAGAAAGTTCTGATCTCAAGTGTCGAACCCATATCGATACTGTCCAAAGAACAAAAAGTACAGAAAACACCCAACAAACTAATAAAAAGAGTTCCCCCAAATCTTACCACCACTCAGCTGTAAACAACATTTCAATTTCTACAAGCAAACAATTCGGAGAGATATGAAACTGGCAGCAACTCCGACCTCCCGAAAGTTTTGATCGTCTCGGATTCTGTTTTAAATGACATATGTGAAGAGAGACTAGGTTTGGGGTATGGTTTGCACGTTGTAAAACGTCAGAAGTGCTACACCATAAAGGAATGTGAGAATACTCTGTTGGACAATACAGTGGATTATACAGATGCATTGTACTCCATGTAGGTGTGAACGATCTCAAAAACACAAAAGACACTCAGGAAACATCAAAATTTTTGTCAAGCTCGTTCAAAGTCTGAGAAAGAAATATCCCAAAATGTTATCATCATCAGCCGGGTCGCTCCTACCAGACTTTCAGACCTAAACACAAAACGTGAATATTCAACGCCATGTACTGTCTAGTCTTCTGGTGATAAGAACGTATCGTTTGTATCTCATGAAAATGTCAACAACAAGGCCCCAGTACATGCGGGACAACATCCACCCTTCCAACGAGGTTTGAGTGTCTTTGCTGGGAAACCTGGGTCGTCATCTTCACCACCTGTTTTGGTCCAAACCAAGACGACCTGCACGACCTGTCCCCAGCAGACCCTACAGGGACGATGAACCCCGCCCACGGCGACAGTACCGGCACCACTACAGCTATATGGCTCCGGTGCCACCGCCACGGCGTGACTTCTTCCGCTGGTTTCCATGACTCTTTCTGTCAACTGTGTCAATGCTTTGATTGCATTTAACATCGTCATCTTTGTTATATCTTTTTGTACCCAGTTAAACTGATTTCTCCCACCTAAGTACATGACTTTGCGGATTCCTCTAGTTGAATAGTTTCGTTTCCACCCATTTGCATTCATCTGTTTATTTTACCCTTTTTTTTTCTTTTTTTTTCTTCTTAAAAGCATTAGTAATTTTTGTTTACTGTTTTGACTTTTTATGGCTAAAGAGCCCAAAATAGCATACTGCAGTGGAATTGTCGCTCGGTGGCAACTAACATCTCCACCTTCAAGAGCACATTGCAGATAATTCATTCGACGTTTTAATTCTGCAGTCACTAATGTGTCTAGATATAAACTACCACGACTGGCAAACTTTTTCTCCCCCCCCCCCCCCCCCCCCCCCCCCCCCCCCCCCCCCCCCCCGTGTGTCAACAGACTGCTAAAGGCGAAAAAGTGTCTACAGCCATCTACATCATGAACATCTGTCTTCCCGCCTTATAACATCGCCGGTTCCAGAAAATGCTGCAAATTTCACTCATGCGCAGTGTGTGTAAGATTCGATAAGTCGTTAACACTCAACATAGTTTCTATGTACCTCCCCAAAGGAGTTTTTGACTGTAACACTGACTGGTTACGTACTATAGACGTGCAAAATCAGAAGTGGTTGATCGCCGGCGATTTCAACGAACATGCTCCCTTTTGGGACAGTTCTTGCTCTAAAGTTAGCTCAAATCGCCTGGTAGAAAATATTCTTGATTCTGGCCTTTACCTTCTAAATGATGGGCGTGTCACTAGACTGCCAGATGTTCCTAACCATAGACCCTCAGCAATTGATCTTTCTTTCATCCCCCCATCTTTAGCTCTTAGCTGTTCCTGGCAGGTTGATAAAGACACTTTGGGAAGTGACCACTCCCTATTACTATATCCTCAGAGGTTTTACAGTTGCACAAGACAACACAGTTGATAAAATTCCAAAATATAATTATAAACGAGCTGACTGGGAGAAATTCAAATCTATTTTAATGTCTTTTAATGTAACAACTCTTGAAAACCAGGATGTTGAAACTATGTACACACATTTTTCTGAATCGGTCTTGTACGCTGCAACCAAATCCATTCCAAAAACTAACCACAAAGAAGATCAGTTTATAGCGGAAATGTGTGGTGGACGGAATCCTGCAAACTAAAAAGAAACTAAAATACAAAGAATATGTTAAAGACAAGCCGAAATACAATGTCACTATGAAACGGGCCAAGAATATGAGCAGTAGGGGTCATTGAAAAAGCTAAACGGGACCACTGGTCGTCCTTTTGTCTCACCGAAGTCTCTAATCATCACGATGTGAAAAAAGTTTGGACAAAGGTCCATGAAATGAAACAGGGAGTGAATCTTCCAATTTATCCAGTTACTTTAGAAAATGAGCAATTTCCAACTGCTGCTCAAAAAGCCGAGGCGTTCGCAGATCTGTTTGCAAAGAATAGTTCCACAAATAGCCTTTCTGATAAATGCAAAACTATGAGGGAAAACTCAAAGAATAACGATATGTACTGTGATCCAGAAGACAAAAAATGACCATTATCTAAACGCGGATATCACTCTACAGGAATTAAAAAATGCAATAATATTATTACCAACAAAAAAAACATCAGTTGGTCTGGATGCTCTTTCGAATGAGATGTTAAAACACTGCCAGATAATTTTGTATCTTTTCTTCATAACATCATAACGAAATGCTGGCAAGATGGAAGTATCCCTTCTGTTTGGAAAGAATCTGTAGTCGTGCCGATCTTAAAGCAGGGCAAACCTAGATCCAACATAATAGTTACCGTCGATTGCCCTCACTCTCACACGTGTAAGTTAATGGAAAGAATTGTTTTAAGTAGGCTTGTATATCACTGTGAGAAACGTGGTATAATTCCGGCTATACAAGCAGGCTTTAGAAAAGGCAGATCAACAACAGACCATCTGGTAAAATTGACGACTCATGTAAAACAACAATTTGCACGAAGAAAAAATGTCCTCGCCACTTTCTTTGATGTCAGAAAAGCGTATGATCATGTTTGGCATGAGAGTTTTTATTTTAACTGAAAACCATTGGCCTTTCTGGTCATGTATATAACTATATCAAAGCATTTCTGACCAACAGAAGTATAGAAGCAAAGATACAAAATGTTTATTCCAGCAAGAGATATTTACAAATGGGCATTCCTCAGGGATCGGTAATCGCTCCGCTACTTTTTAATATTCTGATATGCGATCTCCCAAAGCATTTATCTAAAAACTGCTCCTTGGTGCAATACGCTGACGATATTTGCATGTGGATGAACGTAACTTTAAAGAAGAAAACTTCAGTCAGATCTGTCAATTTCATTAAAAAAACATATCAGCGTGACCTAGATAATATGGCAATATTCATGTTTGAAAACGGCCTTAGTTTATCGGCAGAATAAACCCACATGATGTTATTTGATGCTGGTGGAAGTGTTGCAATATTCCTACTTTTAAGGTAGATAACAATGTATTGAATTATGTCACCGAGATAAATTTTTAGGAGTAAATATTACCTCAAAGTTAACTTGGAACAACCATATTGAACATATTATCAACGAAGCCAGCAAATCTCTTAATCTTCTTAAAGTGATCAGTAAACAAATTGGGGAGCAGATACACAAACTTTAGTACACCTTTCGACATCTCATTATCATACGCACAAGAAGTGTTCTTCAGCGCACCAAACTACTTACGTAAAAAGTTGCAAAGCATTAGACTGCAAGGCATTTTAGGGCTCGCACTAGGTGTCCATTTCATGCCAGTGCATCAGGAACGTATTCGAAGCCGGAGTTCTGCCCCTTGACGAGTATAGAAACTTGGCCTGTGCTAAATTCATCTTACGTAGCTCAGCTGTTCAGAACTCAAGCAAAGATGAATTAGCTTTACGATCAGATTTCCATTTCCGAAGCGAGCTAGATCTATTAAATCTAATACAACTATAATGACATATTCCTCAAAATTATTGAAAGACGCTGAGATTGATCCCAAGAATATTGCTAATCGTTTTCCTGTATCCCCGATTCCAAATTGGGAATTGCACACCGCATGTTTGATTTATAATATACTGATCTACAAAAGAATGTAAGAATAATATGTTGTCCTCTCTTGCCAAATCTCATATCCACACCACCTTAAAGTTTTCACCGATGGATCACTGTTAAATGAAAAAGCTGGAAGTGGTTTTGTTATTCCTACCCTTAAAGTTGAAAAATCTTTTCATTCGGGAAGGGGTATTCTATCTTCACGGCTGAGCTGGTGGCAATTCTAATGGCGCTTAACTTTTTTATGATACTCACTTACTATCTACAAAGCACTTTTCTGTGTGGATTCTAAATCTGTCCTACAAGGCCTTGAATATATTGCTGTTAAAAAATCGAGTGTGAGGTGATTTTAGAAATAAAACATCTTGTCAGTATTCTTATATCAAGAGGTTACAACAGTTGATTTTTGCTGGATCCCGTCTCACTGTGGGATTTCTGGTAATGAGTGGGCTGACCGGGCTGCCAGAAAGGAGCACGAAGTCCGATGAATCCATAGAAATCAACATTCCTCTGTGTTTATACGAAGGATATGGTCTCTTAAAAAAGACGTGTATTGAAAAGGTTTATTGAGCCTACAAAAACTTTTCATCTACCTCACTCCAAATGCTCTGCTGTGACAAATCCAGTCAGCTACTTTTTCTTCTAGCAATGCGGCTAAAGTGGAAGATTACCTATCAATTGGCTAACACAAACGTACTTGAAAAAAACAACCGAAAACTTGAATCCCTGTTTTACAGGCTTAAGCTAAACGCTTTCCGTCAAAATTTCGCAAAAATTTAAATTGCATCTGCGGAGCAGTTGAAAGTTTCACAACTCAGCATCTTCTTTTCCACTGCGCATATTTCAGAAAAGAAAATCCTGATGGCACGTGTATTTTCCAGAACTTACAAGGTCTTGTTTCTTGTGTTAATTCCTTGATGATTAGTCCATGGGCTCTTTTTTGTAAACAAGTGTTCCTATAGATTTTGAGCGCTTAACATTTTGGTTATGCCAGATATCTGTACTCCTTTATGTTTTAATACTTGCTTTGTGCTAATGTTTAGCCTAGTTGTAAAGAATTTTAGTATGAATCACTTATATAGCTAATGCTCGTAACAAATCTCTTATCGGTCATCAACCACACACACACGCGCACACACACACACCACGCCACCGCGCGCGCACCCCACCACACACACACACACCACACACACACACACACACACACACACACACACACACACACGCACGCACGCACGCACGCACGCATGCATACACACGCTGTTTCCTAACTCTGTCTAAAATCACTTTATGTGAATAGACGTTAAATTGAAGAACGAACGAACACACAGACACACACACACTCACTGCTCACACACTCTCAGTCCCTCCTGACTGAACTGACATTAACCGTTCCTACTCTGGCAGGAACAGCTTAGGGAAACGCCAATTCCTGTTTCCGGCTCCTCAATCATTGAACGGCGGATTCACGATGCATCGTTATCCTCTGTGTCTCTCATACTGTCTCCACACACACACGCTGTATCGTCATCATCTTTGTCTCTCACACTGTCTTTTCACACACACACACACACACACACACACACACACACACACACACACACCCGCACACACACACACATCCACACACACACGCACATGCACACACACACACACACACACACACACACACACACACACACACACACACACACACACACACACACACACACACACGCAGGTAAGCGCGCGCACACTTTCACGCACACACATGCACATATACACTTTGGAGTACATGCAGACGTTAAGCCATGCACATACTAAATATCTATCTTTCTATCTATGTATCTATCTACACACACACACACACACACACACACACACACACACACACACACATACACACACACACACACACACACACACACACACACACACACACACATCCGACACACAATTCAACCGAGCTGTGCTCTCGACACTAAATTTTCTTTTTTATTCCCCACGCTTTCATTTTTCGTGCCACTTCAATGGCATTGCTGTTCATTCCGTCCCCCCCCCCTCCCCGCCCCCTCACCTTCCCCGTCCACCTTCCTCACCCCCGGTACCGGCAATCCACAGGATGCAGTCATGTCAATCGTCATTAGGTAACCCACCAGAGGAGATACTGCACTGCTGCCGAGTCACTTCGGTGGTGTTCAGTTGTGAGTGTTCTGACTAAGCGTGTGCAAGCAACCACCTGCTAAGCGCAGTACTAATGTCGGACAACAATTGCTTAGTCACGGAGCAAGCGTGGGTAAGCTCTCCCTCCTGACGGCGCCACCAAGTCTGTCGAGAAATAGTCCCTGATGACTTTGCCAATATCGCTGATCCCAACAGGACCAAACCAAGGGCATAAACGTGGTGAGATGATCTAAACTGAGCTCACCATGAAAACATGGCATGAAGGGCCACAAAATTTGAGACTGTTTTTCACGCTGATCGATGAGGATGAGGATGATGGAGATGATGTTACAGAGTTCCATTTTGGTCTGAGATTGCATAACAGGGCCGTAGTCTACGCTGACTTTCATAATTTATCCTGGCGTCGACCAGGCTCGCAAAATACAGACGCCTGCAGTGTTGGCAGGAAATTTGAATATCTCTTTCAGGGACGTATTTACCGATTGTGTGATCCCACTCTTCCCAACTGAGCGCACAGCAAACTCAACTCTAAATTGATGCCGGTCGGGAAGAAATCCCATAAATAAAAGGTTGTGATGGGAATCGAACCAACGACATCTCAGCCGGGAGTCTGCGAAGCTAAATACTTTACCATGGCGGCTAGGGACACTAAATTATGGTCAGATTAACCTTAGGTTAAACTGACAAGATTCACACACACACACACGCCCGCGGACACAAACAAACACACACACACACACACACACACACACACACACACACACACACACACACACACACACACACACACACACTACTCCGTTTCCCCCCCTCCCTCCCTTCCACTCCACCTTCTGATTCTCCGTCATGAGACGTCGGATGAACTCCACGTCATCCATCATCCGATTGTTGTCTTTGTTGTTGGCCTGTAGATGCTGCAGCCGCACGTCCAGCAGTTTCTGCGAGCGCTGGATGCCGTCCAGCTGCGGGATGGCCAAGGTGGCGGCCAAGGGCACCACTCCCGCTGACGTCCGCCTGGGGTTGGGTCGGTTGGAGCACTTGCGCTTGCCCTTGAAGGATGCTCGGTGACCTGTGGAGAGACGGGTAGGGCAGAACAAAAGAAATCTTCATTGTCAAGGTGATCAGGGGAGCAACGGAATTAAGATCCAGTATGGTATGTTCCTTGAGAAATATTAAGAAGGCCGGGGAGTGTCTGCTATGGGCTTGTATGTGTTTGGGAAGCCAGTGAGGGTACGCTACGTTACTTGTGAAATATTCAAGAAAACCGTTGAGAGTACGCTATGTTCCTTGTAAAATATTTAAGAAGCTAGTTGGCGTATGCTGTGTTCCTTGCGACATATTTTGGAAGCCAGTGTGCTTATGTTAAGTTCACTGTAACATATAAAGGAGACCAGCGAGCGTATCCCTATACTATAAATGTATGTAATGCTCTTTGTTAAATATTTTACCTATGTTACGTGGTTATACGGCATCAAATGGCCTGAAATAATCAATGTTAAACAACACTCATGGAGTGGAAATTGCCTATGTTGTCAAAGAGCTCCAAGTAATCGACATCGTTCTGGAGCCCATATGATCCATATCATCCTTGGGCTTTAACTATTCCATGTTGGTCTGGAGCTCCAAATGACCCAAGCTGATAATGATATGCCTCCAAATCACTCATATGTTACGAACAGCCCCAAATATCCCTTGTTGTCCTAGGCTCCATTCCTTCTAAACTCTTGTGTTCGGGCCCACAATAACCTATGTTGCCTTGTGGCCCATAGAAATCGTCTTCTGTCCCATGAGACCCAGACAACTTGTCGTTGTTCTCCTCACCTGCTTTCCGGTCTATACAAGCTTCCTCCTCCTCTTCCTCAGCGATCGGGGGCGTGGCGTAAGGAATGCGGGAAGGAGTGTCGGGCACAGGGGCGGAGGACCGTCCTCCGCTGTGGGGTCCCAGATCTCCACGTCCTCCCCCCTGAGGTTGGTGTGGCCTTGGTTCACTGTCAGCCATCGGTCAAAGGGTTGGTTATCTGACGCTTACAGTGTGTGTTGCTGGTGTGGTGGGAAGAGGGGAGATACAGTGTACGCATATGATATAATCGCTTGAATAAGACACGGACAGTCTTCGATTATAGTAAGAGAGAGAGAGAGAGAGAGAGAGAGAGAGAGAGAGAGGAGAGAGAGAGAGAGAGAGAGAGAGAGAGAGAGCAACCCCCTCCTCACTAGCCTAACACAAGACAACCCCATTCTGAAACCAGCCGCATCAATACTCATTCTGTGTACCCCTTCATTCTTTCAATTTCTCCCTTCCTCCCTGTCTTCTTTGTCTTACACTTTTTAAGCTTTCATGAAAGAAAAGTCTACAACGAAATGGTTTGCCTGCGGAGGTCACAGTCGTGAGCAACTTGTGGAGTCGAATTTTTGACAGCTTGATTATCCTTGTCCACCTAACAACAAATAGACACCTGGTTCAAGTCAGGGAAAGTCAGGGCAGAGGATGGAACGGGATGGGCTGGCTTCTGCATGCTGTGTCCCTTTCAATCTGAACCTCTAACAGTTCACTGCCCCTTCGGCATTTAGGCTATGGGTTTTTAACCTTTTACCAAAGAGAAAGACATAGTCGGCTGGTACACGCACCCTGATAGTTGTGTCTTACCGTTTTCTTTTTCGTCCTTGGCTCTCTCCAGCTTAAAGAGATAGCGCTTGACCAGTCTGTGCATGATGTCCGAGTAGGACGTCTCGTCTGGCTTTAGCTCCAGTGTCTTGCACACCGTCTCACGTCGTTGCTACACACACACACACACACACACACACACACAACACACACACACACACACACACACATACACACACACATACACGGTGCAATCCAACATCCATCGTTCAGGTTTGATTAAAACTGACATCAGGTCGAAAGCCGTACTGGTTTAGAAACATTCAATGTATGCGAAAATATCACTCTCATACATTACACCCACCCCCCTCCTCCTCCCCTTCATAACGTTAAATTTTCAACTGCATTTGCTCCGCAGTGTTGCGACTTTTGAGGACGTTTTAGAGTAGATCCCCAGGAATAACTACTTTCATTTTCATGTCACACAAGTCCACTACACATGGCACAACACGCCAGCTATAGTCTCCGAGTGTTGGAAACGCATGGCTTACGCCGAAAGTTGACGACTTCACATGGGTTACGGCCCGCTTTGTTTGCCGTTGTCAAGTCAACGGCGGTGTACATTTTGTATATTTCATGCGTGCGGTCATCGGAGGTGGACAGACGTTTCTTATTTACGGTTGACATACAAAAATTTTGTTCTTTTGAAGCTCGTGGCAGCTCTTCAATTTGGGTTTGAAGCTGTGCGGGATAGTGCCGAAATCCACCTCGAATTTGTCGATGATTTGTCGAATGAGCGCGTTGAGTGAGCACACGTTCATCACTGAGCCTCGTGCTCAGTCTACACGGCTCTGTCAGTACCGTGTTAGTGACGCCACATCACCTAGCAATTTGAGGGCCTCTATCAACGTTAGTTCTGTGACTTTTCAATTTTTGATTTTAACCCATCTGGTTTGGTAAATCCAAGTAGTCCTAATTGGTAAGCCCAAGTAGTAATTGGTACGTCCAAACAGTAATTGGTAAATTCAAGTAGTAATTGGTAAGTCCAAGTAGTAATCTCTTTATTTGATGTCTGGCGATGGAGACCAAGCTGCCCGTTAACTCCCCGTTAGGTCTGGGTTAAATGTCGAGACTCAACCTTTGGTGGTGTCGCTGACGTGGACGACTGTATTAGAAGACGGTGGGCGAAGTTCGGAAGGAAGGGGATGGGGCGGGATTATGAAGGTACAGGTAAGAGGAAAAGACGGCCTGGAGGATGACTCGCTCGCATAGAAAGTCCTAAACCTGAGGTCTGAATCTCACATATGGCAGATACTCTTCCCTCTCTCCACTGACTTTTGGTCTGAGTGACAGTCTTCCGGATGAGATGATAAACCGACGTCCCATGTACAGCATGTCCGTCACGCACGTTAAAGAAGCCATTGTACGAAGGGAGTTACATGTGGTTACATTCTGCCAGGAAATCACTGTAGCTCGTCCAGCTGTGGAGGTCTGCAGCTCAGGCGACCCTGCAGTCCTCCTGTATGTCTAACTGCGCTGTCTGCAGCCCGATCTACTATGCAGTCTTTCAGCAAGGCCAGTCGTGCAGTCCTGAAGTATGGTCATTTGTACAGTCCTGCGGCATATTCAGCGGAACCGGGTCTGCAGCTCGTCTCGTGGTGCGGATATCAGCAGCTTGGGCGACCATGCCGTCCTTCTAACGTGTTCCCACCTGCCGTCCTGCTGCACGTGCAGCCACGCATGCAGTCGTGTGAACTTTACGCCACCAGGTAGATGTTTCCACGGCGCCACGTCAGTAACAATGTAGCGCCTATGAAACACCTCTCCGGTGAGGTAAACCTGCACCTCTGCTGCCTCCCTGTGCCTCTCTGGTCCAGCCAAACCTGTAGCGCCGTTGTCTCCTCATACCTCTGATGAGGTAAACCTCCACTTCTGCTGCCATCTCGTATGCTTACAGTTGAGGTGAAACTGCAGCTCCGCAGTTTCCTTCCAGATCAAACCTCTCTTATATGGTAAACCTGCACCTTCACTGACTCCTTATTCCTGTTCGGTGGGGTAAACCAGCACTCCTTCTACCTCTTGCCTCCTCGTGTCTTTCCAGTGAGGTAAACATGTACCTTCGTTGACACCTGTCTCCTGATATTTTTCTAGGGAGGTGAACCTGCGCATTTGCTGCATCCTCACACCCTTCCAGGGAGATGAACCTGAACCTCTGCTGCCATCACCTTTCCTACGTAACATCTGAAGGTGCGGTAAACCTGCATCCCTGCTCCTTCCTTCCTCTTCCAACCTCTCCGGTGAGTTACATTTGCATCCACCATGCCTCCTGCCTCTTCCGATGAGGCAAACCAGAAACCCTGCAAACTCTTGCTTCCCTATGAAACACCTTTCCGATGAGAGAAACCTACACCTCTGTTGCCACCCGTCTTACTGAGAAACACCTTTCTGATGAGAGAAACCTACACCTCTGTTGCCACCCGTCTTACTGAGAAACACCTCTCCGCTGACGTAAAGCTGCATTTCCACTGCCTCATACATCCCTATCGCGCAAAGCCACACTCGCGTGATCCCCAGTTCTGTCCATGAAATACCATTCTAGTGTGGTGGACCTGCACCTCTGCTACTTCTATCTTCTCTTTGAAACACTTCTCCCGTGAAGTAAACCTGCACTTCGCTACCTCCTTGCTCTCTTTGAAACGCTTCTCTGATGAGATAAGCATGCACCTCTGCAACACCCTGCCTCCATAAGAAACATCTTGAGTGAGTTATCCCTGCATCTCTGCTACCTCCTGCCTCCGTAGGAAACATCTCCCCACTGAGTTACTCCTACATCTCTGCTACCTCCTGCCTCCGTGGGAAACATCTCCCCACTGAGTTACTCCTTCATCTCTGCTACCTCCTGCCTCCGTAGGAAACATCTCCCCACTATGTTATTCTTGCATCTCTGCTACCTCCTGCCTCCGTAGGAAACATCTCCCCACTATGTTATTCTTGCATCTCTGCTACCTCCTGCCTCCGTAGGAAACATCTCCCCACTATGTTATTCTTGCATCTCTGCTACCTCCTGCCTCCGTAGGAAACATCTCCCCACTATGTTATTCCTGCATCTCTGCTACCTCCTGCCTCCGTAGGAAACATCTCCCCACTATGTTACTCCTGCATCTCTGCTACCTCCTGCCTCCGTAGGAAACATCTCCACACTATGTTATTCTTGCATCTCTGCTACCTCCTGCCTCCGTAGGAAACATCTCCCACTATGTTATCCCTGCATCTCTGCTACCTCCTGCCTCCGTAGGAAACATCTCCCCACTATGTTACTCCTGCATCTCTGCTACCTTCTGCCTCCGTAGGAAACATCTTTCCGGTGAGGTAACCTCCACTCCTCTTTCTCCTGCTTCCTCATGTGACATCTCTCCGATGAGGCAAAGCAACACTTCTGTTTCCTCTTGCATCACTACCTCTCCAGTGAGGTAAGCCTGCACCTCTGCTACCTCCTGCCTTTCTATGAAACACTTCTCCGAGTAGGTAAAATTGTATCTCCACTGTCATCTCCTTCCAATGAGTCAAACTTGCATCTCCTCTTCCTCATGCTTCACCGTAAAACATTTCCCTAGTAATGTAAACCAGCATTTTTCATAATCTTCTGTTCTGTATTAAACACCTCTCCAGACCTGCAAAGCCTCTGCACGAGACTCCACTCAAGTGAGGTAAACCTGCTCCTTCCGCCGCCTCCCAATGAAACACCTCTCCAGAGAGGTTAAGTCTGCATCTCAACTGCCTCTACGAAGCGCCTCTCGAGTGAGGTAAGCCTGCACCTTTAGTGGCCCCTATCTGCGCTGTGAGGTACATTTGCAGCCCCAGTACCCTCACACCTCCCTTGGAAACGCGCTTCACCTGAGGCACCCCTACATTGCCACTTGTTCCCGCTGTCTTCGTCTGGGACTGGAGGACCCAGTCTTGAGGCAACAGGCACGTAGCTGTGACCTATTTTCATTTATTTACAGATCATGACGAAGGCATGAATTCGGTAAGTTGGTAGATGAATAAATGAACTGAGGGGGAAAAAACGAGCGACAAACAATAACAACAACAACAACAAAACACTGCGCTTGCCATTGCGCCATTAACGTCTGAGATTGCCTGACAGTCAGCACGCAGTGAAGATCAAGGAGTTCCACGGTAAACTGACTTCCTTCTGGACATCATCTTGCGGCCAAACAATGTGTATGTTATTCCTCTGTTTTTGGTGCGTATGTGACATACTATTGGAATTCCCTTTTAAATTGATGATTGATTCAGCTATCACGACGTATTTTTGGTGAACTTCTGTTTTAAGTATTTGTGTTTGCAATTAATTAAGTGTGGTTCTTGGATACACGACCCCAGCTCTTTTTCCTATTCCCAATACTCAATATTTATTTTTGGATCTTGTTGCCACTTACTGTTTGTTATTGTATATTTCTTGTTTTGTTTTATAATAATGAGTGACTGATAATTTATGAGCCAGTTTCATGAGCAACGTATAGTTTAGGGATAGCTTATGATTTAGGAACCGCTCATATGCTATGAATAGCTAATGATCAATAAAGATTTTTTGATTCATCAATAGCTTGTAAGGTTTGAAAAGCGTATAATTCATGAAGAGCTTGTAGTGTAGGAACAACTTGTGGGTCACGAACAGCATGCAATGCATGAACAGCCTTGTAATTAATGAACAGCTTATTGTTAAAAGCGTGAAGATGCAACTGTCAGAAATCTTGTAATTAAAGAACAGCGTGAAATGTATAAGCAACGCGAAATTATGAACGCTTGAAATCTATGAGTAGGTTGTATTTTGTGATCAGATTGTACCCTTTTTTTTTAACATATTGCAGTTTACGCATGGTAAGTATTTTTTAACACATTGTGATTTTCGAATACTGTGTAGTTTCTGAACAGCTTGTAATTTATGAATTGCTTGTAGTGATGAACATTTTTTTTCATTCATAGAAAATGGAAATTTATGAACAGCTTCGTAATTTTGGATAAGCTTGTGATTTAAGGTTTACGTGGTTTATGAACAGCTTGTAATTTATAAAGAGAATACAGATACGTAGTATGCTAATACTTTTCAAATGACATGACAATAGAGAGCAGTCTTAAACAAGATAATCTGGCCACTCTACCCTAACAACATGTGAACGGTCACTCTTTCTCCTCTCTCTGTGGTGATGTCCTCCCCCTCCCCCCATGTGGCCGTTTTTAGCCCCACCGTTAAGTTAGCCACAACCCGTCTTTGGGGATGTGAACAATCTTATACTGTCGCGTACCCTAATCCAGCTTGCTCACCTTGAGGAAGGTCTGCTTGCGGCTTTTGGTAGAGTGCTGGAAACTGTCCGTGGCGGCACAGAATATCTCCTTACAGGACTGCCAGCCGTAGAAGAAGGACTTGGGGGTGGGGAGCATGTTGAAGGGCACAGGCAGCGTGCTGCCTTCGTCCATGTAGTTCAGCCACAGCTTGGTGGCGCGCGAACTTCCACTCCACGTCACAGTCCGTCTGCACGTGCACACACAAAGCAGGGCGGTCATGGTGAGGAAAGAGGGTGATGTCTGACGCATAAAATCTGACTGCTGCTAGACTCATATGGTGTATACGCCGTATCTTTCTCTGATTAAGGTGATGTTTTGCCCCCAAATAACAAATGTTTTGCTTATGATATCTCTTCATAGTTTTGGGAGATATTGTCATATTTGGTGTAAAACAACTTTTTTCATGCATTTTGATGATATAATAATTGGTTGTCAGTGGCAACGGCGGCCATATATTTTTTTTATTTATTTATTTTTTCTTCTGTGGGGCTCCAACCAGAGCGCGTGCAATTCCCACAGTGATCACTTATTTTGAATTTCTATTTCACCATTTTTTTCTTCTCCCTCATCCTTTCCATCTCCCCATCCCTTTCTGCCTCTGTCTCTCTCTCTTTCTCTCCCCTCTCCCTCTCTCTCTCTCCTTCCACTCCCCCCTCCCCCTGTCTCTCGCTCCCACTCCCCCCCCCTCTCTCTCCTCATCTCAACGGCGGCCATATTGAAAATAAACAACATATCTTGTGTGTAGGCTCATTCTCCACAGGACAGAGGTATTGACACCAAACGAGTTTTAAACTGTTCTTTTACATCTGTAGAACAACTTCACAAAAGGATTTCTTGATATTTTCACTCATTAAAAAGTTACAATTTTTTTCAATTTTGACTTTTTTAACAAACATACAATTTCATAAATGTCACCGACAGACAGGTGAAGAACGGTGCTGTGATTGCCTTTGTGTGTTCATCCTGGAATTTCGGTAGGCATTGGGGCACTGGTGACGGCGCCCATCTCCTTTCCATGTAACCTTGGGCACGCTGGGTAATTTTCTAATGCGTTTAACCCATCGAATGCTGACAGTACATGATTATTAACGCACATACTTGATTTTCTCTCTGTGTGTATATACACAGAGGGGTTTTAGTTTTCTTCTTTGCCTTAACTAGGCTGACCCTGGAGAAAGGTCCAGTGACGGTGAGGAAAGACCCACTGACCACAGGGAAAGTCCTGTTGACAGTGGGAAAGACTACAACTTTGGATTCTCTCTTGAGGGCACATAAGACCGTATGGCGAAAGCTTGGCTGTGTCTGGAGTGGCACTGTCTTCATCTGTCCGTGGGCAGGGGTGGTTGGGTCTGTGGGGTGTGCTCGGCAGCTGGAGGGTGGTGTTTTTCGCCGGTGGGCTCTGCAGTCATGAAATACGGGCTGGTACACCCATGGGGGATGCTACTTTAAGGCTGTTATGAGCTGCATCCTGTAGTCTAATTTACCTCTGTTCAGGAGCAGTTATGTCCCTTGATATCTTAATGGAGTGTCCTGTGCGTGCCTGTACCCATCGTCAACACAGCGCAGGCCTCCAAGGGTGGTACAGGACTGCTCTAAAGGCAGGTGAAGACAGTGCTTCTCTGGGTCCTCCCCAGCACCTTCGGGTGTTTCTTTTTCTTCTTTGCCTTAACTAGGCTGACCCTGGAGAAAGGTCCAGTGACGGTGAGGAAAGACCACTGACCACAGGGAAGTCCTGTTGACAGTGGGAAAGACTACAACTTTGGATTCTCCTTGAGGGCACATAAGACCGTATGGCGAAAGCTTGGCTGTGTCTGGAGTGGCACTGTCTTCTCTGTCCGTGGGCGGGGTGGTTGGGTCTGTGGGGTGTGCTCGGCAGCTGGAGGGTGGTGTTTTTCGCCGGTGGCTCTGCAGTCATGAAATACGGGCTGGTACACCCATGGGGGATGCTACTTTAAGGCTGTTATGAGCTGCATCCTGTAGTCTAATTTACCTCTGTTCAGGAGCAGTTATGTCCCTTGATATCTATGGAGTGTCTGTGCGTGCCTGTACCATCGTCAACACAGCGCAGGCCTCCAAGGGTGGTACAGGACTGCTCTAAAGGCAGGGAAGACAGTGCTTCTCTGGGTCTCCCCAGCCCTTCGGGTGTTCTTTTTCTTCTTGCCTTAACTAGGCTGACCCTGAGAAAGGTCCCGTGACGGTGAGGAAAGACCCACTGCCACCAGGGAAAGTCCTGTTGACATGGGAAAGACTACAACTTTGGATTCTCTCTTGAGGCAATAAGACCGTATGCGAAAGCTGGCGGCTGGAGTGGCACTTCTATCTCGTGGGCAGGGAGTAGGTTTGGTCGTGTGCTAGGCCTAAGACGAGTGGTGTTTGCCCGGTGGGCTCTGCAGTCATGAAATCACTGTCTGGGCAGGGTGGGTGGTCTAGCTTAAGGCTGTTATGAGCTGCACCTGTAGTTTTTCCTCTGGTCAGGATCATGAAGTCGCCTGATTTACCCATGGGGTCCTTGTGAGTGTTCCATCGTCACACAGGCAGGTACCCAAGGGAGGACAGGTCTCTAAATGCAGTGAACAGTGCTTCTCTGGGTCCTCCCAGCACCTTCGGGGTTTCTTTTCTTCTTTGCCTTAACTAGGCTGACCTGAAGAAAGGTCTCAGTGGGTCCCAGAACCCTGGCCATGGGAAAGTCTTTGACTATAAGTACCAATTTGGTTCTCTCTTGGAGGGCAAAGACCGTACTGGCGAAAGCTGTTGACGTGGGGCACTGTCTTATCTTCTCTGTGGGCAGCGGTTGGGAGCTTGGGTGTGTCTGCAGTGGAGGTGTTTCTTCGCCGGGGGCTCTGCAGTCTGAAATAGGGCTGGCAGTACATGGGGGTATTGCTACGTTGCTTGCAGTCATGATACTGAGCTGCATCCCTGGTAGCTAATTTAAGGCTCGTTGCAGTATTCCCTTGTTCTTAATGGATGTCCTGTGGTGCCGTACCCATCGTCAACACAGGGTCCAGGGTGTAAGCTGCTCTAAAGGCAGGGAAGACAGTGCTTCTCTGGGCCCCTGCACTAGGGTGAACTTCTTCTTGGCCTACCGCACCTCGGAGTTTTCTTACGTGCTAAACTTCTTTTTCTTCTTTGCCTAACTTAGGCTGACCTGAGAGGTAGTGACCCTGAGAAAGGTCCCGGACGGTGAGGAAAGACCCACTGACCACAGGAAAGTCCTGTTGACAGTGGGAAAGACTACAACTTTGGATTCTCTCTTGAGGCACATAAGACCGTATGCGAAAGCTTGGCTGTGTCTGATGCCTGTCTCATCTGTCCGTGGCAGGGGTGGTTGGTCTGTGGGGTGTGCTCGCAGCTGGAGGGTGGTGTTTCTCGCCGGTGGGCTCTGCAGTCATGAAATACGGGCTGGTACACCCATGGGGGATGCTACTTTAAGGCTGTTATGAGCTGCATCCTGTAGTCTAATTTACCTCTGTTCAGGAGCAGTTATGTCCCTTGATATCTTAATGGAGTGTCCTGTGCGTGCCTGTACCCATCGTCAACACAGCGCAGGCCTCCAAGGGTGGTACAGGACTGCTTTAAAGGCAGGTGAAGACAGTGCTTCTCTGGGTCCTCCCCAGCACCTTCGGGTGTTTCTTTTTCTTTTCTTCTACACAGAGGGGTTTTAGTCACTGGTATGTCTGTGTGTATATTTATCAGGGAGATGGAAACATCCCCGCTCCACGCACTACCCACAAGGTGTTACAGGAGCTCGAACCCACGACCCTCAGGCTGAATGCAGTGCTCTAACCATGCAGCCTTGTTTATCGACGGTGACAGATGTTTGCAACTTGACCACTGTTGTTGGCTTGGGAACACTGTTAGTGACAGAATGCCTATCATGGTCACCCCATCCCTTCCAAAAAGCCGCCATAAGTTGGACATCAGATTAAAGAGGCCCCATCCGCTTCCCAAACCCACCGTGCCACCCTATTATCCCTGTACTCCGCCCCCTGCCCTTACCACCCCCATCCCCCACCACCGTAAAAAATGACACAAAACATGAATATTTGACGATGCACATACTGAGAGAGAGAGAGAGAGAGAGAGAGAGAGAGAGAGAGAGAGAGAGAGAGAGAGAGAGAGAGAGAGAGAGAGAGAGAGAGGAGAAAGAGAGAGAGAGAGAGAGAGAGAGGACAGAGAGAGAGACAGACAGACAGAGAAGTAGAGAGGTCATAGTCTGCACGTGCGTGCGTGCGTGCGTGCGTGTGTAGGTGAAGGACAAAATCCACATGTTGAATTCATTCAGGGCTTTAACAGTTTGTTGCAGCTGTCATCATGTTGTCTGTCCTTGTTGCTGATGGCATTCTGCGGTCGTTATAATTGCTGCATCTGCGGTAACCACAGTAATGTTAGAAATACCAAATATCAGGTTACTGCCAACAGCTGCTGGCCGCTTGGACAGTTGCTGTTGTTGCTGCTACAGCTGCTTTCAATACCATTATTACTACTGTTACCATGCCAAGGTACCAAGTACATGCATACCATTCACATAAAAATGAATGGTAGCATTAACAAC
>CM031596.1:76772270-76774770 GCA_018398815.1 Conus ventricosus | reverse complement strand
GAGGCTTACACACTCCCACACATTCATGTGAACCAGTATGAGGAGAGGCTTACACATTCCCACACATGTACATTCATGTCAGCCAATATGAGGAGAGGCTTACACACTCCCACACATTAATGTGAACCAATATGAGGAGAGGCTTACACACTCCCACACACTGATGTGAATCAGCATAAAGGAGGGCTTTACATACGCCCAAACGTACACGTTAATCAGCATGAAGAGACGCTTACATACAACCACACGTATATGTTAACCAGCATGAGGATGGGTTACACACTCCGACACATACATGTTAACCGGTATGAGGAGGGGCTTACAACTCGAACATAAATAATTATGTTAATTAACATGGATAGAGGTTTTCGTCCCTTCCCTCGCCCTCTTCTTCATCTCCCCCCACATGTTAAGCATCATGGGGAATGGCTCACATACTCCCCCACTTACAAACTAACCAACACGGAAAGTGGCTGAACCGCTATAATGCGTACATGTACACGTAACACACTCTTACATGTACATATAATCGCGTACATGAAAACCAACGTCAGAAGAAGCTTACATACTCTCACACAAATAATCATGTTGATCAGCAGGGCTGGTGGCTTACATATTCCCCCATCACACACACAAACACATTGACCAACATAGGAAGAGGGTTACACATTCTTCCCTCTTCACTTGTAACAGGGACAGACTAGACACACCTTCACATTCACAGGTTAACTAAACATATCCACCTTTTCTTTCAATTGACATATTAACCAACATGGAGCTATTACCACCCCCCTCCCCCCTTCGCCACGATAACATTACATATTAACCAACACCAGGAGAAGGTTACAAACTCTCCTTTCCCTTTTAAGCTAACCAACATGGGAAGACGCACGCACGCACGCACGCACGCACGCACGCACGCACACACACACACACACACACACACACACACACACACACACACACACACACACACACACACACGCGCGCGCGCGCGCGCGCGTTAAACATATTAATCAAAAACGGGGAGAAGGTTGCACACCACTTGACACCTGTCCTACATAGTAACCTAACATATGATCACAATGGAAGAGGGCTATACAATCAAGATGTACGTGATAACTAAGTGCATGCGTTTGCAGGTAATTACTGGTTTAAAAGGTCCACATTATAATTTTCACAACCCAAATCATAAACCAAAATTTTCATTTTCATCTGTATTTAGTGTCTTGCGTTTGGTTCTGATATCACAGCACAATGGTGAAAAGGCATCAAATGATGCAGTGATTTGCAGAAAAGAAATAACTGCCACAGTTGTACACACTTCACTTGAGGTGTGTTTCGGATGGGGAAAAAGGTTCATAATTGTTATTTTGTTTCTGTGCACACGCCATCCAGTGAACGACTGTATGAAAAGCAGCCAAAAGCCTAAATCTGACGTCGATTTTTTTTCTACTTCAGAAAAAGACGGTTTATATGACAGAAAAATTCATATTTGAAGGTGCAGGCCCACATTCAATTCGTCCTCGTCTTCTTACATGAGAACAGAATCATTATTTTCATGTAGAAAATCATAATTTGGACCTTTCGACACCGGCAGTGTTCCATAGGTGATTACCTGCAGTGCGAGGGTCAGTGGAGCGGGACTGGCTATCAGTGCAGTAAATCTTGGTGCGCTCCAGGTCCAGAGCCAGGCAATGGCGCACTGACAGGGCAAGGGCCATACACAACAGGCAAGAAGGTCAGACACGCATCATGCACGTGCAATACACGGACTTCTATTTCTGGGATATTCAAGCCACTTTTACATGTGAGGCTTTTGACTCTGGTTTAAAGACAACCTGTATTTCGTGCAAAGACTTTAAACAAGATTTTGAAAGACTGATCATTCCTTTTCCTCCTCTGATGATAACACGGTAATATTATTAGCATTTTTCTGTCTGCTCATGAGGTCGTGAGAGTCTGTGCGAGCGATTATGTGAGGTAACTGCTTTTGGGAAGTTAACATGAGCAAAGTGGCATATATCCTTTAAACATACGGGACCGGTCAATGACACTGGCAATTCTAAACCTAAAGCAGATGTCTACACGTGACAGGATGGACGGAAAGAAGCGGCGGGGGCAAGGGGCGACTGTCGAGCAGCTGTCGTTTGTGTATGAGGTGTCAAGAAACAGCTGCGAAGTACCGTGTCAGATTCTTTTGCTTTAGCGGCACCAAGGTGACAGGACATCATGACACTGGAACCGTCTTTTGCATGGGGGAATTCAGGTAGTCTCGGTTTTCAGAAAATCATATAGTCCTGAAACTCTGCATGGGGGACAATTACATAATCATGCTCTCAAGTGTTTTAGCATGGAGGGCAGTTCATTGAGCCTTGGATTCCAGTATCTTTTACACGCGGAAATTCACACCAATTCGTCTCCAATATCTTTTACGTAAGGACAGGTTTGTCCTAGACTCCAGTGTCTTTGGCATGGGGACAGCTCAGTCACGAACTCT
>CM031596.1:76749770-76767270 GCA_018398815.1 Conus ventricosus | reverse complement strand
TACCTGAAAGACACGACGCCAGTGGACATTAACTATTGATTCTTCATCTTCTTTTTCTTTGCTTTCCCGCTTATTTCCTCTCTTTCCATCTAAACGCCGGCTTCTCAGGCAAGTGGATAGTACCCCTGAACCGCATCAACATGTGTAGACGGGCACTTGTGAACATGACTGAAATGATCCGGCAGCGGTGCAGTGTCTCTTCCGACCGGTTGCCTGATGACGACTGTAACGCTGATTGCTTTCTATGTACTGCGGTGGTGTAGCTGCGACATGGGAGTGGCCATGTATCGGTGATCCGCAATAAGCGGCGTGACAGTACCGCCACTCAGGGGACACAGAAGAGGGGAAAACACCCCCGTTCCATTTTTTAAAAAAAGGAAGAAAAAAAAAGAAGAAAAATCCAACAACAAAAAGTACGAGGTAAGTAACAAACAGCGCATATTCTTATCACTACTTATTATTATTATTATTATTATTATTACTATTATTATCAGTAGTAGTAGTAGTAGTAGTAGTAGTTGTAGTAGTAGCAGTAGTGGTAGTAGTATCATTATTGTTATAGCAATCACCGTCACCGTCATCATCATTACCATCAATTATCACATCTTAAAAAATCCGAAAAGTTGGGTCTTTTAAGGGAAGGAGTCGTTGTCGGGAGGAAAATCTTACACTGAGAACGAGAAAACGTTGCAGAAAAAGCGTCCGTATAGGGACCGCCCCGAAGTGCAGTGGTTAGCGTCGCCGACACCAGGTGGAAGACAGTGGATTCGATTCTCATTGGAGACAAATTTTACGAATAATTCTTAATGAGCGCGCTCAAAACAAGGACAAAGTTACGAGACAAATCACGACGCGTTTCAGCCTCTCAGGTCTTCTTCAGGCAGATAAACTACATTCAGAACAATGAAAACGAAGAACAAGCAATCACTTCTCTTTTCAACGACCATCTTGCGCCGAACATGAGAAGATAAGAAGACAGTCGTCAGTGACAACCAAACTTCCCTGCAGAGGAAAGCCAGACCAAGACCGCAAGTTAAGGACCGATCAAGAGGAACTTTACCCCACAGGAAAGTCTCTTATTTTTTGTTGGAAACATCAGAGTTCTCTATTGACCCCCGCTTAAGCAAGTCAGCTTCCATCACATATTTTTACTCTCTTGCTTATCCCTTTTCTCCTCTCCCTGTCTGTCGTTACTTTTGTTTGTGCCCGCCGGTTGTTCATTCTCTCTCTGTGTCTGAATGCCTGTCTTTCAGTCTCTGTCTGCCCCACTCTCTGTTTTGCTGTCCGCTTTCTTTCCGTGTACGTATGTTTGAGAGAGAGAGAGAGAGAGAGAGAGAGAGAGAGAGAGAGAGAGAGAGAGAGAGAGAGAGAGAGAGAGAGAAGAAGACAGACAGACAGACAGACAGACAGAGAACAGAGAGAGAGATCATCTTCTCTCTCTTCCCACATCGTACCTTCCATCCACCTCTCTCTCTCTCTCTCTCTCTCTCTCTCTCTCTCTCTCTCTCTCTCTCCTCTCTCTTGGGATTCGACAGGCCGACTGACCAGCGTAAAGAGCACCATGAAGCGGGTGATGTCGCCGATCATCCGGCCCAGGGAGATCTGCAGGGGCCCCAGCACCTCAAAGGCAGGCATCAGCCAGGTCGTCCGGGCGAAGCTGATCACGTTGGCGATGGCGAACAGCGCGTCCGACACGATCTCCGGGTCGTAGGGTTCCCACTGGAACCGGGCTGCACGTGCAAGTCAAGTAGCTGTACTAAATTCTCATCTGTCTCTGTAGGAGCAGCTTCGGTTTGCATGCTGTTCGCTATGGCAATTGCCGCAACAAATGGTTACCTATCAAAGGTCGTTTCTATGTACAACGTAAAACAAAACAGAACAAGAGGAAATGGTGGATAAGTACAAACACATTTCCTCACTAACCTCTAGGTCGGTAAAGACAACATTTATCAAGGGAAGTTTCCTAGCGTGTTCTCAAAGCTTTTTGTCTGCACGTGTGCCGGGTGAACTGGCACTGCAAGCAGGGTAAGTACGGAGCAACGTGTCTGTCAGTGTTTCACCATGGGAACAAACGTTAAGTTCTGTATCTATCATGTAACGTGTACGTTGCTCACATCGACGGTTATTAAGATAACTACTAACGGACTGAAAGCTGGACCAGAACTGAGTTCCCGTAAACGTTTTCTCCACCGAGCGCTTATCTCCTCCCCCCTCCCTTCCCCCTCTCTCTAGAATTAGCAATTTGAATTGATAGATGTGTTGAACAATGTGACTCGCAGAGTACAATTCCCTTGTAATTGGTAAATATTTTGTACGGCATTCTCATGTTGGATAGAAAAACATTGCACAAGCGATAAGAACACGGATAAATTAGGATCTGACGATTTCTGCACTTGGACTTTCGCCTCGTGGATTTTAGTCCCATAATATTGAGGATATTCATGAGCTGGCATCGCTTTTGTTGAAAAATAAAGGTGCCATATTTTGATTAAGTGACTTTTCTTCCCAGTCATCTTGAATCACTATGGAGAGTGCCGAGGTTTTGTTTGTTTGTTTGTTTGTCTGTTTCTCATTCCGTCTCTCTTTTCTCTTTTGTGGGGGTTGATCATAAGCAAAGCAATAAGCAATAAGTAACTGATTCAAGAAATGTGAATCTAAAATAACATCTTATTATTGAAGTGAAAGCACAGTAATCTCTGCTCGTCTTTAACTGTCATTTGTCGTAAATGAAGACCACGGCGTGAGTGTGTTGTGTGTGTGTGTGTGTGTGTGTGTGTGGTGTGGTGTGTGTGTGTGTGTGTGGTGTGTGTGTGTGTGTGGCGCGCGCGCGCGCGCGTGTATGTGTGTGTTTGTGTGAATGTGTGCGTGCGCGCTTGTGCACACGTGCGTGTCTCCGTGCGTGTGTGTGTGTGTGTGTGTGTGTGTGTGTGTGTGTGGTGTGTGTGTGTGTGTGTGTGTGTGTGTGTGTGTGTGTGTGTGCGTGCGTGGCGTGCGTGCGTGTGTGTGAGCGCGCGCGAGCGCATGCGTATGTGCGTGCGTGCGTGTGTATATGATGATAATGAGTTATAGTGATTAAATTGTGTAAATGTGATCGAACAAATTACTGTTTAATCATGTGGAATCACTGAACATACAAATTTACAACTGTACCATTCTGAAAACGTGCGACCGCGGGCGAAAGTCCCAAGCGGCGGAGACCATGGGGCACAAGTCCATGACCTTCAAAGTTCTTCTGGTGTCTTCGGGTGCATGCAATCTAAACAGCGGCTCTCTCTCTCTCTTTCTCTCTCTCTCTCTGCGCGCGCGCGCGCGGTGTGTGTGTGTGTGTGTGTGTGTGTGTGTGTGTGTGCGCGCACGCGCGCGCGCGCGTGCATATGTACGTGCGTGCATAGGTGAATTTGTGTGACTGGAAAGAGATGTAGAGAGACAGACAGACAGGCAGACAGACAGACTGTAGGAACTGACAAGCCTCCATGAAATAGTGATGCGGCGATTCAGTCTGGACTTGATGTTGGCTATATGCAGATCGAAGTATGTGTAGTTCTGGAGTAGAGGTAGGTGCGCGCTAAAGAGGTGCCATTGAAGTAACTGCAACACGACCATCAGCACTGGATAAAACAAACACCAGAAGGACACTCAGAAAAATGCATAACTGCCACACACAAAATTCTTTTCTGGCAACACAAAATCATTCTGATGTTAGTGGAAGTAATAGTAAGCACGGACTGAATGAGTTACTGCCCATGTCCTTTTTCTTTTAAAATAATAGGATATGGAAAATTAAGAACACAATGTCAACGGTTATATCACCAGAAAGTTTCAATATCCCATTAGAATATATCAGTTCGTAGATAATTATCAATTAGTGAACAGAAACTCTGTACTGTTCATAATCGGGTGAGGGGGTGGGGGTGGGGGCATTGTTTTGCGATAATCTTGTTCAACGGATCTTGGTCCGTCTTTTGACACAGATCCGCATAAAAATCTAACGGATTCGTTCCTGAACCACGCTCTGTCTTTCATAAAAATCTAACGGTCGTTCCTGAACCACGCTCTGTCTTTCATAAAACTCTAACGGTCGTTCCTGAACCACGCTCTGTCTTTCATAAAACTCTAACAGTCGTTCCTGAACCACGCTCTCTCTTTCCGTCAAGTTTTTGTTAACTCTTTCAGTACGCATCTAAACGGTGTGGATTTTCGCCGGACACGAGGTGCTCTAAGCCTCATTGCAAAGAAGCAGACCCTCTAGCTCTTCGAATCATAAAGATATACAAATGAAAGTGAAATCGTTGAAGTCACTTTCAAGAGTTTGTTTTCTCAGCCCATTAATAACATCTAGTTACACCGGTTGTAAAAATGCCAAATGTTCTGCAAAAGGTGTTGCAGGGGGATGCAAAAGCTTCACCAGAGTATACTACATGTAGTATGCTCTGGCTTCACCACACAGAGACACCAGCGTTTGCGGAGCATGGTACGGCACACAGATATGTGTGCAACATTGGGAAAAAGTTAAATTAGGTTCAGAAATCTTTGTGACATGTTGCTGACTGACAAAAAACAAAGAAACAGAAGGTGAAAACGTTACATCCTTGACAGATCACACACACACACACACACACACACACACACACACACACACACACACACAACCAATGTGCAGAAGGACAAGAGTCACCAGTCGGAGTTCACCAGCACACATTCAAGGCATTAATCACTTCCTTTCGGTCTGCCTGGCTCTGCGTGCGCCTCCTCCTGTTGACGGGCCGACACTGTGCTCTGGGCATTTCGCCACCGGCAGTCACACTGTGAAGTTTGGAGCACGTAGTGCAAGTATTCTCTCGTTCTCAAGTGCTTAGTTGCCTACGCGAGCGAGCGGGACTCCGATGAAGGTGAACAAATGGCAACAACAGACGAGACACTGATTCTCTCCGCTCTACATCTGTGACCAGACCATGACAGAGATAATGCCTTTAACCTTTTGTGTTCCAACTGTTGTAGAATCCATAATCTTCTGACACCAGCAGATCGTATTCTCTTTCATTTTTAAGTGCGACTTCTTCGTAGATCGAAAGTAAATGGAAAGAAAATGGCATCAAAAGCAGCAGAGACGAATAGTATCCGAAGTAACAGGAAGAAAACATGGGGCCCGTCGAAACAGAAAATTCTAAGATGTTATGTAGCAAAGAGAAAATATAAGATCAAAAGTAACATTAACCGGAAGAAATATGGATCGAAAGTGCAAAGCGGAAGTACTCTATCCAAAATAACAGGAAGTATTGGACCCATGGCAAAAGGAAGAAGTGTGGGATCCACATGATGGAGAGAAACTGCAGGGCTGATAGTAACCGGAAGGACATGTAGGATCATAACTAACCAGAAGACGTATGGGATCCAAAGTGATAGAGTGAACATGTGAAATTCAAAGTAACCGGAAGAGCATGTAGGATCCAGAGTAAAGGGAAGAAGATACTGCATAGGGCTTATAATAGCTGGGAGGACTTTTCATACAGGATCCAAGGGAACACGATGAAAACATGGGTCCAAACTATCCACACTAACTGGAAGAATTTAGGAGATATTCCTCGATCCCAGAGCCTTTCCGGCGTGGGCAGGTATATTGGATTATGGCCGTAAAGAAAATTCTAAAACAAAACGAAACAAACAAACAAACAAAACCCGCGGCATTAAGCAGGGCTTCTCATACAGTGCGCTTGTGCACCGTATACGCAAGAAAATTGACAAATATGTTTCAAAATATCGGACTGAAGGTAGATTTACAGGACAAAATGTTTGCCAGGAAGTATGTCTGCGCATCTAATCAACGTCGATTGCGTTCCTGTCGACCGTCTGATGCAAGAGCTTGAAACTCGATCCAACTCTGCCACGTTCCGTGTGAAATGCACATTTGTAAGTATACAGAATACAATTTGACGTTCCGTGTGAAATGCACCTTTGTAAGTATACAGAATACAATTTGACGTTCCGTGTGAAATGCACCTTTGTAAGTATACAGAATACAATTTGACACCATTTTGAGAAAACTGTTCCTTTGCGTGTGTCATCATTACTGAACAATGTTATTTCAAGGGAATTCACTCTTACTACTCACACACTCACACACACACACACACACACACACACACACACACACACACACACACACACACACACACAAGACAGTGAAATTTTCATGTCCATGAAACAACAAGCTTTGTCGTCAAACGATAACGCCGACATTAAATCACCATCCATCGTGACATAAAAGAAAAGCGCTAAAACGAGGAATCTTTCAAAGCATCCTGGCTGAAGGAATTTGCTGGGCTCGAAAAACAAGCCTGCGAGTCGATCCGCCGAAACTGTGCAGCAGCCGATACAAAGTCAGCTGCTAAGTCCGAAAGAAGAAAATGCTTTCGTCACCGGTACAACCTTTCAACATACGGCAACGGCAAGTTTTTCGTTACATTTATACTGTCTAAAAAGTTAAAGATGGCTGAGGTAGAAATACCCCTTGAAAAGCATTCAGGAGGTATGCTACTCCCTAAAAACAAAAGTATAGGAAACACTGACTGGTTTCTTTGTAAGCACGCAACTGTCTAGCCCCCCCCCCCCCCCCCTCCTCCCCGTTCTCCCCACTCCGTCCCTTACCCCTCTCCTCATCCATTCCGCCCTGTGTTGTGTACATCTTTTCACGTCTCAGACAAAAAGTTCCAACAGGACTGTAAAATTGTGGAATAGTTCACAACACGTTGCCAGAGACTGGTGGCGATACAACACTCTCTGTTCTGGTGTGTTCTGCACAGTCAACGTGTGAGGCTTAGCCGAGCCTGTATATAAACTCTCACGGATCCAAACATGCAGCACAGGAACAAGCTTCCCCATCTCACCCATCCCCCCCCCCCCCCCCACTAGCACAAATACACGTGCGCTCGTGCGTGAGTCGGCGCGCTGCGAGAGAAGATAGAGACATATATATATCTATTTTTTCATTCTCTTTTTCCTTCTTCCTCCGCTCCACCAACCCCCTTTTTTTCTTTTTTTTAAAAATCTTTGCCAAGTCATTATTATAATGTCGGAGGAATTGTTAGGCGGCACTTGTTTTCCCCCACTGCTAAAGTGTTCAACATATTATTGCATCGTCAGTCAGGCGGAGATGCATCCCTTCGGAGAACCAAGCTAAGGCTGTTCTGTATAATTCTCAGCTGCTGTCAGCACTTGGGTGACTGACAATGTTTGGGTTATTAAACAGTAAAGCTGACCACTTTTACTGTTGACACCTATTTATCTCCCTTGCATCTTTAAATGGATCCCCAATCATAGGCTCAAAGATTATCCCCTACATTTATACCGTTTACTGAATGATTGTAGCTTTCAGCAACTTATTTCCTTACCACACTTTCCGTTTTCCTTCTCTACCCTTCGCTGGCTGTTTTGGGGTGCTCTTAGGTCCCGTTCTTGAACCCTTGGAAGTGAGAACACGACAGAATTGTAGGCTGTGGTATATCTATTTGATGCAAAAGGAGCACAAAAACAATCAGCCGTGCTTCTCTGACGAGTCCCATTCAGCGAGCGAAAGGCCTCGGAGCAGACGATCATGAATGGTTCTGTGTTCAACATGGGTTATGATGATCTCCATATGCTACTAGCGAATGATTTGGTTTTCAGAATATATATGTCCCTGATATGTCATTCTCTTTTTTCCCCTTCTTCTCTCGTCTCCCCCATCCCTTTGTATTTCTTGTTATTTTAATTCTTTGCCAAGTCGTCAATATGATGACGGGAAAAATGTTAGCCTGCACTTACTTTCCCCACTGCTATCATTGCTCCTCTCTTCTCTCTCTCTCTCTCTCTCTTCTCTCTCTCTATATATATATATATATATATATATATGGAGTATGAATGGTTCTGTCTTCGAGGTGGATTACAATGGTTCCCATATGCTGCTAACGAAGGGTTGAATACCTATAATGTACTTTGTTCTCATTTTCTTTCCTTCCCTGCCCCCGCACCCCCCCCCCCCCCCTTTTTATTTTTCATTAATCTTTGCCAAGTCATTATTAATGTAATGATGGAGGAATTGTTAGTCTGCACTTGTTTTCCCCCACTACGGTATTGTTCAACTCTCTCTCCCCTCTCTCTCTCTCTCTCTCTCTCTCTCTCTCTCTCTAATAAATAAAAAAAGTTGTTCAGAAAGACCAAAGCTCCATATGAGGTGGGGGGGGGGGGGGGGGGGATTAATTTACGATCAGTTTTCTAGGAAAAAACGGTTTAACAAAACATTTTGAATAGATCATTTGCCAAAGTACAATCACAGGTAAAACTACAATTCCATACGTCAATTTATCATCAATATTTAAGACTAGGAAATGTATCTTCTTTTGATGGCTATGTAAAAATGCGTCCCAGTCTTGTTCCTAAACACAATTAGCAAGAACAACCTAAAATCACTTGAAAAGAGAGAGAGAGAGAGAGAGAGAGAGAGAGAGGAGAGAGAGAGAGAGAGAGAGAGAGAGAGAGAGAAGTGCGTTTGAGCACAGATTACAACAATCACAAACAAAACAAATCCACCACAAAACACAACACAACCACAAAACACAGAGCAAAATTAAAAAAAAGTACGTTTAAGCACAGGTTACAATGATCACAAGCAAACAAACCCACCACAAAACAGCCACAAAGCACATAGCAAAGTAAAACAAACAAAAAAAAAAAAAAGAAGAAGAAAAGGGCGGTACAGCACAGATTTCCACAACCACAAGCAAACAAATCCACCACGAAACACAAAACGACCACAAAGCACAATGCAAAGTAAAAAAAGAAGAAAAAGAAAAGGGTGGCAAAGCACAGATTTCCACGATCACAAGCAAACAAATCCACCACGAAACACAACACGACCACAAAGCACAATGCAAAGTAAAAGAAGAAGAAAAAGAAAAGGGTGGCAAAGCACAGATTTCCACGATCACAAGCAAACAAATCCACCACGAAACACAACACGACCACAAAGCACAGAGCAAAGTTAAAAAATAAAAAAAAAAATAAAAGGGCGGTAAAGCACAGATTACAATAAACACAAGCGAACAAATCCACCACGAAACACAAAACGACCACAAAGCACAACACGACCGCAACACAAGCTCAAAGCACAGAGCACACTGCACTGACTTGTCTGCATCGGACACTTTGAACTCGGTGAAGAACCTCAGCACGTAGGAACAGAGGTACATGGAGAGCACCCCGAAGTCCATGGTGTTGTAGTAGTCTGTGATGTAGCTGCGAGCCCCCGAGTTGTACACTTGTTTACACTCTATCCACAACAGGCCTGAAACCATGACCATCCTCCCCGCCATCAACACCGCACAGACTGGAACACCACTAGGGGCTGAACACACACAAACCCGCACGCACACACGCACTCATGCACGCGTTCGCACGTGCGCGCACGCGCACACACACACACACACACACACACACACACACACACACACACACACACACACACACACACACACACACACACACACACGCGCGCGCGCACACAGATGTACACACACAAACATACACACACATGGATACACACACACGCAAATACATACACATGCACGCGCGCGCCAGCGCGCGCGCGCACACACACACACAAACGACACACACACACACACACACACACACACACACACACACACACACACACACACACACACACACACACACATGCAGAGTCACACACATACACGCCCTCTCGCATACACATACTTACATCCGAGTGAACCAAGACGGAGAGGAAACCATACAGATTATGGCTAAAACGAAAGAACCGCAAAAAGTATTGCTTGGGATTAACATGAACACTGAGCTGGGATCCACAAGTACATATAATTATGTGAACACTAAGCTAGGATCCAAGAGTCTGCGTATTTGAAAACTGAGCTGGGATCCATAAGTTCATATAATAGAACATTGAGCTGAGATCCGTAAGTCCATACATAGGAACACTGAGCTGGGACCCACAATTCCATATATATGAACACTGAGCTGGGATCCGGAAGTCCATATAATTATAGGAACACTGAGCTGGGATCCGGAAGTCCATATAATTATAGGAACACTGAGCTGGGATCCGGAAGTACATGTATAGGAACACAGAGCTGGAATCCGGAAGTCCATATATAGGAACACTGAGCTGGGATCCGAAAGTCCATATATAGGAACACTGAGCTGGGATCCGGAAGTCCATATATAGGAACACAGAGCTGGGATCCGGAAGTCCATATATAGGAACACTGAGCTGGGATCCGTAAGTCCATATATAGGAACACTGAGCTACGATCCGGAAGTCCATATATAGGAACACTGAGCTGGGATCCGGAAGTCCATATAATTATAGGAACACTGAGCTGGGATCCGGAAGTCCATATATAGGAACACTGAGCTAGGATCCGTAAGTCCATATAGGAATACTGAGGTGGGATCCGTAAGTCAATATACAGGAATACTGAGGTGGGATCCGTAAGTCCATATATAGGAACACTGAGCTAGGATCCGTAAGTCCATATATAGGAATACTGAGGTGGGATCCTGAGGAATACACACATTGACATTGACTTAGCACCCAGAAGTCAATTTAGATCGTTACCGACACAGACATAGGATCCAGAAAAACCAACACAGATGTATGATCCAGAAAGCCCACACAAACTCAGGATTCAGAAAGCCCACAAAAACTCAGGATTCAGAAAGACCGACACAAACTCGGGATTCAGAAAGACCGACACAAACTCAGGATTCAGAAAGGCCCACAAAAACTCAGGATTCAGAAATACCGACACAAACTCAGATTCAGAAAGGCCCACAAAAACTCAGGATTCAGAAAGACCGACACAAACTCAGGATTCAGAAAGGCCCACAAAAACTCAGGATTCAGAAATACCCACAAAAACTCAGGATTCAGAAAGACCGACAATAACTCGAGATTCAGGAAGACTGACACAAACTCAGATTCAGAAAGACCCACCAAAGTCAGGATTCAGAAAGACCGACACAAACTGAGGATTCAGAGAGACCGACACAAACTGAGGATTCAGAAAGACCGACACAACTCAGGATTCAGAAAGACCGACACAACTCAGGATTCAGAAAGACCGACACAAACTCGAGATTCAGGAAGACCGACACAACTGAGGTGCAGAAAGACCGACACAACTCAGGATTCAGAAAGACCTACACAAACTGAGGATTCAGAAAGACCGACACAAACTGAGGATTCAGAAAGACCGACACAACTCAGGATTCAGAAAGACCGACACAAACTCAGGATTCGGGAAGACAGACACAGCAGTAAGATTCTGACGGACCAACACAGATCTGGAGCCCAGAATATTAATGCTGATCTACGATCCAGAACACCACCAGAGAATTCGGATCCAGAACGACCAGCACAGAGCTAGGATCCTGAAGACCAGCACAAACCTAGGATCCAGAACCACCAGAGCAGAGCTAGGATCCTGAAGACCAGCACAAACCTAGGATCCAGAACCACCAGAGCAGAGCTAGGATCCTGAAGACCAGCACAAACCTAGGATCCAGAACCACCAGAGCAGAGCTAGGACCCTGAAGACCAGCACAAACCTATGATCCAGAACGACCAGAATAGACATAGGATCCTGAAGACCAGCACAGATCTAGGATCCAGAACGACCAGCACAGGCCTAGGATCCTGAAGCCCAGCATAGACCTAGAATCCTGAAGCCCAGCACAGATATAGGATCCTGAATACCAGCACAGACCTAGGATCATGAACGACCAGAACAGACCTAGGATCCTGAAGACCAGCACAGACCTTGGATCCTGAAGACCAGCACAGACATAGTATCCTGAACGACCAGCACAGACCTAGGATCCTGAAGACCAGCACAGACCTTAGATCCTGAAGACCAGCACAGACATAGTATCCAGAACGACCAGCACAGACCTAGGATCCTGAAGACCAGCACAGACCTTGGATCCTGAAGACCAGCACAGACATAGTATCCAGAACGACCAGCACAGACCTAGGATCCTGAAGACCAGCACAGACCTTGGATCCTGAAGACCAGCACAGACATAGTATCCAGAACGACCAGCACAGACCTAGGATCCAGAGCACAGACCTAGGATCCAGAACGACCAGCACAGACCTAGACTTGCAATACTAACACAGACTTAAATCCCAGATGACGGACACAGATAAAAAATTACTTGTGACCCCAAACCCTTTTCTGTCAACACTCTGACCTCCCGCCCCCCCCCCCCTCCCCTGCTTCTTCCCCTCACCTCCTTCCTCACACCCCAGCACTGACCTAGGATCCAGAAGACTATACAGATCTGCACGTGGGTGATGAGCGTGCTGGCCGGCCTCAAGGTCTCCTTCAGCAGACTCTGGATCTTCTCGTCCTTGCTGAGCGCCTTGTAGCGGATGTCGGTGAGCTCCGCCGTGTCCGTGATGGTCACACCGCTCTCCGTGATGCGGAAGGTGGCTGCGGCCAGCAGCACAGGAAGCACATGTGGGACGTGGTGTGCGTGATGAACTTGGTCCCCGGGCACCGCATGATGGCGCCGATCTGTTGTTGCAGGGAAGGGGGTGGGGTGGGGTAAGGAGTGGGTGGGAAGGGGTTGAGTTGGGCGGACAGGAATGAGTAAGTGGGTGGCATCAATAAAGCTTTGGTTGTAGAAGCGGTTACATGGACATCGACACAGGTACAGGCAGAAAAGTAAAATTTCGAATTATATTGGCTACAAGTTTACTACGTCTCATTAAAAATGTTGCTAAATGAACCATTAATTTTGCGCCTTTGCTCTATTTTTGCTTACCAGTAACTTTAAGCAGATCGCGTAAAAATCTGTACCAAGAGTACAATTCATTTTAGTTTGGGAGTTCATGGAACAGTAAAAATTCTGTACAACATTTGTTCTGAATAAGAATATCGTTTATAATAAACGAGGAAAGGGGGGGGGGGGGGGGGGGGGGGGGGGACAGGTACGTGCAGTAACGAATCAGTCTTTACGGACACCCATATCAGTCTTCCTTAATGTAAAGCACAGATTGTTAACCCCTTTGCTCCTAGGTTACACACCTTTTGATGTAATCCTAAGAATGCTCAGAGTTCAACTGATCCCGAGTCAAAGGAGCAATGTTGTATATCATACATGAGCGTGCCTGAAGCCCTAAAATCAGTAATGAGACAGTCACGGCAAACAGTATCAAACACTTTGAGAAACTGTCACAAAGCTGAAACATCTTTTAATTTCACAGAAGACATCGAAGGGGGTGAACGGAAGGGGGGGAGGGGGGGGGGGGGAGGTGGGAAAGAACGGAAGGCTTTCATAACAATTTGTTTTCGGCACGGAGATCAACATTTTCGGGCATTTCATTACAAAATTAAGTTTGTCAACCAAGCATTTCACATTTGTAATGTGTATCTTGTCTAACGATAGCACAGCGATGACGGAAACCATTGATATAAATGAACTTCGTAAGCATGCAATGGTTTCATGAAACATATTTAGTTTTCGACTGAGAAATGTTATAAAATCATTTGTAAGCAGTGAAAAGTAAAAAAAGAAAAAAAAAAGAAAAGAAAAAAAAAAAGGACCGATTTAAAATTTGAACTATGCTGGCGGTTTGGGAATTGGTGAGGTAATGGACATCCAACGTTGATGAAAACTAGCAAAAATACAACAAAAAAAACCCCACACAAAACAACGTGCAGTATAACGCTTATTTAATATACAATACGAAACAGACAAGTGGATGTATGGACAAATCTGCCACAGGCACATTCACTGCACAAAACAACATTCCCCTGCTGACAACCACTAGACAGTCTTGTTTTCTGTAGTCTCCATGCATGTTATTTGGAACGTTTGAAGATGCATCATAACTAAGATTCACCAGTCTGTTTTGCAACATCTGTTCAACAGGCGTTTGGGCGATTTCACATCACAAAACAGTAAAACGAATTGAAATATGCTTGAAACTGAGCGTTTACTGTGAATCCCGTCTGGCTCAGGCAACGGTCACGCGACACCGTCTCTTGGGATAATACGCATTAAGAAAAAAAAAGTCTACACGATTTACAGCAGTGAGAATTTCGGAGCTCTTTCCATAGGAAATGGCCTACGATGACATACCCACGGCGAAATGCCACATGCGCGAACCCCTCTACACCGCCGTCAGCTGGACAAAATCAGTTATCAGTGAGATCGGCCTGCTCTGTTTCTTTCATTCTTCAATACTGGGCCCCGTGGGTTGACTGGCAATGGAGAAGAAAAAGAAACACCCGAAGGTGCTGGGGAGGACCCAGAGAAGCACTGTCTTCACCTGCCTTTAGAGCAGTCCTGTACCACCCTTGGAGGCCTGCGCTGTGTTGACGATGGGTACAGGCACGCGCAGGACACTCCATTAAGATATCAAAGGACATAACTGCTCCTGAACAGAGGTAAATTAGACTACAGGATGCAGCTCATAACAGCCTTAAAGTAGCATCCCCATGGGTGTACCAGCCCGTATTTCATGACTGCAGAGCCCACCGGCGAAAAACACCACCCTCCAGCTGCCGAGCACACCCCACAGACCCAACCACCCTGCCCACGGACAGATGAAGACAGTGCCACTCCAGACACAGCCAAGCTTTCGCCATACGGTCTTATGTGCCCTCAAGAGAGAATCCAAAGTTGTAGTCTTTCCCACTGTCAACAGGACTTTCCCTGTGGTCAGTGGGTCTTTCCTCACCGTCACTGGACCTTTCTCCAGGGTCAGCCTAGTTAAGGCAAAGAAGAAAAAGAAACACCCGAAGGTGCTGGGGAGGACCCAGAGAAGCACTGTCTTCACCTGCCTTTAGAGCAGTCCTGTACCACCCTTGGAGGCCTGCGCTGTGTTGACGATGGGTACAGGCACGCGCAGGATACTCCATTAAGATATCAAGGGACATAACTGCTCCTGAACAGAGGTAAATTAGACTACAGGATGCACTCATAACAGCCTTAAAGTAGCATCCCCATGGGTGTACCAGCCCGTATTTCATGACTGCAGAGCCCACCGGCGAAAAACACCACCTTCCAGCTGCCGAGCACACCCCACAGACCCAACCACCCTGCCCACGGACAGATGAAGACAGTGCCACTCCAGACACAGCCAAGCTTTCGCCATACGGTCTTATGTGCCCTCAAGAGAGAATCCAAAGTGGAATGGAATGAACCGACCCAAGACAGTTTTTATCACCTTAGCAAATTTTGAAGCAGGCCATTCCAATTCTCGTCTGCTGTGTGATCATCAAAGTGAGGCATAGTCACGTGACTATCAACAGTGTCGCGGATTGGATTAGGGGGCGATATACAAAAAATGCGTTCAACCGGATTTGAGCATATCATTTTACGAGTTCATTCTCAAAATTGTTTCCAAACCTATTGCTTACAAAGATAACTTTCCATCTTGTTTCATGCGTTTATTGCTATTGATGCTGGTTGTTCAACGACATGAGGATTTCAAAACTCTACGCTGAAAGTTACCAGATAACTTAAAGGTTTTATCAACTGTGTCTCTTAATCATACACGCCACGCGTCAGTCATTTTGTTACAAAGACAGATATCTTTTCTTCGAGCTTTATGTTTCATTTTGGACATCAGTGATGTTCCGATCTGTGCAGTTTGGAGAGTTTTCAAGAGTACGAAAAAAGTACTGAGAAACGAAAAGATATCACATTATCTTTCTCTGAGTATACATATTCGCCCAGTTTGAAACTTTACTACTACCCCCCTCCCCCAAGATGAATGGGTTGCAAATATAAGAACAGACTTTGATTTCAAGCTCTCCTTTCGATTAAACTTAGTTTGAAAATCACATAATTTTGGACATTACATTAAAAAAACAAACACTCGTTCTATTCACAATTCATAATTATAACAAATGCGTCATTCTCATGCAACATTACAATGTCTTCCAGCTGCTAATTTGTGACTGCTGCATCTGAGCTGAAATAAGTACACATATAAGATCTATGTCGTAATGTTGAAATACATGTTGCGTTTACATATGTTCTCCACTGAATAATGTGAATATCTTTCATATTCATACAATCCATGTTGAATAGTGAATGCTCGAGATTCCTAGCCTTCAAAGCATCAAATGATGTGACAGCTGAAATGCTTATCATCTACGTTAAGCTGTGGTCAAATGAAAATGCCTTTATTTATAAAAGAACAGAATGTGACATAGTTTACTTTAAAAAACATGTAATGCAGGTATTACACGGACCGGGATAACTCAGCTGGTAGGGCACCGGACTCGTGATCCCGGGATTGCTGGTTCGAATCTTCTCCGGGCCGTTTCGAATATCTCCCTCGGAGGTAAGATTGGTTCTGACTCCATTTCCCGAACAGTGCTTCGAATGAGACCAGAAACCGAGGTTCCGTGTGTGAACGCTCGCATAACATCCTGCATAAGATCCCATCACCAACTTTCGGACGAGAGGGCCAGTTTGGCCGTTGGTATGGTTGATAGGTATACGCATAGCATGCATCCTCCGTAAAAATCGGAGGAGTGAGCGAAAGTCTGTGTGACTGATATTCGTCCAAATGATATGGGAAAACGGATGATTATCGCCAGCATGCAGCTGTTCAGTCGGCTCTACCCGCGTAGGCAGCCCGTTGTGTAAACGTGAGTGTGGATTGTAAAGCGTTCAGAGCTTGGTCCTTTGTCGAAGTTATGAGCTATCTGAGTATGCCGATAACAACAACAGCAGCAACAACAACAATAACAACAACAACAATAATAATAATACTAATGATACTAATGATAGTAATAATAATAATGGTAATAGTAGTAGTAATAGTAATAGTTGTAGTAATAATAATAATAATAATATCAGGCACTTGTCGATCAAAAAAAGGGAAAGAAACAGTTCCTCTTTCTCCATAAATTACGGAAGTTATAATTTTTCTTTTTAACCTGAACAACCGTTGAAGTAATTTATTTTTTTTCTTCTCAGCAAAATATTGTACACGCGTAGCATAAAACAGTGTCAATATAGACTGCAAGTTACTCCTAGAAAATATTAGGAGGCCTTTTGTTTCCTAACTGTCTACAATAAGGAAAACGATGATTTCAATCCTTGGTTGTAGATTAGATTTTTTCTTCGCTTGATAAATATGCCCATTTAGCGCAATTCAAATATCGAATTATTTCACTGAATTAAAGCTTTTCGAAATTCCAATAATCAGTGGTATACATCAAATCACCAGGCCCCAAACATTAATACAGCACATTCGATAGAAACATGTACCAGACGTCTTGTTGCTTCTGTGTTGTCAATGTTTAAAAGTAGGTGCCCAACAGGCTAACGGATGTTTGTTGCAATGTTCAGTTCTACTGATTTCTAGTCATATCAATGTGGGGAATAACCTTATCAATGACATAATGATGCTCAAGATAAATGTAGAAATGATGACTTTCTTCCCAGGCTGAACACC
>CM031596.1:76732270-76744770 GCA_018398815.1 Conus ventricosus | reverse complement strand
GTGGTGTGTGGTGGGTGTGTGGTGTGCGCGCGCGCGCGCGCGAAACGCGTGTGTGTAGGTGTGGTGCGCGCGCCGCGTGTGGTGGGGTTGTTGTGTGTGGAAGAGAGAGAGAGAAGAGAGAGAGAAGAGAGATAGAGAGGAAGAGGAAGAGAAGACAGACAGACAGACAGACAGACGACAGACACACAGATAGACACAGACACAAAAATAATGACAATGAAAATAAATGAAAAACTTTTTTGTTAAAAAAATTTTCTTCGTAAAAGGGGAAGTCACAGAGACCAAAGGACGAGATACTTGCTCTGGTCTGTCGCTTCTCCCCCTCGCTCACACACACACACACACAACAAACTGACGAGTTTAAACTGTTTCCCTTTCCTTACACTCACACCCCAAATCCTCCACCTACTCTCCGAAACCCTACCAAACCCCTCTTCCCCTCCCCTTCCCCTGGGAATTTTTTTTCTTTTTAATTCGTTTCCTGCCTGTCCACCTTTTGCCTGCACCTTTTCCCAAAACCTGTCACTTTTGCACACCCATTCATACAGCATTTACTCCATACCCCAACACGCAATTTTTCCCAAAAACCAAAAAGGCGCACTACGAATTTTTTTCTTCTCCCCCTCCCTTGGGGAAAACATTTTACTAAATCACATCAAACACTTTAAAAAACAAATTTATACTGAAAGCCCCTTTCCATGAGAGGCAAACAAACTCACTAAGACTTCATAAAAGTCACGGCCTTCACACAACAGGGGCCCACAAAACCAGACCAGGAAAATAAATATTCCCCCCCTTTTTTATGCATGCCTGCATCCAAATTACGACCGCCTCATCCTTTCAGGATTCCCTGTCTCCTCAACATCATCTCGCCCCCTCGATTCTCCCGTCCTGGAAAAAGACTTCCCCCTCCCCTCACTCTCTGTCACGGGAAAAAAGTTCCAACTCCTCTCCCTCGTCTTCTCCTTCCCCGGGAGAGATGACAGTTCCCGACTCCTCTCCCGGGAGTCCTTAAATTTCCTGGGGCGCCACCGGGTCCCACACCATGGCCATCTTACCACCTCACGGGGTAAAAGGGTAAAGGGGTAAAGGGGGCAAAGGGGTAAAAGGTGAAGGGGCGAAACACGAAAAGGGTTCGTGTAAGTAACCTTCTAATTTCAACATATAAATTTCTTTTTTTCCTTTTCTTTAAGTTTTCCCCGTACTTTCCCCAATTTCATCGCTCCCGGGTAAGAGGTCACACAAGGACCAACGCTGACAGGTTCGAGTCTCTGGGGCCAAACTGCGGGTTTAAAACTGTTTTTTCCTCCCTCCTCCTAGGAGGCAACTCAGTGTTAAAACACATGACCACACCTTACCACCCTTGTTAAACTATCTCTCGTGGTCACTTTAAAACCCAAACCACGTTGTTTTTTTCCCGAGTCATCCCAAAAATTATTTTGGGGGACGCCCGCTCACTATCAAGCCACACAAAAAATTCTTCCTTTCAGTATGGCAGGGGGAAAATATTTCATATCACTAACAACATTGAACGCACATCCCTTTAGTGGGGCCGTCACATGAAACCCCCCATCCGGGGATGAAAAAATTTTCCCAGAAAATTTTTAAAGGATAAAAACTTCACTTAAACACTCTTTTAGCCATAATCTCAAAATGTGTAACCATCACACATATTTCCCCAAAATTTAATAATCACATAAAATAAATTCCCAAGACCACCAAAAATAGCAATTTCAAACTTTCAGTCTTTCAAAAAAAAAAATTCATAATGACACCATACTCACAAAATACATTCACAAAATACATGGATAAAAAAATTAGGGATATTAAAAATTTCAAAGTACAAATTTTTTTCATAATTAAGATTGAAGCACATATTTTCCTGATCTTTTCTAAATCAAATTTTTCAAAACCCTCATGAAAAATAGAATTTTTCCAAGTGTAAATGTTTCTAAATAGACAGTAACAAAAAAACATATTTTTAAACAAGTTTTTTCCCACAAAATTTTTAAGCCCCATTAAAAGTCACAGCTTTCCATTGTTGCATACAAATGAAAAAAATTTGGGTTTGTCTCTTTGACAATCAAAACATTTTAAAAACTTTTTCAAAGGGTTATTTCTCTCACACATACATTATTTCATCTTCAAAACAAGTTGACATAAAAGTACAAAGATTTTTCATTGTTTACGAAAAATAAAGCAAAGAATGAAAGTAATCATAAACAAAAGTAGTTTTTGTTGAAAAAAAATATTCACTTAAACAAGAAAATTATCATAAATCCCACTTGTTTTAAACAGTCAATAGCATAAAATGCACTGAAAAAAGTGATAAAACCGTAATCATTAAGAAAGACAAAACGGGAATAGTCTTTCCCTTGAAGACAGTTAAATTTTGCCCATGAAAAATCAGCACGTGCAACAAATCTGCCTGACATTTGTGTTTCCAGCACGGGTTCAACAGAAAAACGGGAAAATTCCTGAAATTTCCAAAGACCTCTTAAAAATCTGCTGTTTTTTAGTTTTGACGATTTTAAAGAACGTCAGTGGGCCTATGGCAGTCTAAAACGAAACTTTCTTCCAGCAAAACCTGGCGAATTTCTACATGCCCATACAATAGCCAAGCACTCCTCTCAAAGTGGGTTTTCTCCTGTGTTTTTTGAGAATTTCCTTACGGGCGTATTAACTGGAGTAAAAAAGCACTTTTTCCCTGCAACAGTACCGCCCCCTTTCCTTGAACTGGCATCAGTTCTAAAATAAAGTCTTCTGAGGGGGAGGGACAAAAGAACAGAAAATGGGGGTTTCGAACCCCCCAAACCCTTTCGGCACCATCAGACCACACAAACTTTGTTTTTTCGCCCCTTTTCGTCAGTTCATCAAAGGGGGCCGCAGGGACGCAAAGTGGGGTACTTTCGTCAAAGGTAAGAAAAAAACCCGATGAGTGACCTGATCTTTTTTTCTTTGTATGGGTTTAAAAAAGATAAAACTTTCCACTTTCTTTCCCCCGGGCATATTTTTCCCACGAAATAGTGTGACCCAAAAACTCGAAGCTTTAAAACCGCACGTTTTTGGGATGGCCTTGCAGTAAACCCCAAAACCTCTAGTCTGGAAAAAACAGCTCCAATTAGAAAGGAGTCACTCCATGATTTGCAGCCAACAAAATGTCGCAAAAAAACTACTGTACCACATTCATGGATTTTTCAGGCTCCATCACTAGCAAAAGAAGGGGGGGCATTTTGCAAACCAAAGGGCATTTTCTCCTTTGGGAAAAGACCAAAAGTGTTTGAAATGCTGTTTTTCCTTGTCAGCTTAGCCAGGGAATCTCCAGTATCCTTTAGTCAAGCTACTTTCAAAAAATATTTCCTTTGAAGCTCACAAAATTCTTCAATGTCGGGAGGGGCTGGGCATCGAACACAGTGATCTTATTTAATTTCCTGTAATCGATGCAAAAACGCCCCGGACCATCAGGTTTGTCCACCAATACAACGGGTGAGCTGTAGGGAGATAAAGGTTCTATGACCTTTTAAATCCACAAACTTTGTTTTTTCCCTCTCGACAACCTCTCTTTTTGAAAATGGGGGGGTAGGTCGGGTTCGCACGGGTTTTTTCAGTAGTTAACTGAATACTATGGGTTCAATACCAATAACTGTCCCTGGGGTATCTGCAACACATCCTGAAAGTCTTCAAATTTCTTTGAGCGTTCTGTTTGATTTTGAAGACAAATCTTTCGAAAAAATCACATCATCAATTTTCACACCCTTTGCGACAGATAGGAAGGGGGTACAACATCTCTGCACGTAGATGTTAACACCCTACATTTGCTTTTTTTCACAACCTTTTGATCTGCCCTGACGTCACATTGGTACAAATTCATCCTGAAATGTCTGTCATTTGACACATTTCGACACAGGAAAAATTCCACTCAACTGCGGGTTTTGAGGCCCATTTGACTTCAACATACTTCTTCAACAGTTCACATGAAATACCTTCTCATGTTTCCATTTTGATCTTATAATAACTGCAGAAAATTTTTCGCCACTGAAAGGACCCTTTCCCCATAACACAAGCTTTTTATGTTTATCATTTATAATACAAACTTTTCCCCTACATGAAGGGAAATGCCTTTTTCTTTTCTGTCTGCAAAGACCTTTACACATCTGTTTTTTCTATCACTGACTGTTGAGCAACTCACCTGCATCCTTCAAAAAAATTATGCAGTTTCATAAAAGATTGGAAACAGTTTTCGTCAGGGTTTTCCGTCTTTTTCCCTCCATTGTGTCTCAGTAAAAACCAAAGGCCCCCCGGGGAGTGCCGAAAGAAGCTCGAATGGGAGAATCCAGCGTTTTGTTCGGCAAATTTCCCCGTAGCGAAAAGCAAACCGGGATGAAAAAACCCATTCATGGGGTTCTTGTCTTTTCAACCTTTCTCAACATGGGCTTCAAAGTTTCATTGAAAAATTTTAAAAACCCGCCCTTCGATTGGGAAGATAGCGTGGTTAAAAAGAAAGATTACAACAGTCGGGAAATTTCTTCATGAGATCAAAAAGAATTGCGTTCCACAATCCGGAGAATTTCTCTGGGAAAACCCACTCTGGAAAAAATCGAATAAAGCTTCAGCGACCGACACTGTATCAATTTTTCCTTCAGGGAATCGCCTCTGGAACCTTCGCTGTATCCACCAAAGTTAGAATAGCGTGTCCGGGGAAGAAAAGGTAAAAGGCCCAACAAGATCAATACTACCTTTCCAAATGAAACAAATGAAGGCATTTTGTGCAAAGTCACAGGACGCGACCTTTTCGAGATGCTTTTGGCAGTGCCATGGCGGCAGTATTTTTAACTTTCCCTTTTTGACACCTCCAAAAAAAAAATCAAGAACTCTCTTTTTAAAGTTTTTTGATTCCACAGTGCCCGAACAATCATCCTGAGCCCGGGGTAGTATGTCCCTAATGGCTTTGGGAAAGACAATTTTTTTTGTTGTCCCCTCCAGGTACACACCTTAAGAATGTCAGAAACCAGTATGTACTTGGTTTGTCCGTTAGTTTGTCCTTACAGTCTTTTTTGCACAGAAAGTATTTTCGCGGGGGGCTCGTCTTTTCCCGCTTTTTTTTTAAAATCATCTGGGGTAATCTGGATTTTATCCATTTTGAGACTTTTTTGCGGCTTTTTTACCCCTTTTCCGCTCACGATTTTGATCGTACTCAAAAAGACAAGGAACAACGAACCCCCCCACCATGTACTGTAGCGACCCTGGCAAAATTTCCCAAACAAATCGCAACGGGGTTTTCATGACACAGGGGTAAAGAAAACCGAGTAGTACGGGGGTATCGAAAAAAAGAAATTTTCGCCAGCGGGGAAAATTTTTAATCTTTCCCCAAACACCTACACTTTTGGGCAGTGTTGAGATACGGTTTTTTAAGCACGAAAAGATTTTCGACACCCACATGTGACCCAGTGTCCCCCGCAAAAAAAAAACCCCAAACCATTGAGGGTCCGTTTTTCAACACCAATCCCAAAAGCTTGATGTGGGCCAAAACAAGGCCTTTTTACCATCAGTGGAGACTAAGGGGGTTTTGAATCATTTGGGGGTTTGAAAGGGCAATTCCTTTTCAAATGGAACTTGCCATCACAAAAGAAACACGCATTGTCTGATCGCAGCGACGATTTTGTGAACTTCTGTTCGTCCACGAACTGGCCCAAAGGGCACGTGTTTGGGCGTTGTCCCCGCCCGAACGTTTGCTGAAATAAAGGGCTTTTCCCGGGGGTGAGTACTGGTAGACGGATGAACCGCGGAAAAATCCGTCCTTTCCCCGATAAGTAATCCTTGAGGGCTCGAAAAACCCACATTTTTCCTTTTCCCGTAACTTCCCTGTCCCGATGGGGAATACATGAGCATAGACTCAAAAAGGAAAATTTTTCCTTTCCTAGCCACCCCCTATCTGGGGAGCGATAAATATTGACACCATCTGACACTTTTTTCAATTTTCAAATTTCCTTTCTTTAGGAAATGGCCAGATCTTGCTCACGCTCTGGAAAAATTTTCCAAGAAAGGGGAAACTCGCAGTGATTGAAAAGTTTTTGTTTGTCTTGATAAACGATCCATCGATCTAAAATGACTCATAGAATTAAAACGACGGGGAAACGATTCTCCTTTGTCAGGGCGACAGAACGGAAACGTTCGTAAAACATCAGCAAACATTGAAATTTTTTTGGGAGTTCTTCTTCAACTGATCCCAAATTAAATTTTGTTTCGCCGCGAGTGTGTGGGACAGTTCAAACCTACCCCTTAAACAACGACCAAAATACAATTCCACTTCTCCTTGGCCAACCCCCAAGACGTTTCGGACTTTTAAAACGAAAAAAATATCAATGTCCCTCCGTTTTTTTCCTCGAAACGGTAACTTTGAAAAATCCGCTTTTTTTGAGGGGCGGCTGCGGAACCGACTGTGGAACTGTGGGGGTTCCTTGATGCCTGTATCTTTTAATTTTACATCAGTCTCTATTCAACTGCCTCACTTAAATTGACGTCTTCAGCTTTCCTTCCCTCTTAATCTTTTTTTCACCCCTGTATTTTTTTTTTTTTAACTTTGCTTCCCCCCTGTAGTTTTTTTTTCTTCAGAATTTGCTTTTCCCCTGTATCTTTTTTTCTTTAGCTTCAGCTTCCTCTGTAGTCTTTTTTCTTCACTTTTAGCTCCCCTGTAGTCTATTTTTCTTCCCTCTTCCCTTTCCGTCTCCCTACTGGCATTTTTGCACATATTAGTAAGTTTTTCTCCCAAAACCCCCAACGTTCCGCTTGTTAAAATATTTATCAAAAACACCAAATGAATCGCAACAGATATAAACAAAACAATTTTCCCCAAATATGAATAAAAATAAGGCAAAAAATGGCGCTGATATTTCACAAAAAAAGTAAATTATAGTAAACAAATAAAAATTCAAATTTTCCGGGTAAACAAAAACAGCTACTAAAACAGGGTAGATATTAAATCCAAGAAAGAATTTCCAAAAAAAATTTGCAAAATGCTATCAATTTTTAATTTAAAAAAAAAAAGAAGTTTAATGCAAAACTTTTTTTTCCCAAAAAAAGGAAAAAACACAATAAATTTTTGAAAAAAATTCTTTATAAAGTTTTTAGGGTTTTTAATGTTCTTGTTGTCAGTCTTTCTTTCTTTCTTAATTTCAAAAGAATTTACAAAAAAAATTTCCGCCTATACAAAAAAAGAATAAAATTTACAAAACAAATGGGAAACACAAACAAAAAAAAAAAAGGGAAGAAAAACAAACTACGAAACCAAACCCAAAAATGAAAAAGTAAAAAGAAAACTAATAGGGGCTTATTGAGGAGAAGGTTTAAGAGGTTTTGAAAAAGGGGGTGAAAAGGAAATGAAAGGGTCACAGGAAACCCGGAAAAGTGCGAAGAAACAAGAACAGCAAAAAAAAACCCTCAACAGCACCCTAGTGGTCACTGTCTCCCTAAAAATAGACGGGAAAAACAAATCACTCACAATATACACAACCTACACAAAATGCAAAAAAAATAAAAAATCAAATTAAAAAAGCACATTTTACCCAAACTCAAAAAAAAACCCACCACAAACCCAAAAAAAAAAAATCAAAAAATAAAATTTTAATTTTTGGGTAGCGAAAACAACTCCACCCCCTACACTATTGGGGACGGAGGTGAACGATCCCACACCCTGAGGGGAAGGGGAAAAATCAAAATGAAACAATAGGAAAGGGAAAGAAATAATAATTAACGAAAGGGGAAAAACATCGCCCCCAAAAGCCATGCCCCCCCCGCTAAAAAGCAGGAAGAGGTTGGGGCTATCATCCGGGGGGAAGGGGACAAAAAATCTAAAACCGGGGAAACCGACTCCTCAACGCCCGCCCCCTTTCTGCCAGGTACGAGAAAAGGGGTTAGGGGCCCTCGGTCCTGATGGGGGAAAGGGTCAAAAGGAAATCCACCAAAAAAAAAAACCTAACGGAGGAGCAAAACCAAAAGAAAATTCAACCACCTTAAACACACATAAAAAAAAAAAAAAAATTCAAATATTTTTACACAAATAAATAAAAAACTTTTTTCTTTTTTTTTTCCCTTCCCCCAAACCTTAGGTACAAATAGAAATCTTTTCCTTTTTTTTTTTTCCCCTTCCCCAAACCCTTTAGGGTACAAAAGAAAACTTTTTTTTTTTCCCCAAACCCTAGGTTTCAAATAGAAATCTTTTTCCTTTTTTTTTTTTAAAGTCCCAAGGGGCCAAAAAAAAAATCTTTCTTTTTTTTTTTTTTTGTCGGGGTCACCACTGTCACACGTCACTTTGCAAAACCCATTCATGAAGCATTTACTCCAACGCACCCCCGCAATCTTTCCAAAAAACCCAAAAAGGGGCACAACCGAATGTTTTTTTTTCCTCCCCCTCTCCTTCGGAAAACACTTTACTAAAACACTCAAAAACCTTTAAAACAAATTTATACTGGGCCCCTTTCCACTGAAGGCAAACTAACCCTCAAGACTTCAAAAAACACGGCCTCACAAACATTGGGCCCCAAAAACCCGACCAGGAAAATAATGATTCTCTCACCCTTTAAGCATGCCCATCCGAATTTAAAAGAAATCGCCTCATCCTTTCAGGATTCCCCCCTCTCTCTCAGACATCTCTCCCCCCTCGATTTCTCCCGTCCTGGATAATTATTCCGACTCCTCTCCCTCGACTCTTCTTGTCACTGGAAATGAGTTCCAACTCCTCCCCCTCGTCTTCTCCTTTCCCTGGGGGAGATTTAAGAGTTCCCGACTCCCTTCCCTGGGGTCCTAATTCCCGGGGGTGGCCTACCGGTGTTTTCCCCACACCATGGGCCCTCTTTAAACCCCTCACGGGGGGAAAAGGGGAAGGGGGGGAAAGGGGGAAGGGAAAAATGAAGGGCTGAAACACGAATAAGGCTTAAGAACCTTCTTAATTTAACATATGAATTCTTTCTTTTTCTTTTTTTTAAAATTTTTTCCCCCCGTACTTTCCCCAACACTTCGCTCACCTGGTAAGACGGGCACAGCAAGGACCAACGCCCGGGCAGGTTCGAGTCTCTAGGCCACTCGGTTAAAACGATTCTTTCCTCCCTCCTCCCATGAGTGCATACTCATGTTTTAAAACACAGACCCGCACCTTACCCGCCCTTTTTAAACTACTCTCATGGTCACTTCACCCCAAAACCACGTTTGTTTCTTTACCGAGTCATACTCACAATTATTTGGGGACGCCCGCTACACTAGTCAACCACACGAAAATTCTTCCTTTTCATATGGCGGGAAATGATTTAATCACTAACTACATGTATGGGGCGTCAATGCCTTTAGGAGGCTACGTCACATACACACCACCATCATTCAAATCATTTTAACCCGACCCCCCCCCCCCCCCCCCAACAAATATAGATAATACTCTCAAAAATGCCATAGGAGAAATCCAATCCGATCATTTCACCAAAATGAACTTGAAGATCTAACGGGAAAACGGCTTTGCTGTGGGAGAGGGGTACACGAAAGGAAATCTTGCGCCATTCTCTTCATCCCCCCCCCCCCCCCAAACTCTCTTCCACCACTTTTACCCAACCTCTACCCCAGTCCACCTTGCCCCCTAATATCTAATATCCCCCCCCCCCCCCATGTCCCATCTACAGCCTCTACCTCCACAGGCTTTCTCCTGTCATCCACACAGACATGGGGTCACCAGAAAGTACAGGGGGATAAGAAAGCAAACAGCCATTACCTTACCGCCGGGCACGAAGACGTAGATGACGCAGAGGAAAGGGATGAGCGGCATGAAGAGCAGCAGGTAGAAGAACTGCATGGGCCCGTTCAGGGACTGCAGGAAGCCCATCTCCGACCCGTACCAGATGCTGGTCATGTGCTGCTGGCAGTTGGGGTGAGCCACGAACTGAAACGAACGTCACCAGAGCTCACCAAGCAGGTCGAAAGGGGTCGAGTGAGGTTCACGACAGCCATGATCTCAGAAAAAAAACCCAAACAACAAAACAAAAACAACACACACACACACAAAAAACACACCAAAAAAAAACCAAAAAAAAAAACCCCAAACAAAAAAAACAGAGAAAAAAAAGTAACAGGTGGATCAATAAAATACTATATTTTACTCAACAAGAACAACAACAAGAACAGCAACAACAAATAACGATAATGATGATGGTGATGTTGATGATGATAGTAATAACAATAATAATAATAATGATAACAACAACAACAACAAAAACAACAACAATAATAATAATAATGATAACAACAACAACAGCAACAACAACAACAACAACAACAACAACAACAACAACAACAACAACAACAACAATAATAATGATTTTTGCTGTTGCTGCAGGCACTGCTGCCACCACCGCTGTGTGTGTGTGTGTGTGTGTGTGTGTGTGTGTGTGTGTGTGTGTGTGTGTGTGTGTGTGTGTGTGTGTGTGTGTGTGTGCGCGCGCACGCATGCGCGCGTATGCGTGTGCGCGTGTGTGTGCATGTGCGAGTGTGTGTATGTGTGCGCGCGCGTGCGTGCGTGCGTGCGTGTGTGTGTTGTGTGTGTGTGTGTGTGTGTGTGTGTGTGTGTGTGTGTGTGTGTGTGTGTGTGTGTGTGCGCATATGCGCGCGCGCGCGCGCGTGTGAGTGCGTGCGTGTGCGCGTGTGTGTGTGCGTATGTGTGCGTGCGTGTGCGCGTGTGTGTGCGTGTGTATGGGTGTGTGTGCGTGCGTGTGCGTGTGTGTGTGTGTGTGTGTGTGTGTGTGTGTGTGTGTGTGTGTGTGTGTGTGCGCGTGTGTGTGTGTGTATGTGTGTGTGTGTGTGTGTGTGTGTGTGTGTGTGTGTGTGTGTGTGTGTGTGTGTGTGTGAATGTGCGCTTGCTCGTGCGCGCATTCCTACCTACCTACATATATGCATATTTACGTGTAAGGTCAGCCTAATGGCCCTAAGGCAATGAGGTGTCAGAGGTTCACGGTGTTTGGGGCACAACCTGGTGGAGGCAGGGACTGTCTCTCTCCTTCCACCGCCTTAACTTTTCCTGACCAGAATCAGGTATTTATTCACTGCTGGGTGGAATGAGAAGATTTTCTAGCCGTAAAAAAGTCGATCACAAAGTTCGACCCCACCAGTGATTCGAACTCACATCCGGCAGGCAATCGCTCTTACCATTTTTGACTAGGCAAGGGCCCCTCTTACATTTATGCATACATACGTACGTATGTATGAATGCATGTATATATGTTTGCATGTATGTTTGTGTGTATGTTTGTATGTATGTTTGTATGTATGTCTGTCTGTATGTATGTACATGCGCATGCATGTATGTATGTATGTATATATGTATGTATGCATGTATGTATATATGTATGTATGTATGTATGTATGTATGTATGTATGTATGTATGTATGTATGTATGTATGTATGTATGTATGTATGCATGCATGCATGCATGTTCAAAGTCGTGCGGGGCGTCAGGGCCTGACAAGGGTTGAACAGCACATCAACCAGATCGTTCGTCAACTCGGCGCGATTGCAGGATGACCTAAACACCATGACCTCATCTGTACTGCACAGAGCCACGCAGCTGTCCTTTAAATCGAATGTTCCAAACTCTGTGACAATGTGCACGTGAAGCCGACCGCCCGGTCCTCTCTAGCTCTGAACCTTCGGAGAAGAAAGGTAACCCAAGTACTGGTCGCTGACGACGAGATCGGGTGAGAAGAATTTCTTGGAAGACTCAAGAAAAGACTGATCAAGATCTGTATTTGAGTGAAGTGTGTACGCGCGTGGATTGGTACTTGAGGAACGTGTGAAGGATTGGTGCTTGAGAAACGTGTGAAGGATTGGTGCTTGAGAAACGTGTGAAGGATGACCTTCGACGTTGAAGACGAGTTGCAGGTACACATGACTTCTGCAAGGGCGACACACATCCTTCGTGACCCAGTTTGCTGTGATGAAAAGACCCAAGATTCTTATCATCGTACCGTTAGAGGAGCTACTCAGGTATCCACTGACTACTTGTCCAGTGCCAAATTAAACGATATCATTGTCAGCAACGAACAAGTAGGGTAACTCTTGCTCCCAACATGAAAGAATCACAGCCCCTTAACTCCAAAGAAATGCTGCTTACAGCACCGACTCACCCAGCAGACACACACAATCCTGTGTGTTCTGTGTTAATATTTCTGCTATGCGATTTGGTGTCGTAAACAACAATGATTTTGTTTGGAGTTAAGCGCGTGTAATTATAGTTACTTCATCATGGGAGCACGAACCCCACTTGTTCGTTATTCAGTTTGACTATTCCCTGCCTCATTTAAGATTTCCTGTGAAGTCATTGTCACACACACACACACACACACACACACACACACACACACACACACACACACACACACACACACACACACACACTTCGTTCTAAGCTATCGTATGCTCAAGAAGCTTTCTTTTGTGCTCCTAAATATTTGTTGCAAAAACTGCAAAG
>CM031596.1:76717270-76727270 GCA_018398815.1 Conus ventricosus | reverse complement strand
GATCCATGATGCCCAGATACTAGCTCTCAACTAACGTTACCATAATCGACGTCATCACGATGTTGTTTGAGTATCTAAGGACAACATTCATGAACCGCTTCACCATGCCTAAATACTCTCTTTGAACTGCATTCATAATATTTGTCGTTACCCTGACAATGTTTTAATATTTTAGGGCAAACTTTCTGCATTTATCCATCATGCCGACATATTGGCTCTGAATTGCGTCATCATTAATTGACGTCATCTTGATGTCTCCTCGTTCACGCACTGCTCAGCGATACCCAAATGCTCGTAATGAAAAGCGTTGTAATAATTGACGTCATAATATTATTTCAGCATTTGAGAGCACAGCCCTCTACTGTTCCATCATGCCCAGATACTTTATCTAAATCAGCACCATCATATTTGACGTCATCTTAATGATATTTCCAGTAACTGCAATGTTCCACTTCGTTCGAACACTTGCTCCGGACAATCGTCATCATAACTGACGTCATCGTCATATTATTTCAATATTTGAGGGTAAAAGTTCCCGCACTGATCCAGATACCAGAGACGTGAAGTTTCCTCTACGTCTCTGCAGACACTCACAACTTTAGAACAGCATCATCACATCAGTGACGTCATCTGCACGTCAATGACTGGAGGGTGTGAGAGTATGGGGAAGAAAGAAAAAAAAAAAGAAAAAAGTAAGAAACAAGACTTCAAAAGAAGAGACTTGGCTGGAGGGAATGTGGGGGTGGGAAGGGGGTAGAGGATGAGGGAGGGAAGGCTGGCATCGGAAGAAAGGGGTATAGAAAGACAGTTGGGAAAGACGAAGAATGCTGGGGGGTGGGGGGTGGGGGGGGGGGGGGGGGGGGGGAGGGGAGAGGAGGGGGGGAATCAACAATATCCGCGAAGGGTCAATATTGATTTGCTGGTAATAGCCGTGGCTGGTTTTTTGCCTGGTCACGGCGCTTCCGCTACTCCTTCCCCTTCCCTTCCCTCTCTCCTTTCTGTCCTACAATTAGGTGTTGTGGTCTACGGTGCCTCCCTGGTATAATCTGACCCTGGAATGTATTGTAAAGATCAACTGGAGGCAATAGAGAACAGGAACAAAACAGAATCGAAACCTTCCTAGCTTTGGGTTTTTTCCCTTCTTCTTCTGTCTGTCATTGCACTATCTATCCATCTAGTAAGAATGTTCTCTTGTTTGAAAAATCCATAGTGTTCTCAGTTTTTGTGTCATTTAATTTCTATCTCTGTGTTTCTTAAACTGCATCTTCTTCTTTAGAGCATGTACAGAAACGCTTGCAGCTTATCCATTTTTTCTTCAAAAGAAGATTCGTGTTCTATCAGTATATCTGTCTTTGTGTCTGAGCCATGAAGGATGAACCAACTGCTAGCCCGGAAATAACTGTGTTAGGACACCAAGGCATCGACAGACACCTCCAATTGTTGACACTTTCCGTCATAAGATTACAATCCACGTTTCATTCGTTGTTAAAAATAAAGAAAAGAAACAAACAAACAGGAAAGAATAAGGAAACCAGGGGCAAGTCTGGTATGGGTGTTAGTCGATTGGAGAGCACCTGTAATCGGCAGTTCGTCCGTCATATCTGTCTGCGAGGGGCTGTGGAAGGCTTCATAATGCACACACACACACACACACACACACACACTCAGATTCTCCTTCCTTCACTCCCCCTAACACAGTGCCCTCAATGACAGCGCTGACCGAAACGAAAGGGGCATTACGAGTTACAGACAGCGTCAAACCCATCACCGAGCTCTCGTCAACCACCAGTCATCTTCTTATGATGCTTTAAACAGACCAGAGTCTGCTGTTCGTTTTTTTTCATGCAGTTTTTTTCTTCTTCTCGTTTAATCTCCTAGACGATCACATAGTTCTTAGCTCACGATGCATGTTGTCTGGAATGTGTGGAGTAACCTCTGCCGCTGGCTGATCCATACAGTGTCAATCTTCTCTCAGTGTCGACACGTCATTCATGATGCTTACATCATCTGATCTGTTGTTGATCCATGGCTGAACCATACAGTGTCAATCCTCTCTGTGTCGACACGTCACTCATGATGCTTACATCATCTGATGTGTTGTTGATCCATGTGAGAGATCCTTCCAGACCTGCCCTCCCATAACCCCCTCCTCCCTCTTTCGCCTTATTTCGGCCTCTCCCTCTCCTTACCGTGGCATCTCACAATCCGTGCACTGTCCCTTTGCACGTGTGAAAGAGATAACAGACAGAACCTGGAGAGTGTGACTGATGAAATGGATTCTTCCTTTGCTTGACATCAGTTGCTGGTGTAAGACATTGATTGTGGTAAAGGTCAAACCAAAAAATAATCGTATTTAATTGTATTGGCTCTCTATATGGAAAGACCAACGGTTCAAGTTGTTGAACTAAATTTGTGACATTTACCAGCCGCCGTGGCGAAGTGGTTAGCGTCGCGGGCTCCCGGCTGCGAAGTCGTGGATTCGATTCCCATCGGAGCCATTCATTTCTGCCCCAACCGGCTCCTCCCCAGAGCTGAGTTTGCTATTGGCTCATTTGGGAAGACTGGGACCACACAGTCTAGTTTAATCCACTAAATGGATGCGTCTCTGAGAGTGTTGCACAAATTTACTGACCAACACTGCAGGTGTCTGTATCTCTCGGACCTGATTGACGGCGGGGTATATTATGAAAGTAAGTGTAGAGTACGATTGGAAATCCGTTGCATCATATTTATCATCTTCATTGATAAACATAGAAAAAAGTTTCAAATTCTATGGCCCTTCATGCCTTGCTCCACATCTTGGTTTGATTCTGTCAGCGTTATTGGCGACTTCATGGGAGCTGTCGCTGAACGGACGTGGTGGTGCCCTCCAGAGGGAGAGCTCACTCATGACTCCGCGACTAAGTAATCATTGTTGTCAGTAGGGGGCTTAGTAGGTGGTGTCCTGTGTATTTTGGATCAGAACAGGCGCCACTGAACACCACCGAAGTGACTCGGCAGCAGTGCAGTGTCTCGTCTGGTGAGCTGCCTCTTGACGACTTGACATTGACTGCTCCCTGTGGATTGCCGGTGCCGGGGCTGTGGCTGTGGTTGTGGTTGGAGGGTCGGAAAGAGCAGCGTGGATGCAATGCCACTGATGCGGCACAGAAGATGGGACAGGAAAAAAGACATCTATCAAGTATTTAAGTGGAATAAACTAATTTATGATTTATACTTTGTTGCTTTTTCGTTTCTACCTGTTGGATTAATTGTAAATATAATCACATTTTAAAAACATTTTTATTTACTTTTAATAAATATCACACACACACACACACACGCACGCACGCACGCACGCACACACACACACACACACACACACACACACACACACACACACACACACACACACACACACACACACACACACACACACACATACACACGCAGACAAACACCATAGTGTTGACATAACATCGCATGTATGCATGAATCTGCTCTTGTAGAAGGCCACGTAATAACATAATAAAGCGGCATAGTAGTATATGTTGTGAACAACAAATAATGCTTGCTTATTATTGGTGTAGAACAGTACGTATGTGCCAAAGGAAAAAAAAACAACGGACAAAAACAGAGAAACAGGCTGGCCCATGAACACGGAGAGAGAAAAACAGGCAGAAGGGAGGGAAAAATGAAAGAACGAAAAAAAAAAAAGAAAAGAAAAAGAAACTGAAGTTGATAAACGTGCAAAATATCACAACACATACAAAGATATGATTGAATATGATCTGAAAAGACGGATAAAAAACAAAAACACATACCAAAAACATGACTGAATATGATCGGAAAAGACGGATAAAAAACGAAGTCATCCCATCAGAGTACAGTGTCACAAATCATAAGCTAAAGAAGTGAAGTACGAAGATTGTTATCCATCCACGCGTTATGATTCATGTTATTATCCATCCACGTGGTATGATTCATGTTATTATCCATCCACGTGTTATGATTCATGTTATTATCCATCCACGTGTTATGATTCATGTTATTATCCATCCACGTGTTATGATTCATGTTATTATCCATCCACGTGTTATGATTCATGTTATTATCCATCCATGTGTTATGATTCATGTTATCTATGATCTATATCAGTCTGACCTGATACAGAGAAGACAGATGAAACTATCTGATCTTATAGACAGTTGATTCATATGTTGAGAGACAAATATTTCTTGCCAGTGGTGGCATAGAGCCGGAATAGCTCAGTTGGTAGAGCGCCGGACTCGTAATCTTGGTGATCCTGGGGTTGCGAGTTCGAATCTCCGCCGGGCCGTTTCGGTACAGGGGGATTTTTCCCTCGGAGTTAACATTGGTTCTGACTCCTTTTCCCATACAGTCCTTCGAATGAGACTATAAACCGAGGTTCCGTGTGGAACGCACGCATAATATCTTGCACACACGTAAAATCCAATCACCAACTTTCGGAAGAGTAGGCCAGTTTGGCCGTTGGTATGGATGACACGTTACACATAGCATGCACCCTGCGTGAGAAATGGAAAGAATGAAGGAAGTAAGGAAACTGAGTGAACGATATTGACTGGATGACACGAGAAACGACTGAATGAAGCGCCAGCTGGCAGCTCTCCAGTCGGCACTACCCAGGTAGGCAGCCCGTTGTGTAAACGAGTGTTGATTGTAAAGCGCTTAGAGCTTGGTCTCTAGCCGAGAATAGGCGCTATATAAGTATTCATTATTATTATTATTATTATTATTATTATTATTATAGAGTAGTGGTGGTTCTGCTCAAAGTCTCCTAATCGCCTCGCTATACAAATCATTGCCGTTGTATTGAAATGCAACGAAGTGACTAGCGTCAGTGAAGCGTTGGAGAGAGTAAAGCCGGCAATGAACTGAACCACACAGTAATCAGGGCGAACAGCCTCTGTGGCTAAGTGGCTGGCGTCGCCGACTCCCAAGTGTGAGGTCATTGGTTCGATTCCCATCACAGCCATTTAGTGGGATTTTTCTGCTCCCACCTAGAGTGGAGTTTGCTATGGGCTCAGCTGGGAAGACTGGGACCACACAGTCGAGTTTCATCCACTTACTGGCTGCGTCTCTGAGAATGCTGGTCACATTTCCTGACAATATTGCTGGTGTCTGTATCTCTCGGACCTGTACCTGGCTAATGCCGGGATATATTACAAAAGTAGGCGTCGAGTACGGCCATGTCATGAGTCTCAGACCTGAATAGAAAGCATCATATCATCCTCATCAATTACCTTAAAAAAAAGAGTAAAATTCTGTGGTCCTTCATGCCCTGCTCCAATAGTGACCTCAGTTTTGATTACCTCTTCACGTCCCTGTCTTTGGTTTGGTTCTGTCGTGGTCACCAGTTTTGGCAGATTCATGGGGGTTGTCGTTGGACGGATGTGGTGGCGCCCACCGGAGGAAGAGCTCACTCACACTGGTATCGCGACTAAGCAATTTTTGTCAGAACAAGCATCACTGAACTTCACCGAAGCAGCAGTGCAGTGTCTCCTCCGGTGGGTTGCCTCATGACGACTTGACATTGACTGCTCCCTGTGGATTGCCGGTGCCGGGGCTGTGGCGGGACGGCGTGGGTGCATTACCACTGAAGTGGCTCGGAAAATGGGACAGGGCAAAAAAAAAAAAGAAGAGTTATCAGGGCGGATAAAGGTAAGCGGTAAAGCAAACTGTTTCATCTTTCCTTCATTGTTGTCTTGTGCCTAGTGCGTGTGGGTAGTTAGAGTTCTATGTACTCACACCCCTTTTGGGTGTGACACACTAGTTAGCAACAAGTGAACGCGCACGATTAAATATGAGTTTTGTTTCGTTGGCCACTAAAAAAGGAAGATTGTTTCTCGAAAGCTCTTGTTTTTGTTTGTTTTTCTTAAGCTTAAATTAGCGACAAGTCCTCTGCACGGTCCATTGCCAAATATATATTGTTACATTTATACTGAGATAATTCTCTCTCTCTCTCATCTTATCGGACCCCCCCCCCCCCCCCCCTCTTTCCGAACACTGCCACCCACCCAACTAACCGGACACAAACATACAGACACATCATGACCCCCTCCCTTCCCCGCCCCATCACCCTCTCCCTCCAACCAACGCCTCCCGCCCTCCTCCCGCCCTGGCTGACCTTGAACTCCTTCTCGACCTCGGCCAGCTTCATCATCTCCTGGCGGAGCTCAAAGGTGGTCATGATGGGGTCCGGACTGGACAGCGCCATGTAGGCCGGACTGGCCAGCGCCCGGTACGCGTTCAGCCGTGACCTCGACCTCTTCAGCGAGTCGTAGCTCTGCTTGGTGACACAGTCCGTGCACTTGCACGAGATGGGGTGGGGCTTCTCGATGGTGTGGTTCCTGGACAGGAACATCTGGATGATCTCGTGGTTGTTGTAGTGGGCGGCCAGGATCAGCGGTGTGATGTCCGGGGGGAACTGGCTCTTCTCCTCCATGCGGAAGAACGCCTCACCGCCCCCCATCCGCCGCAACCGGTCCTCCCCGGCCATGAAGTTGGGGTGCTCGATGATGATCTTGACCACTTTGGTGGCGCCCTTGCTGATGGCGTGCAGCAGCGCCTCCTCGATGCAGTTGAAGCTGAGGTTGTCCAGGAGGATCTCGATGATGTCCAGCTTCTCCGAGTCGATGGCCAGGTGCAGGGCATTGCGGCCCATGTAGTCCACGCAGTTGACGGACAGGCTGGAGTCTCCGGACTCCTCCAGCGACTGGCGCACGATGCCCACATCGCCCAGGAAAGCGGCGTTGAGGAATACCCGTTCTTCATCTGTCAGCTGCAACAAGCAGGGTCAACCACACACTGGCTCAGTAGGAGGCATTTACAGTTTACACCACTACAGACAGGTCAGGCCTCCGTACATCTTTGATGGACAGAAGACACTCTTACAACCACCAGTATATGGACAGATACACAGTGTCGCTGCTTCGGATGTAATTGATTAAAAATGACGTCACTGCAACTATTGCATAAACAACATACAGCATCATTGCAACGGATCTCTTCAATATACATCAGCGAGGATCACTACTACTGATCTTGTTAATGGATAACTGAACGTATCACACCTACAGATATAATTCCCAGACATCAAAGGATGCCCCGCTAATTTCACGAACGAACAGTGTCGCCGCTCTCTATATATACTTAACAGACAACTGGTGTGATGCTTCCACTTTCATCTATTGTGGACAGGGTCAGCCATCTTCCACCATCCATCACCCTTCGCCCATTTCCCCGCCCTCATCGCCAGTGACACACACACCATCCATCACCCTTCGCCCATTTCCCGCCCTCATCGCCAGTGACACACACACCTTCGCCCATTTCCCCGCCCTCATCGGCAGTGACACCACCCCCATCCATCACCCTTCGCCCATTTCCCGCCCTCATCGCCAGTGACACCACACCTTCGCCCATTCCCCGCCCCCATCGCCAGTGACACGCACACCATCCATCACCCTTCGCCCATTTCCCCGCCCTCATCGCCAGTGACACACACACCTCGTCCATTTCCCCGCCCCCATCGCCAGTGACACACACACCTTCGCCCATTTCCCCGCCCCATCGCCAGTGAACACACACACCATTCCATCACCCTTCGCCCATTTCCCCACCCTCATCGCCAGTGACACGCACACCTTCGCCCATTTCCCGCCCCCATCGCCAGGGACACACACACCATCCATCACCCTTCGCCCATTTCCCGCCCTCATCGCCAGTGACACACACCCATCCATCCACCTTCGCCCATTCCCCGCCCTCATCGCCAGTGATACACACACCTTCGCCCATTCCCCGCCCTCATCGCCAGTGACACGCACACATCCATCACCCTTCGCCCATTTCCGCCCTCATCGCCAGTGACACACACACCTTCGCCCATTTCCCCGCCCTCATCGCAGTGACACGCACACCATCCATCACCCTTCGCCCATTTCCCCGTCCTCATCGCCAGTGACACACCCACCTTCGCCCATTTCCCCGCCCCATCGCCAGTGACACACACACCTTCGCCCATTTCCCCGCCCTCGTTGCCAGTGACACGCACACCATCCATCACCCTTCGTCCATTTCCCCGCCCCCATCGCCAGTGACCACACACACCTTCGCCCATTTCCCGCCCTCATCGCCAATGACACACACACCTTCGCCCATTTCCCCGCCCCATCGCCAGTGACCACACACACCATCCATCACCCTTCGTCCATTTCCCGTCCTCATCGCCAGTGACACACACACCATCCATCACCCTTCGTCCATTTCCCCGCCCTCTCGCCAGTGACACACACACCATCCATCACCCTTCGTCCATTTCCCCGCTCTCATTGCCAGTGACAAACACACCTTCGCCCATTTCCCCGCTCTCATTGCAGTGACAAACACACCTTCGCCCATTTCCCCGCCCTCATCGCCAGTGACACGCACACCTTCGCCCATTTCCCCGCCCTCATCGCCAGTGACACGCACACCAACTTTCTATATATCATAGACGAACACAGGATATCTAGTATACATTCTGAAAGCGATATACAGGGTAACTATTATGTACCATGTGTTTAGACGACAGAAAAAGACACTACTATGTATTCATAGACAACAGACAGGGTCACCACTATGTATTTCATAGATGACAGACGGGTCACCATAGGTATTTCATAGATGACAGACAGGGTCACCACTAGGTATTTCATAGATGATAGACAGGGTCACCACTATGTATTTCATAGATTGACGACAGGGTCACCACTATGTATTTCATAGATGACAGACAGGGTCACCACTGTGTATTTCATAGATGACAGACAGGGTCACCACTATGTATTTCATAGACGACAGACAGGGTCACCACTATGTGTTTCATAGACAGACAGGATCGCCACTATGTATTTCATAGATGATAGACAGGGTCATTACTATGTATTTCATAGATGACGACAGGGTCACCACTATGTATTTCATTGATGATAGACAGGGTCACCACTATCTATTTCATAGATGACAGACAGGGTCACCACTAGGTATTTCATAGATGACAGACAGAGTCACCACTATGTATTTCATAGATGACAGACAGGGTCACCGCTATGTATTTCATAGATGACAGGTCGCCACTATGTATTTCATAAATGACAGACAGGGTCACCACTACGTATTCATAGACGACAGGGTCACCATTATGTATTTCATAGATGACAGACAGGGTCACCACTAAGCATTTCATAGATGACAGGGTCACCACTAAGTATTTCATAGATGAGAAATCACCACTATGTATTTCATAGATGACAGACAGGGTCACCACTAAATATTTCATAGATGACAGGGTCACCACTAAGTATTTCATAGATGAGAGGTCACCACTAAGTATTTCATAGATGACAGACAGGGACACCACTAAGCATTTCATAGATGAGAAGTCACCACTATGTATTTCATAGATGACAGACAGGGTCACCACTATGTATTTCATAGATGACAGACAGGGTCACAACTAATATTTATAGATGAGAGGTCACCACTATGTATTTCATAAATGACAGACAGGTCACCACTATGTATTTTATAGATGACAGGGTCACCACTATGTATTTCATAGATGACAGACAAAGTTACCACTATGTATTTCATAGACGACAGACAGGGTCACCACTATGTATTTCATAGATGACAGATAGGGTCACCACTATGTATTTCATAGATGACAGACAGGGTCACCACTATGTATTTCATAGATGACAGACAGGGTCACCACAATGTATTTCATGGATGACAGGTCACCACTATGTATTTCATAGATGACAGACAGGGTCACCACTATGTATTTCATAGATTACAGACAAGGTCACCGCTATGTGTTTTGTTTATGTTCTCTTTAATGAGAACAAAATAGATTAAAATGAGGAAGGTAGGCAAGGAAAACTAGAAGACAGTTAAAAAGAGTGTCAATCGGCGTTCCAAGCTATTAATATACAAG